>CM077673.1:14969240-15569240 GCA_039707655.1 Elymus sibiricus | reverse complement strand
CCCAAGATACTGCAGTTCCAAACTAGTAACAAGGCATGTAGGCACAAATGGTAGACAGCAAGATGAAGGGACATGTTACCGAAGTATTCATCAGCATCGTCCAACCGTATTAATTCTTACGTATCAATGGTTAATTCTATACTAGTCAACGGTGATGCCAAATTACACTAAACCTGGGTACTGCACATGCCAAAATCAGATTGTGCAATATCTATGACGCTAGGGACAAATGGGCATCAAATGGACTATGTCCACTGTATCATACTTTTAACACCACAGTTGGCAAACCAAGCATAATCTGAGGATGTTTGCCTCATGTACCAAACTCAACATCACGCTGCACAAAAACTATCGGCACAGATGCAGCAGCCGAAACCGGCATCCGATAGGACATGCAATCAATTCATAACACAACCTAGATCGCAGGTATGAGTTCATGCTCTTGCTCAGAGTACTACTGACTGACCCCAAAACAGAGCATCATAGCAAAACACTTCACACACTGGTTCTACCATCCCGAGATCTCAATTCTCATCGGAAGCAAGCAACCAAGAAGAACAGATCCGGAGGAGGGAGGATGGAGGGCGTGCGTGCGTTACCCTGAGGCGCTCGGAGAGGACGTATGGCGTGATCTGCTTGTACTTGGGAACCTCGGTGAGCAGCTTGTCGTAGGTCGCCTGGTCGAAGAGCACCGCGTTGTTAACCTTCTCCTTTTGCTTGCCCTTGCTCCACTTCTTCTTCTTCTGCTTCCCGCCGCCGGACTTCACCGGCTTGGAAGAAGCCGCTGGGGCCTTCTCCTTCTTCGGCGCCTATGAGGACACAAGAGAGCGAGCGAGAGGGGGCGTCAGCGCGCGTCCGGATTGGCGACCCAGGAAGAAATATGTGGGGGGTGGGATGGCGCGCGGACCATGGCTGACGGTGGTGGCGCGGCGGCGGGAGCGGGAGCAGGAGCGGCGAGGAGGAGGAGGAGGAGGCGGCGGCGGGGTGGAGGAGGAGAGACGGATGGCGTGATCTGCTTGTACTTGGGCACCTCGGTGAGCAGCTTGTCGTGGGTCGCCTGGTCGAAGAGCACCGCGTTGTTAACCTTCTCCTTTTGCTTGCCCTTGCTGCACTTCTTCTTCTGCTGCTTCCCGCCGCCAGACTTGGCGGCTTGGAAGAAGCCGCTGGGGCCTTCTCCTTCTTCGGCGCCTGCGAGGACACAAGAGAGCGAGCGAGAGGGGGCGTCAGCGCGCGTCCGTTGTGGCAACGCGGGAAGACGGATGAGGGGGGTGGGATGGCACGCGTACCATGGCTGATGGCGGTGGCGCGGCGGCGGGAGCGGGAGAGGGAGTGGCGAGGAGGAGGAGGAGGCGGCGGCGGGGTGGAGGAGGAGAGATGGATTGCGGGGTGGAGGAGGGTGTATATGAGTTGGATGGAGGCTAGGGTTTCTCTGCAGGCCGGATTGGGCTGTTGGGCCGCGCGCTGTGGGCTTGTTCTGGGGGCTTATCCATCCAAGTCCATTTGAAATTTTTTCCCTTACTTGTCAAGGAAAAAAAATGAAGTTCCTTACATTCGAAAACCATCCCCCGTGTGCGTTACCCTGAGGCGCTCGGAGAGGATGGATGGCGTGATCTGCTTGTACTTGGGAACCTCGGTGAGCAGCTTGTCGTAGGTCGCCTGGTCGAAGAGCACCGCGTTGTTAACCTTCTCCTTTTGCTTGCCCTTGCTCCACTTCTTCTTCTTCTGCTTCCCGCCGCCGGACTTCACCGGCTTGGAAGAAGCCGCTGGGGCCTTCTCCTTCTTCGGCGCCAATGAGGACACAAGAGAGCGAGCGAGAGGGGGCGTCAGCGCGCGTCCGGTGTGGCGACCCAGGAAGAAATATGCGCGGGGTGGGATGGCGCGCGGACCATGGCTGACGGTGGTGGCGCGGCGGCGGGAGCGGGAGAGGGAGCGGCGAGGAGGAGGAGGAGGAGGCGGCGGCGGGGTGGAGGAGGAGAGATGGATTGCGTTGTGGAGGAGGGGGTATATGAGTTGGATGGAGGCTAGGGTTTCTCTGCGGGCCGGACTGGGCTGTTGGGCCGCGCGCTGTGGGCTTGTTCTGGGGGCTTATCCATCCAAGTCCATTTGAAAAAATTTCCCTTCTCTCGGAAAAAAATGAAGTTCCTTACATTCGAAAACCATCCCCCGTGTGCGTGCACATGCAATGGAATTATCTCAAATACGTGTTGTATGCAAAGTAGAGAACCGAAAAGACAAATGTTTAGCTCATAGTCTTGCCCAGAATGGGCATGCAGAGTTGTGTAGTGAGGTTAAGCAAGTTACCGTGTTTAAGCCTGGCCTTGCAAGATTGTAAGAACAATCTGTCCTCTTTTAATTAACATACATACAGTTCTCTTTTGTAATCAAGGGCGTAAAACTTATCATCGAAACAAAATCAGTCTCACGGCATCAAGCATGGACAGCAACAAATAAGAACACATCATATGGCAATATATATGGTAGATTTGATTGCGCTGACAAAACGATCTTAAAGTGTACCAAAACTCAAAGCAATTCGACATTAATGGTGGCAGAGTGTTTCCCTGAACATAGTGAACTTGAATATAACAGCAACACCTCAGTCTACTGGACTAGAAAACAGCCATAAAACACATGATAGTGATAAATTAGGTGTTTGTCGCCCTGGTGAAGATCTGCTGGCTGGAGTGGATCGACACCATCCTGATGAGCCCCCTCTCCATCAGGTCCTTGATGGCCCTGCGAGCCAGAGACCCGTTGATCTGCAGATAATTAAAGACATAGTGAGATGATCAGGATATAGTGCATAGAAATCTACCAACACAGATGGTGCACTTATAAAAAATACATGCCAGAACGATTCATAGACCGACAACACAGCTTTAGTCCCATGATGATACTGCAGTTCCAACATAGTCCCAAGATACTGCAGTTCCAATCTAGTAACAAGGCATGTAGGCACAAATGGTAGACAGCAAGATGAAGGGACATGTTACCGAAGTATTCATTAGCATCGTCCAACCGTATTAATTCTTACGTATCAATGGTTAATTCTATACTAGTCAACGGTGATGCCAAATTACACTAAACCTGGGTACTGCACATGCCAAAATCAGATTGTGCAATATCTATGACGCTAGGGACAAATGGGCATCAAATGGACTATGTCCACTGTATCATACTTTTAACACCACAGTTGGCAAACCAAGCATAATCTGAGGATGTTTGCCTCATGTACAAAACTCAACATCACGCTGCACAAAAACTATCGGCACAGATGCAGCAGCCGAAACCGGCATCCGATAGGACATGCAATCAATTCATAACACAACCATATATGTCCATGCTATAGCCTAGATCGCAGGTATGAGTTCATGCTCTTGCTCAGAGTACTACTGACTGACCCCAAAACAGAGCATCATAGCAAAACACTTCACACACTGGTTCTACCATCCCGAGATCTCAATTCTCATCGGAAGCAAGCAACCAAGAAGAACAGATCCGGAGGAGGGAGGATGGAGGGCGTGCGTGCGTTACCCTGAGGCGCTCGGAGAGGACGTATGGCGTGATCTGCTTGTACTTGGGAACCTCGGTGAGCAGCTTGTCGTAGGTCGCCTGGTCAAAGAGCACCGCGTTGTTAACCTTCTCCTTTTGCTTGCCCTTGCTCCACTTCTTCTTCTTCTGCTTCCCGCCGCCGGACTTCACCGGCTTGGAAGAAGCCGCTGGGGCCTTCTCCTTCTTCGGCGCCTATGAGGACACAAGAGAGCGAGCGAGAGGGGGCGTCAGCGCGCGTCCGGATTGGCGACCCAGGAAGAAATATGTGGGGGGTGGGATGGCGCGCGGACCATGGCTGACGGTGGTGGCGCGGCGGCGGGAGCGGGAGCGGGAGCGGCGAGGAGGAGGAGGAGGAGGCGGCGGCGGGGTGGAGGAGGAGAGATGGATTGCGTTGTGGAGGAGGGGGTATATGAGTTGGATGGAGGCTAGGGTTTCTCTGCGGGCCGGACTGGGCTGTTGGGCTGCGCGCTGTGGGCTTGTTCTGGGGGCTTATCCATCCAAGTCCATTTGAAAAAATTTCCCTTCTCTCGGAAAAAAATGAAGTTCCTTACATTCGAAAACCATCCCCCGTGTGCGTGCACATGCAATGGAATTATCTCAAATACGTGTTGTATGCAAAGTAGAGAACCGAAAAGACAAATGTTTAGCTTATAGTCTTGCCCAGAATGGGCATGCAGAGTTGTGTAGTGAGGTTAAGCAAGTTACCGTGTTTAAGCCTGGCCTTGCAAGATTGTAAGAACAATCTGTCCTCTTTTAATTAACATACATACAGTTCTCTTTTGAAATCAAGGGCGTAAAACTTATCATCGAAACAAAATCAGTCTCACGGCATCAAGCATGGACAGCAACAAATAAGAACACATAATATGGCAATATATATGGTAGATTTGATTGCGCTGACAAAACGATCTTAAAGTGTACCAAAACTCAAAGCAATTCGACATTAATGGTGGCAGAGTGCTTCCCTGAACATAGTGAACTTGAATATAACAGCAACACCTCAGTCTACTGGACTAGAAAACAGCCATAAAACACATGATAGTGATAAATTAGGTGTTTGTCGCCCTGGTGAAGATCTGCTGGCTGGAGTGGATCGACACCATCCTGATGAGCCCCCTCTCCATCAGGTCCTTGATGGCCCTGCGAGCCAGAGACCCGTTGATCTGCAGATAATTAAAGACATAGTGAGATGATCAGGATATAGTGCATAGAAATCTACCAACACAGATGGTGCACTTATAAAAAATACATGCCAGAACGATTCATAGACCGACAACACAGCTTTAGTCCCATGATGATACTGCAGTTCCAACATAGTCCCAAGATACTGCAGTTCCAAACTAGTAACAAGGCATGTAGGCACAAATGGTAGACAGCAAGATGAAGGGACATGTTACCGAAGTATTCATCAGCATCGTCCAACCGTATTAATTCTTACGTATCAATGGTTAATTCTATACTAGTCAACGGTGATGCCAAATTACACTAAACCTGGGTACTGCACATGCCAAAATCAGATTGTGCAATATCTATGACGCTAGGGACAAATGGGCATCAAATGGACTATGTCCACTGTATCATACTTTTAACACCACAGTTGGCAAACCAAGCATAATCTGAGGATGTTTGCCTCATGTACCAAACTCAACATCACGCTGCACAAAAACAATCGGCACAGATGCAGCAGCCGAAACCGGCATCCGATAGGACATGCAATCAATTCATAACACAACCTAGATCGCAGGTATGAGTTCATGCTCTTGCTCAGAGTACTACTGACTGACCCCAAAACAGAGCATCATAGCAAAACACTTCACACACTGGTTCTACCATCCCGAGATCTCAATTCTCATCGGAAGCAAGCAACCAAGAAGAACAGATCCGGAGGAGGGAGGATGGAGGGCGTGCGTGCGTTACCCTGAGGCGCTCGGAGAGGACGTATGGCGTGATCTGCTTGTACTTGGGAACCTCGGTGAGCAGCTTGTCGTAGGTCGCCTGGTCGAAGAGCACCGCGTTGTTAACCTTCTCCTTTTGCTTGCCCTTGCTCCACTTCTTCTTCTTCTGCTTCCCGCCGCCGGACTTCACCGGCTTGGAAGAAGCCGCTGGGGCCTTCTCCTTCTTCGGCGCCTATGAGGACACAAGAGAGCGAGCGAGAGGGGGCGTCAGCGCGCGTCCGGATTGGCGACCCAGGAAGAAATATGTGGGGGGTGGGATGGCGCGCGGACCATGGCTGACGGTGGTGGCGCGGCGGCGGGAGCGGGAGCAGGAGCGGCGAGGAGGAGGAGGAGGAGGCGGCGGCGGGGTGGAGGAGGAGAGACGGATGGCGTGATCTGCTTGTACTTGGGCACCTCGGTGAGCAGCTTGTCGTGGGTCGCCTGGTCGAAGAGCACCGCGTTGTTAACCTTCTCCTTTTGCTTGCCCTTGCTGCACTTCTTCTTCTGCTGCTTCCCGCCGCCAGACTTGGCGGCTTGGAAGAAGCCGCTGGGGCCTTCTCCTTCTTCGGCGCCTGCGAGGACACAAGAGAGCGAGCGAGAGGGGGCGTCAGCGCGCGTCCGTTGTGGCAACGCGGGAAGACGGATGAGGGGGGTGGGATGGCACGCGTACCATGGCTGATGGCGGTGGCGCGGCGGCGGGAGCGGGAGAGGGAGTGGCGAGGAGGAGGAGGAGGCGGCGGCGGGGTGGAGGAGGAGAGATGGATTGCGGGGTGGAGGAGGGTGTATATGAGTTGGATGGAGGCTAGGGTTTCTCTGCAGGCCGGATTGGGCTGTTGGGCCGCGCGCTGTGGGCTTGTTCTGGGGGCTTATCCATCCAAGTCCATTTGAAATTTTTTCCCTTACTTGTCAAGGAAAAAAAATGAAGTTCCTTACATTCGAAAACCATCCCCCGTGTGCGTTACCCTGAGGCGCTCGGAGAGGATGGATGGCGTGATCTGCTTGTACTTGGGAACCTCGGTGAGCAGCTTGTCGTAGGTCGCCTGGTCGAAGAGCACCGCGTTGTTAACCTTCTCCTTTTGCTTGCCCTTGCTCCACTTCTTCTTCTTCTGCTTCCCGCCGCCGGACTTCACCGGCTTGGAAGAAGCCGCTGGGGCCTTCTCCTTCTTCGGCGCCAATGAGGACACAAGAGAGCGAGCGAGAGGGGGCGTCAGCGCGCGTCCGGTGTGGCGACCCAGGAAGAAATATGCGCGGGGTGGGATGGCGCGCGGACCATGGCTGACGGTGGTGGCGCGGCGGCGGGAGCGGGAGAGGGAGCGGCGAGGAGGAGGAGGCGGCGGCGGGGTGGAGGAGGAGAGATGGATTGCGTTGTGGAGGAGGGGGTATATGAGTTGGATGGAGGCTAGGGTTTCTCTGCGGGCCGGACTGGGCTGTTGGGCCGCGCGCTGTGGGCTTGTTCTGGGGGCTTATCCATCCAAGTCCATTTGAAAAAATTTCCCTTCTCTCGGAAAAAAATGAAGTTCCTTACATTCGAAAACCATCCCCCGTGTGCGTGCACATGCAATGGAATTATCTCAAATACGTGTTGTATGCAAAGTAGAGAACCGAAAAGACAAATGTTTAGCTCATAGTCTTGCCCAGAATGGGCATGCAGAGTTGTGTAGTGAGGTTAAGCAAGTTACCGTGTTTAAGCCTGGCCTTGCAAGATTGTAAGAACAATCTGTCCTCTTTTAATTAACATACATACAGTTCTCTTTTGTAATCAAGGGCGTAAAACTTATCATCGAAACAAAATCAGTCTCACGGCATCAAGCATGGACAGCAACAAATAAGAACACATCATATGGCAATATATATGGTAGATTTGATTGCGCTGACAAAACGATCTTAAAGTGTACCAAAACTCAAAGCAATTCGACATTAATGGTGGCAGAGTGCTTCCCTGAACATAGTGAACTTGAATATAACAGCAACACCTCAGTCTACTGGACTAGAAAACAGCCATAAAACACATGATAGTGATAAATTAGGTGTTTGTCGCCCTGGTGAAGATCTGCTGGCTGGAGTGGATCGACACCATCCTGATGAGCCCCCTCTCCATCAGGTCCTTGATGGCCCTGCGAGCCAGAGACCCGTTGATCTGCAGATAATTAAAGACATAGTGAGATGATCAGGATATATTGCATAGAAATCTACCAACACAGATGGTGCACTTATAAAAAATACATGCCAGAACGATTCATAGACCGACAACACAGCTTTAGTCCCATGATGATACTGCAGTTCCAACATAGTCCCAAGATACTGCAGTTCCAAACTAGTAACAAGGCATGTAGGCACAAATGGTAGACAGCAAGATGAAGGGACATGTTACCGAAGTATTCATTAGCATCGTCCAACCGTATTAATTCTTACGTATCAATGGTTAATTCTATACTAGTCAACGGTGATGCCAAATTACACTAAACCTGGGTACTGCACATGCCAAAATCAGATTGTGCAATATCTATGACGCTAGGGACAAATGGGCATCAAATGGACTATGTCCACTGTATCATACTTTTAACACCACAGTTGGCAAACCAAGCATAATCTGAGGATGTTTGCCTCATGTACCAAACTCAACATCACGCTGCACAAAAACTATCGGCACAGATGCAGCAGCCGAAACCGGCATCCGATAGGACATGCAATCAATTCATAACACAACCATATATGTCCATGCTATAGCCTAGATCGCAGGTATGAGTTCATGCTCTTGCTCAGAGTACTACTGACTGACCCCAAAACAGAGCATCATAGCAAAACACTTCACACACTGGTTCTACCATCCCGAGATCTCAATTCTCATCGGAAGCAAGCAACCAAGAAGAACAGATCCGGAGCAGGGAGGATGGAGGGCGTGCGTGCGTTACCCTGAGGCGCTCGGAGAGGACGTATGGCGTGATCTGCTTGTACTTGGGAACCTCGGTGAGCAGCTTGTCGTAGGTCGCCTGGTCGAAGAGCACCGCGTTGTTAACCTTCTCCTTTTGCTTGCCCTTGCTCCACTTCTTCTTCTTCTGCTTCCCGCCGCCGGACTTCACCGGCTTGGAAGAAGCCGCTGGGGCCTTCTCCTTCTTCGGCGCCTATGAGGACACAAGAGAGCGAGCGAGAGGGGGCGTCAGCGCGCGTCCGGATTGGCGACCCAGGAAGAAATATGTGGGGGGTGGGATGGCGCGCGGACCATGGCTGACGGTGGTGGCGCGGCGGCGGGAGCGGGAGCGGGAGCGGCGAGGAGGAGGAGGAGGAGGCGGCGGCGGGGTGGAGGAGGAGAGACGGATGGCGTGATCTACTTGTACTTGGGCACCTCGGTGAGCAGCTTGTCGTGGGTCGCCTGGTCGAAGAGCACCGCGTTGTTAACCTTCTCCTTTTGCTTGCCCTTGCTGCACTTCTTCTTCTGCTGCTTCCCGCCGCCAGACATGGCGGCTTGGAAGAAGCCGCTGGGGCCTTCTCCTTCTTCGGCGCCTGCGAGGACACAAGAGAGCGAGCGAGAGGGGGCGTCTGCGCGCGTCCGTTGTGGCAACGCGGGAAGACGGATGCGGGGGGTGGGATGGCACGCGTACCATGGCTGATGGCGGTGGCGCGGCGGCGGGAGCGGGAGAGGGAGTGGCGAGGAGGAGGAGGAGGCGGCGGCGGGGTGGAGGAGGAGAGATGGATTGCGGGGTGGAGGAGGGTGTATATGAGTTGGATGGAGGCTAGGGTTTCTCTGCAGGCCGGATTGGGCTGTTGGGCCGCGCGCTGTGGGCTTGTTCTGGGGGCTTATCCATCCAAGTCCATTTGAAATTTTTTCCCTTACTTGTCTCGGAAAACAAATGAAGTTCCTTACATTCGAAAACCATCCCCCGTGTGCGTTACCCTGAGGCGCTCGGAGAGGATGGATGGCGTGATCTGCTTGTACTTGGGAACCTCGGTGAGCAGCTTGTCGTAGGTCGCCTGGTCGAAGAGCACCGCGTTGTTAACCTTCTCCTTTTGCTTTCCCTTGCTCCACTTCTTCTTCTTCTGCTTCCCGCCGCCGGACTTCACCGGCTTGGAACAAGCCGCTGGGGCCTTCTCCTTCTTCGGCGCCCATGAGGACACAAGAGAGCGAGCGAGAGGGGGCGTCAGCGCGCGTCCGTTGTGGCAATGCGGGAAGACGGATGCGGGGGGTGGGATGGCACGCATACCATGGCTGATGGCGGTGGCGCGGCGGCGGGAGCGGGAGAGGGAGTGGCGAGGAGGAGGAGGAGGCGGCGGCGGGGTGGAGGAGGAGAGATGGATTGCGGGGTGGAGGAGGGGGTATATGAGTTGGATGGAGGCTAGGGTTTCTCTGCAGGCCGGATTGGGTTGTTGCGCCGCGCGCTGTGGGCTTGTTCTGGGGGCTTATCCATCCAAGTCCATTTGAATTTTTTTCCCTTACTTGTCTCGGAAAAAAAATGAAGTTCCTTACATTCGAAAACCATCCCCCGTGTGCGTGCACGTGCAATGGAAGTATCTCAAATACGTGTTGTATGCAAAGTAGAGAAGCAAAAAGATAAATGTTTAGCTCATTGTCTTGCCCAAAATGGGCATGCAGAGTTGTGTAGTGAGGTTAAGCAAGTTACCTTGTTTAAGCCTGGCCTTGCAAGATTGTAAGAACAATCTGTCCTCTTTTAATTAACATACATACAGTTCTCTTTTGAAATCAAGGGCGTAAAACTTATCATCGAAACAAAATCAGTCTCACGGCATCAAGCATGGACAGCAACAAATAAGAACACATAATATGGCAGTATACATGGTAGATTTGATTGCGCTGACAAAACGATCTTAAAGTGTACCAAAACTCAAAGCAATTCGACATTAATGGTGGCAGAGTGCTTCCCTGAACATAGTGAACTTGAATATAACAGCAACACCTCAGTCTACTAGACTAGAAAACAGCCATAAAACACATGATAGTGATAAATTAGGTGTTTGTCGCTCTGGTGAAGATCTGCTGGCTGGAGTGGATCGACACCATCCTGATGAGCCCCCTCTCCATCAGGTCCTTGATGGCCGTGCGAGCCAGAGATCCGTTGATCTGCAGGTAATTAAAGACATAGTGAGATGATCAAGATATAGTGCATCGAAATCTACCAACACAGATGGTGCACTCATAAAAAATACATGCCAAAACAATTCATAGACCGACAACACAGCTTTAGTCCCATGATGATACTGCAGTTCCAATATAGTCCCAAGATACTGCAGTTCCAAACTAGTAACAAGGCATGTAGGCACTTTTGGAAATATGCCCTAGAGGCAATAATAAATTGGTTATTATTATATTTCCTTGTTCATGATAATCGTTTATTATCCATGCTATAATTGTATTGATTGGAAACTCAAATACATGTGTGGGTAGATAGACAACACTGTGTCCCTAGTAAGCCTCTAGTTGACTAGCTCGTTGATCAAAGATGGTTAAGGTTTCCTAGCCATTGACATGAGATGTCATTTGATAACGGGATCACATCATTAGGAGAATGATGTGATGGACAAGACCCAAACTACGAACGTAGCATATGATCGTGTCAGTTTATTGCTATTGTTTTCTGCATGTCAAGTATCTGTTCCTATGACCATGAGATCATGCAACTCCCTGACATCGGAGGAGTACCTTGTGTGTATCAAATGTCGCAACGTAACTGGGTGACTATAAAGGTGCTCTACAGGTATCTCCGAGGGTGTCTGTTGGGTTGGCATGGATCAAGACTAGGATTTGTTACTCCGTGTGACGGAGAGGTATCTCAGGGCCCACTCGGTAATACAACATCACAATGAGCCTTGCAAGCAATGTGACTAAAGTGTTAGCCACGAGATCTTGTATTACGGAACGAGTAAAGAGACTTGCCGGTAACGAGATTGAACTAGGTATAGAGATACCGACGATCGAATCTCGGGCAAGTAACATACCGAAGAACAAAGGGAACAGTATACGGGATTAACTGAATCCTTGACATAGAGGTTCGACCGATAAAGATCTTCGTAGAATATGTAGGAGCCAATATGGGCATCCAGGTCCCGCTATTGGTTATTGATCGTAGAGGTGTCTCGGTCATGTCTACATAGTTCTCGAACCCGCAGGGTCTACACACTTAACGTTTGGTGACGATTAGTATAGTTGAGTTATTTTGTTGGTGACCGAAGGTTGTTCGGAGTCCCGGATAAGATCCCGGACATGACGAGGATCTCTGGAAGAGTCCGGAGGTAAAGATTAATATATGTGATAATAGTGTTTTGATCTCCGGAAGGGTTCCGGAATTCACCGGAAGAGGTTCCGGATGTTTCCCGAAATGTTCGGATACGAGAACACTTTATTTGGTCCAAGGGGTAAAGCCCACGAGGCTTAGGCAAGGTGCAAAAGGAAGTTTTGCTGGCATCTGGGGCGGTACTACCGCTTATCGTAAGCGGTACTACCGCTACGGGCGGTACTACCGCTTATCGTAAGCGGTACTACCGCTACAGGCGGTACTACCGCTTGTGCGCGGTACTGCAGGGATCCGAGTTGGACTCTTTCCCTGCGGGCCAAACCCACCTTGTGCGGGCAAAACCGACCTGGAGGAGGCTTTTACTCCAAGTTTAGACCCCAAGGCTCAACATATAAATAGAGGAGCAGGGCTAGCACGCGGGAGACATTAAGATTTCCCCAAGCCGTGTGCGGCAACCCTAACCCTCTAGTTCCTCCGTCATAATCTCCATAGTGCTTGGCGAAGCCCTGCAGAGATTGTTCCTCACCAACATCACCACGCCGTCGTGCTGCCGGAACTCATCTACTACTTCATCATCGCTCGCTGGATCGAGGAGGTGAAGGCGTCATCAAGCCGTACGTGTGTTGAACGCGGAGGTGCCGTCCGTTCGGCACTAGTTCGTGATCGGATCGAGGGACGACTTGCGATTTGGATCGCGGAGACGTTCGACTACATCAACCGCGTTTCTTAACGCTTCCGCTTAGCGATCTACAAGGGTATGTAGATTCACTCTCCCTCTCGTAGATGCTCATCACCATGGATAGATCTTGTGTGTGCGTAGGAAAATTTTTGTTTCCCATGCAATGTTCCCCAACAGTGGCATCTGAGCTAGGTCTATGCGTAGATGAGATCTCGAGTAGAACACAAACGAGTTGTGGGCGTGGGTGTATACATATTGCTTGCCGTTACTAGTTGATACTTGATTCGGCGGTATTGTGAGATGAAGCGGCCCGGACCGACATTACGCGTACGCTTACGCGAGACAGGTTCCTTCAACTGACATGTAACTTTGTTGCATAAAGATGGCTAGCGGGTGTCTGTCTCTCTCACTTTAGTTGAATCGATTTCAATGAAGAGGGTTCTTTTAGAAGATCAAAAAGCAATCACTACACCACGTTGTGGTTTTGCGTAGGTAAGAACGGTTCTTGCAAACCCGTAGCAGCAACGTAAAATTTGCAACAACAATTAGAGGACGTCTAACTTGTTTTTGCAGGGTATGTTGTGATGTGATATGGCCAATTACATGATGAGATATATGTGATGTATGAGATGATCATGTGTCGTATAGAATATCACGACTTGCATGTCGATGAGTACGGCAACTGGCAGGAGCCATAGAGTTGTCTTTAATTATTGTATGACCTGCGTGTCAATCATTAAGCGCTATGTAATGCTTTACTTTATCGCTAAACGTTAGCAATAGTCGTGGAAGCAACAGTCGGCGCGACAACCTCATGGCGACATGTTGATGGAGATCAAGATGATGGAGATCATGGTGTCATGCCGGTGACGATGGAGATCATGCCGGTGCTTTGGAGATGGAGATCAAAAGCACGAGTTCATGGCCATATCATGTCACTTATGATTTGCATGTGATGTTAATCCTTTTATGCATCTTATTTTGCTTAGGACGACGGTAGCATTATAAGGTGATCCCTCACTTAAATTTCAAGATAAATTGTGTTCTCCTCGAGTGTGCACCGTTGCGAAAGTTCGTCGTTTCGAGACACGCCGTGATGATCGGGTGTGATAGACTCTACGTTCACATACAACGGGTGTAAGCCATGTTGCACGTGCGGAACACTCAGGTTAAACTTGACGAGCCTAGCATGTACAGACATGGCCTCGGAACACAAGAGACCGAAAGGTCGAACATGATTCATATAGTAGATATGATCAACATGAAGATGTTCACCGTTGAAACCACCTCAACTCACGTGATGATCGGACTTGAGTTGGTGGATTTGGATCATGTTACACTCGAATGATCAGAGGGGTGTCAATTTGAGTGGGAGTTTTTAAGTAATATGATTAACTAAACTCATTATCTAGAACAATAGTCTAAGTTGTCTTTGCAATATTTATGTTGTAGATCATGGCTCGCGCAGTAGCACCCCTGAATTTTAATGCGTTCCTAGAGAAAGCTAAGTTGAAAGATGATGGAAGTAACTTTGTGGACTGGGCCCGTAATCTAAGGATTATCCTTACGGCTTCCCAGAAGGCTTATGTCCTTGATGCACCGCTTGGTGATCCACCCGCTCCAGTTGAGTCTCTAGACGTTGTGAACGCCTGGCAGGCTCGTTCTGAAGATTACTCAATAGTTCAATGTGCAATATTGTATGGCTTAGAACCGGGACTTCAAAGACGTTTTGAACGTCATGGAGCATATGAGATGTTCCAGGAGTTGAAGTTTATCTTTCAGAAGAATGCCCGGATCGAGAGATATGAGATCTCCGATAAGTTCTATGCTTGCAAGATGGAGGAGAACGGGTCTATCAGTGATCATGTACTCAGAATGTCTGGGTACTCTACCCGTCTGGCTAAATTGGGGATGCCCCTTCCGCCAGAGGCTATCACTGACAGAGTTCTTCAATCATTGCCACCTAGCTACAAGAGCTTCGTGTTGAACTATAACATGCACGGGATGAACAAGTCAGTCGCCGAGCTGTTTGCGATGCTGAAAGCCGCTGAGTCTGAAATTCAGAAGGAGCATCAAGTGTTGATGGTCAATAAAACCACTAGTTTCAAGAAAAATGGCAAGGGTAAGAAGGGTAACTCCAAGAAGAGTGGCAAAGCAGTTGCTCCTCTCGTGAAGAAACCCAAGGCTGGACCCAAACCAGAAACTGTGTGCTTTCATTGCAAGGGAACTGGACACTGGAGGCGGAACTGCCCCAAGTATTTGGCTGACAAGAAGGCGGCCAACAACAAACAAGGTATATATGATATACATGTTATTGATGTGTACCTTACCAACTCTCGTTGTAGTGCCTGGGTATTTGATACCGGTGCGGTTGCTCATATTTGCAACTCAAAACAGGAACTGCGGAATAGACGGAGGCTGGCAAAGGACGAAGTGACGATGCGCGTGGGAAATGGTTCCAAGGTTGATGTGATCGCCGTCGGCACGCTCGCTCTTCGATTACCATCGGGATTAGTGATGAACCTGAATAATTGTTATTTAGTGCCTGCGTTAAGCATGAACATTATATCTGGATCTTGTTTATTGCGAGACGGTTACTCATTTAAATCAGAGAATAATGGTTGTTCTATTTATATGAGTAATATCTTTTATGGTCATGCACCCAATGTGAGGGGTATATTCTTATTGAATCTCGATAGTAATGATACACATGTTCATAACATTGATGCCAAAAGATGTAGAATTGATAATGATAATACCACTTTCTTGTGGCACTGCCGTTTAGGTCATATTGGCATAAAACGCATGAGGAAGCTCCATGATGATGGACTTTTGGAGTCACTTGATTTTGAATCACTTGACACATGTGAGCCATGCCTCATGGGCAAGATGACTAAAACGCCGTTCTCTGGAACAATGGAACGGGCAAGTGACTTATTGGAAATCATACATACTGATGTGTGCGGTCCGATGAGCATTGAGGCGCGCGGTGGTTATCGTTACTTTCTCACCTTCACTGATGACTTAAGTAGATATGGGTATATTTACTTAATGAAACACAAGTCTGAAACATTTGAAAAGTTCAAACAATTTCAGAGTGAAGTTGAGAATCATCGTGACAAGAAGATTAAATTCCTACGATCTGATCGAGGAGGAGAATATCTGAGTTATGAGTTTGGCAGTCACTTAAGACAATGTGGAATTGTTTCACAACTGACACCGCCTGGAACACCACAGCGTAATGGTGTGTCCGAACGTCGTAATCGAACCTTATTGGATATGGTGCGATCTATGATGTCTCTTGCCGATTTGCCACTATCGTTTTGGGGTTATGCATTAGAGACAGCTGCATTCACTTTAAATAGGGCACCATCGAAATCCGTTGAGACGACGCCATATGAACTTTGGTTTGGCAAGAAGCCAAAGCCGTCGTTTCTTAAAGTTTGGGGATGTGATGCTTATGTCAAAAAGCTTCAGCCTGAAAAACTGGAACCCAAAGCAGAGAAATGCGTCTTCATAGGATACCCAAAAGAGACAGTTGGGTATACCTTCTACCTCAGATCCGAAGGCAAAGTGTTTGTCGCTAAAAACGGAACATTTCTTGAGAAAGAGTTTCTCTCGAAAGAATTGAGTGGGAGGAAGATAGAACTTGATGAGGTTGTTGAACCTTTACTTCAACCTGAAAGTAGCACAGCGCAGAAAGATGTTTCTGTAGAGCCTACATCAGCTGAAGAGGAAGTTAATGATGATGATCATGAAGCTTTGGATCAAGTTGCTATCGAACCTCGTAGGTCGACAAGGACGCGTACTACTCCTCAGTGGTACGGTAACCCTGTCTTAGAGGTCATGTTGTTGGACAACGATGAACCTACGAGCTATGGAGAAGCGATGATGGGCCCGGATTCCGAGAAGTGGTTAGAGGCCATGAAATCCGAGATGGGATCCATGTATGAAAACAAAGTGTGGACTTTGGAAGTATTACCTGAAGGGCGTAAGGCCATTCAGAACAAATGGATCTTTAAGAGGAAGACGGACGCGGACGGTAATGTCACCGTCTATAAAGCTCGACTTGTGGCAAAGGATTTTTCACAAGTTCAAGGAGTTGACTACGATGAGACCTTCTCACCCGTAGCGATGCTTAAGTCCGTCAGAATCATGTTAGCAATAGCTGCCTTTTTCGATTATGAAATTTGGCAGATGGATGTCAAAACAGCGTTCCTTAACGGTTTCCTTAAGGAAGAGTTGTATATGATGCAACCAGAAGGTTTTGTCGATCCAGAGAATGCTGACAAAGTTTGCAAACTCCAGCGATCCATTTATGGACTGGTGCAAGCATCTCGGAGTTGGAATCTTCGCTTTGATGAGGTGATCAAAGCGTTCGAGTTTATACAAGTTTACGGAGAAGCTTGTATTTACAAGAAAGTGAGTGGGAGCTCTATAGCGTTTCTAATATTATATGTGGATGACATATTACTGATTGGAAACAATATAGAAATGTTGGAAAGCGTGAAGGAATATTTGAACAAGAGTTTTTCAATGAAGGACCTAGGAGAAGCTGCTTTCATATTAGGCATCAAGATCTATAGAGATAGATCGAGACGCTTAATAGGACTTTCACAAAGCACATACCTTGACAAAGTTTTGAAGAAGTTCAAAATGGATCAGTCCAAGAAGGGGTTCTTGCCTGTATTGCAAGGTGTGAAGTTGAGTAAGACTCAATGCCCAGTGACTGCAGAAGATAGAGAAAAGATGAGTGTCATCCCCTATGCTTCAGCCATAGGCTCTATCATGTATGCAATGCTGTGCACAAGACCCGATGTCAGCCTTGCCATAAGTATGGTCGGAAGGTTTCAAAGTGATCCAGGAATGGAACACTGGACGGCGGTCAAGAATATCCTGAAGTACCTGAAAAGGACTAAGGACATGTTTCTCGTTTATGGAGGTGATCAAGAGCTCGTCGTAAAGGGTTACGTCGATGCAAGCTTTGACACTGATCCGGATGACTCTAAGTCGCAAACCGGATACGTATTTATTCTTAATAGGGGTGCGGTTAGCTGGTGCAGTTCCAAGCAAAGCGTGGTAGCTGATTCTACATGCGAAGCGGAGTACATCGCTGCCTCGGAGGCGGCGAAGGAAGGTGTCTGGATGAAGGAGTTCATGACAGATCTTGGAGTAGTGCCTAGTGCGCTTAACCCAATAACTCTGTTTTGTGATAATACTGGTGCCATTGCTCTAGCCAAGGAACCAAGATTTCACAAGAGGACCAGACACATAAAGCGACGTTTCAATTCCATCCGCGATTATATCAAGGAGGACGACATAAATATTTGCAAAGTACACACGGATCTGAATGTTGTAGATCCGATGACTAAACCTCTTCCAAAGACTAAGCATGAACAACACCAGAACTGCATGGGTGTTTGATTCATTACAATGTAAATCACATAGTGATGTGAACTAGATTATTGACTCTAGTGCAAGTGGGAGACTGTTGGAAATATGCCCTAGAGGCAATAATAAATTGGTTATTATTATATTTCCTTGTTCATGATAATCGTTTATTATCCAGGCTATAATTGTATTGATTGGAAACTCAAATACATGTGTGGGTACATAGACAACACTGTGTCCCTAGTAAGCCTCTAGTTGACTAGCTCGTTGATCAAAGATGGTTAAGGTTTCCTAGCCATTGACATGAGATGTCATTTGATAACGGGATCACATCATTAGGAGAATGATGTGATGGACAAGACCCAAACTACGAACGTAGCATATGATCGTGTCAGTTTATTGCTATTGTTTTCTGCATGTCAAGTATCTGTTCCTATGACCATGAGATCATGCAACTCCCTGACATCGGAGGAGTACCTTGTGTGTATCAAACGTCGCAACGTAACTGGGTGACTATAAAGGTGCTCTACAGGTATCTCCGAGGGTGTCTGTTGGGTTGGCATGGATCAAGACTGGGATTTGTTACTCCGTGTGACGGAGAGGTATCTCAGGGCCCACTCGGTAATACAACATCACAATGAGCCTTGCAAGCAATGTGACTAAAGTGTTAGCCACGGGATCTTGTATTACGGAACGAGTAAAGAGACTTGCCGGTAACGAGATTGAACTAGGTATAGAGATACCGACGATCGAATCTCGGGCAAGTAACATACCGAAGAACAAAGGGAACAGTATACGGGATTAACTGAATCCTTGACATAGAGGTTCGACCGATAAAGATCTTCGTAGAATATGTAGGAGCCAATATGGGCATCCAGGTCCCGCTATTGGTTATTGATCGTAGAGGTGTCTCGGTCATGTCTACATAGTTCTCGAACCCGCAGGGTCTACACACTTAACGTTTGGTGACGATTAGTATAGTTGAGTTATTTTGTTGGTGACCGAAGGTTGTTCGGAGTCCCGGATAAGATCCCGGACATGACGAGGATCTCTGGAAGAGTCCGGAGGTAAAGATTAATATATGTGATAATAGTGTTTTGATCTCCGGAAGGGTTCCGGAATTCACCGGAAGAGGTTCCGGATGTTTCCCGAAATGTTCGGATACGAGAACACTTTATTTGGTCCAAGGGGTAAAGCCCACGAGGCTTAGGCAAGGTGCAAAAGGAAGTTTTGCTGGCGTCTGGGGCGGTACTACCACTTATCGTAAGCGGTACTACCGCTACGGGCGGTACTACCACTTATCGTAAGCGGTACTACCGCTACAGGCGGTACTACCGCTTATCGCAAGCGGTACTACCGCTTGTGCGCGGTACTGCAGGGATCCGAGTTGGACTCTTTCCCTGCGGGCCAAACCGACCTTGTGTGGGCAAAACCGACCTGGAGGAGGCTTTTACTCCAAGTTTAGACCCCAAGGCTCAACATATAAATAGAGGAGCAGGGCTAGCACGCGGGAGACATTAAGATTTCCCCAAGCCGTGTGCGGCAACCCTAACCCTCTAGTTCTCCGTCATAATCTCCGTAGTGCTTGGCGAAGCCCTGCAGAGATTGTTCCTCACCAACATCACCACGCCGTCGTGCTGCCGGAACGCATCTACTACTTCATCATCGCTCGCTGGAACGAGGAGGTGAAGGCGTCATCAAGGCACAAATGGTAGACAGCAAGATGAAGGGACATGTTACCGAAGTATTCATCAGCATCGTCCAACCGTATTAATTCTTACGTATCAATGGTTAATTCTATACTAGTCAACGCTGATGCCAAATTACACTAAACCTGGGTACTGCACATGCCAAAATCAGATTGTGCAATATCTATGACGCTAGGGACAAATGGGCGTCAAATGGGCTATGTCCACTGTATCATACTTTTAACACCACAGTTGGCAAACCAAGCATAATCTGAGGATGTTCGCCTCATGTACCAAACTCAACATCACGCTGCACGAAAACTATCGGCACAGATGTATCAGCCGAAACCGGCATCCGATAGGACATGCAATCAATTCATAACACAACCATATATGTCCATGCTATAGCCTAGATCGTAGGTATGAGTTCATGCTCTTGCTCAGGGTACTACTTACTGACCCCAAAACAGAGCATCATAGCAAAACACTTCACACACAGGTTCTACCATCCCGAGATCTCAATTCTCATCGGAAGCAAGCAAGCAAGAAGAACAGATCCGGAGGAGGGAGGATGGAGGGCGTGCGTGTGTTACCCTGAGGCGCTCGGAGAGGACGGATGGCGTGATCTGCTTGTACTTGGGCACCTCGGTGAGCAGCTTGTCGTAGGTCGCCTGGTCGAAGAGCATCGCGTGGTTAACCTTCTGCTTTTGCTTGCCCTTGCTCCACTTCTTCTTCTTCTGCTTCCCGCCGCCCGACTTGGCCGGCTTGGAAGAAGCTGCTGGGGCCTTCTCCTTCTTCGGCGCCTGCGAGGAAACAAGAGAGCGAGCGAGATGGGGCGTCAGCGCACGTCCGGTGTGGCGACGCGGGAAGACGGATGCGGGGGGTGCGATGGCGCGCGTACCATGGCTGACGGCGGTGGCGCGGTGGCGGGAGCTGGAGCGGGAGCGGCGAGGAGGAGGAGGAGGAGGCGGTGGCGGGGTGGAGGAGGAGAGATGGATTGCGGGGTGGAGGAGGAGGTATATGAGTTGGATGGAGGCTAGGGTTTATCTACGGGCCGGACTGGGCTGTTGGGCCGCGCGATGTTGGCTTGTTCTGGGGGCTTATCCATCCAAGTCCATTTGAAAAAAATTCCCTTACTTGTCTCAGAAAAAAAATGAAGTTCCTTACATTAGAAAACCATCCCCCGTGTGCGTGCACGTGCAATGGAAGTATCTCAAATACGTGTTGTATGCAAAGTAGAGAACCGAAAAGATAAATGTTTAGCTCATAGTCTTGCCCAGAATGGGCATGCAGAGTTGTGTAGTGAGGTTAAGCAAGTTACCGTGTTTAAGCCTGGCCTTGCAAGATTGTAAGAACAATCTGTCCTCTTTTAATTAACATACATACAGTTCTCTTTTAAAATCATGGCGTAAAACTTATCATCGAAACAAAATCAGTCTCACGGCATCAAGCATGGACTGCAACAAATAAGAACACATAATATGGCAATATAGATGGTAGATTTGATTGCGCTGACAAAACGATCTTAAAGTGTACCAAAACTCAAAGCAATTCGACATTAATGGTGGCAGAGTGCTTCCCTGAACATAGTGAACTTGAATATAACAGCAACACCTCAGTCTACTGGACTAGAAAACAGCCATAAAACACATGATAGTGATAAATTAGGTGTTTGTCGCCCTGGTGAAGATCTGCTGGCTGAACTGGATCGACACCATCCTGATGAGCCCCCTCTCCATCAGGTCCTTGATGGCCCTGCGAGCCAGAGACCCGTTGATCTGCAGATAATTAAAGACATAGTGAGATGATCAGGATATAGTGCATAGAAATCTACCAACACAGATGGTGCACTCATAAAAAATACATGCCAAAACAATTCACAGACCGACAACACAACTTTAGTCCCATGATGATACTGCAGTTCCAATATAGTCCCAAGATATTGTAGTTCCAAACTAGTAACAAGGCATGTAGGCACAAATGGTAGACAGCAAGATGCAGGGACATGTTACCGAAGTATTCATCAGCATCGTTCAACCGTATTAATTCTTACGAATAAATGGTTAATTCTATACTAGTCAACGGTGATGCCAAATTACACTAAACCTAGGTACTGCACATGCCAAAATCAGATTGTGCAATATCTATGACGCTAGGGACAAATGGGCGTCAAATGGGCTATGTCCAATGTATCAGACTTTTAACACCACTGTTGGCAAACCAAGCATAATCTGAGGATGTTTGCCTCATGTACCAAACTCAACATCACGCTGCACAAAAACTATCGGCACAGATGCAGCAGCCGACACCGGCATCCGATAGGACATGCAATCAATTCATAAGACAACCATATATGTCCATGCTATAGCCTAGATCGCAGGTATGAGTTCATGCTCTTGCTCAGAGTACTACTGACTGACCCCAAAACAAAGTATCATAGCAAAATACTTCACAAACAGGTTCTACCATCCCGAGATCTCAATTCTCATTGGAACAAGCAAGCAAGAAGAACAGATCCGGAGGAGGGAGGATGGAGGGCGTGCGTGCGTTAGCCTGAGGCGCTCGGAGAGGACGGATGGCGTGATCTGCTTGTACTTGGGCACCTCGGTGAGCAGCTTGTCGTAGGTCGCCTGGTCGAAGAGCACCGCGTTGTTAACCTTCTCCTTTTGCTTGCCCTTGCTCCACTTCTTCTTCTTCTGCTTCCCGCCGCCGGACTTGGCCGGCTTGGAAGAAGCCGCTGGGGCCTTCTCCTTCTTCGGCGCCTGCGAGGACACAAGAGAGCGAGCGAGAGGGGGGCATCAGCGCGCGTCTGGTGTGGCGACGCGGGAAGACGGATGCGGGGGGTGGGATGCCGCGCGTACCATGGCTGACGGCGGTGGTGCGGCGGCGGGAGCGGGAGCGGGAGCGGCGAGGAGGAGGAGGAGGAGGCGGTGGCGGGGTGGAGGAGGAGAGATGGATTGCGGGGTGGAGGAGGGGGTATATGAGTTGGATGGAGGCTAGGGTTTCTCTGCTGGACGTACTGGGCTGTTGGGCCGCGCGTTGTGGGCTTGTTCTAGGGGTTATCCATCCAAGTCCATTTGAAATTTTTTCCCTTACTTGTCTAAAAAAAATGAAGTTCCTTACATTCGAAAACCATCCCCTGTGTGCGTGCACGTGCAATGGAAGTATCTCAAATACGTGTTGTATGCAAAGTAGAGAACCGAAAAGACAAATGTTTAGCTCATAGTCTTGCCCAGAATGGGCATGCAGAGTTGTGTACTACGGTTAAGCAAGTTACCGTGTTTAAGCCTGGCCTTGCAAGATTGTAAGAACAATCTGTCCTCTTTTCATTAACATACATACAGTTCTCTTTTGAAATCAAGGGCGTAAAACTTATCATCGAAACAAAATCAGTCTCACGGCATCAAGCATGGACTGCAACAAATAAGAACACATAATATGGCAATATATATGGTAGATTTGATTGCGCTGACAAAATGATCTTAAAGTGTACCAAAACTCAAAGCAATTCGACATTAATGGTGGCAGAGTGCTTCCCTGAACATAGTGAACTTGAATATAACAGCAACACCTCAGTCTACTGGACTAGAAAACAGCCATAAAACACATGATAGTGATAAATTAGGTGTTTGTCGCCCTGGTGAAGATCTGCTGGCTGGAGTGGATCGACACCATCCTGATGAGCCCCCTCTCCATCAGGTCCTTGATGGCCCTGCGAGCCAGAGACCCGTTGATCTGCAGATAATTAAAGACATAGTGAGATGATCAGGATATAGTGCATAGAAATCTACCAACACAGATGGTGCACTCATAAAAAATACATGCCAGAACAATTCATAGACCGACAACATTTAGTCCCATGATGATACTGCAGTTCCAATATAGTCCCAAGATACTGCAGTTCCAAACTGTGGTGTGAGTACGAGATTTAAAGTTCCAATAGCAATGAACCCACTCTTTTGGGAAACCGTTCGCTAGTTTTTGTGCCCACTCATGCTGTTTAAAGACTCTCAAAATAATATAAGTGAGGTACGAGATTTCAATTATTTCTATAAAATAAAAACGCCACCGTGCTCTAAAAAGATATAAGTGAAGCACTAGAGCAACATTGCCTAGCTCAAAAGATATAAGTGAAGCACATAGAGTATTCTAATAAATTCAGGATTCGTGCGTGTATCTCTCAAAAGATGTGTGCAGCAAGGTTGATTGTGGCAAACTAAAAAGCAAAGACTCAAATCATACAAGACGCTCCAAGCAAAACACATATCATGTTGTGAATAAAAATATAGCCTCAAGTAAATTTACCGATGGATTGAAGACGAAAGAGGGGATGCCTTCTGGGGCATCCCCAAGCTTAGGCTCTTTGGTATCCTTGAATATGGCTTGGGGTGCCTTGGGGTCCCCAAGCTTAGGCTCTTGCCACTCCTTATTCCATAGTCCATCAAATCTTTACCCAAAACTTGAAAACTTCACAACACAAAACTCAACAGAAAACTCATGAGATCCGTTAGTATAAGAAAAATAAATCACCACTTTAGGTACTGTTGTGAACTCATTCTTAATTTATATTGGTGTAATATCTACTGTATTCCAACTTCTCCATGGTTCATACCCCCCGATACAACCCATAGATACATCAAAATAAGCAAACAACACAATGAAAACAGAATCTGTCAAAAACAGAACAGTCTGTAGCAATCTGTAGACTTCGAATACTTCTGTAACTCCAAAAATTCTGACAAATTAGGAAAATCAGGAAAATTTGTATATCAATCTTGTGTAAAAATTTCAGACTCATTCGACGCTCTGGTAAATTTATAAAATTCCTGGACTGAGCGCAAAAGTTTCTGTTTTTCAGCAAAATCAAATCAATAATCACTGTAGACCATCCCAAAGGTCTTACTTGGCTCAAACACTAATTAAAACACAAAAACACAATTAATACAGAGGTAATAATGTGTAAAACACTCAAGAACAGAAACAAAAAAAAACAAAAAAAAAATTGGGTTGCCTCCCAACAAGCGCTATTGTTTAACGCCCCTAGCTAGGCATAACGCAATAGATCTAGGTATTGTCATCTTTGGTATGCAATCCATAAGTAGATCTCATAATAGATTCATAAGGTAATATAATCCGGTTTCTAGTAAAGTGTTCCATGCCCTTCCTTAACGGAAATTGGAATCTAATGTTTCCTTCTTTCATATCAATAATTGCACCGATCGTTCTAAGGAAAGGTCTACCAAGAATAATAGGACATGTAGGATTGCAATCTATATCAAGAACAATGAAATCTACGGGCACATAATTCCTATTTGCAACAATAAGAACATCATTAATCCTTCCCATAGGTTTCTTAATAGTGGAATCCGCTAGATGCAAATTTAAAGAGCAATCATCAAGTTCGTGGAAACCTTGCACATCACATAAAGTTTTCGGAATCGTGGAAACGCTAGCACCCAAATCACACAAAGCATGACACTCATAATCTTTAATTTTAATCTTAATAGTAGGTTCCCACTCATCATAAAGCTTTCTAGGTATAGAAACTTCCAACTCAAGTTTTTCTTCAAAAGATTTCATCGTAGCATCAACGATATGTTTAGTAAAAGCTTTGTTTTGATTATAAGCATGCGGAGAATTCAACATGGATTGCAACAAGGAAATACAATCAATCAAAGAACAACTATCATAATTAAAGTCCTTGAAATCCAAAAGAGTGGGTTGATTGCTATTTAAAGTTTTGACTTCTTCAATCCCACTTTTATCAATTTTAGCATTAAGATCTATAAACTTGGGACGCCTTTTAACTAAAGTTGACTCATCTCCAGTCCCATCTTTATCAAGATTTATATTAGAAAACAAAGATTCAATAGGAGTCACATCAATCGCTTTAAGGTCTTCATCATTATTATCACGAGAACACACTTTTTCAATCCATTCACGCTTAGCACGCATTCTAGCGGTTCTTTCCTTACACTCATCAATAGAAGTTCTCATAGCTTTTAAAGACTCATTAATATCACGCTTGGGTGGAGTAGATCTAATTTTAAAAGAATCAATCTCAAGCGAAATTCTATCAACGTTCCTAGCCAAATCATCAATCTTGAGCAATTTTTCTTCAATCGTAGCATTGAAAATCTTTTGCGAACTAATAAATTCTTTAATATTATTCTCAAGATCAGAGGGCATCTTATTATAATTACCATAAGAATTGTTGTAGGAATTACCATAATTATTAGAGGAATTACTAGGACACGGCCTAGGGTTGAAATTACCTCTGTACGCGTTATTACCAAAATTGTTCCTACCAACAAAATTCACATCCTTAGATTCATTATTATTTCCAAAAGAAGACAAAGGCATATCATTAGGATCAATAGGAGCACTCTTACTAGCAAACAATTTCATTAATTCATCCATCTTTTCACTCAAAGTATTTATTTCTTCAATAGCATGCACTTTTTTACTAGTAGGAGATCTTTCGGTATGCCATTGAGAGTAATTTGCCATAATATTATCTAGGAGTTTAGTAGCTTCTCCTAATGTGATTTCCATAAAAGTACCACCCGCGTCAGAATCTAAAAGATTTCTAGAAGCAAAATTCAATCCCGCATAAAAAAATTGTATAATCATCCATAAACTCAAACCATGTGCGGGGCTATTTCTAATCATTAATTTCATCCTCTCCCAAGATTGTGCAACATGCTCATGATCAAGTTGCTTAAAATTCATTATATCGTTCCTAAGGGAGATGATCTTAGCGGGCGGAAAATACTTGGAAATAAAAGCATCTTTACACTTATTCCATGAATCAATACTATTTTTAGGTAAAGATGAAAACCAAGTTTTAGCACGATCTCGTAGTGAGAACGGAAATAGCTTCAGTTTAACAATATCATTATCCACATCTTTCTTCTTTTGCATATCACACAACTCAACGAAAGTATTTAGATGGGATGCGGCATCTTCACTAGGAAGGCCAGAAAATTGTTCTTTCATAACAAGATTAAGCAAAGCGGCATTAATTTCATAAGATTCCGCACTAGTGGCGGGAGCAATTGGAGCACTAATAAAATCATTATTATTAGTATTGGAGAAATCACACAATTTGGTATTCTCAGACATCGTGACAAAGCAAGCAATCTAGCACACAAGCAAGCAAAAAGCAAGCGAAAAGACGAACGGAAGAAGGGCGAATAAAAAGGCAAATCTTTTTGGTTTTTTCTGAAAATCGTTTTAGAAGTGGGGGAGAGGAAAACGAGAGGTAAA
The DNA here is from genome assembly GCA_039707655.1 of Elymus sibiricus. NCBI lineage: Eukaryota > Viridiplantae > Streptophyta > Magnoliopsida > Poales > Poaceae > Elymus > Elymus sibiricus. The sequence continues at coordinate 15,542,482 of CM077673.1, read as the reverse complement.
TGGCAAATAATGTAAATGCAGGAGATGAGTTTGTGATGGGTACTTGGTAGGCTTGATGTAGATCTCCCCGGCAACGGCGCCAGAAATCCTTCTTGCTACTTCTTGAGCTTGCGTTGGTTTTCCCTTGAAGAGGAAAGGGTGATGTAGCAAAGTAGATAAGTATTTCCGTCAGTTGTTGAGAACCAAGGTATCAATCCAGTAGGAGATACAAGCAAGTCCCCAATAGATGTACCTACACAAATAATCAAACACTTGCACCCAACTCTATAAAGGGGTTGTCAATCCCTTCACGGTTATTTGCAAGGATGAGATCTGATACAGATAGATATAGAAGATAGCTAAAACGAAAAGTAAAAGAAAAGTAAAAAGATTGCAGCAAAGTATTTTTGGTTTATAGATCTGAAAATATAATATGGAAAATAGACCCGGGGGCCATAGGTTTCACTAGAGGCTTCTCTCTTGAAGGAAAATAATACGATGGGTGAACAAATTACTGTCGAGCAATTGATAGAAAAGCGCATAGTTATGACGATATCCAAGGCAATGATTATGCATATAGGCATCACGTCCGTGTCAAGTAGACCGAAACGATTCTGCATCTACTACTATTACTCCACACATCGACCGACTCCTGCCTGCATCTAGAGTATTAAGTTCATGAAGAACAGAGTAACGCATTAGGTAAGATGACATGATGTAGAGGGATAAACTCAAGCAATATGATGAAAACCCCATCTTTTTTATCCTTGATGGCAACAATACAAATACGTGCCTCGCTACCCCTACTATGTCACTGGGTGAGGACACCGCAAGATTGAACCCAAAACTAAGCACTTCTCCCATTGCAAGAATTACCAATCTAGTTGGCCAAACCAAACCAATAACTCGAAGAGACTTGCAAAGATATGAAATCATGCATATAAGAATTCAGAAAAGACTCAAATAATATTCATAGATAATCTGATCATAAACCCACAATTCATCGGATCTCGACAAACACACCACAAAAGAGTATTACATCGGATAGATCTCCATGAAGATCATGAAGAACATGGTATCGAAGAGCTTAGAGAGAGAAGAAGCCATCTAGCTACTAGCTATGGACCCGAAGGTCTGAGGTGAACTACTCACGCATCATCAGAGGGGCAATGGAGTTTATGTAGATGCCCTCCGTGATCGAATCCCCATCCGGCAGATTACCGGAAAAGGCTCCAAGATGGGATCTCACGGGAACAGAGGCTTCCGGCGGCGGAAAAGTATTTTCGTGGCTCTTTTTGGTATTGGGGGAATATTTGGGAATTTATAGGACGAAGATTAGGGTTAGGAGGCCTGCAGGGGGGCCACAAGCCAGGGAGGCGCCCTGCAGGCTTGTCGCCTCCCGGCAGGTCTCCTGTCCACCTCTCCAAGTCTGGCAGGTTTCTTCTGGTCCAAGAAAAATCATCGCGAAGGTTTTATTCCGTTTGGACTCCGTTTGATATTCCTTATCTGTAATACTCAAAAACAAGGAAAAACAGAAACTGGCACTAGGCTCTAGGTTAATAGGTTAGTCCCAAAAATAATATAAAATAGCATATTAATGCATATAAAACATCCAAAATAGATAATATAATAGCATGGAACAATCAAAAATTATAGATACGTTGGAGACGTATCAACCTTTAGTCCCGGTTGGTGGCTCCAACCGGGACTGAAGGGGAGCATTAGTCCCAGTTGGAGCAACCAACCGGGACTAAAGGGCTGTGCTTCCCGCAGCCAAAAGTTTAGTCCCACCTCGCTAGTCGAGAGGGGCTCGGAGTGGTTTATAAGCCCGGCTTCCGCTGCCCTCTCGAGCTCCTCTCTAATGCGGGCAGTACATGCCTATCTCACGCCCTGTTGGGCCTGCTAGCACTGTGGGCCTGCATCCTGGCCCATTTGTAGGGTTTCTAGTCGTATGCAGGCCGTGATGCCTAGTAGGCGGGTCTTTTTTTGCATATATTATATTTTTAAATTTTTAATGTTATTTTTTGCATATGTTATTTTTAGTTATATAATTTTAGTTGCATAAGTTTTATTTTTTATTGATTCTTTTTAGTTGATTCCTTTTACTATTAAAGTTTTTAACAAATAAATACTTTGATAATTTTAGTTAATATTATTTTGATTCTTTTTGCTAATGAAGAATATTATATTTAATTGATTCTTTTTAGTTCATTCTTTGTGCTATTACAGTTTTATAACAGACTTTTTCTGCATATTTTTAAACATTTTTTCACTCAAGACCTTTTCTGCATTCAATATGCACCATTCAAAGCCACATCATCACTTTTCAACCCTTTTCTGACTTCATTTACTATTTTTCATGCATTTCATGATTTATTTTGAGCTAAAATGACCCTGAAATTGAAAAGCACTGCAAATAAACTCTGAAATGGTTGAAAGTTGGCATGGTATCACAATTTCACCCACATAGCATGTGCTAAAAAGTTGAGAGGGTTACAGGAAAAACTGGATGCACTTCGTGTACAAACTGGACAATCTCCTTCGAAGTATCAGGATTTCGGACGAAAACTCGTCTATTACAAAGGGATTTCATTTTTTTAAACATATTTTAACTCAAAGACTTTTTCTGCATTCAATATGCACCATTCAAAGCCACATCATCACTTTTCAACCCTTTTCTGACTTCATTTGCTATTTTTCATGCATTTCATGATTTATTTTGAGCTAAAATGACCCTGAAATTGAAACGCACTGCAAATGAACTCTGAAATGGTTGAAAGTTGGCATGGTATCATAATTTCACCCACATAGCATGTGCTAAAAAGTTGAGAGGGTTATGGGAAAACCTGGATGCACTTCGTGTACAAACTGGACAATCTCCTTTGAAGTATCAGGGTTTCGGACGAACACTCGTCTATTACAAAGGGATTTCATTTTTTTAAACATATTTTAACTCAAGACTTTTTCTGCATTTAATATGCACCATTCAAAGCCACATCATCACTTTTCAACCCTTGTCTGACTTCATTTGCTATTTTTCATGCATTTCAGGGTTTCGGACGAAACCATTACAGAACATCATGAATAGAGAAGTGACCAAATTAATACAAGTTCATCATCACATTAAAACCAAAATATAGTAGTGATCAAATGTTATTACTGAAAAAATAAATACATAAAGTTCATACATAGTTCTCATAGAACAACATATAGCTCTCTAGAGCATCTAATTAAAACACAAATTGAAACTAACGTACAACTATGTAAAACATTTAAATACAACAACAAATGCGATCATAGAGAGTTGGTGTCCAGTTCTTCTGTCCCTCGTGAGTGACTAACACAAGGTGCTGAATAGAGAGTAACCATGCATTTGCTGGCTAAGATTAAGACCGGCGCAGTGAGTTTTCTTCTCCTCGGGTGCATCAAAACTGCAAGGAATTTACTGGTTTTTCGGCGAAGTTGGCATCATGAACAGATGGTATATGCTCATTGCTAAGGCTGGTCGTAATGGGAGTATCATAGGTAGTATCATGCATGCCAACTAGGCAATTTTGATGAGGTGGCATAGAATTAAATGAAGAAAGAGAGGGTTGAGTATCATATCATGATACCGTATCATATTAAATGGTGTGCTACTATGTGTCATGCATGGCAATAAATGAACTATCCTATGATACTAACCTATGATACTATGCACTACGGATGTAGCATCATACACTAGTATCATATGCATGATACTAGTATATGATACTCTCCATTACAACCAGCCTAAGGAAACAGTTCTGCAATTCCTGCCTGTTCCATGGAATATGTTATGTTATGCTCTAAATTCAAGTATAAAAAGAAAGGCTAACTTTTGACGAGCAAGCCCTGCGTTTGTAACCTCTCCCGATATAGTGAAGCTGGCTGGTTGGCACCCGTTGTTTCTTCCCCTTCGACTTGGAGAGGTTTTCCACGTTAAAATCTCATGTCACATGTGTTGATTTCGTTCTTTCATCGTTTGATTTGTGTGTCGTATCTCTAACAGAATAACCAATAATTATCACACACCTTAGTTTCTAAACCATAAGCAGGTCGGTCTTGAACAACTTGGTGAGCGTCGAGTTGTTGTCGCCGGTGCCTGACACGGTGATAGACACGGACACGGTCCTGCGGCGGAACTCCCGAACGCCGAGAGCGTCATGGCGGTGTCCCCTAGAGCTTCACTTCTATAGGGGGCAAATCCATGCATAAAAGAGCTCTTTCAATTTATTTTATATGATTAATTTGTATTGAAATTATGGGGATTTTTGGGATGTTTTTTCAAGTCAACATGAATTTTGTTCAACTGAGTCGGCTTTTCGACCAGGTCAATGGTGTTTCCAAACTGTATTGTAGATCTCAAACTAAAGAAATACTAATGCACTATTTTTCCTTTGTGTTTGTTATAAGACTGACTTTTCAACAACAAGTATGCATGGATCGGAAACTGATTATGGAATCAACATGAACATGTAAGACACATTTGGCCAAGAAAAAAAAACAATTAAATGAAGAATGCCAACAATTCGATGACATTATATATTGTATTATATTTGTTTATATCGACAATATATTAGAAAACTCGATCAATATATTTTATTTGACTATGCACTTCACCCCAATATAGTTGAAGAAACCAAATGCATGAACATACGATATAATTCATGCAAGTGTCATAAATTAATCCACATATAATGTTTCATCATGCACATAATTGTACATTTCAAGTCTGAACTGTTGAAAACAAGTCTCACATGACAAACTGTAACTATGTACCAAACAGACTCAGTGCCCTCAAAATGGCACGCCAAAGTCACCGGCACACTAAGGTTCAAATCAATACAATACTGCATATATATAAAGAGTCAAGATCATGAGTGTTCCAAAGATCAACACATGCAAACGTATGATTCAAAATTTCAAAACAAGATGAAATTTAAACATACATTATAATTCAAGCTCATTTCACCAGCAATTTTCTCCTACACGCCCGTAGCTATTGATGCACACTCTTCCACACCAATCACACTTGCTATTACAAGTTGTATCATATGAATTAAGCTCTTATAGACGGGTGTCCCTCTCTGTCTTCCATACACCATTTCCGGGAAAATTTGTTCATTCTGAATGAGAGACTCTACAGCTGGCCACTCCCAATTGAATGGATCCATGTTGTTTTACCTATCTACACTAGTAGAAAACAGACCTTTTGTCCACATCATTAGTCCCGGTCTGGTTTTGAACCGGTACTAATGTGACCATTAGTCGCAGTTCGTGACGGGCATCATTAGTGCCGGTTCGTTCCGGACCTTTAGTCCCGGTTCGTGCCACGAACCGGGACTAAAGGAGTGGTGGCAGGCTGGCGTCAGCCTGGGGCCCCACCATAACCTTTAGTCCCGGTTCGTCCCACGAACCGGGACTATAGGCTAACCTTTAGTCCCGGTTTGTGTCTCGAACCGGGACTAAAGGTCCCCTATATGAACCCTTCGGCCAGCCCGAGCTCTCTGTTCTTCCCCTTTCCTCTCCTCTGGTTCTTCCTCTCTTCCCCGAGCTCATCCTCCATTTTTGCCAAAATTTGTCAAGATTTGGAGGCACCCCATCCATCCAAGTGTTCACAAAGGTTAGCAACTTTGTCCTTTCATCTCTCATTGCTAGATTAGCTCTTGCAATGCACTATAAGTATAGTGATTTGTGGGTTTTAGTTTGGGAGTATTTATATTTAGTAGTTTATTTGATTTATATGCAATTTGAGCTCAAATTAACTTCTTACTTTGCATGTGTAGGTGTGGTTTACTTAGTGCCTTCCCGTCCCCGTCCTAACCATCGTCGATCGCCCGCACCGTCCCGTCACCGGCACCACCTTGGTGAGCCTCTTGTTCTTATCCTTTTTATAAAAAAATCATGTTTGTAAGATTTAGATAGTTACTTGTATAGTTTTCTTAGCTATATGGTTGTTTGTTATACATAGTGGCATGGTTTTGATATCCGTCCCCGTCGGCCCTCGTCCGGTTTATGATTCGGATGTGGTATATACTCTCTTTTATAACTGTTTGTTGCATTTCATGTTTATGACAATTATGCCCATCAAGTTGACATAGATATTTTTATCTAGGAGGTATGTGAAGCGGAAATTGCAACCGACATAGATATTCTTGTCAAGAAGTTAAATTTAGTTGAAAAAGAAAACGAGTATTTGAAAGAAAAATTGAAAAGAGTTAAAGAAGAGAAGATGAAACTGGAGTTGTATGTTGCCGATGTCGTCGATGATCACAAGATCAAGATGGATGCAATGCGCTTGAAGATTAGAAAATTTAAAAAATATGCCATTGATAGTGAGGCTTGGTATCACTATGCTGTTGGATCAATTGTTACCTTAGTTGCGATCTTGATCGCATTTGTTGTTGCCTTTAAATGCTTTAGCTAGAGAGTTTGTATGTTGTTTTATGAGAACAAGTGTGTATGAACTTTATGTATGAACTTATATTAATTTGGTCTTTTCGGTGTTGTGTAATGAAGATGAGCCGGCAATGGATGTACGATGACCGATGCTCTCCCCAGTTCATTAATGGCGTGCATACTTTTCTGGTTGCGGCTGAGGCAAACAAGCGGGCGGATGGTTTTATGCATTGTCCATGTGCTGGCTGTAAGAATGATTGAAATTACTCTAACTCAAGAACCATTCACGTCCACCTGTTTGAGTCCGGTTTCATGTCCGGCTATAACTGTTGGACCAAGCATGGAGAAAGAGGGGTCCTAATGGAAGAGAATGAAGAAGAGGATGACGACAGCTATCCTGGCCATGGGTTCCATGAATACGATGGTACAACAATGGGGGAAGAAGCTGAGCTGGCAATGCGGGAAGGAGCTAAAGAAGAGGCAGCAGATGAGCCCGCTGATGATCTTGGTCGGGCCATTGCCAATGCAAAGAGAAACTACGCAAGTGAAAAGGAGAAGCTGAAGTTGTAGCGCATGTTAGAGGATCACGAGAAATTGTTGTACCCAAATTGCGAAGATGACAAGAAAAAGCTGGGTACCACACTGGAATTGCTGCAATGGAAGGCAGAGAATGGTGTACCTGACAAGGCATTTGAAAAGTTGCTGAAAATAATGAAGAATAAGCTACCAAAGGACAACGAATTGCCCGACAGTACGTACGAAGCAAAGAAGGCCGTCTGCCCTCTAGGATTAGAGGTACAGAAGATACATGCATGCCCTAATGACTGCATCCTCTACCGCGGTGAGTACGAGGATTTGAATGCATGCCCGGTATGCTGTGCATTGCGCTATAAGATCGGCCACGATGACCCTGGTGATGTTGAGGGCGAGCGCCCCAGGAAGAAGATTCCTGCCAAGGTGATGTGGTATGCTCCTATAATACCACGGTTGAAACGTTTGTTCCAAAACAAAGAGCATGCCAAGTTGATGCGATGGCACAACGAAGACCGTAAGAAAGACGGGAAGTTGAGAGTACCCGCTGACGGATCGCAATGGAGAAAAATCGAGAGAAAGTGGAAGGACTTTGCAAAGGACGCAAGGAACGTATGGTTTGGTTTAAGTGCAGATGGCATTAATCCTTTTGGGGAGCAGAACAGCAATCATAGCACATGGCCTGTGACTCTATGTATCTATAACCTTCCTCCTTGGTTGTGCATGAAGCGGAAGTTCATTATGATGCCAGTGCTCATCCAAGGCCCCAAGCAACCCGGCAATGACATTGATGTGTACCTAAGGCCATTAGTTGAAGAACTTTTACAGCTGTGGAATGGAAAAGGTGTACGTGCGTGGGATGCGAAAGAACAGGAGGAATTTGACCTACATGCGTTACTGTTTGTAACCATCAATGATTGGCCTGCTCTCAGTAACCTTTCAGGACAGACAAACAAGGGATACCACGCATGCACGCACTGTTTAGATGATACCGACAGTATATATTTGGATAAATGTAAGAAGAATGTGTACCTGGGGCATCGTCGATTTCTTCAGAGCAGGCATCCTGTAAGAAAGAAAGGCAAGCATTTCAAAGGTGAGGCAGATCACCGGAAGAAACCTCGCCACCGTACTGGTGATGATATACTTGATGTGGTCAAGGATTTAAAAGTAATCTTTGGAAAGGGTCCTGGCGCACAATCTGTTCCGAATGATGCTGACAATCGGGCACCCATGTGGAAGAAGAAATCTATATTTTGGGACCTACCCTATTGGAAAGACCTCGAGGTCCGCTCTGCAATCGACGTGATGCACGTGACGAAGAATCTTTGCGTGAACCTGCTAGGCTTCTTGGGCGTGTATGGGAAGAAAAAAGATACACCGGAGGCACGGGAGGACCAGCAACGTATGCACGGAGAAGACGACATGGATCCAAAGCAGTTTCAGGGTCATGCCAGCTACGCTCTTACCAAAGAAGAGAAGGAAATCTTCTTCGAATGCCTGCTCAGTATGAAGGTCCCGTCTGGCTTCTCGTCGAATATAAAGGGAATAATAAATATGGCAGAGAAAAAGTTCCAGAACCTAAAGTCTCATGACTGCCACGTGATTATGACGCAACTGCTTCCGGTTGCATTGAGGGGGCTTCTACCGGAAAACGTTCGATTAGCCATTGTGAAGCTATGTGCATTCCTGAATGCAATCTCTGAGAAGGTAATCGATCCAGAAATCCTACCAAGGTTAGAGAATGATTTGGTGCAATGTCTTGTCAGTTTTGAGTTGGCGTTCCCACCATCCTTCTTCAATATCATGACGCACGTCCTAGTTCACCTAGTCGAGGAGATTGCCATTCTGGGTCCTGTATTTCTACACAATATATTCCCCTTTGAGAGGTTCATGGGAGTCTTAAAGAAATATGTTCATAATCGTGCTAGGCCAGAAGGAAGCATCTCCAAGGGCCATGAAACAGAGGAGGTCATTGAGTTTTGTGTTGACTTTATTCCTGACATTAAGCCGATTGGTGTTCCTGAATCGCGGCATGAGGGCAGACTGGGTGGAAAAGGCACACTAGGAAAGAATTCACTAATATGCCGGGACGGGCATTCTTTGGTGCAAGCACACTACACAGTTCTACAAAGTTCCACCTTGGTGGCTCCGTATATCGAGCAACACAAGAATATTCTACGCTCCAAACACCCGGAGCAGTCTGACGACTGGATTACACATGAACAAACGGTGACTTTCGCCGGTTGGTTGCAGACACGTCTCATGCATGACGACACTGTTGAAGATGACCTGTACTTGCTGTCCAAGTTACCATCTTCGACTATATTGACTTTCAAAGGGTACGAGATAAATGGGAATACATTTTACACGATCGCCCAAGATAAAAAGAGCACCAACCAAAACAGTGGTGTCCGCTTTGATGCAGCAAACATCAATGGGCCAAAGGACACATATTATGGTTACATAGAGGAGATATGGGAACTTGACTATGGACTTGGTTTGAAGGTCCCTTTGTTTCGGTGCAAATGGGTCAATCTGACAGTAGGCGGGGTAAAGGAAGACCCGCAGTACGGAATGACAACAGTGGATCTCAACAATCTTGGGTACGCAGACGAACCATTCGTCCTAGCCAAAGATGTGGCACATGTTTTCTATGTGAAGGACATGTCTACCAAGCCGAGAAAAAGAAAAGATAAGGAAGCGAATACATCATACGATGAGCCAAAGTGCCACATAGTTCTTTCAGGGAAAAGAAACATCGTGGGAGTGGAGGACAAGACAGATATGTCAGAAGATTATGAAAAGTTTCATGAAATTTCTCCCTTCAGAGTGAATGTTGACCCGAGCATCAAGTTAAACGATGAAGATTGTCCATGGTTACGACGCAAAGGGACACACGCGAAGAAAAAGTTTTATACCCAAAGATCCCACTCTGGGATGTGACCGGCTTCACCGCCAATTGAGCATCATCCTTTCTATTTGTCTTTTGTTTCTTTCTAAGTGTCTTTGTAAAAATGGAGTTGGAAAAATGAAATATACCGTCGAAAAATGAAAGGATTTCTAGATAGATCAACAAAACACACGGTTTCCCCTGCATACAGCCCGACGGTGGCTCGTGAGTGCCCGCATATGAAATGCACCGTTGGACCGTATGTAGGGAATCCGAATGATTTGTATTCGGTCGATGAACTAAAGGATTTCTAGATAGATCAACAAAACACACGGTTTCCCCTGCATACAGCCCGACGGTGGCTCGTGAGTGCCCGCATATGAAATGCACCGTCGGACCGTATGCAGGGAATCCGAATGATTTGTATTCGGTCGATGAACTAAAGGATTTCTAGATAGATCAACAAAACACACGGTTTCCCTTGCATACAGCCCAACGGTGGAAATATGAAATGCACCGTTGGACCGTATGCAGGGAATCCGAATGATTTGAATCCGAATGAGTAAACACACAAAGTGTCGAACATGTCCGAGAGGTGGGCTATATATAGGGTCGTGTGCCTCTTTAGTCCCGATTGCTAGCACGAACCGGGACTAGTCGTTATAGTGCTGATCCAACAACTCACAAGCGCTTGAAAGAAACACATGATCCGTGTGCTTCTTCCTGATTGGTACGACCTTCACCCACATAGCATGTGCTAAAAAGTTGAGAGGGTTACGGCAAAAATTGGATGCACTTCGTGTACAAAATGGACAATCTCTTTCGAAGTATCAGGGTTTCAGACGAAAACTCGTCTGTTACAAAGGCATTTCATTTTTTTAAACTTATTTCAACTCCAGACTTTTTGTGTGTTCAGTATGCACCATTCGAAGCCACGTCATCAGTTTTCAACCTTTTCTGACTTCATTTGCTATTTTTCATGCATTTAATGATTTGTTTTGAGCTAAATGACCCCGAAATTAAAAAGCACTACAAATGAACTCTGAAGAGGTTGAAAGTTGGCATGGTATCATCATTTCACCCACATAGCATGTGCTAAAAAGTTGAGAGGGTTACGGCAAAAACTGGATGCACTTCGTGTACAAAATGGACAATCTCTTTCGAAGTATCAGGGTTTCAGACGAAAACTCGTCTGTTACAAAGGCATTTCATTTTTTTAAACTTATTTCAACTCCAGACTTTTTGTGCGTTCAGTATGCACCATTCGAAGCCACGTCATCAATTTTCAAACCTTTCTGACTTCATTTGCTATTTTTCATGCATTTAATGATTTGTTTTGAGCTAAATGACCCTGAAATTGAAAAGCACTACAAATGAACTCTGAAAAGGTTGAAAGTTGGCATGGTATCATCATTTCACCCACATAGCATGTGCTAAAAAGTTGCGAGGATTACGGCAAAAACTGGATGCACTTCGTGTATAAAATGGACAATCTCTTTCAAAGTATCAGGGTTTCACACGAAAACTCGTCTGTTACAAAGGCATTTCATTTTTTTAAACTTATTTCAACTCCAGACTTTTTGTGCGTTCAGTATGCACCATTCGAAGCCACGTCATCAATTTTCAACCCTTTCTGACTTCATTTGCTATTTTTCATGCATTTAATTATTTGTTTTGAGCTAAATGACCCTGAAATTGAAAAGCACTACAAATGAACTCTGAAAAGGTTGAAAGTTGGCATGGTATCATCATTTCACCCACATAGCATGTGCTAAAAAGTTGAGAGGGTTACGGCAAAAACTGGATGCACTTCCTGTACAAAATGGACAATCTCTTTCGAAGTATCAGGGTTTCAGACGAAAACTCGTCTGTTACAAAGGCATTTTATTTTTTTAAATAACCTAAGTATTACTAAATTGAATATAATGATAAAACACAACAAAATTAAACAGAAGAAAAAATAATCACTGAAAAATCTATTTTTAAAGTAAAGTTATTCACAAACTAGTTATTCACACAAATTTCAAATAATTCAAATTTAAACTATTCAAATTTGAAAACTATTAGCACTAACAGAAAGTTTATAATTTTTCTTCCCTAAAGCAAAAAGATTCACAAAGAAAATATTTAAATAAAGAAAAAGATTCACTCAGAAACAAAAGAAAATAAATAAAGCAGAAAACAAAAAAATAATTAAAAAAAGCCCGCCTACTGGGCCGTCACGACTTGCATACGACTGGGCCAGGATGCAGGCCCGTACGGTCCGGTAGGCCCACGGGGCGGAGGGATGTGATAGGCCCAGCAGGCCTGCATATTAGAGAGGAGCTCGACACGGTAGCCGCGTCGGGGCTTATAAACCGGTCCGAGCTCCTCTCGACTAGCGAGGTGGGACTAAACATCCACCCCGCCCCGCGCCTGGCACACAACCCTTTAGTCGCGGTTGGTGTCTCCAACCGCGACTAAAGGGGGTCTTTAATCGCGGTTGGAGCCACCAACCGCGACTAAAGGTGAATTTCATCCAGCCGAAGCGGCGGGAAGCCACCAACCGCGACTAAAGGAATTTTTTTATAAATGTTAATTAGATGTATATAATGTTAATTAGATGTTAATTAGATGTATAGAAATGTTAAATGTTAATTAGATGTATATAATTAGATGTTAATTAGATGTATAGAAATGTTAATTAGAATTTTTTTTCATAAGAATTTTTTCTCGGAGTCAACGATGCCTGGCCCCCATCCTCGTCGTCGACTCGTTCGCGATGACATCCTGCTTCAGAGGGGCAATGTTCGGGACTGGGCTCCGCCGGGCTGGCACTGGGAGGTGCTACCTTCAGGGGCGCGCAGCTTGGTGAGGAACCCGGCCCCGGGTCCCGTCGTCGACCCGGAGCTTCTTCGGTGGCGTTCGCGTGGGCCACTTTTGGTGCGGAGGCACCCGGCCCCGCCGGAGGTGGTACGTCGCCGTGTCAGGGAGGAGGACGAGCACGTCCGTCGCTACATGGATGCGTTGGACGTCAGGTTCTCCAATACCTGGCAGGTTCTTAAGGGATCTCACCCGAGCTATGATCCTGTCATAGTTCCTTCTCTTTGGGTGTCCACCGCCCGCGCCTCAGGAACCGCGAGTGAACTAGATTCTTCGATAATATTCGATCTGTATTAGCTAGTGATAATACTCGAGATGTATTCGAGATTATATTAGATAATATTCGAGATTATATTCGATGATGCATATTATATGAATTATTCGAGATGCATATTATGTACTATGATTCAGTTTTTCCTTATTGATTGCATGCATTCTAATTTGAATACTAAATTGTTTTATCTTTCTTCTGGATTAGTTAAATAAAAGCTATGGACAATACCGGCAGAGAAGGAGAAGAGGCTCTGTTCGACATCATACGCTCCAAGAGCCCAGAGCATGAACCTGAAGATGATGACGACTCGCAATATCTGAACAATTCCGGTGAGGGTTGTATGATATTTGATGAAGACGAACGAATAGATGAAGGCGACGACAACGATGTTGACGAAGAAAATGTTCTTCAAATAACAAAGATCGGCGAGGTATATTTAATATATAAGCCATCCGGTGATCATTACATGTCTTAATTGATTTGTATGTATTAATGAATCGATCTTTCTTCTTTTAGGCCTCCGGATCGAGCAAATCTTCTACAAGCGACAGGGTAGTTCGAGGCCCGGCCAAAAAGTTGGACAAAGGCGTAAAGTTCAACATCGATTCCATCAAAACATCAACTGGCGAACCGCTTGAACCTAGGAAAAATGCGACCAAGTTCAAGAATCAATGCGGAGTTATTGTCAGGGACCAAATCCCGATCTCCGTTCAAGAATGGAAAAAGCCAGCAAAGGGAGATCGAGCAGGAGTTACTTTTGTCGACGAAAGAGCAAAAGATGTGCTTTGGACTACGCTCATGGAACATTTCACCCTACCAGATAATTTGACAGATGCAGATATGAAGAAAGTCAGAAACTATGCTCTTAAAAAGATGGCGATCGCATTCAACACCTTCAAGAAAAATACATGGACTAAGTACGTCAAATCCGGAAAGAAGACTCCAGAATTCACGGGAGCACTGGTGAAGGCAAAAGATCACTGGGACGCTTTCGTGAAGTTCAAGGAATCGGAAGAAGCTCAGGAACGGTCGAGAAAAAACAAGATTAATGCTGCGAAAAAGAAGTGGCACCATCATATGGGGCCAGGTGGCCCTGCCTAAGTGGGATAAATCTGAGCAAGAGATGATTAGTGCAGGGGTCAGTCCAGTTACATTGACATGGCCCCCCAGGTGCAGGACATGGTTTTATGCGCATGGGGGGAAGTTGGACCCAGAGACAGGGCTGGTTATGGTGAAGGCAAGTCTTAAAGAAGCGACAGACGAAATACTTATTGCAATAGAAGAAGCTCGAACGGGGGTGTTCACGCCCAATAGAGAGAATGACGAGCTTACGCGCGCCCTGAAGAATCGTGAACACCCGGGAAGAACACGAGGCAAAGGCGTTGTTCCGTGGTTTGAGGGGTTTGCGGATTGGAACGACGACTATAGAAGCCGTGCGAGAAAGAAGATGCAGGAGGAGAAGAAGAAGAAGGAGGAAGCACTCCGCTTTGAAGGCCTAGAATCAAAGCACCTGGAGTTGGAACGATTTGTCAGGCGGCAGCAGGAGCAGATCGACTCACTCAGCCAGGAAAGGGCGTCTCAGCGGCAGCATGAGCAGATCGATCCAACATTGGATAGCACCGTCCCATCTATGCCGAGAAGCAGTGTGGGTTCCGCCCCGGCCGATATCGATAATGCACTGCTAGCTAGCTACCCTGTGGATGATATCAAAGACAGGACTAACTGTGAGCTACACATGAAAGTGAAGAACTTATCCATGAAGGTGGCGGACGGCTATGCTTTAGCAAATCCCCCTGAAGCAACCTTCCATTGCAATCCCATTCCAGCAGGCTATGCTCATGTCGGGGTTGATGAAGTGATGTCAGGATATAACGAGCTACAACTTGACATTCTTGGAGGTGACGAGGAGAGAACACTAGGAGAGGCCATACATCATATCATTCTATGGAAAAAGGACTGCATCGTCTTCCCAAGGCCACCGACTCCTCCTCCTCCAAGTCCGCCGCCGCGTCAGTCGACTCCTCCTCCTCCAAGTCCGGCACCGCGTCAGCCGACTCCTCCTCCAAGTCCGGCACGGCGTCAGCCAACTCCTCCTCCTCCAAGTCCGCCGACACCGCATCAGCCGACTCCTCCTCCAAGTCTGGCACGGCGTCAGCCTAAGCAACAGCGGAAGAGAGAGGCCGCAGTTACGACGGCTGGCAGTACAACAAGCAAGAAATTCAAATATGGTCCAGATCTCAAGCCTCTTCCGAAGTTGTCTTACCACCTGACTCAGGAGGAACTCGACGACGCATGTGATGCCCAATTGAAGGCCCATTTTGCACCGAAACCGCCCGCGCCGCCAAAGGAGAAAGTACCTGAGCATGTCTCACAACACTTTATTGATATGGCTGCACCGGCTGACAATCAGAAGGACTCCGACTATGTGCGGTCTATCAAGAAGTCATATTTGGCAGGGCAAAAGGAGTCGAGCTCGAGCTCGAGCCAAGTAGTTGGCAAAAAAAGCGGGAAAACTGTTCCCCAGCTGGGAGAACAGGCAGTGCAATCGATCCCCCCGCTCATTGTATAAACAACTGTGAGTACCGCCGATCGGCTGGTAATAACCGACGATCTTAGAAGGCAGGCTAAAGAGGCCGGTGTCACTGTTGAACAACTCCTAGGCCTTGAGGGAATCCCCGGGATTACAGAGGAGGAAGTAAAATGGCAATATGTCCGCGGCAAACCTATGGTCAAGCCTGACGAAGTCAAGCTTCTACCAACGAGAATGTACGATTTGCATACGTGGTACATGCAAAAAACAGCAAATACCAATGAAGAGTCCCTCATGGTGAAAGTCAAGAAAAGGCATTACTTCCATAAAAAAGATGTGTGGATTCATTATTCAGAGTTGTTACAGGTATTCAATCAAGACGCACTCGACAAATCTATCGTCAGTTGCTATTGTCTGTAAGTGATTTCTTTCTGCTATTGTCTCTAGCTAGCTAGCTGTGCTCTCGTTCATTACCTGTAATTATCCTCACTATATTCTTTTTTGTGGTATTATGCAGAATGAAGATGTATGAAATGAAAAAAGCTGGACGCTATGGCATTGGGTTCATTGACCCAAATACGGTTAATCAGGCGATATGGGAAGATCAATATTCGAGAAAAGACACAGAGAAATCCCTGCTAGAGTTTTTGAAGCAACTAAACACCCAACCAGAAATACTACTTCCTTACAACTTCGGGTGAGTGTTACTATATCTTGTACTACAAATTCTATTTTTTGCTTAATTACTAGATGTTAAAAAGTGTAGTTGATGAGTTATGCACGTGCCCGCTTATTTATACAAAACGTGTGCGCATGCAGTTACCACTGGATCTTGTTAATCATTGAAGTTGACAAAGCAAAAGTTGAAGTATTGGACTCACTATATAAGAATCCATCCGAATACGCAACCGTGAGGGGGATGGTCGACAGGTAATTTCAATCATTATCGCACTATGTCGGCCTCTTTACTTCATTTCCTGATATCAACTAGTTAATAACTCCTTTATTCATTTTCTTTGCCGGCGGGCAGGGCTTGGGCCAAGTTCGTCAAAGAGGTCCCAGGCGACTGGGAAAAAAAGCTGACATGGGTGCGACCCAAGGTAATTAAGTAGTACTAGCTAGCTACGTCCGTGCATCTCTTTAATTCTAGTTTCAATACCATTATCATGCTTGATTAATTATTACCTGATTGAATTTTATTCTCGTAAAGTGCATGAAGCAGGAGCAGGGGAATGCTTTATGCGCATACTACGTTTGCGAGAACATTCGCATGATCACGTCTGAAAGGAGCAGAAACGAAAGAAATCTTTGGGTACGACGTTTGCCAGAACACTATCCATAATTTTTTTTATCATGATCTAGCTAATATATATACACACAACTAATATATTCATCTTGATCGAGATGCGGGGCCAGCTCCTACCAACGGCTCGCGTACGAGCAATTCAAGAGGAAATAACTGGATTTCTGGTCGACCAGGTCATAGATCCCAAAGGAGAATACCATTACAAGATCAAGAAGAAGTAATGCCCTGCATATATGTAATGATCCGCAAATTGTAGGAGAAATTGTATATATCAAATTGTATATATATATATGTATGTGTGAATGGTCATCGTACGAGAAATTCGATGATATATATATATATATATATATATATATATATATATATATATGATCGGTTCTACGAGAAATTCTATTTATATATATATGCACAACGTGTACAGTATGTAGTAGCGTAATATATGTTTGAAATGAAAAATAATTAAATGGAAAACATAAAATTAAAAGGAAAAATAAACCATAATTAATTCATAAACCCCTGAAGGATTAAAAGGAAAAATAAACCAAAATTAAAAGAATTAAGTACTTTTAGTCCCGGTTGGTATTACCAACCGGGACTAAAGGTCCCCCAGCCCACGGCACCGGCAGGTGCCACGTGGTGGGCCTTTAGTGCCGGGCCGTGTTGAACCGGCACTAGGGGGGCTTTAGTCCCCACCCTTTAGTGCCGGTTGGAGAACCGGCACTAAAAGCCCTTACGAACCGGCACTATAGGTCGATTCTGCACTAGTGCTGACACCACAGAAACATTCAAATATAAATGTAACCAAAGATTAGCTACAATCTGATATGGATCGAACTAAGAACAAATTTCAGTGTCAGATGACTTGCATTCACCACACCACAACATATGATAGCTAAAAACTGTTGAATCCCTCCTCTGGCTAGTGCCTCTCCCTTAGCTCTAATCATCAAGTTCAGCCCCACACTTTGACGGAAGTTCACTTTTAATTAATTCACCGCTACAACTTTGGCACGCCAAAATCTCATCATGCACATAATTGTACACTTTTGTGAAATCTGAACTGTTAAAAAACAGGTATCATATGCCAAACTGAAGCGTGTATCAGACAGCCTCTGTGCCTTTAAAATGGTATACCAACTCACCAGACACACAACCCAATACAAAATCGCAAACATACACAACTCAAAGATTCAAGATCAACACAGCAAACCGTTCGATTCAAATCAAGATGACATTGACACACATAATTAAACATCATTTCACCACCAAATTTCTCCCAACATATGCATGCAGTACTTGGTTGCCTGCATTGCTCGGCAGGTAGGTTATTTTAACAAGCAAAACAAATTCAAAAATACAACATGGCGGGCAGAGTGCCAAGAACAACACCAAACATACGGCACGAGACACGGACGGGCTTATTTCTTGGGTGGGGTGAGCGCCGCCTTGAGCTTCTGGATGGTGGGCAGGTCGGTCTTGAACGACTTGGCGAGCACGGCATCATCAACGCCGGTGCCGAACACGGTGAAGGGCACGGAGATGGTGCCGGCGTTGGCGCTGCCGAATGCCGAGAGCGCGATGACCGTCGTTGTCCCCTGGTTGTACTGGTAGTGCACGAGGCCCTTGGGGAAGATGAACATGTCACCGGCGACGAGGTCCTTGGTGTACAGCTTGCCGGCGGTGTCGACAAAGCCGACAGAGAGGGCACCATCGAGGAGGAGGAGCAGCTCGGAGGCGCGCGGGTGGGTGTGCGTCGGGTTCACGGTGCCCGGTGGGAACACGAGCCTGGCGTACGACACGCTCTGCCCGTTGAGCGCCGGAAACTCCACCATGGAGGCCTTGGTGAGCGCGAAGGTCGGCAGCGGCAGCACGGGACCGAACCCGTAGGTGAAGTAGTCGCCGGTGATGTTCATCGGCATGCCGACCATCGACGTTGGGGGGATGAAGTCGGTGAGGATGTCCGGGTCGCCGGCCATGGTGGCCATCGGCGCCGCCACCAGGGCAACCACCACCAGCACCAAGGAGTAGAGGTTCATGGACGCCATTAGATCACAAATGATCCTGGCTCTTGAAGCTACTGTTGCTGGTGCTTGTGGCTGTGGAGATGATGAGTGGGGGGCACACTGCAATTTATAAGCATCTTGATTTCCTTTTCTTGGACAGGTGGAGGAACCAAGGAGAAGATGTTTGTTCTCCCGTCCCTTGTGAGAGACAAGGCACACAATGTGATGCATAGAGATTGACAATTTGCTGGCAAGATTAAGACCAGCACACCACAGGCAATGTTTGGTCCTCGGGTGCATCAAAATTGCCAAGAGTCCATTGGTTCCTGGGTGAACTTGCAAGATATGTAGTTTTGCAATTCTGTGATGCTTGTTCCATGTAGTTAAACTGACTCAAATTGTACTACCTTTTTGAGATTTGAAATGAAACCAATCATAACATTGTTGATTGAGAGGAAAAATGGGTAAAGAAGGTTCGGCAAAACTAGGATAAAATTGAGCCAAAAGGTCTCAATTCAAGATAAATTCATAAGGAAGTGTCGATATGTTAGCTTTTTATCTTCTTTCAGACTGTTTGTGTTGGCTGTGTGCATCCTAACTATGCAGAGGCCGGATGTTACTCATCATGATTTGTATCCTCTTGATTCTACGTTATGAGGTAATAAAAACGCCCTTTATCAAAAAATCTCTTCAGGATCCACCCTAGCGTCAAGAAATTGGTCAACTGATAAAGATACAAGAAATTCGTGTCACGCCGAAGAAAGAGACTAGTACAATCAACAACCTTTATGCAGGCATATGCATACTTCAAAGACTCACAAACTTGGTAATTCGATCGATCCACCCAAAATCAAGAATTCATTGGCCCCCGGGAGAAGTTGGCAATATTTGCATTTCTGTAATTCTGCGTGTTCCATGTCTACAGTTCACAGGGTCGCGTCATTTGAGCTGAGAAGAGCATTACTTTTAATTAGTACTCCCTCTGTAAACTAATATAAGAGCATTTAGATAACTACTTTAGTGGACTAAACACTCTTATATTAGTTTACGGAGGGAGTACTCCATTAATATTGTACTCCTTCCTATTCATATTTGTCGCTGAAATGGATGTACCAAACAGTAATATGGATAGGAAGGAGTAGAAAGTATGGATCGGAGGGAGTAACAAGCTTTGGCAGCTGAAACTTGCTGTTGGACTGATTCACAGTGTGGCTTTCTGTTTTTTGCACCTAGGAGAGAAACCAGAACAGCCCAAAAATATGTGTTCATTTCCAAAGATGTGAAATGAAACTAAATTATGAACTTGTATTTTTCTGTTGATTCAGGAATTAAGAATTTTGTGCGAAAAGACATGAGCAAAACAATGGGGAAGCCAGGTACTACTCACAACAACCTTTATGCAGGTAGATAGAAACTACAGAGACTTGCATCAAAATCATAAGCATGATAATTTAATCTTCCAGAAATCAAATCTACTTCAGAGAAACTTCATCACATACACCATTACCCTCACAACTAGGGGCCACTATTCAGCCTCAATTATAAGACCGGATGGAACATTCATATAGCTCAAGTAACATGCAAACAGGGACAGCAACAAATACAAACAGTCTGATAATATAAGGTAGATTTCATTGCGCTGACAATACGATCTTAGATTGTACCAAAAACTCAAAGCAATTCAACATACTTGTGGCACGAGTGCCAAAGTGCCTCGCTGAACATAATGAACGTCAATATAACAGCGACATCTCAGTCTACTGGACTAGAAAACAGGCATGAGGTAAATCAGGTGTTTGTCGCCCTGGTGAAGATCTGCTGGCTGGAGTGGATTGACACCATCCTGATGAGCCCCCTCTCCATCAGGTCCTTGATGGCCCTGCGAGCCAGTGACCCATTGATCTGCAGGTTGGTAGACACAGGGTGAGTACGATGATCATGATAAAGTGCATAGAAATCAACCAACATGGATGATGCCTTGATATAGAGTGTGCATCATACATGCAAGTGCAGTCACAATTTTTAGACATATACAGATGCAAATGCAAGGAAATAGCTAAATGCAACCTGCAGTGCTCACATCAATCAAATCAAATCAAATGTTATAATGTACAATTTCAATCCGCAGAAATACAACACAGGTTTATAGTCTAACAAACAAAACACGCCAGACCAATATAATTCAAATCTAGTCACAATGTCTATCAGACACAAATTATGGACAGCAAGATGCAGTGAAAAGTTAATGTTATGTTCATCACCATCGGCCAACAGCATCAACTCTATGAATCACAGTGTGCCAAATTGCATAAAACTCCTGATGGGCATATCAAATCCATGCAAGTCCTAACCACAACTTGACAGTCGCCACAGCAAGCAAAATCTGAGACTGACAACCTAATGCACCGAACTGAACATGAAAGTTCAGAAAAGCCATCAGGACGGACGAACACATGATTAAACCACTATGTTCTATGCTAGAGGCTTAGAGCGCATGGGGTGTGTGTTCCTGCAAAGATCACTCTCGGCGGCCCCCAAAGCAGCACCAATTCGCCGAAAAAGCGGATCTTTTCATCACACATATGACCATGTCCTACCCATCGCCATGCCTCGGCCTCGATGGGAGGCTGGATGCTAGCAGAGAGAGAGAGGGAGGAAGGAGATCTGGGGGACGGCGTGCGTGCGTTACCCTGAGTCGCTCGGAGAGGACGGATGGCGTGATCTGCTTGTACTTGGGCACCTCGGTGAGCAGCTTGTCGTAGGTCGCCTGGTCGAACAGCACCGCGTTGTTCACCTTCTCCTTTTGCTTTCCCTTGCTCCACTTCTTCTTCTTCTGCTTCCCACCGCCGGACTTGGCCGGCTTCGACGAAGCCGCCGGGGCCTTCTCCTTCTTCGGCGCCTGCGACGACACAAGAGAGCGAGCGAGAGGGGGCGTCAGTAGTCAGTAGTCAGCACGCGACGGCGCTGCTGCTGCTGCGGGGAGACGGGTGCGGCGCACGTACCATGGCTGACGGAGGCGGTGCGGCGGCGGGAGCGGGAGCTGCGAAGAGGCGGCGGCGGCAGGAGGCGAATGGGGGAACGAGAGAGATGGATTGCGCAGAGGAGGAGCAGCTATAGAGTTGGAGGCTAGGGTTTCCCGGTGGGCCGCTACGGGCTGTTGGGCCGCGCGCAGCATGTGGTTCCTTCTCCGGAAATTATTATCCATCTAAGCCCATTTGAATTGTCTCAAAAAAATCTAAGCCCATTTGAAGCTTCACACTTTCTTATGCACTTTCTAGTCATTTTTATTTCCCTAAAAAAAGTCATTTTTATAATTTCTCAACAAAAAAAAATTGTAGTCATTTTTACAGGGGAAATGCTGTAAATCCACCGGCGGATCTTTTCGTTCCGTCCACCATTTCCCCGGCGCGACGCGTGTCCCAGTGGAGCCGACCACACATCTATCCTTACCCCAACGCATCGACATGTTGCTTCCCCGAGTCATCCTTCTCCAATAAGGGCCGTGTTACATCATCATTCTTTATGTAAAAGATATTCTGCAACATCATTTATGTTGCAACAGTCCTTTCACAACATTATCCATGCTATAAAAAAAGATGAAGACGAAACAAAAACTGCAACATCACTTATGTTGCAACAGTCCTTTCACAACATTATCCATGCTATAAAAAAAGATGAAGACGAAACAAAAACTGCAACACAACCATGTTCGCTCGTATGACACGTGTCCTGCGTGACATGTGTTGCTGGTTTCTCATGACTCCCCTCATTTTTTCTGTAACAACACCAATGTAGCAGGAATTTCTCCTGTAACACAAGCTATGTTGCAAAAAAGTAAAGACAATTTCTTTTTGCAACAAACCTCCGTTGTAGAAAATAAATCTGCAACAAGACATCAATTGCAAAAAAAAACGATAACATGCACCATGTTTCAGAAAGATAACTAGCGGTTTAGACATTTTGCAACAAGCATCTTATTGCAAGGCTTGTTTTGCTACATAACCCTTGTTGCAAAAGGGAGGTGGTGTTTGTAGGTTGCGTAGATTGGATGGCCATCCTCGCGTCCATCCAATGGCCAACGAGACGACGGATGTTTTCTCCTTATCAGCTGACGACGCGTAGCGTGGCCCTATAATCGATCTAGAAATGGGGAAGCGTTTCCGTGTTTTTGAGAATGTTCATTTAATTTTTAAAAGTATTCGCAGTTCTAGAGAAAATGTTCAAGTAATTTTAAAATATGTTCATATATTTTCATAAGCAAGAACCAAAGGGTATTTCCCTAGTAGTCTGGCGATTACGAGTTTGCTCTATTTTGTTCACATCAGCCCGACAAAGGTAATCTTCTGCATTTTACAACACTTCCATGCTATATTTTGTATCGCAATCTATTCATTAGTTTGGATTCTTAGGAAGGTAATCTTCCTCATTTTGCAACATAGGTCTTTTCCCCCCTCATATTTAGTATCGCATTTTTCAGTACAACAGCTCATTTGTGTTGCAAAGTTTGCTCCATTTTAAGTCACCGTCAAGATCTTTCGTGCAACCCAGCTGCTGCCGCATGTTTGCTTTGCTCTTTGTCCATCCGAGGAGTGTGCGTCTCCGGGCTCTTGAGGCGTCGCCGTCCGGACTCGACTATAGTTATTATCATACTCTTGTTCGTACATATCAGTATGATATTGTGACCTTTTATCATCGGAAGGATATTCTCGACAATAAAATCTATAGCGTTAACCATACCACACACGCCCCTTCTTCCCGGAGAAGCAGACCCGGGTAAGTACAACGATAGAGTTCCCCCTTTGTTTTTAGTGCCGTGTTAGAAAATCCTTGCAAGGAAAGCCAAGAATTCCATATACAGTGGATGATTTGCTTCACTTTTCCAAAAACCTTCTGAGTACGATAATGTATCGGATTTTGAGTCTACCATTGGATTGAAGAGAGATTGAAGAGGAATATGAAACAAATGGAACACTTGTTGGCAATAACCATGATCTGCATGGCGTGCTTGGTTCATGATTTATGATAAGTCAATTTTTAGCTGAACGAGGTGCCCAATTTTACACATTTGAACCTTATCTTACTTTTTCTCCAGATGACATGAAATTCATCTAAGGATTTGGCAAAGGCCCATATTATTGATATGCGCAACTGCGCCACCGTCACCATGTGCCCACCGGTTGTCTAAAAAAAGTAGCCCATCTTTTGTTGCCAACTCGAAGAAAAAGAAGCCGCCATCTGCCTGAACGTCGTCCCTGCAAGGACTAAAAAGCCTAACCTATACTACCAGCCGGGGCCGAGGCACCGGAATTCTTTTGTAAGATCCACTCACTCCGCAAATTATGGTCACCTCAGCAGCAATAGAATCCATAGCATGACATTTGGATCTGACTTATATTGTGTGCCCGATGCACCATGATGAGACGAATCGACTCAACAATTTGTTTCCACTTGATCCGTGTTGTTTCCCTGCTAGCTGGTGGAGTCAGATAAAGCATTATACCTGTGTTGTGGCTTAGCTTGTGATCTGTCATGGTCTTACACTGAGATGCATCGTGAGAAACCACTGCTTGTGATTGTTTTTATTTATTTGTATAAAATCTCAAAGCTTTGAACTACTATTCCAATGCATATTTCCCCTTACTTGGGACTCATCCAAATTGTTCAAATTTTTTGTACCAATTGAGATTTTCAAAATAGTTCTATTATTTGTTCTCAATATTGGCGGGCGCGGCAAATCGCGCCTTCATGTCTAGTCCAAAAATAAATCACAATTAGCTAGGGTTGCTCTTCAATCGAATGCAAAACATGACCTGGAATTACATGAAAAAGAACAGCACCTCGAAACGACTTGAGATGGTCAAATCAACAAAGCAAAAACAAAAACTAATTAACTCGTAATGAGCTCATGTGTAACTTTGAAAAGCTAATATCTTGACATTTTTTTTATTACACTACTAAGTTATTCATGAGCACATACATCCGGCATCAACCTTGAAAAGCCGTGTGACTAGATCAGGTAGGAGGGTGATGGAGAACGAGTCATCGCCGCCGCCGGGTGTAACGGAGAAGTCTTTGAACAGTCGGCCTCGCAGTCGCCCAATGAAACATAACAAGCATACTTTGCTAAACAACAGAAGCATATCTGAGGGTTTCCGCAGTTGGAATGACGGACACAGAGACCATGTAGACGGATCTTGGCGTTTTCCACGTCTTCCAGGATTCTGCCTATCGACCATATACATACAGCAATTAATAATGTTCATAGTAGTCTTTGTTTATCAACAGATACAACAACGAACGAATAGTCACAGTCACCCGGGAAGAAAACGTTACAACTTGCAAAGGAATCTACGCTAAATTCGCATCGACTGCTCGATAATCGAAGATGAGTATTGGAAAGGCTAATCCATCAACAGAGATGTATATGGATAATCGATCGGTTGCTTATCCGAAAACTTACATTGCGCATGTGTAGCAAAGCATACAAGAAGAAGCGTCGAGATTATGATTGATGCATGGAAGCGGTTCCTATGCTGCTTGTCCATGGAGAAATCACAGTGTGCTTGCGTCTGCTACTATAACACACACGGTAGTACATGGGTTAATTTGGGTGCTAATATACTCCCTCCGTTCCTTTATGTAAGGTGTATTATTTTCGACACGGTGACCAAGGCACCTAATTATAAACATGTTAAGACTAAATTACCCTTGGAAAATTTGTTGGTTAGTGGAAAGTGAATCAATTAGTCCAAAAAAATATGAGATACATGCAATCGACAAAGAGATAGTTTCCTTCTTTTGCTATAAGGAGAGATCCAGACAATCAGAAAAGAGATGCTTTCCTTTTTTAGGAGGGCTAGCAAGGGAATTATGGGGAATTAGAACAAATGCACCTTACATTCTGGAATTTTATCAAAAAACAAATACACCTTATATAAAGGAACGGAGGGAGTATAGGCAAACAAGCAGTAAAGCGTGCCCTCAAAACATATCGCTAGAATCACGATGCATTCTATATGGAGGTAAAAGGCATGTCTTCTAATTACCTGTATTTTTTGTGATATGATTCGACATTCCTTATACAGTCTCAGTCAGATACTGACCGAATTTGAAATGATTAACTATACCATGTTTAGACCCTACGCATAGTTCCAATGGATGGATTGCAATCTCTATGTGACGGCAACGGATCGGCATGATCCCAATTAAAAGAATTGCCAACTGGCGTAGTTGCAGTAAATGAATGGTAGCCTCTATCCATGATATTCCAGCATGCACAGAAGCAGAGTTTGCAGAAGCTATTGTCTGCCTAGAAGGATCACGAATGGCAATGTCGGGCACTCATCTTATCCTGGTCAGTGGAACTGTCTAGAAGGATTAGGGCAACTCTAACCGACCCACTACATATAACGGAGGATCCGGCGGAGTGAACCCTTAGTAAAGTATTTTTATTTCACTAAGTGTTGACTGGACCTAGCCGATCCCTGTATATAACGGAGTAAAACATTTATTTTTCATTTACATTTCATTTTCGGCTACTCAAACAAATTTTATTACTTCTTTATTTCATTCGACGACATTTCGATACATTGGAATACATAATTCACCAATTCTTCACTACAAGAGTGAAACCAAAAAAAAAAAAAAAAAACGAGAACCACAATTAGACACTTTACGATATATACAATTTCCATAACTACTCTACTAGTTGGATTAATATTTTCTCTATGTGTTCATTTTTTTATTCTCTCTATTGAATTGTCGAGCTTGCACACTTCTTTTTTCTCCGATTCTGACAAATTCGATGTTGCTTCACATCTAGTCTCGTCTCTAGCCTTTATTCTAGCAACAAGTGCATGAACATCTATCCGATTTTGTGATATCAATAGATCGATGTAATCTTCTTTTCAATACCAAAACTTGCAACCATCCTACACACAAATTGGAGCAATCACTAGTACATAACAGGGCATTGGTCCAGGCCGGGCTAGCCCATTAGTCCCGGTTCAGTCACGAACCGGGACCAATGGGGGCAACGGTCCCGGTTCGTGAGGCCAGGGGGCCGGCCGGGCCTCGTGGGGCATTGGTCCCGGTTCGTCTGGACCCTTTGGTCCCGGTTCCAGACACGAACCGGGACCAGTGTGCCTCGCTCCTGGCCCACAACCATTGGTCCCGGTTCGTGGCTGGAACCGGGACCAAAGGGGGGGGGTCCTTTAGTCCCGGTTCCAGCCACGAACCGGGACCAATGAGATGCCTACATATACCCCCCACCAGCGAGCAGAACACTCCACACTGCTCTGTTTTTCTGGCCTGCGAGGGGAGAGCTTTGTGGTGCTCTAGCTCACCTCCTATGCACATGAGGTGTTCGATGAAATGCCCGAGCCACACTTAAGCTTTCTCCTCTCGAAGCTCCTTGTCCAAGCTCCATTTTTCTCAAGATTTGTTTAGGTTTGGCGGTCCGTCCTGTCCCGTCCCCGTCCTCACCACCGTCGATCGCCCGCGTCCATCTCGGCGCCGGCACCACCGTGGTTAGCCTCTTCTTCTTATCTTCTTTCTAAAAGAAAAAAGTTCTTACTTGTATCATTTAGATAGATACTTGTGTAATTTTCTTACTTTTATTATTGTTTGTTATTATATAGTGCCATGGTCATGGTATCCGCCCACGTCGGCCCTCGTCCGGTCTATGATTCGGATGTGGTATATATTATCTTTTATAACTATTTATTTTATTTAGTGTTTATGACAATTATGTCGACCAACGTGACATAGATTTTTTAATCTAGGAGGTATGTGAACCGGAAATTCCAACCGACATAGAAATTCTTGTCGAGAAGTTAAATTTGGTTGAAAAAGAAAACAATTACTTGAAAGAAAAATTACAAAGAGTTGAAGAGGAGAAGATGAAGTTGGAGTTGCATGTTGCCGATGTCGTCGACGATCACAAGATCAAGATGGATGCAATGCGCTTGAAGATTAGAAAGATTAGAAAATATGCCATTCATACTGAGGCTTGGTATCATTATGCCGTTGGATCAATTGGTACCTTAGTTGCGGTTATGATCGCATTTGTTGTTGCATTTAAATTTTCTAGTTTCAATGTATGTTTTAATTAGATGCTCTAGAGAGCTATATGTTGTTCAATAATGAGAACTATGTATGAACGTTATGTATTTATTTTGGTCACTACTGTACTTTGGCTTTAATGTGATGATGAATTTCTATTAATTTGGTCACTTCTCTATTCATGATATGCACGCAGATGAACCGGCAATGGATGTACGGTGACCGACGCACCTCTGAGTATATTGAGGGCCTGCATAATTTTCTCGAAGCGGCTGAGGCAAACAAGCAGAATGGTTTTATGCATTGTCCATGTACTGTCTGTGAGAATACGAAGGCTTTCTCCAACTATAAAACCCTTCACTTCCACCTGCTTCAGAAGGGTTTTATGCCACACTATAATGTTTGGACCAAGCACGGAGAAAGAGGGGTTATGATGGAAGACAACGAAGAAGAAGAGGATGACGACAACTACCCGCCCCCTGAATACGGTGATGCTGCAATGGGGGAAGCTGAAGATCAAGAGGAACCAGACGATGTGCCCGATGATGATCTTCGCCGGGTCATTGTTGATGCACAGAGAGAATGCGAAAGTGAAAGGGAGAAGTTGAAGTTCGATCGCATGTTAGAGGATCACAAAAAAGGGTTGTACCCAAATTGCGAAGATGACAACAGAAAGCTCGGTACCACACTGGAATTGCTGCAATGGAAGGTAGACAATGGTGTATCTGACAAGGGATTTAGTTCGCTTCTGAAAATAATGAAGAATAAGCTTCCAAAGGATAACGAATTGCCCGGCAGTACGTACGAAGCAAAGAAGGTTCTATGCCCTCTAGGATTGGAGGTGCAGAAGATACATGCATGCCCTAATGACTGCATCCTCTACCGCGGTGCGTACGAGGATTTGAACGCATGCTCGGTATGCGGTGCCTTGCGGTATAAGATCAGAAGAGATGACCCTGGTGATGTTGAGGGCCAGCGCACCGGGAAGAGGGTTCCTGCCAAGGTGATGTGGTATGCTCCTATAATACCACGGTTGAAACGTCTGTTCAGAAACAAAAAGCATGCCGAGTTGATGCAATGGCACAAAAAAGACCGTAAGAAAGACGGGAAGTTGAGAGCACCCGCTGACGGGTCGCAGTGGAGAAAGATCGAGAGAAAGTGGAGCGACTTTACAGGTGACCCGAGGAACGTATGGTTTGGTTTAAGTGCAGATGGCATTAATCCTTTTGGGGAGCAGAGCAGCAAGCATAGCACATGGCCTGTGACTCTATGTATGTATAACCTTCCTCCTTGGTTGTGCATGAAGCGTAAGTTCATTATGATGCCAGTGCTCATCCAAGGCCCTAAGCAACCCGACAATGACATTGATGTGTACCTAAGGCCATTAGTTGATAAACTTTTACAGCTATGGCATGGAAGAGGTGTACGTGTGTGGGATGAGCATGCACAAGAGGAATTTGACCTACGAGCGTTGCTGTTTGTAACCATCAACGATTGACCTGCTCTCAGTAACCTTTCAGGACAGACAAATAAGGGATACCATGCATGCACACACTGTTTAGATGACACCGACAGTATATATTTGGACAAATGCAGGAAGAATGTGTACCTGGGGCATCGTCGATTTCTTCCGACCAACCATCAATGTCGAAAGAAAGGAAAGCATTTCAAAGGTGAGGCAGATCACCGGAAGAAGCCCGCCCTCCGTACTGGTGATCACATACTTGATATGGTCAATGATTTACAAGTAATATTTGGAAAGGGTCCTGGCGGACTATCTGTTCCGACTGATGATGCGGGACGCGCACCCATGTGGAAGAAGAAATCTATATTTTGGGACCTACCCTATTGGAAAGACCTAGAGGTCCGCTCTGCAATCGACGTGATGCACGTGACGAAGAATCTTTGCGTGAACCTGCTAGGCTTCTTGGGAGTGTATGGGAAGACAAAAGATACACCGGAGGCACGGGAGGAACAGCAACGTGTGCATGAAAAAGACGGCATGCATCCAAAGCAGTATGAAGGTCCTGCCAGCTACGCTCTTACCAAAGAAGAGAAGGAAATCTTCTTTGAATGCCTGCTCAGTATGAAGGTCCCGTCTGGCTTCTCGTCGAATATAAAGGGAATAATAAATATGCCAGAGAAAAAGTTCCAGAACCTAAAGTCTCATGACTGCCACGTGATTATGACGCAACTGCTTCCGGTTGCATTGAGGGGTCTTCTACCTGAAAACGTTCGATTAGCCATTGTGAAGCTATGTGCATTCCTCAATGCAATCTCTCAGAAGGTGATCGATCCA
Organism: Elymus sibiricus; assembly: GCA_039707655.1. Taxonomy (NCBI): domain Eukaryota; kingdom Viridiplantae; phylum Streptophyta; class Magnoliopsida; order Poales; family Poaceae; genus Elymus; species Elymus sibiricus. The sequence continues at coordinate 15,512,322 of CM077673.1, read as the reverse complement.
GAAATCCTGCCAAGGTTATGGAGTGATTTGGTGCAATGTCTTGTTAGTTTCGAGCTGGTATTCCCACCGTCCTTCTTCAATATCATGACACACGTCCTAGTTCATCTAGTCGACGAGATTGTCGTTCAGGGCCCTGTATTTCTACACAATATGTTCCCCTTTGAGAGGTTCATGGGAGTCTTAAAGAAATATGTTCGTAACCGCGCTAGGCCAGAAGCAAGCATCTCCATGGGCCATCAAACAGAGGATGTCATTGGGTTTTGTGTTGACTTCATTCCTGACCTTAAGAAGATTGGTCTCCCTCAATCACGGTATGAGAGACTGACTGGAAAAGGCACGCTAGGAGCGGACTCAATAATATGTAGGGACGGGCATTCTTGGTCTCAAGCACACTACACAGTTCTACAGAATTCTACCTTGGTGACCCCGTATGTCGATGAACACAAGAATATTCTGCGCTCCAAACACCCGGAGCAGTGTGACGACTGGATTACATATGAACACATCAGGACTTTCGGTAGTTGGTTGCAAACACGTCTCATGGGTGACAACACTGTTTCTGATGAGTTGTACTCGTTGGCCAGGGGACCATCTTCGACTGTATTGACTTACAAAGGGTACGAGATAAATGGGAATACATTTTACACGATCGCCCAAGATCAAAACAGCACCAACCAAAACAGCGGTGTCCGCTTTGATGCAGCAACCAATAGGGGAAAGGACACATATTATGGTTACATAGCGGACATATGGGAACTTGACTATGGACATGATTTCAAGGTCCCTTTGTTTCAGTGCAAATGGGTCAATCTGTCAGGAGGCGGGGTACAGGAAGACCCACAGTACGGAATGACAACAGTGGATCTGAACAATCTTGGGTACACAGACGAACCATTCGTCCTAGCCAATGATGTGGCGCAGGTTTTCTATGTGAAGGACATGTCTACCAAACCGAGAAAAAGAAAAGATAAGGAAGCGAATACATCATACGATGAGCCAAAGCGCCACATAGTTCTTTCAGGAAAAAGAGACATCGTGGGATTGGAGGGCAAGACAGACATGTCTGAAGATTATGAAAAGTTTCATGAAATTCCTCCCTTCAAAGTCAAGGCTGACCCAAGCACCCTCTTAAACGATGAAGATTATCCATGGTTACGGCGCAATAAGCAAAGGACACAAGCGAAGAAAAAGTGAAGACTTTCTCTCCACAACTATATCATTGCAGTTACATGTGAAGAAATGAAATGCCTTTTGTAACACATGAGTTCTCGTATGAAACCCTAGTACTTCGAAAGAGATTGTCCGTTTTGTCCGCCAATTGAGCATCATCCTTTCTATTTGTCTTTTGTTTCTTTCTAAGTGTCTTTGTAAAAATGGAGTTGGAAAAATGAAATATACCGTCGGAAAATGAAAGGATATCTAGATAGATCAACAAAACACACGGTTTCCCCTGCATACAGCCCGACGGTGGCTCGTGAGTGCCCGCATATGAAATGCACCGTCGAACCGTATGCAGGGAATCCGAATGATTTGCATTCGGTCGATGAACTACATGATTTCTAGATAGATCAACAAAACACACGGTTTCCCCTACATACAGCCCAACGGTGGAAATATGAAATGCACCGTTGGACCGTATGCAGGGAATCCGAATGATTTGAATCCGAATGAGTACACACACTAAGTGTCGAACATGTCCGAGAGGTGGGCTATATATAGGGTCGTGTGCCTCTTTAGTCCCGGTTGCTAGCACGAACCGGGACTAGTCGTTATAGTGCTGATCCAACAGCTCACAAGCGCTTGAAAGAAACACACGATCCGTGTGCTTCTTCCTGATTGGTACGACCTTCACCGCCCAAACTGGATGCACTTCGTGTACAAAATGGACAATCTCTTTCGAAGTATCAGGGTTTCAGACGAAAACTCGTCTGTTACAAATGCATTTCATTTTTTTAAACTTATTTCAACTCCAGACTTTTTGTGCGTTCAGTATGCACCATTCGAAGCCACGTCATCAATTTTCAACCCTTTCTGACTTCATTTGCTATTTTTCATGCATTTAATGATTTATTTTCAGCTAAATGACCCTGAAATTGAAAAGCACTACAAATGAACTCTGAAAAGGTTGAAAGATGGCATGGTATCATCATTTCACCCACATAGCATGTGCTAAAAAGTTGAGAGGGTTACGGCAAAAATTGGATGCACTTCGTGTACAAAATGGACAATCTCTTTCGAAGTATCAGGGTTTCAGACGAAAACTCGTCTGTTACAAAGGCATTTCATTTTTTTAAACTTATTTCAACTCCAGACTTTTTGTGCGTTCAGTATGCACCATTCGAAGCCACATCATCAGTTTTCAACCTTTTCTGACTTCATTTGCTATTTTTCATGCATTTAATGATTTGTTTTGAGCTAAATGACCCCGAATTTAAAAAGCACTACAAATGAACTCTGAAGAGGTTGAAAGTTGGCATGGTATCATCATTTCACCCACATAGCATGTGCTAAAAAGTTGAGAGGGTTACGGCAAAAACTGGATGCACTTCGTGTACAAAATGGACAATCTCTTTCAAAGTATCAGGGTTTTAGACGAAAACTCGTCTGTTACAAAGGCATTTCATTTTTTTAAACTTATTTCAACTCCAGACTTTTTGTGCGTTCAGTATGCACCATTCGAAGCCACGTCATCAATTTTCAAACCTTTCTGACTTCATTTGCTATTTTTCATGCATTTAATGATTTGTTTTGAGCTAAATGACCCTGAAATTGAAAAGCACTACAAATGAACTCTGAAAAGGTTGAAAGTTGGCATGGTATCATCATTTCACCCACATAGCATGTGCTAAAAAGTTGCGAGGGTTACGGCAAAAACTGGATGCACTTCGTGTATAAAATGGACAATCTCTTTCGAAGTATCAGGGTTTCACACGAAAACTCGTCTGTTACAAAGGCATTTCATTTTTTTAAACTTATTTCAACTCCAGACTTTTTGTGCGTTCAGTATGCACCATTCGAAGCCACGTCATCAATTTTCAACCCTTTCTGACTTCATTTGCTATTTTTCATGCATTTAATTATTTGTTTTGAGCTAAATGACCCTGAAATTGAAAAGCACTACAAATGAACTCTGAAAAGGTTGAAAGTTGGCATGGTATCATCATTTCACCCACATAGCATGTGCTAAAAAGTTGAGAGGGTTACGGCAAAAACTGGATGCACTTCCTGTACAAAATGGACAATCTCTTTCGAAGTATCAGGGTTTCAGACGAAAACTCGTCTGTTACAAAGGCATTTCATTTTTTTAAACTTATTTCAACTCCAGACTTTTTGTGCGTTCAGTATGCACCATTCGAAGCCACGTCATCAATTTTCAAACATTTCTGACTTCATTTGCTATTTTTCATGCATTTAATGATTTGTTTTGAGCTAAATGACCCTGAGATTGAAAAGCACTACAAAAGAACTCTGAAAAGGTTGAAAGTTGGCATGGTATCATCATTTCACCCACATAGCATGTGCTAAAAAGTTGCGAGGGTTACGGCAAAAACTGGATGCACTTCGTGTACAAAATGGACAATCTCTTTCGATGTATCAGGGTTTCACACGAAAACTCGTCTGTTACAAAGGCATTTCATTTTTTTTAAATAACCTAAGTATTACCAAATTGAATATATTGATAAAACACAATAAAATTAAATAGAAGAAAAAATAATCACTGAAAAATCTATTTTAAAGTAAAGTTATTCACAAACTAGTGATTCACACAAATTTCAAATAATTCAAATTTAAACTATTCAAATTTGAAAACTACTGGCACTAACAGAAAGTTTATATTTTTTTTACCTAAAGCAAAAGGATTCACAAAGAAACTCTAAATAAAGAAAAAAACAACTCAGAAAAAAAAATGAAAGCAGAAAACAAAAAAAAATGAAAAATAAATAAATTAAAAAAAACCTGCCTACTGGGCCACAACGGCCTGCATAGGACGCAGGCCCGCAAGGCCCAGTAGGCCCACTGGGAATCGCAGCAGAGGTAGACCCAGAAGGCCTGCATTAGAGAGGAGCTCAATACGGTGCCCGCGCCGGGGCTTATAAACTGGTCGAGGCGCCCCTCGACTAGCGAGGTGGGACTAAACTTCCACCACGCCGCTGTGCAAGGCCATTGGTCCCGGTTGGTGGCACCAACCGGGACCAATGCCTACCTTTCGTCCCGGTTGGTTCCACCAACCGGGACCAATGCCTACCTTTGGTCCCGGTTGGTGCCACCAACTGGGACCAAAGGTCCCTGTTTCCCGCCCTTTGGGCTGACGAAAAGAGACCTTTGGTCCCGGTTGGTAGAACCAACCGGGACCAAAGGTGGGCATTGGTCCCGGTTGGTGCCACCAACCGGGACCAAAGGCTCTGGGTATATAAGCCCACACTTAGCGTATTCCAGCCCAGTTCATCTTCCCCCCGACGCCGCGCCGAACAGCACGACGCCGCCAGGCTGCCGAACCGCGCCCTCGCCCTCGCCGACGCGCTCTCCTCCCCGAGCCCTCGCCGGCGCCCTCGCCGACGCACCCTCGCGCCCTCGCCCTCGCCCGCGCCCTCGCCCTCGCCGCGCGCCGTCCTCGTCGCCGGCCTCGAGCCCGCCATCCTCGTCGCCGACGCGCCCTCGCCCTCGCCCGCGCCCTCGCCCTCGCCGCGCGCCGTCCTTGTCGCCGGCCTCGAGCCCACCGTCCTCGTCGCCGACGCGCCCTCGCCCTCGCCCGCGCCCTCGCCCTCGCCGCGCGCCGTCCTCGTCGCCGGCCTCGAGCCCGCCGTCCTCGTCGCGCCCTCGCCCCCCGGAGCCCGCCGTCCTCGCCACGCCCTCGCCCCCCCCACAGTGAGCCCCCCTTCCCATGTCCCCTGCTCCCCGTCGCCGCTGCTCCATGTCCTCTGTATTTTTCATGTATATGTGTATTTTTTTTGCGGGCATGTATATGTGTATATGTTCATGTATATGTTTTTTTCATGTATATGTGTATATGTTCATGTATATGTGTGTATATGTTCATGTATGAGATGAGATAGATAGATAGATAAATTTTCATGTGTATATGTTCATGTATGAGATGTATATGTTCATGTATGAGATGTATATGTGCACTTTTGTATACAAACTTCGTTGTTTTTCATATGTACGAAAATGTAGAGTGAAAACGAAAACAAACATATAAGAAAAAACATATAAAATGTAGAGCACCCCCGATAACTTCGACATGAGGGGGGGGTCGATATACCCCCCTCCCCGATAAACTTCGACATGAGGGGGGGGGGGTCGATATACATTTTTTTTCCATGTATGTATGTCGTTGTCGTTGAGTTAAAGAAAGAAAAATAATGAAAATATGTCATGAGTTAATGAAAATATATAATATATGTATGTGCTATGTATGTAAAGATGGATAGCATTTTTTTCCATGTATGTATGTCATTGTCGATATACCCCCCTCCCCGATAACTTCGACATGAGGGGGGGTCGATATACCCCCTCCCCGATAACTTCGATATGAGGGGGGGGTCGATATACCACCTCCCCGATAACATTTTTTTTCTAAGTTACTTAGGTAAAATGTTCACCCCCCTCTCGATATACCGGGCGACCAACTCTCGAGGCCACCCAAACCCGAGAAAAAAAGCGTTGTCGATATACCCCCCCACCCAAACCCTACAAGTGTTGTCGAGGCCACCCCAAACCGGGCGTCGTACATTCATGAGAGAGGCAGTCCGGACGTCGGACATTCATGTTTGTATATTAATTGCCATGTTGTAATATTTGCAGAAACTATGGATCCAAGAGACTTGGAAAAAGAACAGTTGTTGGGGGACATAATCTACGACGGACGTGATATCTTGTCATATCTCAACGACACCGATGGTCTGGAAGGAGAGGTTGATGGCTCCGGTGATCGAACAATGGAGGAGGAAGGACATGATCATGATGGCTCCGGTGATCGAATGCCGGAGGAAGAAGGAGACCATGATGACGGCTCCGGTGACCGAACGGAGGAGGGAGTTGTTGCAAAGTCCGGCGAGGTATATATATTAATTAAGCCCGTGCTGACTAGCTAATTGATGCATTAATTGTTTTGGTATGTACATATATTAATTAACTCTTCTTTCTTCTTTTATAGCCCTCCGGATCGAGCCAAACTTCGGTAACGAGACGAGGCCCGAAGAAGAGGTTGCGCAAGGAAGAAAGGTTCACGATCACAGCACTCGCGCACGATGGCCATCCGATTGAACCCAAGCGGACCAAGGACGCATTTTCTGCTCAGTGCGGAGCTATTGTTAGGGACTACATCCCGATCAGCATCAAGCAATGGAATAAGCCTAAGGACGGCGCCCCTGATGGTGATTATGTCACCGATAGACAGAAAGATGATCTTTGGACCGCGCTGAAGGCAAATTTCACCCTACCGCTAGACGAGGATCCGACTAAGCCAGTTATAGAGCCACTGGTCAAGGCGTGTGCTCTTAAGAAGATGGCAGATCTATTCAGGAGGTGGAAGAATGAGTTGAAATCAAAGTTTGTCGACAAAGGGGAGATTCCAGAATTCACCGGCCGATTTGAGAAGATACGTGATCACTGGCCCGCATTTGTGGTCTACAAGACATCGGACAAGAGTAATAAAATGTCAGAGACAAACAAGATCAATGCTGCAAAGAAGCAGTATCACCATCACACGGGGTCAGGTGGCTACCTCAAAGCCCGGCCGTTGTGGGACAAAGCTGAGAATGACCTGATTGCTAAAAACGTCGTACCACAGACATTGAACTGGCCAGACCATTCAAGGACTTGGTTCTTCGGGGTTGGGGGAACTTTGGACCCTGAAACAGGGAAGCGCCGTTGGACGAACGAGCAACTTGCGATACCCATGAACAAGCTTCAGGAGTATATCACCGCAGCACAGGAAGGGACGTTCATTCCCGACAGAGAGAAGGACGAGCTGACTGAGGCCCTAGGGAATGCTGAGCACCCTGGACGAACATGAGGCACACCAGGCTCCGTTCCGTGGAAGGTTGGGTTTCCCGACGCAGGCGGTTACAGAAGCCGGGAGAGAAAGAGGAAAGCGGAGCTGAGCGAAATTCAGAAGCTGAATGCAAGACTACAAAAGCTAGAGGAAGCTGAGAGCCAGCGAGCTACCGGCCAACCATCTCAGTGGCACGAAGCTACCCCAGAAGCTACCCCGCCATCTCAGCGGAGAAGCAGCGTCGCTTCCACGGAGCTCGTTCAGCATGACTTCACGGCTCCTATCTACCCCATGGATACTATCACGGAGGCTCAATATTGCGAGCTCATGACGAAATGCCGGAACCTCACTTTCAAGGCGGCTGTCGGCTCTGTTGCACCTCCTCAACCCAACGGAACTTTTCACTGCTCACCGATTCCACATGGTTATGCTGTTGTGATGGTGGATGAAGTAATGGAGGGATTTGAGGAGCTCGAGCTTGACCGGTCTACAGGTGAAGGAGAGAATAAGCTGGCTCATGCTCTGAGGAGTACATGTCTATGGCAAAAGGAGTACATCAAGCTTCCAAACTGGACGCCTCCGCCTCCTCCTCCTCCTCAGGCAAATCAGGGCTCTCCGCCTCCTCCTCCTCCTCCTCCTCCGGCGAGTGATCAGGGGACCCCGCCTCCTTCTCCGGCTCCTCCGACGCGTGAGGGCACTCCGCCTCCTCCTTCGCCTACTCCGGCACGTCGGAGCAGTACGCCTCCTCCTCAGCCTCGTCAGCAACGGCGGAAGACAGATGCCGCCGCTCCGGCTCCTCCGGCGCGTCGGAGCACTCCGCCTCCTTCTCCGCCTCGTAAGCAACGACGGAAGAGAGACGCCGCCGCTCCGGCGGCTAGCAGTACAAGAAGAGGCGGGAGGGAATACAGATACGGTCCATCTCTCAAGCCTCTGGAAAAGTTACCATATGAGAGGACCGAGTCTGAAAACGAGGAGATATGTCAGGCCGAATTGACGGCCCATTTTGCAAAGAAAACTCCACCTCCGAAGGAGAAGCTAGATTCGGTGAAAGTGATGCGCACTATCAATGCCCTGAAGCGACCACCACCGCCTCCGCCGGATTCCAACTTTGACCGCTGTGTTAAAAAGACATATCAAGACGCGCGGCGGTCGGGAAGTACTTCCAGTGATGCAAGGTTAGCAAAACAAAGAAGTGGGAAAAAAATTCCCCAGCTCGGCAAACAGGCGAACCAATCGTGCCCCCCGCTCAAGGTGTCTAGCGATATCGTCGCTAATCATCCGGGGATGGTGCCCGGTACCAATCCTGGTGATTACCTGAGCGATGATGTACAGTTTGAGCCGTTGGAGGTGGACGAATTCAGTTACCGGTACGGGCGGCCTCTCGTCAAACCTGATCATCCTCCTCTAACAACGATGATGTGAACATTGCATGAATGGTACATGAAAACCTGCTGGGAGTCTGGGAGGGATACTTTGACGCTGAGAATTAAAGAGGAGCACGACCTCGTTGGAATGGATCTGTTGAATGTTGAATTTGAGGAGATATTCCAGTTATACAATCAAAAAGCCCTCGACAAAACAATCGTGACTTGCTACTGTCTGTAAGTACTACTTCTGTAATTAAGTCTCTCTATATATATAGCTCAGCTCTTTCATTGCATGAATATATAATTATCCTCACTATATTATGCAGATTGAAGATCGTCGAATGCAGAAAAGCACAAATGTATGACATTGGGTTCATTAACCCAAATATCATACATGAGTTTACGGTTAAAAACAATGTCACACAAACCGAGGACAACTTGCTACAATCGTTGCTTAAAAATCAAAACAAAGGGACAATACTCTTTCCTTACAACTTCAAGTGAGTGTTACTGTCTTGTGCATATTCGGTTTCCCTTATTACTCGAGGTTATAGTAATGTAATTGATGAGTTATGCATGCGTGCGCAGGTTCCACTATATTCTGCTAGAGATTAAGCTTGAGCGGGGAGTAGTAATCGTTTTAGACTCGAAACGAAAAGATCCCCAGGAATATGCGGACATGACTGAAATGCTCCAGAAGTAAGTTCAATCGATCATTATCACATCATATCGGCAACTTTGTTCATTTCCTGATATCAAGTAATTATTTTCTTTCTCTGGCAGGGTTTGGAAAGAGTTCATCGCAATTGTTCCGGCACTGCCGAGGGAGCTGCGATTTACACACCCGAAAGTAAGTACTACTAGCTAGTTCCGCGCATCTCCCATTGATTCTAGTTCCATCAATACCATTTATCATGCTTGATTATCAGTTTGATTGAACTCTATTTTTCGTAAAGTGCTTGTGGTAGGAAAAAGGGAATAATTTTTGTGGATACTACGTTTGCGAGTTCATCTACAACGCGACGACCCCTAAGCGGGGCTACTCTGAAAAACAATTTCAAGTGCGTAAGCAATATTATTCACAATTTTATTTTATTACCATGATTTGTGTTGAGTTTCATTCATATATATGTATTGACCCCCTTCTTCAAATTAGACGTGGCAGATGTGGGATGAACTCCTACACATGATCGCATACGAGCAATTCAAGAGGAATTGGCGGGATTCTTTCTTGACCACGTCATAAATAAAGCCGGAGAATACCATCTGGAATTTGAAATTAAATGTTAGGGATTGTAAGAGATCTTATATTGTATATATGTAGCTAGTAGCATCGGATAGATATACGAAAACTTGTTGTTCGACCAATCTCTCGGAGAAAGAGAGGTCGATCACTTCTCTGTGTATATGTTCATGATCGACGATCTTGTGTACTTAATGGTTCCTTCATTTGCTTACTAGCTAGCGTGTCGAGTTCTCTCTATAGTAGCTAGCGTCGACCAAGCACGGAGAAAGATAGGACCCTCCTCTCTATTAGCTAGCTAACACAATATGAAACACCTCAATTAACCCTACAAACCCCCCTAAACCCCCCCCCCCTTTCAAAAAAAAAACAAAAACCCCAGTGCCTTTTGGTCCCGGTTGGTGTTGCCAACCGGGACTAAAGGTCCTCCTGCCTGGGCTCCCAGCACCGGCCACGTGGAGGGCCTTTAGTCCCCGTTCGTAAGCCAACCGGGACTAAAGGTTTTGGGCTTTAGTCCCGACCCTTTAGTCCCGGTTCCAGAACCGGGACAAAAGACCCTTACGAACCGGGACAAATGGGGGTTTTCCTACTAGTGAATCAAAGAGCTAACAAAGTTGCGCCGAATCCGATGAACAGCCGAATAAAAAAAAGCACATACCACATCTTTTTTGCACTTGAAGAACACTCATCCGGGGTGTTCCGGTGTGGTGGAAACTCGGCACACCACCTGCAGCGGGCCATCGTCGCACTTTATGACCAACAAAAGGGAGCTAACAAGCCGTTGGGCCAACACCGAGCGACAGACGGGCATGTCTTTGCCAGCAAACCGCCAACGGGACAGATCCAGGCGGCTAGAGGCGGAGTCAATACCTTCATGCGCGCGCGGAGGGCGTTGTCGGAGCTATGAGGTCCCGGTACCCGGCCAATCCATGACAAAGATGCAGTCGCCGATGGCCGGATGCGTCAAATCCGACGACGGCGGCGGCATCCGTGGATCTACCGGTTATGCGCTGGTGACGGGGCTAGAGAGGCACAAATCTGGGTGGTCAAGGACATCGACGAAGCCTACGAAGCTTCCGCGGTGACAGTCAGATGCGTCAAATCCAAAGACGACGGCAGCATCCGCGAATCTATCGATTGTGCGCCGGTGACGGGGCCAGAGAGGCACAAATCCGGATGGTCAAGGATAGCGGCAAAGCCTACAAGCTTACGCGGCGGCGGGTGGTGGCCGACAAGGGGCAAGAAGGACGGCGCCAACGTAGATGCGATGCAGGAGCAAGGTGGGTGAGGCAGCTAAGGGGAGAGGATTTTTTTTCCTTCAAACGGTAGCGGTGGAGTAAAATTACGTAGGCAAGGCCCGGTAGCGTCGATTGGGGATCGTCTATTTTTTTTCCTTCAAACGGTAGCGGTAGAGTAAAATTATGTAGGCAAGGCCCGGTAGCGTCGATTAGGGATCGTCTAGCTGCCGGAGAGGATTTTTTTTCCTTCAAACAGTAGCGGTGGAGTAAAATTATGTACGCAAGGCCCGGTAGCGGTAGCGTCGATTGGGGATCGTCTAGGTGCCGGTTAGAGGGGTAAAATCAAATTTTTACTCCACTAACCGGCAAGGGCACTCGGCCCCTCTAGGATTGACAGATCAAAATTTGGAGGGATTGCAGGAGTTTAGCACTACCAAACAAGCAAGGATTGAAGTTAAAAGTTTGTATGCAAAGTAGAGAACCGAAAAGATAAATGTTTAGCTCATAGTCTTGCCCAGAATGGGCATGCAGAGTTGTGTAGTGAGGTTAAGCAAGTTACCGTGTTTAAGCCTGGCCTTGCAAGATTGTAAGAACAATCTGTCCTCTTTTAATTAACATACATACAGTTCTCTTTTGAAATCAAGGGCGTAAAACTTATCATCAAAACAAAATCAGTCTCACGGCATCAAGCATGGACAGCAACAAATAAGAACACATAATATGGCAATATATATGGTAGATTTAATTGCGCTGACAAAACGATCTTAAAGTGTACCAAAACTCGAAGCAATTTGACATTAATGGTGGCAGAGTGCTTCCCTGAACATAGTGAACTTGAATATAACAGCAACACTTCAGTCTACTGGACTAGAAAACAGCCATAAAACACATGATAGTGATAAATTAGGTGTTTGTCGCCCTGGTGAAGATCTACTGGCTGGAGTGGATCGACACCATCCTGATGAGCGCCCTCTCCATCAGGTCCTTGATGGCCCTGCGAGCCAGAGACCCGTTGATCTGCAGATAATTAAAGACATAGTGAGATGATCATGATATAGTGCATAGAAATCTACCAACACAGATGGTGCACTCACAAAAAATACATGCCAGAACAATTCATAGACCGACAACACAGCTTTAGTCCCATGATGATACTGCAGTTCCAATATAGTCCCAAGATACTGCAGTTCCAAACTAGTAACAAGGCATGTAGGCACAAATGGTAGACAGCAAGATGCAGGGACATGTTACCGAAGTATTCATTAGCATTGTCCAACCGTATTAATTCTTACGAATCAATGGTTAATTCTATACTAGTCAACGGTGATGTCAAATTACACTAAACCTGGGTACTGCACATGCCAAAATCAGATTGTGCAATATCTATGACGCTAGGGACAAATAGGTGTCAAATGGCCTATGTCCACTGTATCATACTTTTAACACCACAGTTGGCAAACCAAGCATAATCTGAGGATGTTTGCCTCATGTACCAAACTCAACATCATGCTGCACAAAAACTATCGGCACAGATGCAGCAGCCGAAACCGGCATCCGATAGGACATGCAATCAATTCATAACACAACCATATATGTCCATGCTATAGCCTAGATCGCAGGTATGAGTTCATGCTCTTGCTCAGAGTACTACTGACTGACCCCAAAACAGAGCATCATAGCAAAACACTTCACACACAGGTTCTACCATCCCGAGATCTCAATTCTCATCGGAAGCAAGCAAGCAAGAAGAACAGATCCGGAGGAGGGAGGATGGAGGGCGTGCGTGCGTTACCCTGAGGCGCTCGGAGAGTACGGATGGCGTGATCTGCTTGTACTTGGGAACCCCGGTGAGCACCTTGTCGTAGGTCGCCTGGTCCAAGAGCACCGCGTTGTTAACCTTCTCCTTTTGCTTGCCCTTGCTCCACTTCTTCTTCTTCTTCTGCTTCCCGCCGCCGGACTTCACCGGCTTGGAAGAAGCCGATGGGGCCTTCTCCTTCTTCGGCGATTATGAGGACACAAGAGAGCGAGCGAGAGGGGGCGTCAGCGCGCGTCCGGTGTGGCGACCCAGGAAGAAATATGCGGGGGGTGGGATGGCGCGCGGACCATGGCTGACGGTGGTGGCGCGGCGGCGGGAGCGGGAGCGGGAGCGGCGAGAAGGAGGAGGAGGAGGCGGCGGCGGGGTGGAGGAGGAGAGATGGATTGCGGGGTGGAGGAGGGGTATATGAGTTGGATGGAGGCTAGGGTTTCTCTGCGGGCCGGACTGGGCTGTTGGGCCGCGCGCTGTGGGCTTGTTCTGGGGGCTTATCCATCCAAGTCCATTTGAATAAAAATTCCCTTCTCTCGGAAAAAAAATGAAGTTCCTTACATTCGAAATCCATCCCCCGTGTGCGTGCACGTGCAATGGAATTATCTCAAATACGTGTTGTATGTAAAGTAGAGAACCGAAAAGATAAATGTTTAGCTCATAGTCTTGCCCAGAATGGGCATGCAGAGTTGTGTAGTGAGGTTAAGCAAGTTACCATGTTTAAGCCTGGCCTTGCAAGATTGTAAGAACAATCTGTCCTCTTTTAATTAACATACATACAGTTCTCTTTTGAAATAAAGGGCGTAAAACTTATCATCGAAACAAAATCAGTCTCACGGCATCAAGCATGGACAGCAACAAATAAGAACACATAATATGGCAATATATATGGTAGATTTGATTGCGCTGACAAAACGATCTTAAAGTGTACCAAAACTCAAAGCAATTCGACATTAATGGTGGCAGAGTGCTTCCCTGAACATAGTGAACTTGAATATAACAGCAACACCTCAGTCTACTGGACTAGAAAACAGCCATAAAACACATGATAGTGATAAATTAGGTGTTTGTCGCCCTGGTGAAGATCTGCTGGCTGGAGTGGATCGACACCATCCTGATGAGCCGCCTCTCCATCAGGTCCTTGATGGCCCTGCGGGCCAGAGACCCGTTGATCTGCAGATAATTAAAGACATAGTGAGATGATCAGGATATAGTGCATAGAAATCTACCAACACAGATGGTGCACTTATAAAAAATACATGCCAGAACAATTCATAGACCGACAACACAACTTTAGTCCCATGAAGATACTGCGGTTCCAATATAGTCCCAAGATACTGCAGTTCCAAACTAGTAACAAGGCATGTAGGCACAAATGGTAGATAGCAAGATGCAGGGACATGTTACCGAAGTATTCATCAGCATCGTCCAACCGTATTAATTCTTACGTATCAATGGTTAATTCTATACTAGTCAACGCTGATGCCAAATTACACTAAACCTCGGTACTGCACATGACAAAATCAGATTGTGCAATATCTATGACGCTAGGGACAAATGGGCATCAAATGGACTATGTCCACTGTATCATACTTTTAACACCACAGTTGGCAAACCAAGCATAATCTGAGGATGTTTGCCTCATGTACCAAACTCAACATCACGCTGCACAAAAACTATCGGCACAGATGCAGCAGCCGAAACCGGCATCCGATAGGACATGCAATCAATTCATAACACAACCATATATGTCCATGCTATAGCCTAGATCGGAGGTTTGAGTTCATGCTCTTGCTCAGAGTACTACTGACTGACCCCAAAACAGAGCATCATAGCAAAACACTTCAGACACAGGTTCTACCATCCCGAGATCTCAATTCTCATCGGAAGCAAGCAAGCAAGAAGAACATATCCGGAGGAGGGAGGATGGAGGGCGTGCGTGCTTTACCCTGAGGTGCTCGGAGAGGACGGATGGCGTGATCTGCTTGTACTTGGGCACCTCGGTGAGCAGCTTGTCGTAGGTCTCCTGGTCGAACAGCACCGCGTTGTTAACCTTCTCCTTTTGCTTGCCCTTGCTCCACTTCGTCTTCTTCTGCTTCCCGCCGCCAGACTTGGCAGCTTGGAAGAAGCCGCTGGGGTCTTCTCCTTCTTCGGCGCCTGCGAGGACACAAGAGAGCGAGCGAGAGGGGGCGTCAGCGCGCGTCCGGTGTGGTGACGCGGGAAGACAGATGCGGGGTGTGGGATGGCACGCGTACCATGGCTGATGGCGGTGGCGCGGCGGCGGGAGCGGGAGAGGGAGCGGCGAGGAGGAGGAGGAGGAGGCGGCAGCGGGGTGGAGGAGGAGAGATGGATTGCGGGGTGGAGGAGGGGGTATATGAGTTGGATGGAGGCTAGGGTTTCTCTGCAGGCCGGATTGGGCTGTTGGGCCGCGCGCTGTGGGCTTGTTCTGGGGGCTTATCCATCCAAGTCCATTTGAAATTTTTTCCCTTACTTGTCTCGGAAAAAAATGAAGTTCCTTACATTCGAAAACCATCCCCCGTGTGCGAGCACGTGCAATGGAAGTATCTCAAATACGTGTTGTATGCAAAGTAGAGAACTGAAAAGATAAATGTTTAGCTCATAGTCTTGCCCAGAATGGGCATGCAGAGTTGTGTAGTGAGGTTAAGCAAGTTACCGTGTTTAAGCCTGGCCTTGCAAGATTGTAAGAACAATCTGTCCTCTTTTAATTAACATACATACAGTTCTCTTTTGAAATCAAGGGCGTAAAACTTATCATCGAAACAAAATCAGTCTCACGGCATCAAGCATGGACAGCAACAAATAAGAACACATAATATGGCAGTATATATGGTCGATTTGTTTGCGCTGACAAAACGATCTTAAAGTGTACCAAAACTCACAGCAATTCGACATTAATGGTGGCAGAGTGCTTCCCTGAACATAGTGAACTTGAATATAACAGCAACACCTCAATCTACTGGACTAGAAAACAGCCATAAAACACATTATAGTGATAAATTAGGTGTTTGTCGCTCTGGTGAAGATCTGCTGGCTGGAGTGGATCGACACCATCCTGATGAGCCCCCTCTCCATCAGATCCTTGATGGCCCTGCGAGCCAGAGATCCGTTGATCTGCAGGTAATTAAAGACATAGTGAGATGATCAGGATATAGTGCATAGAAATCTACCAACACAGATGGTGCACTCATAAAAAATACATGCCAGAACAATTCATAGACCGACAACACAGCTTTAGTCCCATGATGATACTGCAGTTCCAATATAGTCCCGAGATAATGCAGTTCCAAACTAGTAACAAGGCATGTAGGCACAAATGGTAGACAGCAAGATGCAGGGACATGTTACCGAAGTATTCATCAGCATCGTCCAACCGTATTAATTCTTACGTATCAATGGTTAATTCTATACTAGTCAACGCTGATGCCAAATTACACTAAACTTGGGTACTGCACATGCCAAAATCAGATTGTGTAATATCTATGACGCTAGGGACAAATGGGCGTCAAATGGGCTATGTCCACTGTATCATACTTTTAACACCACAGTTGGCAAACCAAGCATAATCTGAGGATGTTTGCCTCATGTACCAAACTCAACATCACGCTGCACAAAAACTATCGGCACAGATGCAGCAGCCGAAACCGGCATCCGATAGGACATGCAATCAATTCATAACACAACCATATATGTCCATGCTATAGCCTAGATCGCAGGTATGAGTTCATGCTCTTGCTCAGAGTACTACTGACTGACCCCAAAACAGAGCATCATAGCAAAACACTTCACACACAGGTTCTACCATCCCGAGATCTCAATTCTCATCGGAAGCAAGAAAGCAAGAAGAACAGATCCGGAGGAAGGTGGATGGAGGGCGTGCGTGCGTTACCCTGAGGCGCTCGGAGAGGACGGATGGCGTGATCTGCTTGTACTTGGGCACCTCGGTGAGCCGCTTGTCGTAGGTCGCCTGGTCGAAGAGCACCGTGTTGTTAACCTTCTCCTTTTGCTTGCCCTTGCTCCACTTCTTCTTCTTCTGCTTCCCGCCGCCGGACTTGGCCGGCTTGGAAGAAGCCGTTGGGGCCTTCTCCTTCTTCGGCGCCTACGAGGACAGAAGAGAGCGAGCGACAGGGGGCGTCAGCGCGCATCCGGTGTGGCGACGCGGGAAGACGGATGCGGGGGGTGGGATGGCGGGCGTACCATGGCTGACGGCGGTGGCGCGGCGGCGGGAGCGGCGAGGAGGAGGAGGAGGAGGCGGCGGCGGGGTGGAGGAGGAGAGATGGATTGCGGGGTGGAGGAGGGGGTATATGAGTTGGATGGAGGCTAGGGTTTCTCTACGGGCCGGATTGGGCTATTGGGCCGCGCGCTGTGGGCTTGTTCTGGGGGCTTATCCATCCAAGTCCATTTGTAAAAATTTCCCTTACTTGTCTCGGAAAAAAAATGAAGTTCCTTACATTCGAAAACCATCCCCCGTGTGCGTGCACGTGCACTGGAAGTATCTCAAATACGTGTTGTATGCAAAGTAGAGAACTGAAAAGATAAATGTTTAGCTCATAGTCTTGCCCAGAATGGGCATGCAGAGTTGTGTAGTGAGGTTAAGCAAGTTACCGTGTTTAAGCCTGGCATTGCAAGATTGTAAGAACAATCTATCCTCTTTTAATTAACATACATACAGTTCTCTTTTGAAATCAAGGGCGTAAAACTTATCATCGAAACAAAATCAGTCTCATGGCATCAAGGATGGACAACAACAAATAAGAACACATAATATGGCAATATATATGGTAGATTTGATTGCGCTGACAAAATGATCTTAAAGTGTACCAAAACTCAAAGCAATTCGACATTAATGGTGGCAGAGTGCTTCCCTGAACATAGTGAACTTGAATATAACAGCAACACCTCAGTCTACTGGACTAGAAAACAGCCATAAAACACATGATAGTGATAAATTAGGTGTTTGTCGCCATGGTGAAGATCTGCTGGCTGGAGTGGATCGACACCATCCTGATGAGCCCCCTCTCCATCAGGTCCTTGATGGCCCTGCGAGCCAGAGACCCGTTGATCTGCAGATAATTAAAGACATAGTGAGATGATCAGGATATAGTGCATAGAAATCTACCAACACAGATGGTGCACTCATAAAAAATACATGCCAGAACAATTCATAGACCGACAACATAGCTTTAGTCCCATGATGATACTGCAGTTCCAATATAGTCCCAAGATAGTGCAGTTCCAAACTGTGGTGTGAGGTACGAGATTTAAAGTTCCAATAGCAATGAACCCACTCTTTTGGCAAACCGTTCGCTAGTTTTTGTGCCCACTCATGCTGTTTAAAGACTCTCAAAATAATATAAGTGAGGTACGAGATTTCAATTATTTCTATAAAATAAAAACGCCACCGTGCTATAAAAAGATATAAGTGAAGTACTAGAGCAACATTGCCTAGCTCAAAAGATATAAGTGAAGCACATAGAGTATTCTAATAAATTCAGGATTCGTGCGTGTATCTCTCAAAAGATGTGTGCAGCAAGGATGATTGTGGCAAACTAAAAAGCAAAGACTCAAATCATACAAGACGCTCCAAGCAAAACACATATCATGTGGTGAATAAAAATATAGCCTCAAGTAAATTTACCGATGGATTGAAGACGAAAGAGGGGATGCCTTCTGGGGCATCCCCAAGCTTAGGCTCTTTGGTATCCTTGAATATGGCTTGGGGTGCCTTGGGCATCCCCAAGCTTAGGCTCTTGCCACTCCTTATTCCATAGTCCATCAAATCTTTACCCAAAACTTGAAAACTTCACAACACAAAACTCAACAGAAAACTCATGAGATCCGTTAGTATAAGAAAAATAAATCACCACTTTAGGTACTGTTGTGAACTCATTCTTAATTTATATTGGTGTAATATCTACTGTATTCCAACTTCTCCATGGTTCATACCCCCCGATACAACCCATAGATACATCAAAATAAGCAAACAACACAAAGAAAACAGAATCTGTCAAAAACAGAACAGTCTGTAGCAATCTGTAGACTTCGAATACTTATGTAACTCCAAAAATTCTGAAAAATTAGGACAATCAGTGAAATTTGTATATCAATCTTTTGTAAAAATTTCAGACTCATTCGACTCTCTGGTAAATTTATAAAATTCCTGGACTGAGCGCAAAAGTTTCTGTTTTTCAGCAAAATCAAATCAATAATCACCGTAGACCATCCCAATGGTCTTACTTGGCTCAAACACTAATTAAAACACAAAAACACAATTACTACAGAGGTAATAATGTGTAAAACACTCAAGAACAGAAACAAAAACAAAAACATAAAATAAAATTGTGTTGCCTCCCAATAAGCGCTATTGTTTAACGCCCCTAGCTAGGCATAACGCAATAGATCTAGGTATTGTCATCTTTGGTATGCAATCCATAAGTAGCTCTCATAATAGATTCATAAGGTAATTTAATCCGGTTTCTAGGAAATTGTTCCATGCCCTTCCTTAACGGAAATTGGAATCTAATGTTTCCTTCTTTCATATCAATAATTGCACCGATCATTCTAAGGAAAGGTCTACCAAGAATAATAGGACATGTAGGATTGCAATCTATATCAAGAACAATGAAATCTACGGGCACATAATTCCTATTTGCAACAATAAGAACATCATTAATCCTTCCCATAGGTTTCTTAATAGTGGAATCCGCTAGATGCAAATTTAAAGAGCAATCATCAAGTTCGTGGAAACCTTGCACATCACATAAAGTTTTCGGAATCGTGGAAACGCTAGCACCCAAATCACACAAAGCATGACACTCATAATCTTTAATTTTAATCTTAATAGTAGGTTCCCACTCATCATAAAGCTTTCTAGGTATAGAAACTTCCAACTCAAGTTTTTCTTCAAAAGATTTCATCGTAGCATCAACGATATGTTTAGTAAAAGCTTTGTTTTGATTATAAGCATGCGGAGAATTCAACATGGATTGCAACAAGGAAATACAATCAATCAAAGAACAACTATAATAATTAAAGTCCTTGAAATCCAAAAGAGTGGGTTCATTGCTATTTAAAGTTTTGACCTCTTCAATCCCACTTTTATCAATTTTAGCATTAAGATCTATAAACTTGGGACGCCTTTTAACTAAAGTTGACTCATCTCCAGTCCCATCTTTATCAAGATTTATATTAGAAAACAAAGATTCAATAGGAGTCACATCAATCACTTTAAGGTCTTCATCATTATTATCACGAGAACACACTTTTTCAATCCATTCACGCTTAGCACGCATTCTAGCGGTTCTTTCCTTACACTCATCAATAGAAGTTCTCATAGCTTTTAAAGACTCATTAATATCACGCTTGGGTGGAGTAGATCTAATTTTAAAAGAATCAATCTCAAGCGAAATTCTATCAACGTTCCTAGCCAAATCATCAATCTTGAGCAATTTTTCTTCAATCGTAGCATTGAAAATCTTTTGCGAACTAATAAATTCTTTAATATTATTCTCAAGATCAGAGGGCATCTTATTATAATTTCCATAAGAATTGTTGTAGGAATTACCATAATTATTAGAGGAATTACTAGGAAACGGCCTAGGGTTGAAATTACCTCTACTAGGAGAACGCCCGTGCGTTGCCACGGGCTCTTTAATTTATTTATTTATTGATTACACCTATGAATAGAATGCATATCGAATTTCACATGTATATTTTTTTAAATAGATAGCTCAACAATTGGAAAATAATTGAAATCTGTTTCACTTGCAATATAACCCTCCCTCCCTCCCTCCCTCCCTCTCTCTCTGACACTCCCATGACTCAAAACTTAATTCAGACCCAACGGCTATACTATATCCTCCATCATTCCATCGCTCTGGGGTCTTGGATAACACCCCAAGCCATTTAGCACCTTCTTATATTCCATTAATTTGTCAGAATAAAATAGAAAGGTGTGCCATCGACACAACAACATGCATAGAACAAACATCCTGTGTCTATTTGACCGGGTAATGAAGAAACTGGGGAATTTCTACTATATGTTTCCAAAATAAGAATTTACTTAAAACACACAACCCCTTTTCTTGAGAGCCTTGGTGGCAACCATGTTCTAAAGAACCAATTTGTTAACCATATTTTAGAAATTTGCACTACCATTATAGTCTGAAAATATTTTCGAGCACATTATTTCTGAATTCCATAGTATCCATATTATTGTCGATGTGACAAACATCATATGGCAAGTGCTGTCTGCACATGTGAAATCAAAAGAGGTACATGCTATTTACCTGATGTACGAATCATATCTGAACTGTTCACAACCATTTATGACATTTCAGCATTCAGATGGTTGCTCACAGAAAGCAAGTCAACCCAATATGCACACTTCTAATCAGAAAGAAACTTCGCTACTGCCTGCTATCCCTAGCAACAGCCAGCCGCATGATCCTCGCCTTCCTTGGCATCAGCCTGCCATGTAACAGAGGTTGAATTATGGAAAAAATAATCCTGAACTATATAAAACCAAATGATGAAGTGAATATAAAAGTCACATGATATCTAAAACTGATCTAACAAACTAAATTGTTACCATATGCCTGTTTTTTCCGATTTGGCTCATCCATGAACAACCAACTTCAAAAAAGAAGAAACACACAACACATAAATTGAAAGACCTTATATAATATGGTAGTGTTCCTAGCTCCAGCAACATTGCCGAAATATGCATTTCATCATATCCTGAGGCAACAGTCAAACATGGCACTTCTCCATTTCTGAATCAAGTTATTATGGTAGAATCAGGAATAAATCTACAATTATTTTCTAAGAGAAATCAATCTATAAATTTCAATAATATTTGAGGGTAGTACCAAACCTAACATGATTCAAGAGTTTTGCATCAGGACCGGAGTGACACATATATAACTGAGATAATGTGACAAAGCTACGCATTCATGTGGATCATTAAATAGATAATGAAGTGGCATCTTTCAGTGTCAGCCAGTGGATATGCAAATTTTGTGCAGAGTCGCATTTGGTGTCAGCCAGTGGAATCACGAAGTAGAAGTTAAAGGCCTATACAGCCCCTTTCGAAGTTTTTTTGCACGCAGAACCTAAATAATACTCTATTCCTTAACAAAAAGGAAACACACGCAAATTTATAATCTAGGAGCTAAGCTAAAACTTCTCCCCTATCTATTTTGAAGAATTCATTTAGAAGCAGAAAAGATTGCATACTACTTTTTTTTGGCAACATTGCAAAGTAAACTCTGAAATTATTAATGCAACAGATTTTGATAATAGAAGCTAGTGTGCTCATTACCTATCTCTCTCCCATCTATACTTACTTGTAGTGTATCCATGCCCACAAATTGTCACCATGCATCCATGACACTGCAATATGTACTCGTGAGCTTTAACAACCGGGAAAAAAAACCAACCCCCAATTCATCACTAATTTCTTGGTCCTGACCAAAGAAATTTGTTCATATGAACAGATTAGGTCTACAATGCCAGAAATTACACATAAGCATGAATATTAGAAAACGGTGCAGACGTCACCTGAATATCAGGCTTGCAATAACAAATTGCATTAAGAGATTGTTGGCTCCATACATGGAAATCACACTCCAAACGCATCTACAGTTCTACGCTGGACCTCACTTACCGCCGTCACAGGTCGTGACGCCTCAGTTTACCTTTGCTGTCGTCGCCCCCACTGCCATGTTTCTTCTCCGTCGCCGGATATCTTGCCATAGGTGCCGCAGTGGATATGCGACAAAGCTACGCATTCATGTGGATCATTAAATAGATAATGAAGTGGGATATTTCAGTGTCAGCCAGTGGATATGCAAATTTTGTGCAGAGTCGCATTTGGTGTCAGCCAGTGGAATCACGAAGTAGAAGTTAAAGGCCTATACAGCCCCTTTCGAAGTTTTTTTGCATGCAGAACCTAAATAATACTCTATTCCTTAACAAAAAGGAAACACACGCAAATTTATAATCTAGGAGCTAAGCTAAAACTTCTCCCCTATCTATTTTGAAGAATTCATTTAGAAGCAGAAAAGATTGCATACTACTTTTTTTGGCAACATTGCAAAGTAAACTCTGAAATTATTAATGCAACAGATTTTGATAATAGAAGCTAGTGTGCTCATTACCTATCTCTCTCCCATCTATACTTACTTGTAGTGTATCCATGCCCACAAATTGTCACCATGCATCCATGACACTGCAATCTGTACTTGTGAGCTCTAACAACCGGGAAAAAAACCCAACCCCCAATTCATCACTAATTTCTTGGTCCTGACCAAAGAAATTTGTTCATATGAATAGATTAGGTCTACAATGCCAGAAATTACACATAAGCATGAATATTAGAAAACGGTGCAGACGTCACCTGAATATCAGGCTTGCAATAACAAATTGCATTAAGAGATTGTTGGCTCCATACATGGAAATCACACTCCAAACGCATCTACAGTTCTACGCTGGACCTCACTTACCGCCGTCACAGGTCGTGACGCCTCAGTTTACCTTTGCTGTCGTCGCCCCCACTGCCATGTTTCTTCTCCGTCGCCGGATATCTTGCCATAGGTGCCGCAGTCTGGTGCAAATAGACATCTATTGAGAATGACCATATAGAGCAAATAGCTATCTATTGAGAATGACCATATAGCATCGCTATCAGTCCTCATGCTAAGACTTTTCAACTTAGCAAATGTAGTGACAATGCTCCGGATGGAAGCTGAAACTCACTAATAAGAAGCCTCAAAGAAAGATAGTCCGGACAATCAGTGGTTAAGGAAAATCACATACTACATTTAAATGATAGGGGAGATGACATCACTGTTATTCAGAGCCCGCAGAAGCGGTACGGAAGAAGTGTAGTCTCAATGCAGAGAAACCACTAACTTAATTCTTCCATGGATGTTGGGTATATATAATGATTTTAATAATTGGTCAAAACATTACAAGACTAACAAATTTCCTTGTGAATATGCAATGTAAGTGAAAGAATGTTAAGTGCATGTGTAGTAGATAAGGTGCACGATAAAGTGAGATATTACGTACGTTTTGAAGTCTTGATAAATCATGGTGCTTCATGTGTAACTTCAGCTCCGTATTGATGGTATAAGCAGCAACACTGTAGGTACAACAATATAATCACAAGCAGGCCCTTCGAACCAAATCTTTGCAGCAAGATTGATAAGCTGGGGTGTTTTCTAGGAATAAGGGATTATGTTTTCTTCGCAGTCAATGTCCACCACATCTTTGAACGGAACTCGATCACCTCTTCTCCACAAGAAGATGGCTACATACCTCAATTTTACTGATGATTTTGTCAATAGAGTTTTTAGTCTAAGGATAAGAACAAATATTGAAAGGACAATCTGGTTATATCGTATTTTCTAATGTTGCAGACAAATTACTAAATAAAGCTATTTTTAGCAGGCACTAATCAGAATGCCTTACTTTTGGTTGCCTGAATGCAGGAGAAAACAGATATGCTAATTTATTTTTCGCAAGCACTCTCTCAGGGTTGGATATCAATACATGTTCAGCTTCAGTGGTTAGTTAATTGCTAATATTCATACATGAAGACACATGATTATTGTGGAATCAATTCGAAACTGACATGTGCTTTTTCCCGGTAGTGGGGAGGGGACATTTTTTGCCTTCTTGCCTTGAAGCTAACTCTGTTCTCCAAAGGTTGTTCGACGCTAGGCTCATTTCTTGACTTGCTAGAATTATGCTATGCACAAATGGTGACCCTAAAAAATAACGTCCAAATTGATCAGACTAATACAAAAAATCTAAGTTTATATTAACTTTGAACTGCAAATAAATTTTTAACTAAAAGAGAATAAATGCTATCATATTGAACTCTCACGGGCATAGTCTAAACAGTCAAACTACAGTAAACCAATAAAGCCACCGTCAGAGTGTTCAGAGTAATAACTAACTCACCATCAATTCTCACCTTTCATGATGACTGGCCCTGATCCAGAGCCCGCCTGTTGTCCTGGCCCGAGCTCCTCACCGGTGGACGAATCTATTCCAGTTTGCTGGTGGAACTGTACGCCATGGACTCCTCCGTCCCTACTGTCGACTGTCAGATGGTAGCCCTCCAATAGTAACACATACATGAATACACGTAGAGAGAGAGAGAATAGAGAGGAACCGCTGGCTTAACACCTATCACGGGGAGGAAGAAGAATCAAGGCTACCGGAGGGGCAGGGCGAGATCGGTCGGAGTGGAAGAAGAATCCACCACAAGGTGGTCTCTGGTCCACCTGAACGCACATGGAGACAACATTATCGAGTTAGTATGTGCCAATAATGTGTGGAACATGTCTAGCATCCTATCTATAATTAATTGTTAACTAATGAACCATAACCCACTTAATTAATGAGAATGGTGGCATGTTCCCTTGGAAGTCACATATCCTGGATACAAATCTTGCTAATCAAAGATCACATATCTTGAGTTTGCAGTTCCCATGGTAGTCACATCTTGGGTCCTACCCTAATCCAAAACCACAAATCTTGAGCCCTACCACTAATCCCTCGGAAGTCAGACAGAATTCATTCGATTTCACATATATTCTTTGGTAGATACTGCAACCTGAGATCACAACTATTTCACTTGGGTGTCACCATGTCAAAATTCAGTGTAAGAAGAAACTATCCAAAAATCCCTTTAGGAGGACTCAAAAGAGACATAAGACTCGCAGCTTCTACTATATGTTTCCAAAATAAGAATTTACTTAAAACACACAACCCCTTTTCTTGAGAGCCTTGGTGGCAACCATGTTCTAAAGAACCAATTTGTTAACCATATTTTAGAAATTTGCACTACCATTATAGTCTGAAAATATTTTCGAGCACATTATTTCTGAATTCCATAGTATCCATATGATTGTCGATGTGACAAACATCATATGGCAAGTGCTGTCTGCACATGTGAAATCAAAAGAGGTACATGCTATTTACCTGATGTACGAATCATATCTGAACTGTTCACAACCATTTATGACATTTCAGCATTCAGATGGTTGCTCACAGAAAGCAAGTCAACCCAATATGCACACTTCTAATCAGAAAGAAACTTCGCTACTGCCTACTATCCCTAGCAACAGCCAGCCGCATGATCCTCGCCTTCCTTGGCATCAGCCTGCCATGTAACAGAGGTTGAATTATGGAAAAAATAATCCTGAACTATATAAAACCAAATGATGAAGTGAATATAAAAGTCACATGATATCTAAAACTGATCTAACAAACTAAATTGTTACCATATGCCTGTTTTTTCCGATTTGGCTCATCCATGAACAACCAACTTCAAAAAAGAAGAAACACACAACACATAAATTGAAAGACCTTATATAATATGGTAGTGTTCCTAGCTCCAGCAACATTGCCGAAATATGCATTTCATCATATCCTGAGGCAACAGTCAAACATGGCACTTCTCCATTTCTGAATCAAGTTATTATGGTAGAATCAGGAATAAATCTACAATTATTTTCTAAGAGAAATCAATCTATAAATTTCAATAATATTTGAGGGTAGTACCAAACCTAACATGATTCAAGAGTTTTGCATCAGGACCGGAGTGACACATATATAACTGAGATAATGTGACAAAGCTACGCATTCATGTGGATCATTAAATAGATAATGAAGTGGCATATTTCAGTGTCAGCCAGTGGATATGCAAATTTTGTGCAGAGTCGCATTTGGTGCTGCAAGATCTAAAGGGAAAAAGTACAGTGAATGGCTCACACTGCTGCTGCAGACGAACACCACGCCTCACGAGCCGCCATGGCCCAGGCCCGAGCATGACCAGATCCAAATCGAGATCGGGGTCGAGGCCCCAGGCCGTAGCCGCCGCGGAGGCAGCACCACTGGACGGGGCCATGTCCTCCAGCCCCGCCAGAGAAACGAGCCAGCGCCGGAGCTCCGCCGCACCATGCTGCCCAGCCACCGTCGGGATAACTCGTGTCGCCGCCAGGGGGAGAGAGAAGGACGCACCAGGGAGAGGCCCCGCCGCCACCGGCACTGCTCGGGCTTTGCCCGGCAGTGGCCCTCGGCGGCGGCGAGGGAGATGGGAGAGCGGAGGGGGGCCGGCGGTGGGGGAAGCTAGGGTTCCCCCGAGTCGCCTCAGAGAGGGACGCGGGGGACGCAGGCGACCGCTTCCGTGGTGATCGATTGTCGTCCGAGCGTTGGGTGGGGGGTCCGAGAGGTTTTTTTGCTCCGATCTTTCGTCCGAGCGTCGGGTGGGAGCCTCGTTCGTTTTTTTTTCGTACGGTTTTTCCATCGAGGGAGCCCCTTTGGCCAATTTTCAGCTGGTAGCGCGAGGGACAATGTGGTGGGATGAAAAAACCAGGTGGGAGGTGGGACGGAGGACGAAAAAAAACCAGGTGGGAGGTGGGAGGGATGACGAAAAAAAACCGAGGCAAGAAGCTACCAACTCCCCCTTTAGGAGTAGAGATACGCGTTATTACCAAAATTGTTCCTACCAACAAAATTCACATCCTTAGATTCATTATTATTTCCAAAAGAAGACAAAGGCATATCATTAGGAACAATAGGAGCACTCTTATTAGCAAACAATTTCATTAATTCATCCATCTTTTCACTCAAAGTATTTATTTCTTCAATAGCATGCACTTTTTTACTAGTAGGAGATCTTTCGGTATGCCATTGAGAGTAATTTGCCATAATATTATCTAGGAGTTTAGTAGCTTCTCCTAATGTGCTTTCCATAAAAGTACCACCCGCGACATAATCTAAAAGATTTCTAGAAGCAAAATTCAATCCCGCATAAAAAAATTGTATAATCATCCATAAATTCAAACCATGTGCGGGGCTATTTCTAATCATTAATTTCATCCTCTCCCAAGATTGTGCAACATGCTCATGATCAAGTTGCTTAAAATTCATTATATCGTTCCTAAGGGAGATGATCTTAGCGGGCGGAAAATACTTGGAAATAAAAGCATCTTTACACTTATTCCATGAATCAATACTATTTTTAGGTAAAGATGAAAACCAAGTTTTAGCACGATCTCGTAGTGAGAACGGAAATATCTTCAATTTAACAATATCATTATCCACATATTTCTTCTTTTGCATATCACACAACTCAACAAAAGTATTTAGATGGGATGCGACATCTTCACTAGGAAGGCCAGAAAATTGTTCTTTCATAACAAGATTAAGCAAAGCGGCATTAATTTCATAAGATTCCGCACTAGTGGCGGGAGCAATCGGAGTACTAATAAAATCATTATTATTAGTATTGGAGAAATCACACAATTTGGTATTCTCAGACATCGTGACAAAGCAAGTAATCTAGCACACACGCAAGCAAAAAGCAAGCGAAAAGACGAACGGAAGAAGGGCGAATAAAAAGGCAAAT
Organism: Elymus sibiricus; assembly: GCA_039707655.1. Taxonomy (NCBI): domain Eukaryota; kingdom Viridiplantae; phylum Streptophyta; class Magnoliopsida; order Poales; family Poaceae; genus Elymus; species Elymus sibiricus. Next base: position 15,484,228 of record CM077673.1, on the reverse strand, counting down.
ATTTTTGGTTTTTTCTGAAAATTGTTTTAGAAGTGGGGGAGAAAAAAACGAGAGGTAAATGGCAAATAATGTAAATGCAGGAGATGAGTTTGTGATGGGTACTTGGTAGGCTTGATGTAGATCTCCCCGGCAACGGCGCCAGAAATCCTTCTTGCTACTTCTTGAGCTTGCGTTGGTTTTCCCTTGAAGAGGAAAGGGTGATGTAGCAAAGTAGATAAGTATTTCCGTCAGTTGTTGAGAACCAAGGTATCAATCCAGTAGGAGATACAAGCAAGTCCCCAATAGATGTACCTACACAAATAATCAAACACTTGCACCCAACTCTATAAAGGGGTTGTCAATCCCTTCACGGTTATTTGCAAGGATGAGATCTGATACAGATAGATATAGAAGATTGCTAAAACGAAAAGTAAAAGAAAAGTAAAAAGATTGCAGCAAAGTATTTTTGGTATTTTTGGTTTATAGATCTGAAAATATAATATGGAAAATAGACCCGGGGGCCATAGGTTTCACTAGAGGCTTCTCTCTTGAAGGAAAATAATACGATGGGTGAACAAATTACTGTCGAGCAATTGATAGAAAAGCACATAGTTATGACGATATCCAAGGCAATGATTATGCATATAGGCATCACGTCCGTGTCAAGTAGACCGAAACGATTCTGCATCTACTACTATTACTCCACACATCGACCGACTCCTGCCTGCATCTAGAGTATTAAGTTCATGAAGAACAGAGTAACACATTAGGTAAGATGACATGATGTAGAGGGATAAACTCAAGCAATATGATGAAAACCCCATCTTTTTTATCCTTGATGGCAACAATACAAATACGTGCCTCGCTACCCCTACTATGTCACTGGGTGAGGACACCGCAAGATTGAACCCAAAACTAAGCACTTCTCCCATTGCAAGAATTACCAATCTAGTTGGCCAAACCAAACCAATAACTCGAAGAGACTTGCAATGATATGAAATCATGCATATAAGAATTCAGAAAAGACTCAAATAATATTCATAGATAATCTGATCATAAACCCACAATTCATCGGATCTCGACAAACACACCACAAAAGAGTATTGCATCGGATAGATCTCCATGAAGATCATGAAGAACATGGTATTGAAGAGCATAGAGAGAGAAGAAGCCATCTAGCTACTAGCTATGGACTTGAAGGTCTGAGGTGAACTACTCACGCATCATCAGAGGGGCAATGGAGTTTATGTAGATGCCCTCCGTGATCGAATCCCCATCCGGCAGATTACCGGAAAAGGCTCCAAGATGGGATCTCACGGGAACAGAGGCTTCCGGCGGCGGAAAAGTATTTTCGTGGCTCTTTTTGGTATTGGGGGAATATTTGGGAATTTATAGGACGAAGATTAGGGTTAGGAGGCCTGCAGGGGGGCCACAAGCCAGGGAGGCGCCCTGCAGGCTTGTCGCCTCCCGGCAAGTCTCCTGCCCCCCTCTCCAAGTCTGGCAGGTTTCTTCTGGTCCAAGAAAAATCATCGCGAAGGTTTTATTCCGTTTGGACTCCGTTTGATATTCCTTATCTGTAATACTCAAAAACAAGGAAAAAACAAAAACTAGCACTAGGCTCTAGGTTAATAGGTTAGTCCCAAAAATAATATAAAATAGCATATTAATGCATATAAAACATCCAAAATAGATAATATAATAGCATGGAACAATCAAAAATTATAGATACGTTGGAGACGTATCAACCTTTAGTCCCGGTTGGTGGCTCCAACCGGGACTGAAGGGGAGCATTAGTCCCGGTTGGAGCCACCAACCGGGACTAAAGGGTTGTGCTTCCGCAGCCAAAAGTTTAGTCCCACCTCGCTAGTCGAGAGGGGCTCGGAGTGGTTTATAAGCCCTGCTGCCGCTGCCCTCTCGAGCTCCGCTCTAATACGGGCAGTACATGCCTATCTCACGCCCTGTTGGGCCTGCTAGCACCGTGGGCCTGCATCCTGGCCCATTTGTAGGGTTTCTAGTCGTATGCAGGCCGTGGTGCCTAGTAGGCGGGTCTTTTTTTTGCATATATTATATTTTTAATTTTTAATGTTATTTTTTGCATATGTTATTTTTAGTTATATAATTTTAGTTGCATAAATTTTATATAATTTTAGTTGCATAAGTTTTATTTTTTATTGATTCTTTTTAGTTGATTCCTTTTACTATTAAAGTTTTTAACAAATAAATACTTTGATAATTTTAGTTAATATTATTTTGATTCTTTTTGCTAATGAAGAATATTATATTTAATTGATTCTTTTTAGTTCATTCTTTGTGCTATTACAGTTTTATAAAAGACTTTTTCTGCATATTTTTAAACATATTTTAACTCAAGACCTTTTTTGCATTCAATATGCACCATTCAAAGCCACATCATCACTTTTCAACCCTTTTCTGACTTCATTTGCTATTTTTCATGCATTTCATGATTTATTTTGAGCTAAAATGACCCTGAAATTGAAAAGCACTGCAAATGAACTCTGAAATGGTTGAAAGTTGGCATGGTATCATAATTTCACCCACATAGCATGTGCTAAAAAGTTGAGAGGGTTACAGGAAAAACTGGATGCACTTCGTGTACAAACTGGACAATCTCCTTCGAAGTATCAGGGTTTCGGACGAAAACTCGTCTATTACAAAGGGATTTCATTTTTTTTAAACATATTTTAACTCAAAGACTTTTTCTGCATTCAATATGCACCATTCAAAGACACATCATCACTTTTCAACCCTTTTCTGACTTCATTTGCTATTTTTCATGCATTTCATGATTTATTTTGAGCTAAAATGACCCTGAAATTGAAACGCACTGCAAATGAACTCTGAAATGGTTGAAAGTTAGCATGGTATCATAATTTCACCCACATAGCATGTGCTAAAAAGTTGAGAGGGTTATGGGAAAACCTGGATGCACTTTGTGTACAAACTGGACAATCTCCTTCGAAGTATCAGGGTTTCGGACGAAAACTCGTCTATTACAAAGGGATTTCATTTTTTAAAACATATTTTAACTCAAGACTTTTTCTGCATTTAATATGCACCATTCAAAGCCACATCATCACTTTTCAACCCTTGTGTGTCTTCATTTGCTATTTTTCATGCATTTCAGGGTTTCGGACGAAACCATTACAGAACATCATGAATAGAGAAGTGACCAAATTAATACAAGTTCATCATCACATTAAAACCAAAATATAGTAGTGATCAAATGTTATTACTAAAAAAATAAATACATAAAGTTCATACATAGTTCTCATAGAACAACATATAGCTCTCTAGAGCATCTAATTAAAACACAAATTGAAACTAACGTACAACTATGTAAAACATTTAAATACAACAACAAATGCGATCATAGAGAGTTGGTGTCCAGTTCTTCTGTCCCTCGTGAGTGACTAACACAAGGTGCTGCATAGAGAGTAACCATGCATTTGCTGGCTAAGATTAAGAACGGCGCAGTGAGTTTTCTTCTCCTCGGGTGCATCAAAACTGCAAGGAATTTACTGGTTTTTCGGCGAAGTTGGCATCATGAACAGATGGTATATGCTCATTGCTAAGGCTGGTCGTAATGGGAGTATCATAGGTAGTATCATGCATGCCAACTAGGCAATTTTGATGAGGTGGCATAGAATTTAATGAAGAAAGAGAGGGTTGAGTATCATATCATGATACCGTATCATATTAAATGGTGTGCTACTATGTGTCATGCATGGCAATAAATGAACTATCCTATGATACTATGCACTACGGATGTAGTATCATACACTAGTATCATATGCATGATACTAGTATATGATACTCTCCATTACAACCAGCCTAAGGAAACAGTTCTGCAATTCCTGCCTGTTCCATGGAATATGTTATGTTATGCTCTAAATTCAAGTATAAAAAGAAAGGCTAACTTTTGACGAGCAAGCCCTGCGTTTGTAACCTCTCCCGATATAGTGAAGCTGGCTGGTTGGCACCCGTTGTTTCTCCCCCTTCGACTTGGAGAGGTTTTCCACATTAAAATCTCATGTCGCATGTGTTGATTTCGTTCTTTCATCGTTTGATTTGTGTGTCGTATCTCTAACAGAATAACCAATAATTATCGCACACCTTAGTTTCTAAACCATAAGCAGGTCGGTCTTGAACAACTTGGTGAGCGTCGAGTTGTTGTCGCCGGTGCCTGACACGGTGATAGACACGGACACGGTCCTGCGGCGGAACTCCCGAACGCCGAGAGCGTCATGGCGGTGTCCCCTAGAGGTTCACTTCTATAGGGGGCAAATCCATGCATAAAAGAGCTCTTTGAATTTATTTTATATGATTAATTTGTATTGAAATTATGGGGATTTTTGGGATGTATTTTTCAAGTCAACATGAATTTTGTTCAACTGAGTCGGCTTTTCAAGCATGTCAATGGTGTTTCCAAACTGTATTGTAGATCTCAAACTAAAGAAATACTAATGCACTATTTTTCCTTTGTGTTTTTTATAAGAATGACTTTTCAACAACAAGTATGCATGGGTCGGAAACTGATTATGGAATCAACATGAACATGTAAGACACATTTGGCCAAGAAAAAAATCAATTAAATGAAGAATGCCAACAATTTGATGACATTATATATTGTATTATATTTGTTTATATCGACAATATATTAGAAAACTCGATCAATATATTTTATTTGACTATGCACTTCACCCCAATATAGTTGAAGAAACCAAATGCATGAACATACGATATAATTCATGCAAGTGTCATAAATTAATCCACATATAATGTTTCATCATGCACATAATTGTACATTTCAAGTCTGAACTGTTGAAAACAAGTCTCACATGACAAACTGTAACTATGTACCAAACAGACTCAGTGCCCTCAAAATGGCACGCCAAAGTCACCGGCACACTAAGGTTCAAATCAATACAATACTGCATATATATAAAGAGTCAAGATCATGAGTGTTCCAAAGATCAACACATGCAAACGTATGATTCAAAATTTCAAAACAAGATGAAATTTAAACATACATTATAATTCAAGCTCATTTCACCAGCAATTTTCTCCTACACGCCCGTAGCTATTGATGCACATTCTTCCACACCAATCACACTTGCTATTACAAGTTGTATCATATGAATTAAGCTCTTATAGACGGGTGTCCCTCTCTATCTTCCATACACCATTTCCGGGAAAATTTGTTCATTCTGAATGAGAGACTCTACAGCTGGCCACTCCCAATTGAATGGATCCATGTTGTTTTAACTATCTGCACTAGTAGAAAACAGACCTTTTGTCCACATCATTAGTCCCGGTCTAGTTTTGAACCGGCACTAATGTGACCATTAGTCGCGGTTCGTGACGGGCATTAGTGCCGGTTCGTTCCGGACCTTTAGTCCCGGTTCGTGCCACGAACCGGGACTAAAGGGGTGGTGGCAGGCTGGCGTCAGCCTGGGGCCCCACGATAACCTTTAGTCCCGGTTCGTCCCACGAACCGGGACTATAGGCTAACCTTTAGTCCCGGTTTGTGTCTCGAACCGGGACTAAAGGTCCCCTATATGAACCCTTCAGCCAGCCCGAGCTATCTGTTCTTCCCCTTTCCTTTCCTCTGGTTCTTCCTCTCTTCCCCGAGCTCATCCTCCATTTTTGCCAAAATTTGTCAAGATTTGGAGGCACCCCATCCATCCAAGTGTTCACAAAGGTTAGCAACTTTGTCCTTTCATCTCTCATTGCTAGATTAGCTCTTGCAATGCTCTATAAGTATAGTGATTTGTGGGTTTTAGTTTGGGAGTATTTATATTTGGTAGTTTATTTGATTTATATGCAATTTGAGCTCAAATTAACTTCTTACTTTGCATGTGTAGGTGTGGTTTACTTAGTGCGTTCCCGTCGCCGTCCTAACCATCGTCGATCGCCCGCACCGTCCCGTCGCCGGCACCACCTTGGTGAGCCTCTTGTTCTTATCCTTTTTATAAAAAAAATCATGTTTGTAAGATTTAGATAGTTACTTGTATAGTTTTCTTACCTATATGGTTGTTTGTTATACATAGTGGCATGGTTTTGATATCCATCCCCGCCAGCCCTCGTCCGGTTTATGATTCGGATGTGGTATATACTCTCTTTTATAACTGTTTGTTGCATTTCATGTTTATGACAATTATGCCCATCAAGTTGACATAGATATCTTTATCTAGGAGGTATGTGAACCGGAAATTGCAACCGACATAGATATTCTTGTCAAGAAGTTAAATTTAGTTGAAAAAGAAAACGAGTATTTGAAAGAAAAATTGAAAAGAGTTGAAGAAGAGAAGATGAAACTGGAGTTGTATGTTGCCGATGTCGTCGATGATCACAAGATCAAGATGGATGCAATGCGCTTGAAGATTAGAAAATTTAAAAAATATGCCATTGATAGTGAGGCTTGGTATCACTATGCTGTTGGATCAATTGTTACCTTAGTTGTGATCTTGATCGCATTTGTTGTTGCATTTAAATGCTTTAGCTAGAGAGTTTGTATGTTGTTTTATGAGAACAAGTGTGTATGAACTTTATGTATGAACTTGTATTAATTTGGTCTTTTCGGTGTTGTGTAATGAAGATGAGCCGGCAATGGATGTACAATGACCGATGCTCTCCCCAGTTCATTAATGGCGTGCATACTTTTCTGGTTGCGGCTGAGGCAAACAAGCGGGCGGATGGTTTTATGCATTGTCCATGTGCTGGCTGTAAGAACGATCGAAATTACTCTAACTCAAGAACCATTCACGTCCACCTGTTTGAGTCCGGTTTCATGTCCGGCTATAACTGTTGGACCAAGCACGGAGAAAGAGGGGTCCTAATGGAAGAGAATGAAGAAGAAGAGGATGACGACAGCTATCCTGGCCATGGGTTCCATGAATACGATGGTACAACAATGGGGGAAGAAGCTGAGCCGGTAATGCGGGAAGGAGCTGAAGAAGAGGCATCAGATGAGCCCGCTGATGATCTTGGTCGGGCCATTGCCGATGCAAAGAGAAACTGCGCAAGTGAAAAGGAGAAGCTGAAGTTGCAGCGCATGTTAGAGGATCACGAGAAATTGTTGTACCCAAATTGCGAAGATGACAAGAAAAGGCTGGGTACCACACTGGAATTGTTGCAATGGAAGGCAGAGAATAGTGTACCTGACAAGGCATTTGAAAAGTTGCTGAGAATAATGAAGAATAAGCTACCAAAGGACAACGAATTGCCTGACAGTACGTACGAAGCAAAGAAGGCCGTCTGCCCTCTAGGATTAGAGGTACAGAATTTACATGCATGCCCTAATGACTACATCCTCTACCGCGGTGAGTACGAGGATTTGAATGCATGCCCGGTATGCTGTGCATTGCGCTATAAGATCGGCCACGATGACCCTGGTGATGTTGAGGGCGAGCGCCCCAGGAAGAAGATTCCTGCCAAGGTGATGTGGTATGGTCCTATAATACCACGGTTGAAACGTTTGTTCCAAAACAAAGAGCATGCCAAGTTGATGTGATGGCACAACAAAGACCGTAAGAAAGACGGGAAGTTGAGAGTACCCGCTGACGGATCGCAATCGAGAAAAATCGAGAGAAAGTGGAAGGACTTTGCAAAGGACGCAAGGAACGTATGGTTTGGTTTAAGTGCAGATGGCATTAATCCTTTTGGGGAGCAGAACAACAATCATAGCACATGGCATGTGACTCTATGTATCTATAACCTTCCTCTTTGGTTGTGCATGAAGCGGAAGTTCATTATGATGCCAGTGCTCATCCAAGGCCCCAAGCAACCCAGCAACGACATTGATGTGTACCTAAGGCCATTAGTTGAAGAACTTTTACAGCTGTGGAATGGAAAAGGTGTACGTGCGTGGGATGCGAAAGAACAGGAGGGATTTGACCTACATGCGTTGTTGTTTGTAACCATCAATGATTGGCCTGCTCTCAGTAACATTTCAGGACAGACAAACAAGGGATACCACGCATGCACGCACTGTTTAGATGATACCGACAGTATATATTTGGATAAATGTAAGAAGAATGTGTACCTGGGGCATCGTCGATTTCTTCAGAGCAGGCATCCTGTAAGAAAGAAAGGCAAGCATTTCAAAGGTGAGGCAGATCACCGGAAGAAACCTCGCCACCGTACTGGTGATGATATACTTGATGTGGTCAAGGATTTAAAAGTAATCTTTGGAAAGGGTCCTGGCGCACAATCTGTTCCGAATGATGCTGACAATCGGGCACCCATGTGGAAGAAGAAATCTATATTTTGGGACCTACCCTATTGGAAAGACCTCGAGGTCCGCTCTGCAATCGACGTGATGCACGTGACGAAGAATCTTTGCGTGAACCTGCTAGGCTTCTTGGGCGTGTATGGGAAGAAAAAAGATACACCGGAGGCACGGGAGGACCAGCAACGTATGCACGGAGAAGACGACATGGATCCAAAGCAGTTTCAGGGTCATGCCAGCTACGCTCTTACCAAAGAAGAGAAGGAAATCTTCTTCGAATGCCTGCTCAGTATGAAGGTCCCGTCTGGCTTCTCGTCGAATATAAAGGGAATAATAAATATGGCAGAGAAAAAGTTCCAGAACCTAAAGTCTCATGACTGCCACGTGATTATGACGCAACTGCTTCCGGTTGCATTGAGGGGGCTTCTACCGGAAAACGTTCGATTAGCCATTGTGAAGCTATGTGCATTCCTGAATGCAATCTCTGAGAAGGTAATCGATCCAGAAATCCTACCAAGGTTAGAGAATGATTTGGTGCAATGTCTTGTCAGTTTTGAGTTGGTGTTCCCACCATCCTTCTTCAATATCATGACGCACGTCCTAGTTCACCTAGTCGAGGAGATTGCCATTCTGGGTCCTGTATTTCTACACAATATGTTCCCCTTTGAGAGGTTCATGGGAGTCTTAAAGAAATATGTTCATAATCGTGCTAGGCCAGAAGGAAGCATCTCCAAGGGCCATGAAACAGAGGAGGTCATTGAGTTTTGTGTTGACTTTATTCCTGACATTAAGCCGATTGGTGTTCCAGAATCGCGGCATGAGGGCAGACTGGGTGGAAAAGGCACGCTAGGAAAGAATTCACTAATATGCCGGGACGGGCATTCTTTGGCGCAAGCACACTACACGGTTCTACAAAGTTCCACCTTGGTGGCTCCGTATATCGAGCAACACAAGAATATTCTACGCTCCAAACACCCGGAGCAGTCTGACGACTGGATTACACGTGAACAAACGGTGACTTTCGCCGGTTGGTTGCAGACACGTCTCATGCATGACGACACTGTTGAAGATGACTTGTACTTGTTGTCCAAGTTACCATCTTCGACTATATTGACTTTCAAAGGGTACGAGATAAATGGGAATACATTTTACACGATCGCCCAAGATAAAAAGATCACCAACCAAAACAGTGGTGTCCGCTTTGATGCAGCAAACATCAATGGGCCAAAGGACACATATTATGGTTACATAGAGGAGATATGGGAACTTGACTATGGACTTGGTTTGAAGGTCCCTTTGTTTCGGTGCAAATGGGTCAATCTGACAGGAGGCGGGGTAAAGGAAGACCCGCAGTACGGAATGACAACAGTGGATCTCAACAATCTTGGGTACGCAGACGAACCATTCGTCCTAGCCAAAGATGTGGCACATGTTTTCTATGTGAAGGACATGTCTACCAAGCCGAGAAAAAGAAAAGATAAGGAAGCGAATACATCATACGATGAGCCAAAGCGCCACATAGTTCTTTCAGGGAAAAGAAACATCGTGGGAGTGGAGGACAAGACAGACATGTCAGAAGATTATGAAAAGTTTCATGAAATTGCTCCCTTTAGAGTGAATGTTGACCCGAGCATCAAGTTAAACGATGAAGATTGTCCATGGTTACGACGCAAAGGGACACACGCGAAGAAAAAGTTTTATACCCAAAGATCCCACTCTGGGATGTGACCGGCTTCACCGCCAATTGAGCATCATCCTTTCTATTTGTCTTTTGTTTCTTTCTAAGTGTCTTTGTAAAAATGGAGTTGGAAAAATGAAATATACCGTCGGAAAATGAAAGGATTTCTAGATAGATCAACAAAACACACGGTTTCCCCTGCATACAGCCCGACGGTGGCTCGTGAGTGCCCGCATATGAAATGCACCGTCGGACCGTATGCAGGGAATCCGAATGATTTGTATTCGGTCGATGAACTAAAGGATTTCTAGATAGATCAACAAAACACACGGTTTCCCCTGCATACAGCCCGACGGTGGCTCGTGAGTGCCCGCATATGAAATGCACCGTCGGACCGTATGCAGGGAATCCGAATGATTTGTATTCGGTCGATGAACTAAAGGATTTCTAGATAGATCAACAAAACACACGGTTTCCCTTGCATACAACCCAACGGTGGAAATATGAAATGCACCGTTGGACCGTATGCAGGGAATCCGAATGATTTGAATCCGAATGAGTAAACACACAAAGTGTGGAACATGTCCGAGAGGTGGGCTATATATAGGGTCGTGTGCCTCTTTAGTCCCCAGTTGCTAGCACGAACCGGGACTAGTCGTTATAGTGCTGATCCAACAACTCACAAGCGCTTGAAAGAAACACACGATCCGTGTGCTTCTTCCTGATTGGTACGACCTTCACCCACATAGCATGTGCTAAAAAGTTGAGAGGGTTACGGCAAAAACTGGATGCACTTCGTGTACAAAATGGACAATCTCTTTCGAAGTATCAGGCTTTCAGACGAAAACTCGTCTGTTACAAAGGCATTTCATTTTTTTAACTTATTTCAACCCCAGACTTTTTGTGCGTTCAGTATGCACCATTCGAAGCCATGCCATCAATTTTCAACCATTTCTGACTTGATTTGTTATTTTTCATGCATTTACTGATTTTTTTGAGCTAAATGACCCTGAAATTGAAAAGCACTACAAATGAACTCTGAAAGGTTGAAAGTTGGCATGGTATCATCATTTCACCCACATAGCATGTGCTAAAAAGTTGAGAGGGTTACAGCAAAAACTGGATGCACTTCGTGTACAAAATGGACAATCTCTTTCGAAGTATCAGGCTTTCAGACGAAAACTCGTCTGTTACAAAGGCATTTCATTTTTTTAACTTATTTCAACTCCAGACTTTTTGTGCATTCAATATGCACCATTCGAAGCCACGCCATCAATTTTCAACCATTTCTGACTTGATTTGCTATTTTTCATGCATTTACTGATTTTTTGAGCTAAATGACCCTGAAATTGAAAAGCACTACAAATGAACTCTGAAAAGGTTGAAAGTTGGCATGGTATCATCATTTCACCCACATAGCATGTGCTAAAAAGTTGAGAGGGTTACGGCAAAAACTGGATGCACTTCGTGTACAAAATGGACAATCTCTTTCGAAGTATCAGGCTTTCAGACGAAAACTCGTCTGTTACAAATGCATTTCATTTTTTTAAACTTATTTCAACTCCAGACTTTTTGTGCGTTCAGTATGCACCATTCGAAGCCACGCCATCAATTTTCAACCATTTCTGACTTGAGTTGCTATTTTTCATGCATTTACTGATTTTTTTGAGCTAAATGACCCTGAAATTGAAAAACACTACAAATGAACTCTGAAAAGGTTGAAACTTGGCATGGTATCATCATTTCACCCACATAGCATGTGCTAAAAAGTTGAGAGGGTTACGGCAAAAACTGGATGCACTTCGTGTACAAAATGGACAATCTCTTTCGAAGTATGAGGGTTTCAGACGAAAACTCGTCTGTTACAAAGGCATTTCATTTTTTTAAATAACCTAAGTATTACCAAATTGAATATAATGATAAAACACAATAAAATTAAATAGAAGAAAAAATAATCACTGAAAAATCTATTTTTAAAGTAAAGTTATTCACAAACTAGTTATTCACACAAATTTCAAATAATTCAAATTTAAACTATTCAAATTTGAAAACTATTAGCACTAACAGAAAGTTTATAATTTTTTTTCCCTAAAGCAAAAATATTCACAAAGAAAATATTTAAATAAAGAAAAAGATTCACTCAGAAACAAAAGAAAATAAATAAAGCAGAAAACAAAAAAATAATTAAAAAAAGCCCGCCTACTGGGCCGTCACGACCTGCATACGACTGGGCCAGGATACAGGCCCGTACGGCCCGGTAGGCCCACGGGGCGGTGGGATGTGATAGGCCCAGCAGGCCTGCATATTAGAGAGGAGCTCGACACGGTAGCCGCGTCGGGGCTTATAAACCGGTCCGACCTCCTCTTGACTAGCGAGGTGGGACTAAACATCCACCCCACCCCGCGCCTGGCACACAACCCTTTAGTCACGGTTGGTGTCTCCAACCGCGACTAAAGGGGGTCTTTAGTCCCGGTTGGAGCCACCAACCGCGACTAAAGGTGAATTTCATCCAGCCGAAGCGGCGGGAAGCCACCAACCGCGACTAAAGGAATTTTTTTATAAATGTTAATTAGATGTATATAATGTTAATTAGATGTATAGAAATGTTAAATGTTAATTAGATGTATATAATTAGATGTTAATTAGATGTATAGAAATGTTAATTAGAATTTTTTTTCATAAGAATTTTTTCTCGGAGTCAACGATGCCTGGCCCCCATCCTCGTCGTCGACTCGTTCGCGATGACGTCCTGCTTCAGAGGGGCAACGTTCGGGACTGGGCTCCGCCGGGCTGGCACTGGGAGGTGCTACCTTCAGGGGCGCGCAGCTTGGTGAGGAACCCGGCCCCGGGTCCCGTCGTCGACCCGGAGCTTCTTTGGTGGCATTCGCGTGGGCCACTTTTGGTGCGGAGGCACCCGGCCCCACCGGAGGTGGTACGTCGCCGTGTCAGGGAGGAGGACGAGCACGTCCGTCGCTACATGGATGCGTTGCACGTCAGGTTCTCCAATACCTGGCACGTTCTTCAGGGATCTCACCCGAGCTATGATCCTGTCATAGTTCCTTCTCTTTGGGTGTCCACCGCCCGCGCCTCAGGAACCGCGAGTGAACTAGATTCTTCGATAATTTTCGATCTGTATTAGCTAGTGATAATACTCGAGATGTATTCGAGATTATATTCGATAATATTCGAGATTATATTCGATGATGCATATTATATGAATTATTCGAGATGCATATTATGTACTATGATTCAGTTTTTCCTTATTGATTGCATGCATTCTAATTTGAATACTAAATTGTTTTATCTTTCTTCTGGATTAGTTAAATAAAAGCTATGGACAATACCGGCAGAGAAGGAGAAGAGGCTCTGTTCGACATCATACGCTCCAAGAGCCCAGAGCATGAACCTGAAGATGATGATGGCTCGCAATATCTGAACAATTCCGGTGAGGGTTGTATGATATTTGATGAAGACGAACGAATAGATGAAGGCGACGACAACGATGTTGACGAAGAAAATGTTCTTCAAATAACAAAGACCGGCGAGGTATATTTAATATATAAGCCATCCGGTGATCATTACATGTCTTAATTGATTTGTATGTATTAATGAATCGATCTTTCTTCTTTTAGGCCTCCGGATCGAGCAAATCTTCTACAAGCGACAGGGTAGTTCGAGGCCCGGCCAAAAAGTTGGACAAAGGCGTAAAGTTCAACATCGATTCCATCAAAACATCAACTGGCGAACCGCTTGAACCTAGGAAAAATGCGACCAAGTTCAAGAATCAATGCGGAGTTATTGTCAGGGACCAAATCCCGATCTCCGTTCAAGAATGGAAAAAGCCAGCAAAGGGAGATCGAGCAGGAGTTACTTTTGTCGACGAAAGAGCAAAAGATGTGCTTTGGACTACGCTCATGGAACATTTCACCCTACCAGATAATTTGACAGATGCAGATCTGAAGAAAGTCAGAAACTATGCTCTTAAAAAGATGGCGATCGCATTCAACACCTTCAAGAAAAATACATGGACTAAGTACGTCAAATCCGGAAAGAAGACTCCAGAATTCACGGGAGCACTGATGAAGGCAAAAGATCACTGGGACGCTTTCGTGAAGTTCAAGGAATCGAAAGAAGCTCAGGAACGGTCGAGAAAAAACAAGATTAATGCTGCGAAAAAGAAGTGGCACCATCATATGGGGCCAGGTGGCCCTGCCTAAGTGGGATAAATCCGAGCAAGAGATGATTAGTGCAGGGGTCAGTCCAGTTACATTGACATGGCCCCCCAGGTGCAGGACATGGTTTTATGCGCATGGGGGGAAGTTGGACCCAGAGACAGGGCTGGTTATGGTGAAGGCAAGTCTTAAAGAAGCGATAGACGAAATAGTTATTGCAATAGAAGAAGCTCGAACGGGGGTGTTCACACCCAATAGAGAGAACGACGAGCTTACGCGCGCCCTGAAGAATCGTGAACACCGGGGAAGAACACGAGGCAAAGGCGTTGTTCCGTGGTTTGAGGGGTTTGCGGATTTGAATGACGACTATAGAAGTCGTGCGAGAAAGAAGATGCAGGAGGAGAAGAAGAAGAAGGAGGAAGCACTCCGCTTTGAAGGCCTAGAATCAAAGCACCTGGAGTTGGAACGATTTGTCAGGCGGCAGCAGGAGCAGATTGACTCACTCAGCCAGGAAAGGGCGTCTCAGCGGCAGCATGAGCAGATCGATCCAGCATTGGATAGCACCGTCCCATCTATGCCGAGAAGCAGTGTGGGTTCCGCCCCGGCCGATATCGATAATGCACTGCTAGCTAGCTACCCTGTGGATGATATCAAAGACAGGACTAACTGTGAGCTACACATGAAAGTGAAGAACTTATCCATGAAGGTGGCGGACAGCTATGCTTTAGCAAATCCCCCTGAAGCAACCTTCCATTGCAATCCCATTCCAGCAGGCTATGCTCGTGTCGGGGTTGATGAAGTGATGTCAGGATATAACGAGCTACAACTTGACATTCTTGGAGGCGACGAGGAGAGAACACTGGGAGAGGCCATACATCGTATCATTCTATGGAAAAAGGATTGCATCGTCTTCCCAAGGCCACCAACTCCTCCTCCTCCAAGTCCGCCGCCGCGTCAGTCGACTCCTCCTCCTCCAAGTCCGGCACCGCGTCAGCTGACTCCTCCTCCAAGTCCGGCACGGCGTCAGCCAACTCCTCCTCCTCCAAGTTCGCCGACACCGCATCAGCCGACTCCTCCTCCAAGTCTGGCACGGCGTCAGCCTAAGCAACAACGGAAGAGAGAGGCCGCAGCTACGACGGCTAGCGGTACAACAGGCAAGAAATTCAAATATGGTCCAGATCTCAAGCCTCTTCCGAAGTTGTCTTACCACTTGACTCAGGAGGAACTCGACGACGCATGTGATGCCCAATTGAAGGCCCATTTTGCACCGAAACCGCCCGCGCCGCCAAAGGAGAAAGTACCTGAGCATGTCTCACAACACTTTATTGATATGGCAGCACCGGCTGACAATCAGAAGGACTCCGACTATGTGCGGTCTATCAAGAAGTCATATTTGGCAGGGCAAAAGGAGTCGAGCTCGAGCTCGAGCCAAGCAGTTGGCAAAAAAAGCGGGAAAATTGTTCCCCAGCTGGGAGAACAAACAGTGCAATCGATCCCCCCGCTCATTGTACAAACAACTGTGAGTACCGCTGATCGGCTGGTAATAACCGACGATCTTAGAACGCAGGCTAAAGAGGCCGGTGTCATTGTTGAACAACTCCTAGGCCTTGAGGGAACACCCGGGATTACAGAGGAGGAAGTAAAATGGCAATATGTCCGCGGCAAACCTCTGGTCAAGCCTGACGAAGTCAAGCTTCTACCAACGAGAATGTACGATTTGTATACGTGGTACATGCAAAAAACAGCAAATACCAATGAAGAGTCCCTCATGGTGAAAGTCAAGAAAAGGCATTACTTCCATAAAAAAGATGTGTGGATTCATTATTCAGAGTTGTTACAGTTATTCAATCAAGACGCACTCGACAAATCTATCGTCAGTTGCTATTGTCTGTAAGTGATTTCTTTCTGCTATTGTCTCTAGCTAGCTAGCTGTGCTCTCGTTCATTACCTGTAATTATCCTCACTATATTCTTTTCTGTGGTATTATGCAGAATGAAGATGTATGAAATGAAAAAAGCTGGACGCTATGGCATTGGGTTCATTGACCCAAATACGGTTAATCAGGCGATATGGGAAGATCAATATTCGAGAAAAGACACAGAGAAATCCCTGCTAGAGTTTTTGAAGCAACTAAACACCCAACCAGAAATACTACTTCCTTACAACTTCGGGTGAGTGTTACTATATCTTGTACTACAAATTCTATTTTTTGCTTAATTACTAGATGTTAATAAGTGTAGTTGATGAGTTATGCACGTGCCCGCTTATTTATACAAAACGTGTGCGCATGCAGTTACCACTGGATCTTGTTAATCATTGAAGTTGACAAGGCAAAAGTTGAAGTACTGGACTCACTATATAAGAATCCATCCGAATACGCAACCGTGAGGGGGATGGTCGACAGGTAATTTCAATCATTATCGCACTATGTCGGCCTCTTTACTTCATTTCCTGATATCAACTAGTTAATAACTCCTTTATTCATTTTCTTTGCCGGTGGGCAGGGCTTGGGCCAAGTTCGTCAAAGAGGTCCCAGGCGACTGGGAAAAAAAGCTGACATGGGTGCGACCCAAGGTAATTAAGTAGTACTAGCTAGCTACGTCCGTGCATCTCTTTAATTCTAGTTTCAATACCATTATCATGCTTGATTAATTATTACCTGATTGAATTTTATTCTCGTAAAGTGCATGAAGCAGGAGCAGGGGAATGCTTTATGCGCATACTACGTTTGCGAGAACATTCGCATGATCACGTCTGAAAGGAGCAGAAACGAAAGAAATCTTTGGGTACGACGTTTGCCAGAACACTATCCATAATTTTTTTATCATGATCTAGCTAATATATATACACACAACTAATATATTCATCTTGATCTCCTGATTATAGCTGAACGAGATGCGGGGCCAGCTCCTACCAACGGCTCGCGTACGAGCAATTCAAGAGGAAATAGCTGGATTTCTGGTCGACCAGGTCATAGATCCCAAAGGAGAATACCATTACAAGATCAAGAAGAAGTAATGCCCTGCATATATGTAATGATCCGCAAATTGTAGGAGAAATTGTATATACCAAATTGTATATATATATATGTATGTGTGAATGGTCGTCGTACGAGAAATTCGATGATATATATATATATATATATATATATATATATATATATATATATATATATATATATATATATATATATATATATATGATCGATTCTACGAGAAATTCTATTTATATATATATGCACAACGTGTACAGTATGTAGTAGCGTAATATATGTTTGAAATGAAAAATAATTAAATGGAAAACACAAAATTAAAAGGAAAAATAAACCATAATTAATTCATAAACCCCTGAAGGATTAAAAGGAAAAATAAACCAAAATTAAAAGAATTAAATACTTTTAGTCCCGGTTGGTATTACCAACCGGGACTAAAGGTCCCCCAGCCCACGGCACCGGCAGGTGCCACGTGGTGGGCCTTTAGTGCCGGGCCGTGTTGAACCGGCACTAAAGGGGGGGGGGGGAGGGCATTAGTCCCCACCCTTTAGTGCCGGTTGGAGAACCGGCACTAAAAGCCCTTACGAACCGGCACTATAGGCCGATTCTGCACTAGTGTTGACACCACAGAAACATCCAAATATAAATGTAACCAAAGATTAGCTACAATCTGATATGGATCGAACTAAGAACAAATTTCAGTGTCAGATGACTTGCATTCACCACACCACAACATATGATAGCTAAAAACGGTTGAATCCCTCCTCTGGCTAGTGCCTCTCCCTTAGCTCTAATCATCAAGTTCAGCCCCACACTTTGACGGAAGTTCACTTTTAATTAATTCACCGCTACAACTTTGGCACGCCAAAATCTCATCATGCACATAATTGTACACTTTTGTGAAATCTGAACTGTTAAAAAACAGGTATCATATGCCAAACTGAAGCGTGTATCAGACAGCCTCTGTGCCTTTAAAATGGTATACCAACTCACCAGACACACAACCCAATACAAAATCGCAAACATACACAACTCAAAGATTCAAGATCAACACAGCAAACCGTTCGATTCAAATCAAGATGACATTGACACACATAATTAAACATCATTTCACCACCAAATTTCTCCCAACATATGCATGCAGTACTTGGTTGCCTGCATTGCTCGGCAGGTAGGTTATTTCAACAAGCAAAACAAATTCAAAAATACAACACGGCGGGCAGAGTGCCAAGAACAACACCAAACATACGGCACGAGACACGGACGGGCTTATTTCTTGGGTGGGGTGAGCGCCGCCTTGAGCTTCTGGATGGTGGGCGGGTCGGTCTTGAACGACTTGGCGAGCACGGCATCATCAACGCCGGTGCCGAACACGGTGAAGGGCACGGAGATGGTGCCGGCGTTGGCGCTGCCGAATGCCGAGAGCGCGATGACCGTCGTTGTCCCCTGGTTGTACTGGTAGTGCACGAGGCCCTTGGGGAAGATGAACATGTCACCGGCGACGAGGTCCTTGGTGTACAGCTTGCCGGCGGTGTCGACAAAGCCGACAGAGAGGGCACCATCGAGGAGGAGGAGCAGCTCGGAGGCGCGCGGGTGGGTGTGCGTCGGGTTCACGGTGCCCGGTGGGAACACGAGCCTGGCGTACGACACGCTCTGTCCGTTGAGCGCCGGAAACTCCACCATGGAGGCCTTGGTGAGCGCGAAGGTCGGCAGCGGCAGCACGGGACCGAAGCTGTAGGTGAAGTAGTCGCCGGTGATGTTCATCGGCATGCCGACCATCGTCGTTGGGGGGATGAAGTCGGTGAGGATGTCCGGGTCGCCGGCCATGGCGGCCATTGGCGCCGCCACCAGGGCAATCACCACCAGCACCAAGGAGTAGAAGCTCATGGACGCCATTAGATCACTAATGATCCTGGCTCTTGAAGCTACTGTTGCTGGTGCTTGTGGCTGTGGAGATGATGAGTGGGGGGCACACTGCAATTTATAAGCATCTTGATTTCCTTTTCTTGGACAGGTGGAGGAACCATGGAGAAGATGTCTGTTCTCCTGTCCCTTGTGAGAGACAAGGCACACAATGTGATG
The DNA here is from genome assembly GCA_039707655.1 of Elymus sibiricus. NCBI lineage: Eukaryota > Viridiplantae > Streptophyta > Magnoliopsida > Poales > Poaceae > Elymus > Elymus sibiricus. The sequence goes on along the minus strand of CM077673.1, from coordinate 15,465,074 downwards.
CATAGAGATTGACAATTTGCTGGCAAGATTAAGACCAGCACACCACAGGCAATGTTTGGTCCTCGGGTGCATCAAAATTGCCAAGAGTCCATTGGTTCCTGGGTGAACTTGCAAGATATGTAGTTTTGCAATTCTGTGATGCTTGTTCCATGTAGTTAAACTGACTCAAATTGTACTACCTTTTTGAGATTTGAAATGAAACCAATCATAACATTGTTGATTGAGAGGAAAAATGGGTAAAGAAGGTTCGGCAAAACTAGGATAAAATTGAGCCAAAAGGTCTCGATTCAAGATAATTCATAAGGAAGTGTCGATATGTTAGCTTTTTATCTTCTTTCAGACTGTTTGTGTTGGCTGTGTGCATCCTAACTATGCAGAGGCCGGATGTTACTCATCATGATTTGTATCCTCTTGATTCTACGTTATGAGGTAATAAAAACGCCCTTTATCAAAAAATCTCTTCAGGATCCACCCTAGCGTCAAGAAATTGGTCAACTGATAAAGATACAAGAAATTCGTGTCACGCCGAAGAAAGAGACTAGTACAATCAACAACCTTTATGCAGGCATATGCATACTTCAAAGACTCACAAACTTGGTAATTCGATCGATCCTCCCAAAATCAAGAATTCATTGGCCCCCGGGAGAAGTTGGCAATATTTGAGCTGAGAAGAGCATTACTTTTAATCAGTACTCCCTCTGTAAACTAATATAAGAGCGTTTAGATAACTACTTTAGTGGACTAAACACTCTTATATTAGTTTACGGAGGGAGTACTCCATTAATATTGTACTCCTTCCTATTCATATTTGTCGCTGAAATGGATGTACCAAACAGTAATATGGATCGGAAGGAGTAGAAAGTATGGATCGGAGGGAGTAACAAGCTTTGGCAGCTGAAACTTGCTGTTGGACTGATTCACAGTATGGCTTTCTGTTTTTTGCACCGAGGAGAGAAACCAGAACAGCCCAAAAATATGTGTTCATTTCCAAAGATGTGAAATGAAACTAAATTATGAACTTGTATTTTTCTGTTGATTCAGGAATTAAGAATTTTGTGCGAAAAGACATGAGCAAAACAATGGGGAAGCCAGGTACTACTCACAACAACCTTTATGCAGGTAGATAGAAACTACAGAGACTTGCATCAAAATCATAAGCATGATAATTTAATCTTCCAGAAATCAAATCTACTTCAGAGAAACTTCATCACATACACCATTACCCTCACAACTAGGGGCCACTATTCAGCCTCAATTATAAGACCGGATGGAACATTCATATAGCTCAAGTAACATGCAAACAGGGACAGCAACAAATACAAACAGTCTGATAATATAAGGTAGATTTCATTGCGCTGACAATACGATCTTAGATTGTACCAAAAACTCAAAGCAATTCAACATACTTGTGGCACGAGTGCCAAAGTGCCTCGCTGAACATAATGAACGTCAATATAACAGCGACATCTCAGTCTACTGGACTAGAAAACAGGCATGAGGTAAATCAGGTGTTTGTCGCCCTGGTGAAGATCTGCTGGCTGGAGTGGATTGACACCATCCTGATGAGCCCCCTCTCCATCAGGTCCTTGATGGCCCTGCGAGCCAGTGACCCATTGATCTGCAGGTTGGTAGACACAGGGTGAGTACGATGATCATGATAAAGTGCATAGAAATCAACCAACATGGATGATGCCTTGATATAGAGTGTGCATCATACATGCAAGTGCAGTCACAATTTTTAGACATATACAGATGCAAATGCAAGGAAATAGCTAAATGCAACCTGCAGTGCTCACATCAATCAAATCAAATCAAATGTTATAATGTACAATTTCAATCCGCAGAAATACAACACAGGTTTATAGTCTAACAAACAAAACACGCCAGACCAATATAATTCAAATCTAGTCACAATGTCTATCAGACACAAATTATGGACAGCAAGATGCAGTGAAAAGTTAATGTTATGTTCATCACCATCGGCCAACAGCATCAACTCTATGAATCACAGTGTGCCAAATTGCATAAAACTCCTGATGGGCATATCAAATCCATGCAAGTCCTAACCACAACTTGACAGTCGCCACAGCAAGCAAAATCTGAGACTGACAACCTAATGCACCGAACTGAACATGAAAGTTCAGAAAAGCCATCAGGACGGACGAACACATGATTAAACCACTATGTTCTATGCTAGAGGCTTAGAGCGCATGGGGTGTGTGTTCCTGCAAAGATCACTCTCGGCGGCCCCCAAAGCAGCACCAATTCGCCGAAAAAGCGGATCTTTTCATCACACATATGACCATGTCCTACCCATCGCCATGCCTCGGCCTCGATGGGAGGCTGGATGCTAGCAGAGAGAGAGAGGGAGGAAGGAGATCTGGGGGACGGCGTGCGTGCGTTACCCTGAGTCGCTCGGAGAGGACGGATGGCGTGATCTGCTTGTACTTGGGCACCTCGGTGAGCAGCTTGTCGTAGGTCGCCTGGTCGAACAGCACCGCGTTGTTCACCTTCTCCTTTTGCTTTCCCTTGCTCCACTTCTTCTTCTTCTGCTTCCCACCGCCGGACTTGGCCGGCTTCGACGAAGCCGCCGGGGCCTTCTCCTTCTTCGGCGCCTGCGACGACACAAGAGAGCGAGCGAGAGGGGGCGTCAGTAGTCAGTAGTCAGCACGCGACGGCGCTGCTGCTGCTGCGGGGAGACGGGTGCGGCGCACGTACCATGGCTGACGGAGGCGGTGCGGCGGCGGGAGCGGGAGCTGCGAAGAGGCGGCGGCGGCAGGAGGCGAATGGGGGAACGAGAGAGATGGATTGCGCAGAGGAGGAGCAGCTATAGAGTTGGAGGCTAGGGTTTCCCGGTGGGCCGCTACGGGCTGTTGGGCCGCGCGCAGCATGTGGTTCCTTCTCCGGAAATTATTATCCATCTAAGCCCATTTGAATTGTCTCAAAAAAATCTAAGCCCATTTGAAGCTTCACACTTTCTTATGCACTTTCTAGTCATTTTTATTTCCCTAAAAAAAGTCATTTTTATAATTTCTCAACAAAAAAAAATTGTAGTCATTTTTACAGGGGAAATGTTGTAAATCCACCGGCGGATCTTTTCGTTCCGTCCACCATTTCCCCGGCGCGACGCGTGTCCCAGTGGAGCCGACCACACATCTATCCTTACCCCAACGCATCGACATGTTGCTTCCCCGAGTCATCCTTCTCCAATAAGGGCCGTGTTACATCATCATTCTTTATGTAAAAGATATTCTGCAACATCATTTATGTTGCAACAGTCCTTTCACAACATTATCCATGCTATAAAAAAAGATGAAGACGAAACAAAAACTGCAACATCACTTATGTTGCAACAGTCCTTTCACAACATTATCCATGCTATAAAAAAAGATGAAGACGAAACAAAAACTGCAACACAACCATGTTCGCTCGTATGACACGTGTCCTGCGTGACATGTGTTGCTGGTTTCTCATGACTCCCCTCATTTTTTCTGTAACAACACCAATGTAGCAGGAATTTCTCCTGTAACACAAGCTATGTTGCAAAAAAGTAAAGACAATTTCTTTTTGCAACAAACCTCCGTTGTAGAAAATAAATCTGCAACAAGACATCAATTGCAAAAAAAAACGATAACATGCACCATGTTTCAGAAAGATAACTAGCGGTTTAGACATTTTGCAACAAGCATCTTATTGCAAGGCTTGTTTTGCTACATAACCCTTGTTGCAAAAGGGAGGTGGTGTTTGTAGGTTGCGTAGATTGGATGGCCATCCTCGCGTCCATCCAATGGCCAACGAGACGACGGATGTTTTCTCCTTATCAGCTGACGACGCGTAGCGTGGCCCTATAATCGATCTAGAAATGGGGAAGCGTTTCCGTGTTTTTGAGAATGTTCATTTAATTTTTAAAAGTATTCGCAGTTCTAGAGAAAATGTTCAAGTAATTTTAAAATATGTTCATATATTTTCATAAGCAAGAACCAAAGGGTATTTCCCTAGTAGTCTGGCGATTACGAGTTTGCTCTATTTTGTTCACATCAGCCCGACAAAGGTAATCTTCTGCATTTTACAACACTTCCATGCTATATTTTGTATCGCAATCTATTCATTAGTTTGGATTCTTAGGAAGGTAATCTTCCTCATTTTGCAACATAGGTCTTTTCCCCCCTCATATTTAGTATCGCATTTTTCAGTACAACAGCTCATTTGTGTTGCAAAGTTTGCTCCATTTTAAGTCACCGTCAAGATCTTTCGTGCAACCCAGCTGCTGCCGCATGTTTGCTTTGCTCTTTGTCCATCCGAGGAGTGTGCGTCTCCGGGCTCTTGAGGCGTCGCCGTCCGGACTCGACTATAGTTATTATCATACTCTTGTTCGTACATATCAGTATGATATTGTGACCTTTTATCATCGGAAGGATATTCTCGACAATAAAATCTATAGCGTTAACCATACCACACACGCCCCTTCTTCCCGGAGAAGCAGACCCGGGTAAGTACAACGATAGAGTTCCCCCTTTGTTTTTAGTGCCGTGTTAGAAAATCCTTGCAAGGAAAGCCAAGAATTCCATATACAGTGGATGATTTGCTTCACTTTTCCAAAAACCTTCTGAGTACGATAATGTATCGGATTTTGAGTCTACCATTGGATTGAAGAGAGATTGAAGAGGAATATGAAACAAATGGAACACTTGTTGGCAATAACCATGATCTGCATGGCGTGCTTGGTTCATGATTTATGATAAGTCAATTTTTAGCTGAACGAGGTGCCCAATTTTACACATTTGAACCTTATCTTACTTTTTCTCCAGATGACATGAAATTCATCTAAGGATTTGGCAAAGGCCCATATTATTGATATGCGCAACTGCGCCACCGTCACCATGTGCCCACCGGTTGTCTAAAAAAAGTAGCCCATCTTTTGTTGCCAACTCGAAGAAAAAGAAGCCGCCATCTGCCTGAACGTCGTCCCTGCAAGGACTAAAAAGCCTAACCTATACTACCAGCCGGGGCCGAGGCACCGGAATTCTTTTGTAAGATCCACTCACTCCGCAAATTATGGTCACCTCAGCAGCAATAGAATCCATAGCATGACATTTGGATCTGACTTATATTGTGTGCCCGATGCACCATGATGAGACGAATCGACTCAACAATTTGTTTCCACTTGATCCGTGTTGTTTCCCTGCTAGCTGGTGGAGTCAGATAAAGCATTATACCTGTGTTGTGGCTTAGCTTGTGATCTGTCATGGTCTTACACTGAGATGCATCGTGAGAAACCACTGCTTGTGATTGTTTTTATTTATTTGTATAAAATCTCAAAGCTTTGAACTACTATTCCAATGCATATTTCCCCTTACTTGGGACTCATCCAAATTGTTCAAATTTTTTGTACCAATTGAGATTTTCAAAATAGTTCTATTATTTGTTCTCAATATTGGCGGGCGCGGCAAATCGCGCCTTCATGTCTAGTCCAAAAATAAATCACAATTAGCTAGGGTTGCTCTTCAATCGAATGCAAAACATGACCTGGAATTACATGAAAAAGAACAGCACCTCGAAACGACTTGAGATGGTCAAATCAACAAAGCAAAAACAAAAACTAATTAACTCGTAATGAGCTCATGTGTAACTTTGAAAAGCTAATATCTTGACATTTTTTTTATTACACTACTAAGTTATTCATGAGCACATACATCCGGCATCAACCTTGAAAAGCCGTGTGACTAGATCAGGTAGGAGGGTGATGGAGAACGAGTCATCGCCGCCGCCGGGTGTAACGGAGAAGTCTTTGAACAGTCGGCCTCGCAGTCGCCCAATGAAACATAACAAGCATACTTTGCTAAACAACAGAAGCATATCTGAGGGTTTCCGCAGTTGGAATGACGGACACAGAGACCATGTAGACGGATCTTGGCGTTTTCCACGTCTTCCAGGATTCTGCCTATCGACCATATACATACAGCAATTAATAATGTTCATAGTAGTCTTTGTTTATCAACAGATACAACAACGAACGAATAGTCACAGTCACCCGGGAAGAAAACGTTACAACTTGCAAAGGAATCTACGCTAAATTCGCATCGACTGCTCGATAATCGAAGATGAGTATTGGAAAGGCTAATCCATCAACAGAGATGTATATGGATAATCGATCGGTTGCTTATCCGAAAACTTACATTGCGCATGTGTAGCAAAGCATACAAGAAGAAGCGTCGAGATTATGATTGATGCATGGAAGCGGTTCCTATGCTGCTTGTCCATGGAGAAATCACAGTGTGCTTGCGTCTGCTACTATAACACACACGGTAGTACATGGGTTAATTTGGGTGCTAATATATAGGCAAACAAGCAGTAAAGCGTGCCCTCAAAACATATCGCTAGAATCACGATGCATTCTATATGGAGGTAAAAGGCATGTCTTCTAATTACCTGTATTTTTTGTGATATGATTCGACATTCCTTATACAGTCTCAGTCAGATACTGACCGAATTTGAAATGATTAACTATACCATGTTTAGACCCTACGCATAGTTCCAATGGATGGATTGCAATCTCTATGTGACGGCAACGGATCGGCATGATCCCAATTAAAAGAATTGCCAACTGGCGTAGTTGCAGTAAATGAATGGTAGCCTCTATCCATGATATTCCAGCATGCACAGAAGCAGAGTTTGCAGAAGCTATTGTCTGCCTAGAAGGATCACGAATGGCAATGTCGGGCACTCATCTTATCCTGGTCAGTGGAACTGTCTAGAAGGATTAGGGCAACTCTAACCGACCCACTACATATAACGGAGGATCCGGCGGAGTGAACCCTTAGTAAAGTATTTTTATTTCACTAAGTGTTGACTGGACCTAGCCGATCCCTTGTATATAACGGAGTAAAACATTTATTTTTCATTTACATTTCATTTTCGGCTACTCAAACAAATTTTATTACTTCTTTATTTCATTCGACGACATTTCGATACATTGGAATACATAATTCACCAATTCTTCACTACAAGAGTGAAACCAAAAAAAAAAAAAAAAAACGAGAACCACAATTAGACACTTTACGATATATACAATTTCCATAACTACTCTACTAGTTGGATTAATATTTTCTCTATGTGTTCATTTTTTTATTCTCTCTATTGAATTGTCGAGCTTGCACACTTCTTTTTTCTCCGATTCTGACAAATTCGATGTTGCTTCACATCTAGTCTCGTCTCTAGCCTTTATTCTAGCAACAAGTGCATGAACATCTATCCGATTTTGTGATATCAATAGATCGATGTAATCTTCTTTTCAATACCAAAACTTGCAACCATCCTACACACAAATTGGAGCAATCACTAGTACATAACAGGGCATTGGTCCAGGCCGGGCTAGCCCATTAGTCCCGGTTCAGTCACGAACCGGGACCAATGGGGGCAACGGTCCCGGTTCGTGAGGCCAGGGGGCCGGCCGGGCCTCGTGGGGCATTGGTCCCGGTTCGTCTGGACCCTTTGGTCCCGGTTCCAGACACGAACCGGGACCAGTGTGCCTCGCTCCTGGCCCACAACCATTGGTCCCGGTTCGTGGCTGGAACCGGGACCAAAGGGGGGGGTCCTTTAGTCCCGGTTCCAGCCACGAACCGGGACCAATGAGATGCCTACATATACCCCCCACCAGCGAGCAGAACACTCCACACTGCTCTGTTTTTCTGGCCTGCGAGGGGAGAGCTTTGTGGTGCTCTAGCTCACCTCCTATGCACATGAGGTGTTCGATGAAATGCCCGAGCCACACTTAAGCTTTCTCCTCTCGAAGCTCCTTGTCCAAGCTCCATTTTTCTCAAGATTTGTTTAGGTTTGGCGGTCCGTCCTGTCCCGTCCCCGTCCTCACCACCGTCGATCGCCCGCGTCCATCTCGGCGCCGGCACCACCGTGGTTAGCCTCTTCTTCTTATCTTCTTTCTAAAAGAAAAAAGTTCTTACTTGTATCATTTAGATAGATACTTGTGTAATTTTCTTACTTTTATTATTGTTTGTTATTATATAGTGCCATGGTCATGGTATCCGCCCACGTCGGCCCTCGTCCGGTCTATGATTCGGATGTGGTATATATTATCTTTTATAACTATTTATTTTATTTAGTGTTTATGACAATTATGTCGACCAACGTGACATAGATTTTTTAATCTAGGAGGTATGTGAACCGGAAATTCCAACCGACATAGAAATTCTTGTCGAGAAGTTAAATTTGGTTGAAAAAGAAAACAATTACTTGAAAGAAAAATTACAAAGAGTTGAAGAGGAGAAGATGAAGTTGGAGTTGCATGTTGCCGATGTCGTCGACGATCACAAGATCAAGATGGATGCAATGCGCTTGAAGATTAGAAAGATTAGAAAATATGCCATTCATACTGAGGCTTGGTATCATTATGCCGTTGGATCAATTGGTACCTTAGTTGCGGTTATGATCGCATTTGTTGTTGCATTTAAATTTTCTAGTTTCAATGTATGTTTTAATTAGATGCTCTAGAGAGCTATATGTTGTTCAATAATGAGAACTATGTATGAACGTTATGTATTTATTTTGGTCACTACTGTACTTTGGCTTTAATGTGATGATGAATTTCTATTAATTTGGTCACTTCTCTATTCATGATATGCACGCAGATGAACCGGCAATGGATGTACGGTGACCGACGCACCTCTGAGTATATTGAGGGCCTGCATAATTTTCTCGAAGCGGCTGAGGCAAACAAGCAGAATGGTTTTATGCATTGTCCATGTACTGTCTGTGAGAATACGAAGGCTTTCTCCAACTATAAAACCCTTCACTTCCACCTGCTTCAGAAGGGTTTTATGCCACACTATAATGTTTGGACCAAGCACGGAGAAAGAGGGGTTATGATGGAAGACAACGAAGAAGAAGAGGATGACGACAACTACCCGCCCCCTGAATACGGTGATGCTGCAATGGGGGAAGCTGAAGATCAAGAGGAACCAGACGATGTGCCCGATGATGATCTTCGCCGGGTCATTGTTGATGCACAGAGAGAATGCGAAAGTGAAAGGGAGAAGTTGAAGTTCGATCGCATGTTAGAGGATCACAAAAAAGGGTTGTACCCAAATTGCGAAGATGACAACAGAAAGCTCGGTACCACACTGGAATTGCTGCAATGGAAGGTAGACAATGGTGTATCTGACAAGGGATTTAGTTCGCTTCTGAAAATAATGAAGAATAAGCTTCCAAAGGATAACGAATTGCCCGGCAGTACGTACGAAGCAAAGAAGGTTCTATGCCCTCTAGGATTGGAGGTGCAGAAGATACATGCATGCCCTAATGACTGCATCCTCTACCGCGGTGCGTACGAGGATTTGAACGCATGCTCGGTATGCGGTGCCTTGCGGTATAAGATCAGAAGAGATGACCCTGGTGATGTTGAGGGCCAGCGCACCGGGAAGAGGGTTCCTGCCAAGGTGATGTGGTATGCTCCTATAATACCACGGTTGAAACGTCTGTTCAGAAACAAAAAGCATGCCGAGTTGATGCAATGGCACAAAAAAGACCGTAAGAAAGACGGGAAGTTGAGAGCACCCGCTGACGGGTCGCAGTGGAGAAAGATCGAGAGAAAGTGGAGCGACTTTACAGGTGACCCGAGGAACGTATGGTTTGGTTTAAGTGCAGATGGCATTAATCCTTTTGGGGAGCAGAGCAGCAAGCATAGCACATGGCCTGTGACTCTATGTATGTATAACCTTCCTCCTTGGTTGTGCATGAAGCGTAAGTTCATTATGATGCCAGTGCTCATCCAAGGCCCTAAGCAACCCGACAATGACATTGATGTGTACCTAAGGCCATTAGTTGATAAACTTTTACAGCTATGGCATGGAAGAGGTGTACGTGTGTGGGATGAGCATGCACAAGAGGAATTTGACCTACGAGCGTTGCTGTTTGTAACCATCAACGATTGACCTGCTCTCAGTAACCTTTCAGGACAGACAAATAAGGGATACCATGCATGCACACACTGTTTAGATGACACCGACAGTATATATTTGGACAAATGCAGGAAGAATGTGTACCTGGGGCATCGTCGATTTCTTCCGACCAACCATCAATGTCGAAAGAAAGGAAAGCATTTCAAAGGTGAGGCAGATCACCGGAAGAAGCCCGCCCTCCGTACTGGTGATCACATACTTGATATGGTCAATGATTTACAAGTAATATTTGGAAAGGGTCCTGGCGGACTATCTGTTCCGACTGATGATGCGGGACGCGCACCCATGTGGAAGAAGAAATCTATATTTTGGGACCTACCCTATTGGAAAGACCTAGAGGTCCGCTCTGCAATCGACGTGATGCACGTGACGAAGAATCTTTGCGTGAACCTGCTAGGCTTCTTGGGAGTGTATGGGAAGACAAAAGATACACCGGAGGCACGGGAGGAACAGCAACGTGTGCATGAAAAAGACGGCATGCATCCAAAGCAGTATGAAGGTCCTGCCAGCTACGCTCTTACCAAAGAAGAGAAGGAAATCTTCTTTGAATGCCTGCTCAGTATGAAGGTCCCGTCTGGCTTCTCGTCGAATATAAAGGGAATAATAAATATGCCAGAGAAAAAGTTCCAGAACCTAAAGTCTCATGACTGCCACGTGATTATGACGCAACTGCTTCCGGTTGCATTGAGGGGTCTTCTACCTGAAAACGTTCGATTAGCCATTGTGAAGCTATGTGCATTCCTCAATGCAATCTCTCAGAAGGTGATCGATCCAGAAATCCTGCCAAGGTTATGGAGTGATTTGGTGCAATGTCTTGTTAGTTTCGAGCTGGTATTCCCACCGTCCTTCTTCAATATCATGACACACGTCCTAGTTCATCTAGTCGACGAGATTGTCGTTCAGGGCCCTGTATTTCTACACAATATGTTCCCCTTTGAGAGGTTCATGGGAGTCTTAAAGAAATATGTTCGTAACCGCGCTAGGCCAGAAGCAAGCATCTCCATGGGCCATCAAACAGAGGATGTCATTGGGTTTTGTGTTGACTTCATTCCTGACCTTAAGAAGATTGGTCTCCCTCAATCACGGTATGAGAGACTGACTGGAAAAGGCACGCTAGGAGCGGACTCAATAATATGTAGGGACGGGCATTCTTGGTCTCAAGCACACTACACAGTTCTACAGAATTCTACCTTGGTGACCCCGTATGTCGATGAACACAAGAATATTCTGCGCTCCAAACACCCGGAGCAGTGTGACGACTGGATTACATATGAACACATCAGGACTTTCGGTAGTTGGTTGCAAACACGTCTCATGGGTGACAACACTGTTTCTGATGAGTTGTACTCGTTGGCCAGGGGACCATTTTCGACTGTATTGACTTACAAAGGGTACGAGATAAATGGGAATACATTTTACACGATCGCCCAAGATCAAAACAGCACCAACCAAAACAGCGGTGTCCGCTTTGATGCAGCAACCAATAGGGGAAAGGACACATATTATGGTTACATAGCGGACATATGGGAACTTGACTATGGACATGATTTCAAGGTCCCTTTGTTTCAGTGCAAATGGGTCAATCTGTCAGGAGGCGGGGTACAGGAAGACCCACAGTACGGAATGACAACAGTGGATCTGAACAATCTTGGGTACACAGACGAACCATTCGTCCTAGCCAATGATGTGGCGCAGGTTTTCTATGTGAAGGACATGTCTACCAAACCGAGAAAAAGAAAAGATAAGGAAGCGAATACATCATACGATGAGCCAAAGCGCCACATAGTTCTTTCAGGAAAAAGAGACATCGTGGGATTGGAGGGCAAGACAGACATGTCTGAAGATTATGAAAAGTTTCATGAAATTCCTCCCTTCAAAGTCAAGGCTGACCCAAGCACCCTCTTAAACGATGAAGATTATCCATGGTTACGGCGCAATAAGCAAAGGACACAAGCGAAGAAAAAGTGAAGACTTTCTCTCCACAACTATATCATTGCAGTTACATGTGAAGAAATGAAATGCCTTTTGTAACACATGAGTTCTCGTATGAAACCCTAGTACTTCGAAAGAGATTGTCCGTTTTGTCCGCCAATTGAGCATCATCCTTTCTATTTGTCTTTTGTTTCTTTCTAAGTGTCTTTGTAAAAATGGAGTTGGAAAAATGAAATATACCGTCGGAAAATGAAAGGATATCTAGATAGATCAACAAAACACACGGTTTCCCCTGCATACAGCCCGACGGTGGCTCGTGAGTGCCCGCATATGAAATGCACCGTCGAACCGTATGCAGGGAATCCGAATGATTTGCATTCGGTCGATGAACTACATGATTTCTAGATAGATCAACAAAACACACGGTTTCCCCTACATACAGCCCAACGGTGGAAATATGAAATGCACCGTTGGACCGTATGCAGGGAATCCGAATGATTTGAATCCGAATGAGTACACACACTAAGTGTCGAACATGTCCGAGAGGTGGGCTATATATAGGGTCGTGTGCCTCTTTAGTCCCGGTTGCTAGCACGAACCGGGACTAGTCGTTATAGTGCTGATCCAACAGCTCACAAGCGCTTGAAAGAAACACACGATCCGTGTGCTTCTTCCTGATTGGTACGACCTTCACCGCCCAAACTGGATGCACTTCGTGTACAAAATGGACAATCTCTTTCGAAGTATCAGGGTTTCAGACGAAAACTCGTCTGTTACAAATGCATTTCATTTTTTTAAACTTATTTCAACTCCAGACTTTTTGTGCGTTCAGTATGCACCATTCGAAGCCACGTCATCAATTTTCAACCCTTTCTGACTTCATTTGCTATTTTTCATGCATTTAATGATTTATTTTCAGCTAAATGACCCTGAAATTGAAAAGCACTACAAATGAACTCTGAAAAGGTTGAAAGATGGCATGGTATCATCATTTCACCCACATAGCATGTGCTAAAAAGTTGAGAGGGTTACGGCAAAAATTGGATGCACTTCGTGTACAAAATGGACAATCTCTTTCGAAGTATCAGGGTTTCAGACGAAAACTCGTCTGTTACAAAGGCATTTCATTTTTTTAAACTTATTTCAACTCCAGACTTTTTGTGCGTTCAGTATGCACCATTCGAAGCCACATCATCAGTTTTCAACCTTTTCTGACTTCATTTGCTATTTTTCATGCATTTAATGATTTGTTTTGAGCTAAATGACCCCGAATTTAAAAAGCACTACAAATGAACTCTAAAGAGGTTGAAAGTTGGCATGGTATCATCATTTCACCCACATAGCATGTGCTAAAAAGTTGAGAGGGTTACGGCAAAAACTGGATGCACTTCGTGTACAAAATGGACAATCTCTTTCAAAGTATCAGGGTTTTAGACGAAAACTCGTCTGTTACAAAGGCATTTCATTTTTTTAAACTTATTTCAACTCCAGACTTTTTGTGCGTTCAGTATGCACCATTCGAAGCCACGTCATCAATTTTCAAACCTTTCTGACTTCATTTGCTATTTTTCATGCATTTAATGATTTGTTTTGAGCTAAATGACCCTGAAATTGAAAAGCACTACAAATGAACTCTGAAAAGGTTGAAAGTTGGCATGGTATCATCATTTCACCCACATAGCATGTGCTAAAAAGTTGCGAGGGTTACGGCAAAAACTGGATGCACTTCGTGTATAAAATGGACAATCTCTTTCGAAGTATCAGGGTTTCACACGAAAACTCGTCTGTTACAAAGGCATTTCATTTTTTTAAACTTATTTCAACTCCAGACTTTTTGTGCGTTCAGTATGCACCATTCGAAGCCACGTCATCAATTTTCAACCCTTTCTGACTTCATTTGCTATTTTTCATGCATTTAATTATTTGTTTTGAGCTAAATGACCCTGAAATTGAAAAGCACTACAAATGAACTCTGAAAAGGTTGAAAGTTGGCATGGTATCATCATTTCACCCACATAGCATGTGCTAAAAAGTTGAGAGGGTTACGGCAAAAACTGGATGCACTTCCTGTACAAAATGGACAATCTCTTTCGAAGTATCAGGGTTTCAGACGAAAACTCGTCTGTTACAAAGGCATTTCATTTTTTTAAACTTATTTCAACTCCAGACTTTTTGTGCGTTCAGTATGCACCATTCGAAGCCACGTCATCAATTTTCAAACATTTCTGACTTCATTTGCTATTTTTCATGCATTTAATGATTTGTTTTGAGCTAAATGACCCTGAGATTGAAAAGCACTACAAAAGAACTCTGAAAAGGTTGAAAGTTGGCATGGTATCATCATTTCACCCACATAGCATGTGCTAAAAAGTTGCGAGGGTTACGGCAAAAACTGGATGCACTTCGTGTACAAAATGGACAATCTCTTTCGATGTATCAGGGTTTCACACGAAAACTCGTCTGTTACAAAGGCATTTCATTTTTTTTAAATAACCTAAGTATTACCAAATTGAATATATTGATAAAACACAATAAAATTAAATAGAAGAAAAAATAATCACTGAAAAATCTATTTTAAAGTAAAGTTATTCACAAACTAGTGATTCACACAAATTTCAAATAATTCAAATTTAAACTATTCAAATTTGAAAACTACTGGCACTAACAGAAAGTTTATATTTTTTTTTACCTAAAGCAAAAGGATTCACAAAGAAACTCTAAATAAAGAAAAAAACAACTCAGAAAAAAAAATGAAAGCAGAAAACAAAAAAAAATGAAAAATAAATAAATTAAAAAAAACCTGCCTACTGGGCCACAACGGCCTGCATAGGACGCAGGCCCGCAAGGCCCAGTAGGCCCACTGGGAATCGCAGCAGAGGTAGACCCAGAAGGCCTGCATTAGAGAGGAGCTCAATACGGTGCCCGCGCCGGGGCTTATAAACTGGTCGAGGCGCCCCTCGACTAGCGAGGTGGGACTAAACTTCCACCACGCCGCTGTGCAAGGCCATTGGTCCCGGTTGGTGGCACCAACCGGGACCAATGCCTACCTTTCGTCCCGGTTGGTTCCACCAACCGGGACCAATGCCTACCTTTGGTCCCGGTTGGTGCCACCAACTGGGACCAAAGGTCCCTGTTTCCCGCCCTTTGGGCTGACGAAAAGAGACCTTTGGTCCCGGTTGGTAGAACCAACCGGGACCAAAGGTGGGCATTGGTCCCGGTTGGTGCCACCAACCGGGACCAAAGGCTCTGGGTATATAAGCCCACACTTAGCGTATTCCAGCCCAGTTCATCTTCCCCCCGACGCCGCGCCGAACAGCACGACGCCGCCAGGCTGCCGAACCGCGCCCTCGCCCTCGCCGACGCGCTCTCCTCCCCGAGCCCTCGCCGGCGCCCTCGCCGACGCACCCTCGCGCCCTCGCCCTCGCCCGCGCCCTCGCCCTCGCCGCGCGCCGTCCTCGTCGCCGGCCTCGAGCCCGCCATCCTCGTCGCCGACGCGCCCTCGCCCTCGCCCGCGCCCTCGCCCTCGCCGCGCGCCGTCCTTGTCGCCGGCCTCGAGCCCACCGTCCTCGTCGCCGACGCGCCCTCGCCCTCGCCCGCGCCCTCGCCCTCGCCGCGCGCCGTCCTCGTCGCCGGCCTCGAGCCCGCCGTCCTCGTCGCGCCCTCGCCCCCCGGAGCCCGCCGTCCTCGCCACGCCCTCGCCCCCCCACAGTGAGCCCCCCTTCCCATGTCCCCTGCTCCCCGTCGCCGCTGCTCCATGTCCTCTGTATTTTTCATGTATATGTGTATTTTTTTTGCGGGCATGTATATGTGTATATGTTCATGTATATGTTTTTTTCATGTATATGTGTATATGTTCATGTATATGTGTGTATATGTTCATGTATGAGATGAGATAGATAGATAGATAAATTTTCATGTGTATATGTTCATGTATGAGATGTATATGTTCATGTATGAGATGTATATGTGCACTTTTGTATACAAACTTCGTTGTTTTTCATATGTACGAAAATGTAGAGTGAAAACGAAAACAAACATATAAGAAAAAACATATAAAATGTAGAGCACCCCCGATAACTTCGACATGAGGGGGGGGTCGATATACCCCCCTCCCCGATAAACTTCGACATGAGGGGGGGGGGGTCGATATACATTTTTTTTCCATGTATGTATGTCGTTGTCGTTGAGTTAAAGAAAGAAAAATAATGAAAATATGTCATGAGTTAATGAAAATATATAATATATGTATGTGCTATGTATGTAAAGATGGATAGCATTTTTTTCCATGTATGTATGTCATTGTCGATATACCCCCCTCCCCGATAACTTCGACATGAGGGGGGGTCGATATACCCCCTCCCCGATAACTTCGATATGAGGGGGGGGTCGATATACCACCTCCCCGATAACATTTTTTTTCTAAGTTACTTAGGTAAAATGTTCACCCCCCTCTCGATATACCGGGCGACCAACTCTCGAGGCCACCCAAACCCGAGAAAAAAAGCGTTGTCGATATACCCCCCCACCCAAACCCTACAAGTGTTGTCGAGGCCACCCCAAACCGGGCGTCGTACATTCATGAGAGAGGCAGTCCGGACGTCGGACATTCATGTTTGTATATTAATTGCCATGTTGTAATATTTGCAGAAACTATGGATCCAAGAGACTTGGAAAAAGAACAGTTGTTGGGGGACATAATCTACGACGGACGTGATATCTTGTCATATCTCAACGACACCGATGGTCTGGAAGGAGAGGTTGATGGCTCCGGTGATCGAACAATGGAGGAGGAAGGACATGATCATGATGGCTCCGGTGATCGAATGCCGGAGGAAGAAGGAGACCATGATGACGGCTCCGGTGACCGAACGGAGGAGGGAGTTGTTGCAAAGTCCGGCGAGGTATATATATTAATTAAGCCCGTGCTGACTAGCTAATTGATGCATTAATTGTTTTGGTATGTACATATATTAATTAACTCTTCTTTCTTCTTTTATAGCCCTCCGGATCGAGCCAAACTTCGGTAACGAGACGAGGCCCGAAGAAGAGGTTGCGCAAGGAAGAAAGGTTCACGATCACAGCACTCGCGCACGATGGCCATCCGATTGAACCCAAGCGGACCAAGGACGCATTTTCTGCTCAGTGCGGAGCTATTGTTAGGGACTACATCCCGATCAGCATCAAGCAATGGAATAAGCCTAAGGACGGCGCCCCTGATGGTGATTATGTCACCGATAGACAGAAAGATGATCTTTGGACCGCGCTGAAGGCAAATTTCACCCTACCGCTAGACGAGGATCCGACTAAGCCAGTTATAGAGCCACTGGTCAAGGCGTGTGCTCTTAAGAAGATGGCAGATCTATTCAGGAGGTGGAAGAATGAGTTGAAATCAAAGTTTGTCGACAAAGGGGAGATTCCAGAATTCACCGGCCGATTTGAGAAGATACGTGATCACTGGCCCGCATTTGTGGTCTACAAGACATCGGACAAGAGTAATAAAATGTCAGAGACAAACAAGATCAATGCTGCAAAGAAGCAGTATCACCATCACACGGGGTCAGGTGGCTACCTCAAAGCCCGGCCGTTGTGGGACAAAGCTGAGAATGACCTGATTGCTAAAAACGTCGTACCACAGACATTGAACTGGCCAGACCATTCAAGGACTTGGTTCTTCGGGGTTGGGGGAACTTTGGACCCTGAAACAGGGAAGCGCCGTTGGACGAACGAGCAACTTGCGATACCCATGAACAAGCTTCAGGAGTATATCACCGCAGCACAGGAAGGGACGTTCATTCCCGACAGAGAGAAGGACGAGCTGACTGAGGCCCTAGGGAATGCTGAGCACCCTGGACGAACATGAGGCACACCAGGCTCCGTTCCGTGGAAGGTTGGGTTTCCCGACGCAGGCGGTTACAGAAGCCGGGAGAGAAAGAGGAAAGCGGAGCTGAGCGAAATTCAGAAGCTGAATGCAAGACTACAAAAGCTAGAGGAAGCTGAGAGCCAGCGAGCTACCGGCCAACCATCTCAGTGGCACGAAGCTACCCCAGAAGCTACCCCGCCATCTCAGCGGAGAAGCAGCGTCGCTTCCACGGAGCTCGTTCAGCATGACTTCACGGCTCCTATCTACCCCATGGATACTATCACGGAGGCTCAATATTGCGAGCTCATGACGAAATGCCGGAACCTCACTTTCAAGGCGGCTGTCGGCTCTGTTGCACCTCCTCAACCCAACGGAACTTTTCACTGCTCACCGATTCCACATGGTTATGCTGTTGTGATGGTGGATGAAGTAATGGAGGGATTTGAGGAGCTCGAGCTTGACCGGTCTACAGGTGAAGGAGAGAATAAGCTGGCTCATGCTCTGAGGAGTACATGTCTATGGCAAAAGGAGTACATCAAGCTTCCAAACTGGACGCCTCCGCCTCCTCCTCCTCCTCAGGCAAATCAGGGCTCTCCGCCTCCTCCTCCTCCTCCTCCTCCGGCGAGTGATCAGGGGACCCCGCCTCCTTCTCCGGCTCCTCCGACGCGTGAGGGCACTCCGCCTCCTCCTTCGCCTACTCCGGCACGTCGGAGCAGTACGCCTCCTCCTCAGCCTCGTCAGCAACGGCGGAAGACAGATGCCGCCGCTCCGGCTCCTCCGGCGCGTCGGAGCACTCCGCCTCCTTCTCCGCCTCGTAAGCAACGACGGAAGAGAGACGCCGCCGCTCCGGCGGCTAGCAGTACAAGAAGAGGCGGGAGGGAATACAGATACGGTCCATCTCTCAAGCCTCTGGAAAAGTTACCATATGAGAGGACCGAGTCTGAAAACGAGGAGATATGTCAGGCCGAATTGACGGCCCATTTTGCAAAGAAAACTCCACCTCCGAAGGAGAAGCTAGATTCGGTGAAAGTGATGCGCACTATCAATGCCCTGAAGCGACCACCACCGCCTCCGCCGGATTCCAACTTTGACCGCTGTGTTAAAAAGACATATCAAGACGCGCGGCGGTCGGGAAGTACTTCCAGTGATGCAAGGTTAGCAAAACAAAGAAGTGGGAAAAAAATTCCCCAGCTCGGCAAACAGGCGAACCAATCGTGCCCCCCGCTCAAGGTGTCTAGCGATATCGTCGCTAATCATCCGGGGATGGTGCCCGGTACCAATCCTGGTGATTACCTGAGCGATGATGTACAGTTTGAGCCGTTGGAGGTGGACGAATTCAGTTACCGGTACGGGCGGCCTCTCGTCAAACCTGATCATCCTCCTCTAACAACGATGATGTGAACATTGCATGAATGGTACATGAAAACCTGCTGGGAGTCTGGGAGGGATACTTTGACGCTGAGAATTAAAGAGGAGCACGACCTCGTTGGAATGGATCTGTTGAATGTTGAATTTGAGGAGATATTCCAGTTATACAATCAAAAAGCCCTCGACAAAACAATCGTGACTTGCTACTGTCTGTAAGTACTACTTCTGTAATTAAGTCTCTCTATATATATAGCTCAGCTCTTTCATTGCATGAATATATAATTATCCTCACTATATTATGCAGATTGAAGATCGTCGAATGCAGAAAAGCACAAATGTATGACATTGGGTTCATTAACCCAAATATCATACATGAGTTTACGGTTAAAAACAATGTCACACAAACCGAGGACAACTTGCTACAATCGTTGCTTAAAAATCAAAACAAAGGGACAATACTCTTTCCTTACAACTTCAAGTGAGTGTTACTGTCTTGTGCATATTCGGTTTCCCTTATTACTCGAGGTTATAGTAATGTAATTGATGAGTTATGCATGCGTGCGCAGGTTCCACTATATTCTGCTAGAGATTAAGCTTGAGCGGGGAGTAGTAATCGTTTTAGACTCGAAACGAAAAGATCCCCAGGAATATGCGGACATGACTGAAATGCTCCAGAAGTAAGTTCAATCGATCATTATCACATCATATCGGCAACTTTGTTCATTTCCTGATATCAAGTAATTATTTTCTTTCTCTGGCAGGGTTTGGAAAGAGTTCATCGCAATTGTTCCGGCACTGCCGAGGGAGCTGCGATTTACACACCCGAAAGTAAGTACTACTAGCTAGTTCCGCGCATCTCCCATTGATTCTAGTTCCATCAATACCATTTATCATGCTTGATTATCAGTTTGATTGAACTCTATTTTTCGTAAAGTGCTTGTGGTAGGAAAAAGGGAATAATTTTTGTGGATACTACGTTTGCGAGTTCATCTACAACGCGACGACCCCTAAGCGGGGCTACTCTGAAAAACAATTTCAAGTGCGTAAGCAATATTATTCACAATTTTATTTTATTACCATGATTTGTGTTGAGTTTCATTCATATATATGTATTGACCCCCTTCTTCAAATTAGACGTGGCAGATGTGGGATGAACTCCTACACATGATCGCATACGAGCAATTCAAGAGGAATTGGCGGGATTCTTTCTTGACCACGTCATAAATAAAGCCGGAGAATACCATCTGGAATTTGAAATTAAATGTTAGGGATTGTAAGAGATCTTATATTGTATATATGTAGCTAGTAGCATCGGATAGATATACGAAAACTTGTTGTTCGACCAATCTCTCGGAGAAAGAGAGGTCGATCACTTCTCTGTGTATATGTTCATGATCGACGATCTTGTGTACTTAATGGTTCCTTCATTTGCTTACTAGCTAGCGTGTCGAGTTCTCTCTATAGTAGCTAGCGTCGACCAAGCACGGAGAAAGATAGGACCCTCCTCTCTATTAGCTAGCTAACACAATATGAAACACCTCAATTAACCCTACAAACCCCCCTAAACCCCCCCCCCCTTTCAAAAAAAAAACAAAAACCCCAGTGCCTTTTGGTCCCGGTTGGTGTTGCCAACCGGGACTAAAGGTCCTCCTGCCTGGGCTCCCAGCACCGGCCACGTGGAGGGCCTTTAGTCCCCGTTCGTAAGCCAACCGGGACTAAAGGTTTTGGGCTTTAGTCCCGACCCTTTAGTCCCGGTTCCAGAACCGGGACAAAAGACCCTTACGAACCGGGACAAATGGGGGTTTTCCTACTAGTGAATCAAAGAGCTAACAAAGTTGCGCCGAATCCGATGAACAGCCGAATAAAAAAAAGCACATACCACATCTTTTTTGCACTTGAAGAACACTCATCCGGGGTGTTCCGGTGTGGTGGAAACTCGGCACACCACCTGCAGCGGGCCATCGTCGCACTTTATGACCAACAAAAGGGAGCTAACAAGCCGTTGGGCCAACACCGAGCGACAGACGGGCATGTCTTTGCCAGCAAACCGCCAACGGGACAGATCCAGGCGGCTAGAGGCGGAGTCAATACCTTCATGCGCGCGCGGAGGGCGTTGTCGGAGCTATGAGGTCCCGGTACCCGGCCAATCCATGACAAAGATGCAGTCGCCGATGGCCGGATGCGTCAAATCCGACGACGGCGGCGGCATCCGTGGATCTACCGGTTATGCGCTGGTGACGGGGCTAGAGAGGCACAAATCTGGGTGGTCAAGGACATCGACGAAGCCTACGAAGCTTCCGCGGTGACAGTCAGATGCGTCAAATCCAAAGACGACGGCAGCATCCGCGAATCTATCGATTGTGCGCCGGTGACGGGGCCAGAGAGGCACAAATCCGGATGGTCAAGGATAGCGGCAAAGCCTACAAGCTTACGCGGCGGCGGGTGGTGGCCGACAAGGGGCAAGAAGGACGGCGCCAACGTAGATGCGATGCAGGAGCAAGGTGGGTGAGGCAGCTAAGGGGAGAGGATTTTTTTTCCTTCAAACGGTAGCGGTGGAGTAAAATTACGTAGGCAAGGCCCGGTAGCGTCGATTGGGGATCGTCTATTTTTTTTCCTTCAAACGGTAGCGGTAGAGTAAAATTATGTAGGCAAGGCCCGGTAGCGTCGATTAGGGATCGTCTAGCTGCCGGAGAGGATTTTTTTTCCTTCAAACAGTAGCGGTGGAGTAAAATTATGTACGCAAGGCCCGGTAGCGGTAGCGTCGATTGGGGATCGTCTAGGTGCCGGTTAGAGGGGTAAAATCAAATTTTTACTCCACTAACCGGCAAGGGCACTCGGCCCCTCTAGGATTGACAGATCAAAATTTGGAGGGATTGCAGGAGTTTAGCACTACCAAACAAGCAAGGATTGAAGTTAAAAGTTTGTATGCAAAGTAGAGAACCGAAAAGATAAATGTTTAGCTCATAGTCTTGCCCAGAATGGGCATGCAGAGTTGTGTAGTGAGGTTAAGCAAGTTACCGTGTTTAAGCCTGGCCTTGCAAGATTGTAAGAACAATCTGTCCTCTTTTAATTAACATACATACAGTTCTCTTTTGAAATCAAGGGCGTAAAACTTATCATCAAAACAAAATCAGTCTCACGGCATCAAGCATGGACAGCAACAAATAAGAACACATAATATGGCAATATATATGGTAGATTTAATTGCGCTGACAAAACGATCTTAAAGTGTACCAAAACTCGAAGCAATTTGACATTAATGGTGGCAGAGTGCTTCCCTGAACATAGTGAACTTGAATATAACAGCAACACTTCAGTCTACTGGACTAGAAAACAGCCATAAAACACATGATAGTGATAAATTAGGTGTTTGTCGCCCTGGTGAAGATCTACTGGCTGGAGTGGATCGACACCATCCTGATGAGCGCCCTCTCCATCAGGTCCTTGATGGCCCTGCGAGCCAGAGACCCGTTGATCTGCAGATAATTAAAGACATAGTGAGATGATCATGATATAGTGCATAGAAATCTACCAACACAGATGGTGCACTCACAAAAAATACATGCCAGAACAATTCATAGACCGACAACACAGCTTTAGTCCCATGATGATACTGCAGTTCCAATATAGTCCCAAGATACTGCAGTTCCAAACTAGTAACAAGGCATGTAGGCACAAATGGTAGACAGCAAGATGCAGGGACATGTTACCGAAGTATTCATTAGCATTGTCCAACCGTATTAATTCTTACGAATCAATGGTTAATTCTATACTAGTCAACGGTGATGTCAAATTACACTAAACCTGGGTACTGCACATGCCAAAATCAGATTGTGCAATATCTATGACGCTAGGGACAAATAGGTGTCAAATGGCCTATGTCCACTGTATCATACTTTTAACACCACAGTTGGCAAACCAAGCATAATCTGAGGATGTTTGCCTCATGTACCAAACTCAACATCATGCTGCACAAAAACTATCGGCACAGATGCAGCAGCCGAAACCGGCATCCGATAGGACATGCAATCAATTCATAACACAACCATATATGTCCATGCTATAGCCTAGATCGCAGGTATGAGTTCATGCTCTTGCTCAGAGTACTACTGACTGACCCCAAAACAGAGCATCATAGCAAAACACTTCACACACAGGTTCTACCATCCCGAGATCTCAATTCTCATCGGAAGCAAGCAAGCAAGAAGAACAGATCCGGAGGAGGGAGGATGGAGGGCGTGCGTGCGTTACCCTGAGGCGCTCGGAGAGTACGGATGGCGTGATCTGCTTGTACTTGGGAACCCCGGTGAGCACCTTGTCGTAGGTCGCCTGGTCCAAGAGCACCGCGTTGTTAACCTTCTCCTTTTGCTTGCCCTTGCTCCACTTCTTCTTCTTCTTCTGCTTCCCGCCGCCGGACTTCACCGGCTTGGAAGAAGCCGATGGGGCCTTCTCCTTCTTCGGCGATTATGAGGACACAAGAGAGCGAGCGAGAGGGGGCGTCAGCGCGCGTCCGGTGTGGCGACCCAGGAAGAAATATGCGGGGGGTGGGATGGCGCGCGGACCATGGCTGACGGTGGTGGCGCGGCGGCGGGAGCGGGAGCGGGAGCGGCGAGAAGGAGGAGGAGGAGGCGGCGGCGGGGTGGAGGAGGAGAGATGGATTGCGGGGTGGAGGAGGGGTATATGAGTTGGATGGAGGCTAGGGTTTCTCTGCGGGCCGGACTGGGCTGTTGGGCCGCGCGCTGTGGGCTTGTTCTGGGGGCTTATCCATCCAAGTCCATTTGAATAAAAATTCCCTTCTCTCGGAAAAAAAATGAAGTTCCTTACATTCGAAATCCATCCCCCGTGTGCGTGCACGTGCAATGGAATTATCTCAAATACGTGTTGTATGTAAAGTAGAGAACCGAAAAGATAAATGTTTAGCTCATAGTCTTGCCCAGAATGGGCATGCAGAGTTGTGTAGTGAGGTTAAGCAAGTTACCATGTTTAAGCCTGGCCTTGCAAGATTGTAAGAACAATCTGTCCTCTTTTAATTAACATACATACAGTTCTCTTTTGAAATAAAGGGCGTAAAACTTATCATCGAAACAAAATCAGTCTCACGGCATCAAGCATGGACAGCAACAAATAAGAACACATAATATGGCAATATATATGGTAGATTTGATTGCGCTGACAAAACGATCTTAAAGTGTACCAAAACTCAAAGCAATTCGACATTAATGGTGGCAGAGTGCTTCCCTGAACATAGTGAACTTGAATATAACAGCAACACCTCAGTCTACTGGACTAGAAAACAGCCATAAAACACATGATAGTGATAAATTAGGTGTTTGTCGCCCTGGTGAAGATCTGCTGGCTGGAGTGGATCGACACCATCCTGATGAGCCGCCTCTCCATCAGGTCCTTGATGGCCCTGCGGGCCAGAGACCCGTTGATCTGCAGATAATTAAAGACATAGTGAGATGATCAGGATATAGTGCATAGAAATCTACCAACACAGATGGTGCACTTATAAAAAATACATGCCAGAACAATTCATAGACCGACAACACAACTTTAGTCCCATGAAGATACTGCGGTTCCAATATAGTCCCAAGATACTGCAGTTCCAAACTAGTAACAAGGCATGTAGGCACAAATGGTAGATAGCAAGATGCAGGGACATGTTACCGAAGTATTCATCAGCATCGTCCAACCGTATTAATTCTTACGTATCAATGGTTAATTCTATACTAGTCAACGCTGATGCCAAATTACACTAAACCTCGGTACTGCACATGACAAAATCAGATTGTGCAATATCTATGACGCTAGGGACAAATGGGCATCAAATGGACTATGTCCACTGTATCATACTTTTAACACCACAGTTGGCAAACCAAGCATAATCTGAGGATGTTTGCCTCATGTACCAAACTCAACATCACGCTGCACAAAAACTATCGGCACAGATGCAGCAGCCGAAACCGGCATCCGATAGGACATGCAATCAATTCATAACACAACCATATATGTCCATGCTATAGCCTAGATCGGAGGTTTGAGTTCATGCTCTTGCTCAGAGTACTACTGACTGACCCCAAAACAGAGCATCATAGCAAAACACTTCAGACACAGGTTCTACCATCCCGAGATCTCAATTCTCATCGGAAGCAAGCAAGCAAGAAGAACATATCCGGAGGAGGGAGGATGGAGGGCGTGCGTGCTTTACCCTGAGGTGCTCGGAGAGGACGGATGGCGTGATCTGCTTGTACTTGGGCACCTCGGTGAGCAGCTTGTCGTAGGTCTCCTGGTCGAACAGCACCGCGTTGTTAACCTTCTCCTTTTGCTTGCCCTTGCTCCACTTCGTCTTCTTCTGCTTCCCGCCGCCAGACTTGGCAGCTTGGAAGAAGCCGCTGGGGTCTTCTCCTTCTTCGGCGCCTGCGAGGACACAAGAGAGCGAGCGAGAGGGGGCGTCAGCGCGCGTCCGGTGTGGTGACGCGGGAAGACAGATGCGGGGTGTGGGATGGCACGCGTACCATGGCTGATGGCGGTGGCGCGGCGGCGGGAGCGGGAGAGGGAGCGGCGAGGAGGAGGAGGAGGAGGCGGCAGCGGGGTGGAGGAGGAGAGATGGATTGCGGGGTGGAGGAGGGGGTATATGAGTTGGATGGAGGCTAGGGTTTCTCTGCAGGCCGGATTGGGCTGTTGGGCCGCGCGCTGTGGGCTTGTTCTGGGGGCTTATCCATCCAAGTCCATTTGAAATTTTTTCCCTTACTTGTCTCGGAAAAAAATGAAGTTCCTTACATTCGAAAACCATCCCCCGTGTGCGAGCACGTGCAATGGAAGTATCTCAAATACGTGTTGTATGCAAAGTAGAGAACTGAAAAGATAAATGTTTAGCTCATAGTCTTGCCCAGAATGGGCATGCAGAGTTGTGTAGTGAGGTTAAGCAAGTTACCGTGTTTAAGCCTGGCCTTGCAAGATTGTAAGAACAATCTGTCCTCTTTTAATTAACATACATACAGTTCTCTTTTGAAATCAAGGGCGTAAAACTTATCATCGAAACAAAATCAGTCTCACGGCATCAAGCATGGACAGCAACAAATAAGAACACATAATATGGCAGTATATATGGTCGATTTGTTTGCGCTGACAAAACGATCTTAAAGTGTACCAAAACTCACAGCAATTCGACATTAATGGTGGCAGAGTGCTTCCCTGAACATAGTGAACTTGAATATAACAGCAACACCTCAATCTACTGGACTAGAAAACAGCCATAAAACACATTATAGTGATAAATTAGGTGTTTGTCGCTCTGGTGAAGATCTGCTGGCTGGAGTGGATCGACACCATCCTGATGAGCCCCCTCTCCATCAGGTCCTTGATGGCCCTGCGAGCCAGAGATCCGTTGATCTGCAGGTAATTAAAGACATAGTGAGATGATCAGGATATAGTGCATAGAAATCTACCAACACAGATGGTGCACTCATAAAAAATACATGCCAGAACAATTCATAGACCGACAACACAGCTTTAGTCCCATGATGATACTGCAGTTCCAATATAGTCCCGAGATAATGCAGTTCCAAACTAGTAACAAGGCATGTAGGCACAAATGGTAGACAGCAAGATGCAGGGACATGTTACCGAAGTATTCATCAGCATCGTCCAACCGTATTAATTCTTACGTATCAATGGTTAATTCTATACTAGTCAACGCTGATGCCAAATTACACTAAACTTGGGTACTGCACATGCCAAAATCAGATTGTGTAATATCTATGACGCTAGGGACAAATGGGCGTCAAATGGGCTATGTCCACTGTATCATACTTTTAACACCACAGTTGGCAAACCAAGCATAATCTGAGGATGTTTGCCTCATGTACCAAACTCAACATCACGCTGCACAAAAACTATCGGCACAGATGCAGCAGCCGAAACCGGCATCCGATAGGACATGCAATCAATTCATAACACAACCATATATGTCCATGCTATAGCCTAGATCGCAGGTATGAGTTCATGCTCTTGCTCAGAGTACTACTGACTGACCCCAAAACAGAGCATCATAGCAAAACACTTCACACACAGGTTCTACCATCCCGAGATCTCAATTCTCATCGGAAGCAAGAAAGCAAGAAGAACAGATCCGGAGGAAGGTGGATGGAGGGCGTGTGTGCGTTACCCTGAGGCGCTCGGAGAGGACGGATGGCGTGATCTGCTTGTACTTGGGCACCTCGGTGAGCCGCTTGTCGTAGGTCGCCTGGTCGAAGAGCACCGTGTTGTTAACCTTCTCCTTTTGCTTGCCCTTGCTCCACTTCTTCTTCTTCTGCTTCCCGCCGCCGGACTTGGCCGGCTTGGAAGAAGCCGTTGGGGCCTTCTCCTTCTTCGGCGCCTACGAGGACAGAAGAGAGCGAGCGACAGGGGGCGTCAGCGCGCATCCGGTGTGGCGACGCGGGAAGACGGATGCGGGGGGTGGGATGGCGGGCGTACCATGGCTGACGGCGGTGGCGCGGCGGCGGGAGCGGCGAGGAGGAGGAGGAGGAGGCGGCGGCGGGGTGGAGGAGGAGAGATGGATTGCGGGGTGGAGGAGGGGGTATATGAGTTGGATGGAGGCTAGGGTTTCTCTGCGGGCCGGATTGGGCTATTGGGCCGCGCGCTGTGGGCTTGTTCTGGGGGCTTATCCATCCAAGTCCATTTGTAAAAATTTCCCTTACTTGTCTCGGAAAAAAAATGAAGTTCCTTACATTCGAAAACCATCCCCCGTGTGCGTGCACGTGCACTGGAAGTATCTCAAATACGTGTTGTATGCAAAGTAGAGAACTGAAAAGATAAATGTTTAGCTCATAGTCTTGCCCAGAATGGGCATGCAGAGTTGTGTAGTGAGGTTAAGCAAGTTACCGTGTTTAAGCCTGGCATTGCAAGATTGTAAGAACAATCTATCCTCTTTTAATTAACATACATACAGTTCTCTTTTGAAATCAAGGGCGTAAAACTTATCATCGAAACAAAATCAGTCTCATGGCATCAAGGATGGACAACAACAAATAAGAACACATAATATGGCAATATATATGGTAGATTTGATTGCGCTGACAAAATGATCTTAAAGTGTACCAAAACTCAAAGCAATTCGACATTAATGGTGGCAGAGTGCTTCCCTGAACATAGTGAACTTGAATATAACAGCAACACCTCAGTCTACTGGACTAGAAAACAGCCATAAAACACATGATAGTGATAAATTAGGTGTTTGTCGCCATGGTGAAGATCTGCTGGCTGGAGTGGATCGACACCATCCTGATGAGCCCCCTCTCCATCAGGTCCTTGATGGCCCTGCGAGCCAGAGACCCGTTGATCTGCAGATAATTAAAGACATAGTGAGATGATCAGGATATAGTGCATAGAAATCTACCAACACAGATGGTGCACTCATAAAAAATACATGCCAGAACAATTCATAGACCGACAACATAGCTTTAGTCCCATGATGATACTGCAGTTCCAATATAGTCCCAAGATAGTGCAGTTCCAAACTGTGGTGTGAGGTACGAGATTTAAAGTTCCAATAGCAATGAACCCACTCTTTTGGCAAACCGTTCGCTAGTTTTTGTGCCCACTCATGCTGTTTAAAGACTCTCAAAATAATATAAGTGAGGTACGAGATTTCAATTATTTCTATAAAATAAAAACGCCACCGTGCTATAAAAAGATATAAGTGAAGTACTAGAGCAACATTGCCTAGCTCAAAAGATATAAGTGAAGCACATAGAGTATTCTAATAAATTCAGGATTCGTGCGTGTATCTCTCAAAAGATGTGTGCAGCAAGGATGATTGTGGCAAACTAAAAAGCAAAGACTCAAATCATACAAGACGCTCCAAGCAAAACACATATCATGTGGTGAATAAAAATATAGCCTCAAGTAAATTTACCGATGGATTGAAGACGAAAGAGGGGATGCCTTCTGGGGCATCCCCAAGCTTAGGCTCTTTGGTATCCTTGAATATGGCTTGGGGTGCCTTGGGCATCCCCAAGCTTAGGCTCTTGCCACTCCTTATTCCATAGTCCATCAAATCTTTACCCAAAACTTGAAAACTTCACAACACAAAACTCAACAGAAAACTCATGAGATCCGTTAGTATAAGAAAAATAAATCACCACTTTAGGTACTGTTGTGAACTCATTCTTAATTTATATTGGTGTAATATCTACTGTATTCCAACTTCTCCATGGTTCATACCCCCCGATACAACCCATAGATACATCAAAATAAGCAAACAACACAAAGAAAACAGAATCTGTCAAAAACAGAACAGTCTGTAGCAATCTGTAGACTTCGAATACTTATGTAACTCCAAAAATTCTGAAAAATTAGGACAATCAGTGAAATTTGTATATCAATCTTTTGTAAAAATTTCAGACTCATTCGACTCTCTGGTAAATTTATAAAATTCCTGGACTGAGCGCAAAAGTTTCTGTTTTTCAGCAAAATCAAATCAATAATCACCGTAGACCATCCCAAAGGTCTTACTTGGCTCAAACACTAATTAAAACACAAAAACACAATTACTACAGAGGTAATAATGTGTAAAACACTCAAGAACAGAAACAAAAACAAAAACATAAAATAAAATTGTGTTGCCTCCCAATAAGCGCTATTGTTTAACGCCCCTAGCTAGGCATAACGCAATAGATCTAGGTATTGTCATCTTTGGTATGCAATCCATAAGTAGCTCTCATAATAGATTCATAAGGTAATTTAATCCGGTTTCTAGGAAATTGTTCCATGCCCTTCCTTAACGGAAATTGGAATCTAATGTTTCCTTCTTTCATATCAATAATTGCACCGATCATTCTAAGGAAAGGTCTACCAAGAATAATAGGACATGTAGGATTGCAATCTATATCAAGAACAATGAAATCTACGGGCACATAATTCCTATTTGCAACAATAAGAACATCATTAATCCTTCCCATAGGTTTCTTAATAGTGGAATCCGCTAGATGCAAATTTAAAGAGCAATCATCAAGTTCGTGGAAACCTTGCACATCACATAAAGTTTTCGGAATCGTGGAAACGCTAGCACCCAAATCACACAAAGCATGACACTCATAATCTTTAATTTTAATCTTAATAGTAGGTTCCCACTCATCATAAAGCTTTCTAGGTATAGAAACTTCCAACTCAAGTTTTTCTTCAAAAGATTTCATCGTAGCATCAACGATATGTTTAGTAAAAGCTTTGTTTTGATTATAAGCATGCGGAGAATTCAACATGGATTGCAACAAGGAAATACAATCAATCAAAGAACAACTATAATAATTAAAGTCCTTGAAATCCAAAAGAGTGGGTTCATTGCTATTTAAAGTTTTGACCTCTTCAATCCCACTTTTATCAATTTTAGCATTAAGATCTATAAACTTGGGACGCCTTTTAACTAAAGTTGACTCATCTCCAGTCCCATCTTTATCAAGATTTATATTAGAAAACAAAGATTCAATAGGAGTCACATCAATCACTTTAAGGTCTTCATCATTATTATCACGAGAACACACTTTTTCAATCCATTCACGCTTAGCACGCATTCTAGCGGTTCTTTCCTTACACTCATCAATAGAAGTTCTCATAGCTTTTAAAGACTCATTAATATCACGCTTGGGTGGAGTAGATCTAATTTTAAAAGAATCAATCTCAAGCGAAATTCTATCAACGTTCCTAGCCAAATCATCAATCTTGAGCAATTTTTCTTCAATCGTAGCATTGAAAATCTTTTGCGAACTAATAAATTCTTTAATATTATTCTCAAGATCAGAGGGCATCTTATTATAATTTCCATAAGAATTGTTGTAGGAATTACCATAATTATTAGAGGAATTACTAGGAAACGGCCTAGGGTTGAAATTACCTCTACTAGGAGAACGCCCGTGCGTTGCCACGGGCTCTTTAATTTATTTATTTATTGATTACACCTATGAATAGAATGCATATCGAATTTCACATGTATATTTTTTTAAATAGATAGCTCAACAATTGGAAAATAATTGAAATCTGTTTCACTTGCAATATAACCCTCCCTCCCTCCCTCCCTCCCTCTCTCTCTGACACTCCCATGACTCAAAACTTAATTCAGACCCAACGGCTATACTATATCCTCCATCATTCCATCGCTCTGGGGTCTTGGATAACACCCCAAGCCATTTAGCACCTTCTTATATTCCATTAATTTGTCAGAATAAAATAGAAAGGTGTGCCATCGACACAACAACATGCATAGAACAAACATCCTGTGTCTATTTGACCGGGTAATGAAGAAACTGGGGAATTTCTACTATATGTTTCCAAAATAAGAATTTACTTAAAACACACAACCCCTTTTCTTGAGAGCCTTGGTGGCAACCATGTTCTAAAGAACCAATTTGTTAACCATATTTTAGAAATTTGCACTACCATTATAGTCTGAAAATATTTTCGAGCACATTATTTCTGAATTCCATAGTATCCATATTATTGTCGATGTGACAAACATCATATGGCAAGTGCTGTCTGCACATGTGAAATCAAAAGAGGTACATGCTATTTACCTGATGTACGAATCATATCTGAACTGTTCACAACCATTTATGACATTTCAGCATTCAGATGGTTGCTCACAGAAAGCAAGTCAACCCAATATGCACACTTCTAATCAGAAAGAAACTTCGCTA
Organism: Elymus sibiricus; assembly: GCA_039707655.1. Classification (NCBI taxonomy): domain Eukaryota; kingdom Viridiplantae; phylum Streptophyta; class Magnoliopsida; order Poales; family Poaceae; genus Elymus; species Elymus sibiricus. Next base: position 15,433,251 of record CM077673.1, on the reverse strand, counting down.
CTGCCTGCTATCCCTAGCAACAGCCAGCCGCATGATCCTCGCCTTCCTTGGCATCAGCCTGCCATGTAACAGAGGTTGAATTATGGAAAAAATAATCCTGAACTATATAAAACCAAATGATGAAGTGAATATAAAAGTCACATGATATCTAAAACTGATCTAACAAACTAAATTGTTACCATATGCCTGTTTTTTCCGATTTGGCTCATCCATGAACAACCAACTTCAAAAAAGAAGAAACACACAACACATAAATTGAAAGACCTTATATAATATGGTAGTGTTCCTAGCTCCAGCAACATTGCCGAAATATGCATTTCATCATATCCTGAGGCAACAGTCAAACATGGCACTTCTCCATTTCTGAATCAAGTTATTATGGTAGAATCAGGAATAAATCTACAATTATTTTCTAAGAGAAATCAATCTATAAATTTCAATAATATTTGAGGGTAGTACCAAACCTAACATGATTCAAGAGTTTTGCATCAGGACCGGAGTGACACATATATAACTGAGATAATGTGACAAAGCTACGCATTCATGTGGATCATTAAATAGATAATGAAGTGGCATCTTTCAGTGTCAGCCAGTGGATATGCAAATTTTGTGCAGAGTCGCATTTGGTGTCAGCCAGTGGAATCACGAAGTAGAAGTTAAAGGCCTATACAGCCCCTTTCGAAGTTTTTTTGCACGCAGAACCTAAATAATACTCTATTCCTTAACAAAAAGGAAACACACGCAAATTTATAATCTAGGAGCTAAGCTAAAACTTCTCCCCTATCTATTTTGAAGAATTCATTTAGAAGCAGAAAAGATTGCATACTACTTTTTTTTGGCAACATTGCAAAGTAAACTCTGAAATTATTAATGCAACAGATTTTGATAATAGAAGCTAGTGTGCTCATTACCTATCTCTCTCCCATCTATACTTACTTGTAGTGTATCCATGCCCACAAATTGTCACCATGCATCCATGACACTGCAATATGTACTCGTGAGCTTTAACAACCGGGAAAAAAAACCAACCCCCAATTCATCACTAATTTCTTGGTCCTGACCAAAGAAATTTGTTCATATGAACAGATTAGGTCTACAATGCCAGAAATTACACATAAGCATGAATATTAGAAAACGGTGCAGACGTCACCTGAATATCAGGCTTGCAATAACAAATTGCATTAAGAGATTGTTGGCTCCATACATGGAAATCACACTCCAAACGCATCTACAGTTCTACGCTGGACCTCACTTACCGCCGTCACAGGTCGTGACGCCTCAGTTTACCTTTGCTGTCGTCGCCCCCACTGCCATGTTTCTTCTCCGTCGCCGGATATCTTGCCATAGGTGCCGCAGTGGATATGCGACAAAGCTACGCATTCATGTGGATCATTAAATAGATAATGAAGTGGGATATTTCAGTGTCAGCCAGTGGATATGCAAATTTTGTGCAGAGTCGCATTTGGTGTCAGCCAGTGGAATCACGAAGTAGAAGTTAAAGGCCTATACAGCCCCTTTCGAAGTTTTTTTGCATGCAGAACCTAAATAATACTCTATTCCTTAACAAAAAGGAAACACACGCAAATTTATAATCTAGGAGCTAAGCTAAAACTTCTCCCCTATCTATTTTGAAGAATTCATTTAGAAGCAGAAAAGATTGCATACTACTTTTTTTGGCAACATTGCAAAGTAAACTCTGAAATTATTAATGCAACAGATTTTGATAATAGAAGCTAGTGTGCTCATTACCTATCTCTCTCCCATCTATACTTACTTGTAGTGTATCCATGCCCACAAATTGTCACCATGCATCCATGACACTGCAATCTGTACTTGTGAGCTCTAACAACCGGGAAAAAAACCCAACCCCCAATTCATCACTAATTTCTTGGTCCTGACCAAAGAAATTTGTTCATATGAATAGATTAGGTCTACAATGCCAGAAATTACACATAAGCATGAATATTAGAAAACGGTGCAGACGTCACCTGAATATCAGGCTTGCAATAACAAATTGCATTAAGAGATTGTTGGCTCCATACATGGAAATCACACTCCAAACGCATCTACAGTTCTACGCTGGACCTCACTTACCGCCGTCACAGGTCGTGACGCCTCAGTTTACCTTTGCTGTCGTCGCCCCCACTGCCATGTTTCTTCTCCGTCGCCGGATATCTTGCCATAGGTGCCGCAGTCTGGTGCAAATAGACATCTATTGAGAATGACCATATAGAGCAAATAGCTATCTATTGAGAATGACCATATAGCATCGCTATCAGTCCTCATGCTAAGACTTTTCAACTTAGCAAATGTAGTGACAATGCTCCGGATGGAAGCTGAAACTCACTAATAAGAAGCCTCAAAGAAAGATAGTCCGGACAATCAGTGGTTAAGGAAAATCACATACTACATTTAAATGATAGGGGAGATGACATCACTGTTATTCAGAGCCCGCAGAAGCGGTACGGAAGAAGTGTAGTCTCAATGCAGAGAAACCACTAACTTAATTCTTCCATGGATGTTGGGTATATATAATGATTTTAATAATTGGTCAAAACATTACAAGACTAACAAATTTCCTTGTGAATATGCAATGTAAGTGAAAGAATGTTAAGTGCATGTGTAGTAGATAAGGTGCACGATAAAGTGAGATATTACGTACGTTTTGAAGTCTTGATAAATCATGGTGCTTCATGTGTAACTTCAGCTCCGTATTGATGGTATAAGCAGCAACACTGTAGGTACAACAATATAATCACAAGCAGGCCCTTCGAACCAAATCTTTGCAGCAAGATTGATAAGCTGGGGTGTTTTCTAGGAATAAGGGATTATGTTTTCTTCGCAGTCAATGTCCACCACATCTTTGAACGGAACTCGATCACCTCTTCTCCACAAGAAGATGGCTACATACCTCAATTTTACTGATGATTTTGTCAATAGAGTTTTTAGTCTAAGGATAAGAACAAATATTGAAAGGACAATCTGGTTATATCGTATTTTCTAATGTTGCAGACAAATTACTAAATAAAGCTATTTTTAGCAGGCACTAATCAGAATGCCTTACTTTTGGTTGCCTGAATGCAGGAGAAAACAGATATGCTAATTTATTTTTCGCAAGCACTCTCTCAGGGTTGGATATCAATACATGTTCAGCTTCAGTGGTTAGTTAATTGCTAATATTCATACATGAAGACACATGATTATTGTGGAATCAATTCGAAACTGACATGTGCTTTTTCCCGGTAGTGGGGAGGGGACATTTTTTGCCTTCTTGCCTTGAAGCTAACTCTGTTCTCCAAAGGTTGTTCGACGCTAGGCTCATTTCTTGACTTGCTAGAATTATGCTATGCACAAATGGTGACCCTAAAAAATAACGTCCAAATTGATCAGACTAATACAAAAAATCTAAGTTTATATTAACTTTGAACTGCAAATAAATTTTTAACTAAAAGAGAATAAATGCTATCATATTGAACTCTCACGGGCATAGTCTAAACAGTCAAACTACAGTAAACCAATAAAGCCACCGTCAGAGTGTTCAGAGTAATAACTAACTCACCATCAATTCTCACCTTTCATGATGACTGGCCCTGATCCAGAGCCCGCCTGTTGTCCTGGCCCGAGCTCCTCACCGGTGGACGAATCTATTCCAGTTTGCTGGTGGAACTGTACGCCATGGACTCCTCCGTCCCTACTGTCGACTGTCAGATGGTAGCCCTCCAATAGTAACACATACATGAATACACGTAGAGAGAGAGAGAATAGAGAGGAACCGCTGGCTTAACACCTATCACGGGGAGGAAGAAGAATCAAGGCTACCGGAGGGGCAGGGCGAGATCGGTCGGAGTGGAAGAAGAATCCACCACAAGGTGGTCTCTGGTCCACCTGAACGCACATGGAGACAACATTATCGAGTTAGTATGTGCCAATAATGTGTGGAACATGTCTAGCATCCTATCTATAATTAATTGTTAACTAATGAACCATAACCCACTTAATTAATGAGAATGGTGGCATGTTCCCTTGGAAGTCACATATCCTGGATACAAATCTTGCTAATCAAAGATCACATATCTTGAGTTTGCAGTTCCCATGGTAGTCACATCTTGGGTCCTACCCTAATCCAAAACCACAAATCTTGAGCCCTACCACTAATCCCTCGGAAGTCAGACAGAATTCATTCGATTTCACATATATTCTTTGGTAGATACTGCAACCTGAGATCACAACTATTTCACTTGGGTGTCACCATGTCAAAATTCAGTGTAAGAAGAAACTATCCAAAAATCCCTTTAGGAGGACTCAAAAGAGACATAAGACTCGCAGCTTCTACTATATGTTTCCAAAATAAGAATTTACTTAAAACACACAACCCCTTTTCTTGAGAGCCTTGGTGGCAACCATGTTCTAAAGAACCAATTTGTTAACCATATTTTAGAAATTTGCACTACCATTATAGTCTGAAAATATTTTCGAGCACATTATTTCTGAATTCCATAGTATCCATATGATTGTCGATGTGACAAACATCATATGGCAAGTGCTGTCTGCACATGTGAAATCAAAAGAGGTACATGCTATTTACCTGATGTACGAATCATATCTGAACTGTTCACAACCATTTATGACATTTCAGCATTCAGATGGTTGCTCACAGAAAGCAAGTCAACCCAATATGCACACTTCTAATCAGAAAGAAACTTCGCTACTGCCTACTATCCCTAGCAACAGCCAGCCGCATGATCCTCGCCTTCCTTGGCATCAGCCTGCCATGTAACAGAGGTTGAATTATGGAAAAAATAATCCTGAACTATATAAAACCAAATGATGAAGTGAATATAAAAGTCACATGATATCTAAAACTGATCTAACAAACTAAATTGTTACCATATGCCTGTTTTTTCCGATTTGGCTCATCCATGAACAACCAACTTCAAAAAAGAAGAAACACACAACACATAAATTGAAAGACCTTATATAATATGGTAGTGTTCCTAGCTCCAGCAACATTGCCGAAATATGCATTTCATCATATCCTGAGGCAACAGTCAAACATGGCACTTCTCCATTTCTGAATCAAGTTATTATGGTAGAATCAGGAATAAATCTACAATTATTTTCTAAGAGAAATCAATCTATAAATTTCAATAATATTTGAGGGTAGTACCAAACCTAACATGATTCAAGAGTTTTGCATCAGGACCGGAGTGACACATATATAACTGAGATAATGTGACAAAGCTACGCATTCATGTGGATCATTAAATAGATAATGAAGTGGCATATTTCAGTGTCAGCCAGTGGATATGCAAATTTTGTGCAGAGTCGCATTTGGTGCTGCAAGATCTAAAGGGAAAAAGTACAGTGAATGGCTCACACTGCTGCTGCAGACGAACACCACGCCTCACGAGCCGCCATGGCCCAGGCCCGAGCATGACCAGATCCAAATCGAGATCGGGGTCGAGGCCCCAGGCCGTAGCCGCCGCGGAGGCAGCACCACTGGACGGGGCCATGTCCTCCAGCCCCGCCAGAGAAACGAGCCAGCGCCGGAGCTCCGCCGCACCATGCTGCCCAGCCACCGTCGGGATAACTCGTGCCGCCGCCAGGGGGAGAGAGAAGGACGCACCAGGGAGAGGCCCCGCCGCCACCGGCACTGCTCGGGCTTTGCCCGGCAGTGGCCCTCGGCGGCGGCGAGGGAGATGGGAGAGCGGAGGGGGGCCGGCGGTGGGGGAAGCTAGGGTTCCCCCGAGTCGCCTCAGAGAGGGACGCGGGGGACGCAGGCGACCGCTTCCGTGGTGATCGATTGTCGTCCGAGCGTTGGGTGGGGGGTCCGAGAGGTTTTTTTGCTCCGATCTTTCGTCCGAGCGTCGGGTGGGAGCCTCGTTCGTTTTTTTTTCGTACGGTTTTTCCATCGAGGGAGCCCCTTTGGCCAATTTTCAGCTGGTAGCGCGAGGGACAATGTGGTGGGATGAAAAAACCAGGTGGGAGGTGGGACGGAGGACGAAAAAAAACCAGGTGGGAGGTGGGAGGGATGACGAAAAAAAACCGAGGCAAGAAGCTACCAACTCCCCCTTTAGGAGTAGAGATACGCGTTATTACCAAAATTGTTCCTACCAACAAAATTCACATCCTTAGATTCATTATTATTTCCAAAAGAAGACAAAGGCATATCATTAGGAACAATAGGAGCACTCTTACTAGCAAACAATTTCATTAATTCATCCATCTTTTCACTCAAAGTATTTATTTCTTCAATAGCATGCACTTTTTTACTAGTAGGAGATCTTTCGGTATGCCATTGAGAGTAATTTGCCATAATATTATCTAGGAGTTTAGTAGCTTCTCCTAATGTGCTTTCCATAAAAGTACCACCCGCGACATAATCTAAAAGATTTCTAGAAGCAAAATTCAATCCCGCATAAAAAAATTGTATAATCATCCATAAATTCAAACCATGTGCGGGGCTATTTCTAATCATTAATTTCATCCTCTCCCAAGATTGTGCAACATGCTCATGATCAAGTTGCTTAAAATTCATTATATCGTTCCTAAGGGAGATGATCTTAGCGGGCGGAAAATACTTGGAAATAAAAGCATCTTTACACTTATTCCATGAATCAATACTATTTTTAGGTAAAGATGAAAACCAAGTTTTAGCACGATCTCGTAGTGAGAACGGAAATATCTTCAATTTAACAATATCATTATCCACATATTTCTTCTTTTGCATATCACACAACTCAACAAAAGTATTTAGATGGGATGCGACATCTTCACTAGGAAGGCCAGAAAATTGTTCTTTCATAACAAGATTAAGCAAAGCGGCATTAATTTCATAAGATTCCGCACTAGTGGCGGGAGCAATCGGAGTACTAATAAAATCATTATTATTAGTATTGGAGAAATCACACAATTTGGTATTCTCAGACATCGTGACAAAGCAAGTAATCTAGCACACACGCAAGCAAAAAGCAAGCGAAAAGACGAACGGAAGAAGGGCGAATAAAAAGGCAAATATTTTTGGTTTTTTCTGAAAATTGTTTTAGAAGTGGGGGAGAAAAAAACGAGAGGTAAATGGCAAATAATGTAAATGCAGGAGATGAGTTTGTGATGGGTACTTGGTAGGCTTGATGTAGATCTCCCCGGCAACGGCGCCAGAAATCCTTCTTGCTACTTCTTGAGCTTGCGTTGGTTTTCCCTTGAAGAGGAAAGGGTGATGTAGCAAAGTAGATAAGTATTTCCGTCAGTTGTTGAGAACCAAGGTATCAATCCAGTAGGAGATACAAGCAAGTCCCCAATAGATGTACCTACACAAATAATCAAACACTTGCACCCAACTCTATAAAGGGGTTGTCAATCCCTTCACGGTTATTTGCAAGGATGAGATCTGATACAGATAGATATAGAAGATTGCTAAAACGAAAAGTAAAAGAAAAGTAAAAAGATTGCAGCAAAGTATTTTTGGTATTTTTGGTTTATAGATCTGAAAATATAATATGGAAAATAGACCCGGGGGCCATAGGTTTCACTAGAGGCTTCTCTCTTGAAGGAAAATAATACGATGGGTGAACAAATTACTGTCGAGCAATTGATAGAAAAGCACATAGTTATGACGATATCCAAGGCAATGATTATGCATATAGGCATCACGTCCGTGTCAAGTAGACCGAAACGATTCTGCATCTACTACTATTACTCCACACATCGACCGACTCCTGCCTGCATCTAGAGTATTAAGTTCATGAAGAACAGAGTAACACATTAGGTAAGATGACATGATGTAGAGGGATAAACTCAAGCAATATGATGAAAACCCCATCTTTTTTATCCTTGATGGCAACAATACAAATACGTGCCTCGCTACCCCTACTATGTCACTGGGTGAGGACACCGCAAGATTGAACCCAAAACTAAGCACTTCTCCCATTGCAAGAATTACCAATCTAGTTGGCCAAACCAAACCAATAACTCGAAGAGACTTGCAATGATATGAAATCATGCATATAAGAATTCAGAAAAGACTCAAATAATATTCATAGATAATCTGATCATAAACCCACAATTCATCGGATCTCGACAAACACACCACAAAAGAGTATTGCATCGGATAGATCTCCATGAAGATCATGAAGAACATGGTATTGAAGAGCATAGAGAGAGAAGAAGCCATCTAGCTACTAGCTATGGACTTGAAGGTCTGAGGTGAACTACTCACGCATCATCAGAGGGGCAATGGAGTTTATGTAGATGCCCTCCGTGATCGAATCCCCATCCGGCAGATTACCGGAAAAGGCTCCAAGATGGGATCTCACGGGAACAGAGGCTTCCGGCGGCGGAAAAGTATTTTCGTGGCTCTTTTTGGTATTGGGGGAATATTTGGGAATTTATAGGACGAAGATTAGGGTTAGGAGGCCTGCAGGGGGGCCACAAGCCAGGGAGGCGCCCTGCAGGCTTGTCGCCTCCCGGCAAGTCTCCTGCCCCCCTCTCCAAGTCTGGCAGGTTTCTTCTGGTCCAAGAAAAATCATCGCGAAGGTTTTATTCCGTTTGGACTCCGTTTGATATTCCTTATCTGTAATACTCAAAAACAAGGAAAAAACAAAAACTAGCACTAGGCTCTAGGTTAATAGGTTAGTCCCAAAAATAATATAAAATAGCATATTAATGCATATAAAACATCCAAAATAGATAATATAATAGCATGGAACAATCAAAAATTATAGATACGTTGGAGACGTATCAACCTTTAGTCCCGGTTGGTGGCTCCAACTGGGACTGAAGGGGAGCATTAGTCCCGGTTGGAGCCACCAACCGGGACTAAAGGGTTGTGCTTCCGCAGCCAAAAGTTTAGTCCCACCTCGCTAGTCGAGAGGGGCTCGGAGTGGTTTATAAGCCCTGCTGCCGCTGCCCTCTCGAGCTCCGCTCTAATACGGGCAGTACATGCCTATCTCACGCCCTGTTGGGCCTGCTAGCACCGTGGGCCTGCATCCTGGCCCATTTGTAGGGTTTCTAGTCGTATGCAGGCCGTGGTGCCTAGTAGGCGGGTCTTTTTTTTGCATATATTATATTTTTAATTTTTAATGTTATTTTTTGCATATGTTATTTTTAGTTATATAATTTTAGTTGCATAAATTTTATATAATTTTAGTTGCATAAGTTTTATTTTTTATTGATTCTTTTTAGTTGATTCCTTTTACTATTAAAGTTTTTAACAAATAAATACTTTGATAATTTTAGTTAATATTATTTTGATTCTTTTTGCTAATGAAGAATATTATATTTAATTGATTCTTTTTAGTTCATTCTTTGTGCTATTACAGTTTTATAAAAGACTTTTTCTGCATATTTTTAAACATATTTTAACTCAAGACCTTTTTTGCATTCAATATGCACCATTCAAAGCCACATCATCACTTTTCAACCCTTTTCTGACTTCATTTGCTATTTTTCATGCATTTCATGATTTATTTTGAGCTAAAATGACCCTGAAATTGAAAAGCACTGCAAATGAACTCTGAAATGGTTGAAAGTTGGCATGGTATCATAATTTCACCCACATAGCATGTGCTAAAAAGTTGAGAGGGTTACAGGAAAAACTGGATGCACTTCGTGTACAAACTGGACAATCTCCTTCGAAGTATCAGGGTTTCGGACGAAAACTCGTCTATTACAAAGGGATTTCATTTTTTTTAAACATATTTTAACTCAAAGACTTTTTCTGCATTCAATATGCACCATTCAAAGACACATCATCACTTTTCAACCCTTTTCTGACTTCATTTGCTATTTTTCATGCATTTCATGATTTATTTTGAGCTAAAATGACCCTGAAATTGAAACGCACTGCAAATGAACTCTGAAATGGTTGAAAGTTAGCATGGTATCATAATTTCACCCACATAGCATGTGCTAAAAAGTTGAGAGGGTTATGGGAAAACCTGGATGCACTTTGTGTACAAACTGGACAATCTCCTTCGAAGTATCAGGGTTTCGGACGAAAACTCGTCTATTACAAAGGGATTTCATTTTTTAAAACATATTTTAACTCAAGACTTTTTCTGCATTTAATATGCACCATTCAAAGCCACATCATCACTTTTCAACCCTTGTGTGTCTTCATTTGCTATTTTTCATGCATTTCAGGGTTTCGGACGAAACCATTACAGAACATCATGAATAGAGAAGTGACCAAATTAATACAAGTTCATCATCACATTAAAACCAAAATATAGTAGTGATCAAATGTTATTACTAAAAAAATAAATACATAAAGTTCATACATAGTTCTCATAGAACAACATATAGCTCTCTAGAGCATCTAATTAAAACACAAATTGAAACTAACGTACAACTATGTAAAACATTTAAATACAACAACAAATGCGATCATAGAGAGTTGGTGTCCAGTTCTTCTGTCCCTCGTGAGTGACTAACACAAGGTGCTGCATAGAGAGTAACCATGCATTTGCTGGCTAAGATTAAGAACGGCGCAGTGAGTTTTCTTCTCCTCGGGTGCATCAAAACTGCAAGGAATTTACTGGTTTTTCGGCGAAGTTGGCATCATGAACAGATGGTATATGCTCATTGCTAAGGCTGGTCGTAATGGGAGTATCATAGGTAGTATCATGCATGCCAACTAGGCAATTTTGATGAGGTGGCATAGAATTTAATGAAGAAAGAGAGGGTTGAGTATCATATCATGATACCGTATCATATTAAATGGTGTGCTACTATGTGTCATGCATGGCAATAAATGAACTATCCTATGATACTATGCACTACGGATGTAGTATCATACACTAGTATCATATGCATGATACTAGTATATGATACTCTCCATTACAACCAGCCTAAGGAAACAGTTCTGCAATTCCTGCCTGTTCCATGGAATATGTTATGTTATGCTCTAAATTCAAGTATAAAAAGAAAGGCTAACTTTTGACGAGCAAGCCCTGCGTTTGTAACCTCTCCCGATATAGTGAAGCTGGCTGGTTGGCACCCGTTGTTTCTCCCCCTTCGACTTGGAGAGGTTTTCCACATTAAAATCTCATGTCGCATGTGTTGATTTCGTTCTTTCATCGTTTGATTTGTGTGTCGTATCTCTAACAGAATAACCAATAATTATCGCACACCTTAGTTTCTAAACCATAAGCAGGTCGGTCTTGAACAACTTGGTGAGCGTCGAGTTGTTGTCGCCGGTGCCTGACACGGTGATAGACACGGACACGGTCCTGCGGCGGAACTCCCGAACGCCGAGAGCGTCATGGCGGTGTCCCCTAGAGGTTCACTTCTATAGGGGGCAAATCCATGCATAAAAGAGCTCTTTGAATTTATTTTATATGATTAATTTGTATTGAAATTATGGGGATTTTTGGGATGTATTTTTCAAGTCAACATGAATTTTGTTCAACTGAGTCGGCTTTTCAAGCATGTCAATGGTGTTTCCAAACTGTATTGTAGATCTCAAACTAAAGAAATACTAATGCACTATTTTTCCTTTGTGTTTTTTATAAGAATGACTTTTCAACAACAAGTATGCATGGGTCGGAAACTGATTATGGAATCAACATGAACATGTAAGACACATTTGGCCAAGAAAAAAATCAATTAAATGAAGAATGCCAACAATTTGATGACATTATATATTGTATTATATTTGTTTATATCGACAATATATTAGAAAACTCGATCAATATATTTTATTTGACTATGCACTTCACCCCAATATAGTTGAAGAAACCAAATGCATGAACATACGATATAATTCATGCAAGTGTCATAAATTAATCCACATATAATGTTTCATCATGCACATAATTGTACATTTCAAGTCTGAACTGTTGAAAACAAGTCTCACATGACAAACTGTAACTATGTACCAAACAGACTCAGTGCCCTCAAAATGGCACGCCAAAGTCACCGGCACACTAAGGTTCAAATCAATACAATACTGCATATATATAAAGAGTCAAGATCATGAGTGTTCCAAAGATCAACACATGCAAACGTATGATTCAAAATTTCAAAACAAGATGAAATTTAAACATACATTATAATTCAAGCTCATTTCACCAGCAATTTTCTCCTACACGCCCGTAGCTATTGATGCACATTCTTCCACACCAATCACACTTGCTATTACAAGTTGTATCATATGAATTAAGCTCTTATAGACGGGTGTCCCTCTCTATCTTCCATACACCATTTCCGGGAAAATTTGTTCATTCTGAATGAGAGACTCTACAGCTGGCCACTCCCAATTGAATGGATCCATGTTGTTTTAACTATCTGCACTAGTAGAAAACAGACCTTTTGTCCACATCATTAGTCCCGGTCTAGTTTTGAACCGGCACTAATGTGACCATTAGTCGCGGTTCGTGACGGGCATTAGTGCCGGTTCGTTCCGGACCTTTAGTCCCGGTTCGTGCCACGAACCGGGACTAAAGGGGTGGTGGCAGGCTGGCGTCAGCCTGGGGCCCCACGATAACCTTTAGTCCCGGTTCGTCCCACGAACCGGGACTATAGGCTAACCTTTAGTCCCGGTTTGTGTCTCGAACCGGGACTAAAGGTCCCCTATATGAACCCTTCAGCCAGCCCGAGCTATCTGTTCTTCCCCTTTCCTTTCCTCTGGTTCTTCCTCTCTTCCCCGAGCTCATCCTCCATTTTTGCCAAAATTTGTCAAGATTTGGAGGCACCCCATCCATCCAAGTGTTCACAAAGGTTAGCAACTTTGTCCTTTCATCTCTCATTGCTAGATTAGCTCTTGCAATGCTCTATAAGTATAGTGATTTGTGGGTTTTAGTTTGGGAGTATTTATATTTGGTAGTTTATTTGATTTATATGCAATTTGAGCTCAAATTAACTTCTTACTTTGCATGTGTAGGTGTGGTTTACTTAGTGCGTTCCCGTCGCCGTCCTAACCATCGTCGATCGCCCGCACCGTCCCGTCGCCGGCACCACCTTGGTGAGCCTCTTGTTCTTATCCTTTTTATAAAAAAAATCATGTTTGTAAGATTTAGATAGTTACTTGTATAGTTTTCTTACCTATATGGTTGTTTGTTATACATAGTGGCATGGTTTTGATATCCATCCCCGCCAGCCCTCGTCCGGTTTATGATTCGGATGTGGTATATACTCTCTTTTATAACTGTTTGTTGCATTTCATGTTTATGACAATTATGCCCATCAAGTTGACATAGATATCTTTATCTAGGAGGTATGTGAACCGGAAATTGCAACCGACATAGATATTCTTGTCAAGAAGTTAAATTTAGTTGAAAAAGAAAACGAGTATTTGAAAGAAAAATTGAAAAGAGTTGAAGAAGAGAAGATGAAACTGGAGTTGTATGTTGCCGATGTCGTCGATGATCACAAGATCAAGATGGATGCAATGCGCTTGAAGATTAGAAAATTTAAAAAATATGCCATTGATAGTGAGGCTTGGTATCACTATGCTGTTGGATCAATTGTTACCTTAGTTGTGATCTTGATCGCATTTGTTGTTGCATTTAAATGCTTTAGCTAGAGAGTTTGTATGTTGTTTTATGAGAACAAGTGTGTATGAACTTTATGTATGAACTTGTATTAATTTGGTCTTTTCGGTGTTGTGTAATGAAGATGAGCCGGCAATGGATGTACAATGACCGATGCTCTCCCCAGTTCATTAATGGCGTGCATACTTTTCTGGTTGCGGCTGAGGCAAACAAGCGGGCGGATGGTTTTATGCATTGTCCATGTGCTGGCTGTAAGAACGATCGAAATTACTCTAACTCAAGAACCATTCACGTCCACCTGTTTGAGTCCGGTTTCATGTCCGGCTATAACTGTTGGACCAAGCACGGAGAAAGAGGGGTCCTAATGGAAGAGAATGAAGAAGAAGAGGATGACGACAGCTATCCTGGCCATGGGTTCCATGAATACGATGGTACAACAATGGGGGAAGAAGCTGAGCCGGTAATGCGGGAAGGAGCTGAAGAAGAGGCATCAGATGAGCCCGCTGATGATCTTGGTCGGGCCATTGCCGATGCAAAGAGAAACTGCGCAAGTGAAAAGGAGAAGCTGAAGTTGCAGCGCATGTTAGAGGATCACGAGAAATTGTTGTACCCAAATTGCGAAGATGACAAGAAAAGGCTGGGTACCACACTGGAATTGTTGCAATGGAAGGCAGAGAATAGTGTACCTGACAAGGCATTTGAAAAGTTGCTGAGAATAATGAAGAATAAGCTACCAAAGGACAACGAATTGCCTGACAGTACGTACGAAGCAAAGAAGGCCGTCTGCCCTCTAGGATTAGAGGTACAGAATTTACATGCATGCCCTAATGACTACATCCTCTACCGCGGTGAGTACGAGGATTTGAATGCATGCCCGGTATGCTGTGCATTGCGCTATAAGATCGGCCACGATGACCCTGGTGATGTTGAGGGCGAGCGCCCCAGGAAGAAGATTCCTGCCAAGGTGATGTGGTATGGTCCTATAATACCACGGTTGAAACGTTTGTTCCAAAACAAAGAGCATGCCAAGTTGATGTGATGGCACAACAAAGACCGTAAGAAAGACGGGAAGTTGAGAGTACCCGCTGACGGATCGCAATCGAGAAAAATCGAGAGAAAGTGGAAGGACTTTGCAAAGGACGCAAGGAACGTATGGTTTGGTTTAAGTGCAGATGGCATTAATCCTTTTGGGGAGCAGAACAACAATCATAGCACATGGCATGTGACTCTATGTATCTATAACCTTCCTCTTTGGTTGTGCATGAAGCGGAAGTTCATTATGATGCCAGTGCTCATCCAAGGCCCCAAGCAACCCAGCAACGACATTGATGTGTACCTAAGACCATTAGTTGAAGAACTTTTACAGCTGTGGAATGGAAAAGGTGTACGTGCGTGGGATGCGAAAGAACAGGAGGGATTTGACCTACATGCGTTGTTGTTTGTAACCATCAATGATTGGCCTGCTCTCAGTAACATTTCAGGACAGACAAACAAGGGATACCACGCATGCACGCACTGTTTAGATGATACCGACAGTATATATTTGGATAAATGTAAGAAGAATGTGTACCTGGGGCATCGTCGATTTCTTCAGAGCAGGCATCCTGTAAGAAAGAAAGGCAAGCATTTCAAAGGTGAGGCAGATCACCGGAAGAAACCTCGCCACCGTACTGGTGATGATATACTTGATGTGGTCAAGGATTTAAAAGTAATCTTTGGAAAGGGTCCTGGCGCACAATCTGTTCCGAATGATGCTGACAATCGGGCACCCATGTGGAAGAAGAAATCTATATTTTGGGACCTACCCTATTGGAAAGACCTCGAGGTCCGCTCTGCAATCGACGTGATGCACGTGACGAAGAATCTTTGCGTGAACCTGCTAGGCTTCTTGGGCGTGTATGGGAAGAAAAAAGATACACCGGAGGCACGGGAGGACCAGCAACGTATGCACGGAGAAGACGACATGGATCCAAAGCAGTTTCAGGGTCATGCCAGCTACGCTCTTACCAAAGAAGAGAAGGAAATCTTCTTCGAATGCCTGCTCAGTATGAAGGTCCCGTCTGGCTTCTCGTCGAATATAAAGGGAATAATAAATATGGCAGAGAAAAAGTTCCAGAACCTAAAGTCTCATGACTGCCACGTGATTATGACGCAACTGCTTCCGGTTGCATTGAGGGGGCTTCTACCGGAAAACGTTCGATTAGCCATTGTGAAGCTATGTGCATTCCTGAATGCAATCTCTGAGAAGGTAATCGATCCAGAAATCCTACCAAGGTTAGAGAATGATTTGGTGCAATGTCTTGTCAGTTTTGAGTTGGTGTTCCCACCATCCTTCTTCAATATCATGACGCACGTCCTAGTTCACCTAGTCGAGGAGATTGCCATTCTGGGTCCTGTATTTCTACACAATATGTTCCCCTTTGAGAGGTTCATGGGAGTCTTAAAGAAATATGTTCATAATCGTGCTAGGCCAGAAGGAAGCATCTCCAAGGGCCATGAAACAGAGGAGGTCATTGAGTTTTGTGTTGACTTTATTCCTGACATTAAGCCGATTGGTGTTCCAGAATCGCGGCATGAGGGCAGACTGGGTGGAAAAGGCACGCTAGGAAAGAATTCACTAATATGCCGGGACGGGCATTCTTTGGCGCAAGCACACTACACGGTTCTACAAAGTTCCACCTTGGTGGCTCCGTATATCGAGCAACACAAGAATATTCTACGCTCCAAACACCCGGAGCAGTCTGACGACTGGATTACACGTGAACAAACGGTGACTTTCGCCGGTTGGTTGCAGACACGTCTCATGCATGACGACACTGTTGAAGATGACTTGTACTTGTTGTCCAAGTTACCATCTTCGACTATATTGACTTTCAAAGGGTACGAGATAAATGGGAATACATTTTACACGATCGCCCAAGATAAAAAGATCACCAACCAAAACAGTGGTGTCCGCTTTGATGCAGCAAACATCAATGGGCCAAAGGACACATATTATGGTTACATAGAGGAGATATGGGAACTTGACTATGGACTTGGTTTGAAGGTCCCTTTGTTTCGGTGCAAATGGGTCAATCTGACAGGAGGCGGGGTAAAGGAAGACCCGCAGTACGGAATGACAACAGTGGATCTCAACAATCTTGGGTACGCAGACGAACCATTCGTCCTAGCCAAAGATGTGGCACATGTTTTCTATGTGAAGGACATGTCTACCAAGCCGAGAAAAAGAAAAGATAAGGAAGCGAATACATCATACGATGAGCCAAAGCGCCACATAGTTCTTTCAGGGAAAAGAAACATCGTGGGAGTGGAGGACAAGACAGACATGTCAGAAGATTATGAAAAGTTTCATGAAATTGCTCCCTTTAGAGTGAATGTTGACCCGAGCATCAAGTTAAACGATGAAGATTGTCCATGGTTACGACGCAAAGGGACACACGCGAAGAAAAAGTTTTATACCCAAAGATCCCACTCTGGGATGTGACCGGCTTCACCGCCAATTGAGCATCATCCTTTCTATTTGTCTTTTGTTTCTTTCTAAGTGTCTTTGTAAAAATGGAGTTGGAAAAATGAAATATACCGTCGGAAAATGAAAGGATTTCTAGATAGATCAACAAAACACACGGTTTCCCCTGCATACAGCCCGACGGTGGCTCGTGAGTGCCCGCATATGAAATGCACCGTCGGACCGTATGCAGGGAATCCGAATGATTTGTATTCGGTCGATGAACTAAAGGATTTCTAGATAGATCAACAAAACACACGGTTTCCCCTGCATACAGCCCGACGGTGGCTCGTGAGTGCCCGCATATGAAATGCACCGTCGGACCGTATGCAGGGAATCCGAATGATTTGTATTCGGTCGATGAACTAAAGGATTTCTAGATAGATCAACAAAACACACGGTTTCCCTTGCATACAACCCAACGGTGGAAATATGAAATGCACCGTTGGACCGTATGCAGGGAATCCGAATGATTTGAATCCGAATGAGTAAACACACAAAGTGTGGAACATGTCCGAGAGGTGGGCTATATATAGGGTCGTGTGCCTCTTTAGTCCCCAGTTGCTAGCACGAACCGGGACTAGTCGTTATAGTGCTGATCCAACAACTCACAAGCGCTTGAAAGAAACACACGATCCGTGTGCTTCTTCCTGATTGGTACGACCTTCACCCACATAGCATGTGCTAAAAAGTTGAGAGGGTTACGGCAAAAACTGGATGCACTTCGTGTACAAAATGGACAATCTCTTTCGAAGTATCAGGCTTTCAGACGAAAACTCGTCTGTTACAAAGGCATTTCATTTTTTTAACTTATTTCAACCCCAGACTTTTTGTGCGTTCAGTATGCACCATTCGAAGCCATGCCATCAATTTTCAACCATTTCTGACTTGATTTGTTATTTTTCATGCATTTACTGATTTTTTTGAGCTAAATGACCCTGAAATTGAAAAGCACTACAAATGAACTCTGAAAGGTTGAAAGTTGGCATGGTATCATCATTTCACCCACATAGCATGTGCTAAAAAGTTGAGAGGGTTACAGCAAAAACTGGATGCACTTCGTGTACAAAATGGACAATCTCTTTCGAAGTATCAGGCTTTCAGACGAAAACTCGTCTGTTACAAAGGCATTTCATTTTTTTAACTTATTTCAACTCCAGACTTTTTGTGCATTCAATATGCACCATTCGAAGCCACGCCATCAATTTTCAACCATTTCTGACTTGATTTGCTATTTTTCATGCATTTACTGATTTTTTGAGCTAAATGACCCTGAAATTGAAAAGCACTACAAATGAACTCTGAAAAGGTTGAAAGTTGGCATGGTATCATCATTTCACCCACATAGCATGTGCTAAAAAGTTGAGAGGGTTACGGCAAAAACTGGATGCACTTCGTGTACAAAATGGACAATCTCTTTCGAAGTATCAGGCTTTCAGACGAAAACTCGTCTGTTACAAATGCATTTCATTTTTTTAAACTTATTTCAACTCCAGACTTTTTGTGCGTTCAGTATGCACCATTCGAAGCCACGCCATCAATTTTCAACCATTTCTGACTTGAGTTGCTATTTTTCATGCATTTACTGATTTTTTTGAGCTAAATGACCCTGAAATTGAAAAACACTACAAATGAACTCTGAAAAGGTTGAAACTTGGCATGGTATCATCATTTCACCCACATAGCATGTGCTAAAAAGTTGAGAGGGTTACGGCAAAAACTGGATGCACTTCGTGTACAAAATGGACAATCTCTTTCGAAGTATGAGGGTTTCAGACGAAAACTCGTCTGTTACAAAGGCATTTCATTTTTTTAAATAACCTAAGTATTACCAAATTGAATATAATGATAAAACACAATAAAATTAAATAGAAGAAAAAATAATCACTGAAAAATCTATTTTTAAAGTAAAGTTATTCACAAACTAGTTATTCACACAAATTTCAAATAATTCAAATTTAAACTATTCAAATTTGAAAACTATTAGCACTAACAGAAAGTTTATAATTTTTTTTCCCTAAAGCAAAAATATTCACAAAGAAAATATTTAAATAAAGAAAAAGATTCACTCAGAAACAAAAGAAAATAAATAAAGCAGAAAACAAAAAAATAATTAAAAAAAGCCCGCCTACTGGGCCGTCACGACCTGCATACGACTGGGCCAGGATACAGGCCCGTACGGCCCGGTAGGCCCACGGGGCGGTGGGATGTGATAGGCCCAGCAGGCCTGCATATTAGAGAGGAGCTCGACACGGTAGCCGCGTCGGGGCTTATAAACCGGTCCGACCTCCTCTTGACTAGCGAGGTGGGACTAAACATCCACCCCACCCCGCGCCTGGCACACAACCCTTTAGTCACGGTTGGTGTCTCCAACCGCGACTAAAGGGGGTCTTTAGTCCCGGTTGGAGCCACCAACCGCGACTAAAGGTGAATTTCATCCAGCCGAAGCGGCGGGAAGCCACCAACCGCGACTAAAGGAATTTTTTTATAAATGTTAATTAGATGTATATAATGTTAATTAGATGTATAGAAATGTTAAATGTTAATTAGATGTATATAATTAGATGTTAATTAGATGTATAGAAATGTTAATTAGAATTTTTTTTCATAAGAATTTTTTCTCGGAGTCAACGATGCCTGGCCCCCATCCTCGTCGTCGACTCGTTCGCGATGACGTCCTGCTTCAGAGGGGCAACGTTCGGGACTGGGCTCCGCCGGGCTGGCACTGGGAGGTGCTACCTTCAGGGGCGCGCAGCTTGGTGAGGAACCCGGCCCCGGGTCCCGTCGTCGACCCGGAGCTTCTTTGGTGGCATTCGCGTGGGCCACTTTTGGTGCGGAGGCACCCGGCCCCACCGGAGGTGGTACGTCGCCGTGTCAGGGAGGAGGACGAGCACGTCCGTCGCTACATGGATGCGTTGCACGTCAGGTTCTCCAATACCTGGCACGTTCTTCAGGGATCTCACCCGAGCTATGATCCTGTCATAGTTCCTTCTCTTTGGGTGTCCACCGCCCGCGCCTCAGGAACCGCGAGTGAACTAGATTCTTCGATAATTTTCGATCTGTATTAGCTAGTGATAATACTCGAGATGTATTCGAGATTATATTCGATAATATTCGAGATTATATTCGATGATGCATATTATATGAATTATTCGAGATGCATATTATGTACTATGATTCAGTTTTTCCTTATTGATTGCATGCATTCTAATTTGAATACTAAATTGTTTTATCTTTCTTCTGGATTAGTTAAATAAAAGCTATGGACAATACCGGCAGAGAAGGAGAAGAGGCTCTGTTCGACATCATACGCTCCAAGAGCCCAGAGCATGAACCTGAAGATGATGATGGCTCGCAATATCTGAACAATTCCGGTGAGGGTTGTATGATATTTGATGAAGACGAACGAATAGATGAAGGCGACGACAACGATGTTGACGAAGAAAATGTTCTTCAAATAACAAAGACCGGCGAGGTATATTTAATATATAAGCCATCCGGTGATCATTACATGTCTTAATTGATTTGTATGTATTAATGAATCGATCTTTCTTCTTTTAGGCCTCCGGATCGAGCAAATCTTCTACAAGCGACAGGGTAGTTCGAGGCCCGGCCAAAAAGTTGGACAAAGGCGTAAAGTTCAACATCGATTCCATCAAAACATCAACTGGCGAACCGCTTGAACCTAGGAAAAATGCGACCAAGTTCAAGAATCAATGCGGAGTTATTGTCAGGGACCAAATCCCGATCTCCGTTCAAGAATGGAAAAAGCCAGCAAAGGGAGATCGAGCAGGAGTTACTTTTGTCGACGAAAGAGCAAAAGATGTGCTTTGGACTACGCTCATGGAACATTTCACCCTACCAGATAATTTGACAGATGCAGATCTGAAGAAAGTCAGAAACTATGCTCTTAAAAAGATGGCGATCGCATTCAACACCTTCAAGAAAAATACATGGACTAAGTACGTCAAATCCGGAAAGAAGACTCCAGAATTCACGGGAGCACTGATGAAGGCAAAAGATCACTGGGACGCTTTCGTGAAGTTCAAGGAATCGAAAGAAGCTCAGGAACGGTCGAGAAAAAACAAGATTAATGCTGCGAAAAAGAAGTGGCACCATCATATGGGGCCAGGTGGCCCTGCCTAAGTGGGATAAATCCGAGCAAGAGATGATTAGTGCAGGGGTCAGTCCAGTTACATTGACATGGCCCCCCAGGTGCAGGACATGGTTTTATGCGCATGGGGGGAAGTTGGACCCAGAGACAGGGCTGGTTATGGTGAAGGCAAGTCTTAAAGAAGCGATAGACGAAATAGTTATTGCAATAGAAGAAGCTCGAACGGGGGTGTTCACACCCAATAGAGAGAACGACGAGCTTACGCGCGCCCTGAAGAATCGTGAACACCGGGGAAGAACACGAGGCAAAGGCGTTGTTCCGTGGTTTGAGGGGTTTGCGGATTTGAATGACGACTATAGAAGTCGTGCGAGAAAGAAGATGCAGGAGGAGAAGAAGAAGAAGGAGGAAGCACTCCGCTTTGAAGGCCTAGAATCAAAGCACCTGGAGTTGGAACGATTTGTCAGGCGGCAGCAGGAGCAGATTGACTCACTCAGCCAGGAAAGGGCGTCTCAGCGGCAGCATGAGCAGATCGATCCAGCATTGGATAGCACCGTCCCATCTATGCCGAGAAGCAGTGTGGGTTCCGCCCCGGCCGATATCGATAATGCACTGCTAGCTAGCTACCCTGTGGATGATATCAAAGACAGGACTAACTGTGAGCTACACATGAAAGTGAAGAACTTATCCATGAAGGTGGCGGACAGCTATGCTTTAGCAAATCCCCCTGAAGCAACCTTCCATTGCAATCCCATTCCAGCAGGCTATGCTCGTGTCGGGGTTGATGAAGTGATGTCAGGATATAACGAGCTACAACTTGACATTCTTGGAGGCGACGAGGAGAGAACACTGGGAGAGGCCATACATCGTATCATTCTATGGAAAAAGGATTGCATCGTCTTCCCAAGGCCACCAACTCCTCCTCCTCCAAGTCCGCCGCCGCGTCAGTCGACTCCTCCTCCTCCAAGTCCGGCACCGCGTCAGCTGACTCCTCCTCCAAGTCCGGCACGGCGTCAGCCAACTCCTCCTCCTCCAAGTTCGCCGACACCGCATCAGCCGACTCCTCCTCCAAGTCTGGCACGGCGTCAGCCTAAGCAACAACGGAAGAGAGAGGCCGCAGCTACGACGGCTAGCGGTACAACAGGCAAGAAATTCAAATATGGTCCAGATCTCAAGCCTCTTCCGAAGTTGTCTTACCACTTGACTCAGGAGGAACTCGACGACGCATGTGATGCCCAATTGAAGGCCCATTTTGCACCGAAACCGCCCGCGCCGCCAAAGGAGAAAGTACCTGAGCATGTCTCACAACACTTTATTGATATGGCAGCACCGGCTGACAATCAGAAGGACTCCGACTATGTGCGGTCTATCAAGAAGTCATATTTGGCAGGGCAAAAGGAGTCGAGCTCGAGCTCGAGCCAAGCAGTTGGCAAAAAAAGCGGGAAAATTGTTCCCCAGCTGGGAGAACAAACAGTGCAATCGATCCCCCCGCTCATTGTACAAACAACTGTGAGTACCGCTGATCGGCTGGTAATAACCGACGATCTTAGAACGCAGGCTAAAGAGGCCGGTGTCATTGTTGAACAACTCCTAGGCCTTGAGGGAACACCCGGGATTACAGAGGAGGAAGTAAAATGGCAATATGTCCGCGGCAAACCTCTGGTCAAGCCTGACGAAGTCAAGCTTCTACCAACGAGAATGTACGATTTGTATACGTGGTACATGCAAAAAACAGCAAATACCAATGAAGAGTCCCTCATGGTGAAAGTCAAGAAAAGGCATTACTTCCATAAAAAAGATGTGTGGATTCATTATTCAGAGTTGTTACAGTTATTCAATCAAGACGCACTCGACAAATCTATCGTCAGTTGCTATTGTCTGTAAGTGATTTCTTTCTGCTATTGTCTCTAGCTAGCTAGTTGTGCTCTCGTTCATTACCTGTAATTATCCTCACTATATTCTTTTCTGTGGTATTATGCAGAATGAAGATGTATGAAATGAAAAAAGCTGGACGCTATGGCATTGGGTTCATTGACCCAAATACGGTTAATCAGGCGATATGGGAAGATCAATATTCGAGAAAAGACACAGAGAAATCCCTGCTAGAGTTTTTGAAGCAACTAAACACCCAACCAGAAATACTACTTCCTTACAACTTCGGGTGAGTGTTACTATATCTTGTACTACAAATTCTATTTTTTGCTTAATTACTAGATGTTAATAAGTGTAGTTGATGAGTTATGCACGTGCCCGCTTATTTATACAAAACGTGTGCGCATGCAGTTACCACTGGATCTTGTTAATCATTGAAGTTGACAAGGCAAAAGTTGAAGTACTGGACTCACTATATAAGAATCCATCCGAATACGCAACCGTGAGGGGGATGGTCGACAGGTAATTTCAATCATTATCGCACTATGTCGGCCTCTTTACTTCATTTCCTGATATCAACTAGTTAATAACTCCTTTATTCATTTTCTTTGCCGGTGGGCAGGGCTTGGGCCAAGTTCGTCAAAGAGGTCCCAGGCGACTGGGAAAAAAAGCTGACATGGGTGCGACCCAAGGTAATTAAGTAGTACTAGCTAGCTACGTCCGTGCATCTCTTTAATTCTAGTTTCAATACCATTATCATGCTTGATTAATTATTACCTGATTGAATTTTATTCTCGTAAAGTGCATGAAGCAGGAGCAGGGGAATGCTTTATGCGCATACTACGTTTGCGAGAACATTCGCATGATCACGTCTGAAAGGAGCAGAAACGAAAGAAATCTTTGGGTACGACGTTTGCCAGAACACTATCCATAATTTTTTTATCATGATCTAGCTAATATATATACACACAACTAATATATTCATCTTGATCTCCTGATTATAGCTGAACGAGATGCGGGGCCAGCTCCTACCAACGGCTCGCGTACGAGCAATTCAAGAGGAAATAGCTGGATTTCTGGTCGACCAGGTCATAGATCCCAAAGGAGAATACCATTACAAGATCAAGAAGAAGTAATGCCCTGCATATATGTAATGATCCGCAAATTGTAGGAGAAATTGTATATACCAAATTGTATATATATATATGTATGTGTGAATGGTCGTCGTACGAGAAATTCGATGATATATATATATATATATATATATATATATATATATATATATATATATATATATATATATATATATATATATGATCGATTCTACGAGAAATTCTATTTATATATATATGCACAACGTGTACAGTATGTAGTAGCGTAATATATGTTTGAAATGAAAAATAATTAAATGGAAAACACAAAATTAAAAGGAAAAATAAACCATAATTAATTCATAAACCCCTGAAGGATTAAAAGGAAAAATAAACCAAAATTAAAAGAATTAAATACTTTTAGTCCCGGTTGGTATTACCAACCGGGACTAAAGGTCCCCCAGCCCACGGCACCGGCAGGTGCCACGTGGTGGGCCTTTAGTGCCGGGCCGTGTTGAACCGGCACTAAAGGGGGGGGGGAGGGCATTAGTCCCCACCCTTTAGTGCCGGTTGGAGAACCGGCACTAAAAGCCCTTACGAACCGGCACTATAGGCCGATTCTGCACTAGTGTTGACACCACAGAAACATCCAAATATAAATGTAACCAAAGATTAGCTACAATCTGATATGGATCGAACTAAGAACAAATTTCAGTGTCAGATGACTTGCATTCACCACACCACAACATATGATAGCTAAAAACGGTTGAATCCCTCCTCTGGCTAGTGCCTCTCCCTTAGCTCTAATCATCAAGTTCAGCCCCACACTTTGACGGAAGTTCACTTTTAATTAATTCACCGCTACAACTTTGGCACGCCAAAATCTCATCATGCACATAATTGTACACTTTTGTGAAATCTGAACTGTTAAAAAACAGGTATCATATGCCAAACTGAAGCGTGTATCAGACAGCCTCTGTGCCTTTAAAATGGTATACCAACTCACCAGACACACAACCCAATACAAAATCGCAAACATACACAACTCAAAGATTCAAGATCAACACAGCAAACCGTTCGATTCAAATCAAGATGACATTGACACACATAATTAAACATCATTTCACCACCAAATTTCTCCCAACATATGCATGCAGTACTTGGTTGCCTGCATTGCTCGGCAGGTAGGTTATTTCAACAAGCAAAACAAATTCAAAAATACAACACGGCGGGCAGAGTGCCAAGAACAACACCAAACATACGGCACGAGACACGGACGGGCTTATTTCTTGGGTGGGGTGAGCGCCGCCTTGAGCTTCTGGATGGTGGGCGGGTCGGTCTTGAACGACTTGGCGAGCACGGCATCATCAACGCCGGTGCCGAACACGGTGAAGGGCACGGAGATGGTGCCGGCGTTGGCGCTGCCGAATGCCGAGAGCGCGATGACCGTCGTTGTCCCCTGGTTGTACTGGTAGTGCACGAGGCCCTTGGGGAAGATGAACATGTCACCGGCGACGAGGTCCTTGGTGTACAGCTTGCCGGCGGTGTCGACAAAGCCGACAGAGAGGGCACCATCGAGGAGGAGGAGCAGCTCGGAGGCGCGCGGGTGGGTGTGCGTCGGGTTCACGGTGCCCGGTGGGAACACGAGCCTGGCGTACGACACGCTCTGTCCGTTGAGCGCCGGAAACTCCACCATGGAGGCCTTGGTGAGCGCGAAGGTCGGCAGCGGCAGCACGGGACCGAAGCTGTAGGTGAAGTAGTCGCCGGTGATGTTCATCGGCATGCCGA
The DNA here is from genome assembly GCA_039707655.1 of Elymus sibiricus. Lineage (NCBI taxonomy): Eukaryota > Viridiplantae > Streptophyta > Magnoliopsida > Poales > Poaceae > Elymus > Elymus sibiricus. The sequence goes on along the minus strand of CM077673.1, from coordinate 15,407,394 downwards.
CCATCGTCGTTGGGGGGATGAAGTCGGTGAGGATGTCCGGGTCGCCGGCCATGGCGGCCATTGGCGCCGCCACCAGGGCAATCACCACCAGCACCAAGGAGTAGAAGCTCATGGACGCCATTAGATCACTAATGATCCTGGCTCTTGAAGCTACTGTTGCTGGTGCTTGTGGCTGTGGAGATGATGAGTGGGGGGCACACTGCAATTTATAAGCATCTTGATTTCCTTTTCTTGGACAGGTGGAGGAACCATGGAGAAGATGTCTGTTCTCCTGTCCCTTGTGAGAGACAAGGCACACAATGTGATGCATAGAGATTGACAATTTGCTGGCAAGATTAAGACCAGCACACCACAGGCAATGTTTGGTCCTCGGGTGCATCAAAATTGCCAAGAGTCCATTGGTTCCTGGGTGAACTTGCAAGATATGTAGTTTTGCAATTCTGTGATGCTTGTTCCATGTAGTTAAACTGACTCAAATTGTACTACCTTTTTGAGATTTGAAATGAAACCAATCATAACATTGTTGATTGAGAGGAAAAATGGGTAAAGAAGGTTCGGCAAAACTAGGATAAAATTGAGCCAAAAGGTCTCGATTCAAGATAATTCATAAGGAAGTGTCGATATGTTAGCTTTTTATCTTCTTTCAGACTGTTTGTGTTGGCTGTGTGCATCCTAACTATGCAGAGGCCGGATGTTACTCATCATGATTTGTATCCTCTTGATTCTACGTTATGAGGTAATAAAAACGCCCTTTATCAAAAAATCTCTTCAGGATCCACCCTAGCGTCAAGAAATTGGTCAACTGATAAAGATACAAGAAATTCGTGTCACGCCGAAGAAAGAGACTAGTACAATCAACAACCTTTATGCAGGCATATGCATACTTCAAAGACTCACAAACTTGGTAATTCGATCGATCCTCCCAAAATCAAGAATTCATTGGCCCCCGGGAGAAGTTGGCAATATTTGAGCTGAGAAGAGCATTACTTTTAATCAGTACTCCCTCTGTAAACTAATATAAGAGCGTTTAGATAACTACTTTAGTGGACTAAACACTCTTATATTAGTTTACGGAGGGAGTACTCCATTAATATTGTACTCCTTCCTATTCATATTTGTCGCTGAAATGGATGTACCAAACAGTAATATGGATCGGAAGGAGTAGAAAGTATGGATCGGAGGGAGTAACAAGCTTTGGCAGCTGAAACTTGCTGTTGGACTGATTCACAGTATGGCTTTCTGTTTTTTGCACCGAGGAGAGAAACCAGAACAGCCCAAAAATATGTGTTCATTTCCAAAGATGTGAAATGAAACTAAATTATGAACTTGTATTTTTCTGTTGATTCAGGAATTAAGAATTTTGTGCGAAAAGACATGAGCAAAACAATGGGGAAGCCAGGTACTACTCACAACAACCTTTATGCAGGTAGATAGAAACTAGAGAGACTTGCATCAAAATCATAAGCATGATAATTTAATCTTCCAGAAATCAAATCTACTTCAGAGAAACTTCATCACATACACCATTACCCTCACAACTAGGGGCCACTATTCAGCCTCAATTATAAGACCGGATGGAACATTCATATAGCTCAAGTAACATGCAAACAGGGACAGCAACAAATACAAACAGTCTGATAATATAAGGTAGATTTCATTGCGCTGACAATACGATCTTAGATTGTACCAAAAACTCAAAGCAATTCAACATACTTGTGGCACGAGTGCCAAAGTGCCTCGCTGAACATAATGAACGTCAATATAACAGCGACATCTCAGTCTACTGGACTAGAAAACAGGCATGAGGTAAATCAGGTGTTTGTCGCCCTGGTGAAGATCTGCTGGCTGGAGTGGATTGACACCATCCTGATGAGCCCCCTCTCCATCAGGTCCTTGATGGCCCTGCGAGCCAGTGACCCATTGATCTGCAGGTTGGTAGACACAGGGTGAGTACGATGATCATGATAAAGTGCATAGAAATCAACCAACATGGATGATGCCTTGATATAGAGTGTGCATCATACATGCAAGTGCAGTCACAATTTTTAGACATATACAGATGCAAATGCAAGGAAATAGCTAAATGCAACCTGCAGTGCTCACATCAATCAAATCAAATCAAATGTTATAATGTACAATTTCAATCCGCAGAAATACAACACAGGTTTATAGTCTAACAAACAAAACACGCCAGACCAATATAATTCAAATCTAGTCACAATGTCTATCAGACACAAATTATGGACAGCAAGATGCAGTGAAAAGTTAATGTTATGTTCATCACCATCGGCCAACAGCATCAACTCTATGAATCACAGTGTGCCAAATTGCATAAAACTCCTGATGGGCATATCAAATCCATGCAAGTCCTAACCACAACTTGACAGTCGCCACAGCAAGCAAAATCTGAGACTGACAACCTAATGCACCGAACTGAACATGAAAGTTCAGAAAAGCCATCAGGACGGACGAACACATGATTAAACCACTATGTTCTATGCTAGAGGCTTAGAGCGCATGGGGTGTGTGTTCCTGCAAAGATCACTCTCGGCGGCCCCCAAAGCAGCACCAATTCGCCGAAAAAGCGGATCTTTTCATCACACATATGACCATGTCCTACCCATCGCCATGCCTCGGCCTCGATGGGAGGCTGGATGCTAGCAGAGAGAGAGAGGGAGGAAGGAGATCTGGGGGACGGCGTGCGTGCGTTACCCTGAGTCGCTCGGAGAGGACGGATGGCGTGATCTGCTTGTACTTGGGCACCTCGGTGAGCAGCTTGTCGTAGGTCGCCTGGTCGAACAGCACCGCGTTGTTCACCTTCTCCTTTTGCTTTCCCTTGCTCCACTTCTTCTTCTTCTGCTTCCCACCGCCGGACTTGGCCGGCTTCGACGAAGCCGCCGGGGCCTTCTCCTTCTTCGGCGCCTGCGACGACAAGAGAGGGGAGAGGGGGAGTCAGTGGTCAGCACGCGACGGCGCTGCGGCTGCGGGAGAGACGGATGCGCCGCACGTACCATGGCTGACGGAGGCGGTGCGGCGGCGGGAGCGGCGAGGAAGAGGAGGAGGCGGCGGCGGGCAGGAGTCGAATGTGGGAAGGGGAGATGGATTGCGAAGAGGAGAAGGAGCTATAAGAGTTGGAGCCTAGGGTTTCCATGTGGGCCGCGGCGGGCTGTTGGGCCGCGCGCGGCATGTTGTTCGTTCTCCGGAAATTATCCATCTAAGCCCGTTTTGAAGCATCACCTTTTAATGTACTCCCTCCGTCGTGATCTAAACACTCTTATATTTATTTATAAAGTGAATACTGTATAGTCATTTCTGTAACCGGCCTAGAAATGGGGAAGTGTTTGTGTGTTTTAAAATATGTTCATGTAATTTTTAAAAGTGTTTGTATTTTTATAGAATATGTTACAGAAATTTATAATTTGTTCGTATATTTTTGTAAGACTTAAAAAAAATGTTCATGTGACTATTTATTTGTAGGCAATCTGGATAACCAATTAACAATAAGACCAGTACACCGTCGGTGAATTTTGGTCCTCGGATGCATCAGAAGTGCGAAGAAAAAAAATTCATTGGTTCCACTTTTTGGGTGAATTTAGCAACATGTTTGGTTCTGGAATTTAGCAACATGTTGCTTGTTCCATAGTGACTTGTGATTGTTCATGTGCTTTTTGTACCCAAATATATATGCTGGCCAGTCTGGTCGTCTGAGTTGACGTACGAAAATATGTGCTTATTTCCAACATTGGTATACGGTATGATAGACAAGTTGTACATATGGATTTAAGAAGAAAATACGGATGGGAATTCTATAAAGCTTCGGCTCAATAATATTGACACGCAAAAGGTCTAACGAAACTTGTTAAACTGATTCAAAGTTCCTAAATTGAATGTACTTTTGATGAATCATCGCGACACAGAGCTTTCGATCATTAATTAACAGATGTACAATCATGTTGAATACATCGGGATAAAGTGATCGGCACCTGTGATAACCAGGCACACTCCGGTTGAGAGAAAAGGCGCATGTTTGGCAGCTTGGTGAGTTGCAATCTTTGCCTCGCTTCTTAGAGAGCACATCCCCCCGCCCACCAAAAAAAAATATAAATTATTTGACGTACCCTACGTGGTACCCTTCCGTGTCGCGTTGCGTTAGCCAATAGGCATGTGAAAGTCTCGTCCAATTGCCCTGCTTGCTTGATTGACCAAAATATATAAAACATTTACTATTTCTATGCAACAGAGTAAAGGAGTATGGAGAAGGCTAGGGATGGATGATATTATCGATAGAGCTTGTCAAGTAGATCGTGCGGGTGAAGCGGTTTTGGAGTATTTACTTTCAATGCAAGACTGTGATTTGTGTATTTTAGGCATCCAAAATGTACATGAAATGATTGCCATTTCAGCCTGGTACCTGTGGTGGGAAAGGCGTAAATTGATTCATAACGAGGCCACACAGAGTGCACATCAGATTTCAATGGGAATCCGGGTTCTCACGGCCAGTTTTGTACCGCTTGTTCGCAAAAGGTCTCCATGAAAAAGAGGGGATGGTCTTGTCCTCCGCGAGGGTTTGTTAAACTTAACGTTGATGCTTCTTTTTGACCATGATTTACTTAGGGGTACGATGAGAGCAGTCCTAAGAGATGACAAAGGTAGATTTATTGTTGGGGGAAACAGTAAGATTGACTGGTGCGCTAATGTTCTAATGGCTGAAGCCCGGGCCCTAAGATTCGGTCTGTCCCTGGCACAAATGACAGGATGCAACTGTGTTGATCTTGCATAAGCACACATCCAAGTCCTTGTCTTGAGGCGTCGCAATAGATGACAAAGTCTTTGGAGAAATCCGGTGGCACAAGCACGGGAGCAAAGGTCAAACGTCTCTTCAGTTCCTGGAAACTGTGCTCACATTGTGGGGTCCACTCGAACTTCTTATCTTTCTTGAGGAGTTCCGTCAGGGGCTTGGCAACTTTGGAGAAGTTCTCAACGAAGCGGTGACAATAGCTTGCTAAACCAAGGAAACTCCTATCTTGCTTAACTGTTTCAGGTGGAGTCCAATCAAGAATGGCCTGAACTCTTTCTCGGTTGATTGCAATGCCCTTACCGGAAATCACATGGCCTAGGTAGGTCACTTCTGGTAACCAAAATTCACACTTGGAGAACTTGGCATAAATACGATGCTCTCTGAGTTTTTCTAGCACAAGTCTGAGGTGCTCAGCATGCTCTGCTTCGTTCTTTGAGTAGATCAGTATGTCATCGAGGTAAACCACGACGAACTTATCCAAATACTCCATGAAGATTGAGTTCATCAGGGGGTAGAATGTGGCTGGAGCATTGGTTAGACGAAAAGACATGATCGTGTACTCATACTGTCCATAACGAGTGACAAAAGCTGTCTTGGAAATGTCACTGTTCTTAATCTTGATCTGATGGTAGCCTAGCCTCGAATCCATCTTGGAGAACATTGAGGATCCAACGAGTTGATCATATAGATCATTGATCCTGGGGAGCGGATACTTATTTTTTATTGTGACCAGGTTGACGGGCCAGTAATCCACAACCATTCGATCCGTTCCATCCTTCTTCTTCACAAAGAGGACGGGGCAAGCCCAAGGAGAAGAACTAGGTCGGATGAAACCCTTTTGCAAGGACTCGTCTAGTTGTTTCTTAAGCTCGGCTAGCTCCAAGGGTGCCATCTTATAGGGTCTTCTTGAAATTGGAACAGTTCCTGGGATGAGGTCTATCACAAACTCTACATCCCTGTCAGGTGGGATACCTGGCAACTCTTCTGGGAAGACATCCGGAAAACCTCGGACTATCGGAATATCTTGAAGCTCAGGAAGAGGGTTGGCATTGAGCGAGTAGAGCTGACGCTTTGCAACTCGAGTTGAAAAATTGACTATCTTGCCAGATGGACGCGTAAGCTGAACAGACCCGGTGGAGCAATCAATCTTGGCATGATGAGCTGTCATCCAATCCAATCCCAAGATGATGTTAATATCTGAAGACTTGAGAGCTATCAGCGAAGCAGGGAACACAAGTCTGTCAACAAGGATTTCATTTCCATGGCTTATTCTCGTGGTCTTCCATCTAGACCCTGGAGTCTGAACTTCAAGAGCAGTTGGCATATTGCAAAATGACATGTCATGCAACCGGGCATAGCCTTCTGAGATGAAGGAATGTGATGCTCCAGTGTCAAACAAAACTGATGCTGGATGACAATTTACGAGGAGCGTTCCAAGGACAACATCATGATTCTCATGAGCTTCTTCGGCTAAGACGTGGTTCACACAACCACGTTCAATGACAACTGGCTTGGCATGGATTGTCTTGACTCTAACAGACTTTCCAGACTGGGATGGAGCAACATTGTACTGAGTGCAATTGCGAGCGATGTGACCTGGCTCTCCGCACTTGTAGGAAGTCACAGAAGTTGAACGTGGAACCGCATTGGTAGGCGGTCGACCAACAGGCTTGGGTGAAGCATTTGGCTGAGTTGGACGAGGCACCACATGGGATGGCCTCGCATATCCAGGTGGAAGCGATGAGTTCAGAACCCAAATCCGGCGCCTCTGATATCTAGAGCCGGAGGTAGAAGCCAAATCACGGTTATGCTTGCAAGACTCTTCATAAGTGAGCTGAGCTGTCTCTGCATTGATGGCCTTGTTCACAAGAGCCTGGAAGGTGTCGCAATGATGTAAGTGAAGATCACGACGCAACTTCGGGTTGAGACCCTTCCTGAACCTAGCTTGCTTCTTGGTGTCCGTAGACACTTCGTTTGTGGCATAACGGGCAAAGTTCTCAAACTCTCGACTATATGCATCTACAGCCATCTTACCCTGAGTAAGGTTACAGAACTCTTCCTTCTTTCGGTCCATGAGACCCTGAGGAATATGATGCTCACGGAAAGCCTCTATGAATTCTTCCCAGGTAGGAATCTGGCCAGCTGGAATTATAGTCTCATAGTTCTCCCACCATATACTAGCATGACCCTCCAGGTGATATGTAGCATAGGTGACCTTGTCAGCCTCAGCCATGTTCGCAGAACGTAGCTTATTTGTGATGCTACAGAGCCAGTCATCTGCATCGACTGGCTCAATGGAGTGATGAAAGGTGGGTGGGTACAATTTAATGAAATCACGGATGGTCACTGTCCCAGCACATTGATGTGCGGTGTTTTCCTCAATACGAGCCAGCAAGCGATTTGACTCACGCTTGTCCTTCTCAACGTCTAGCATGAATTGTGCCAACGAAGGTGAATCCGGCAGAACTTCAACATCTCCGGTACCACGTCTTTGGCCCTTCTTGCGGCCAGTGGCAGCTTCGTTACTGAGAGACATCATGAGGATGATAAACTGAGATTAGACAGAGCGACATACCAGAGAGATAGAAGGAAATGCAAAAGCATTAGGTCTCCATAGAAATCCTAGGGAAAAATTGGGCAGCATAACGGCTGTGGATGCTCATAAATGAGACATCCTGCAAAAGATTCAGGTGCCACGACACCTCAACATCACAACCTCAAGATTCTGATCGAACTAACAAGCTACACATGCAACACTCGAGGGCTGGAATGCAACTCAGATCAACCATTCCTATAAGTCTACGAAATAGTAACTCGAGATCCTGGTAGATAGCTTCTTAATCCCCGTAGAAAAGAAGAGGGTGACTCAGAATCAGAATAACATGGGAAAAGGAGTAAAAAGAGCCTTACGTTCTCTTCCACAATCAATTCCCTTATATAACTAAAGCATTTTTAGACACAACATCGACCAGTTTGGCTTCGTAGTCCTACAGTCAGTCAAGCTCTGATACCAATGCTGTCGGGACCCCGATCCTAAGCCATACGAATCTAGCATGTAACATATCATATCACTTTGCGGCCTCACGCACGGTAGTCCCCACGGCTGCCACCTTACTCAAAGATTTTGGGTCCCGGTGCGATTCGAATTTTCGGGGAACCCCATGGTCCAATTATGGGGACCTCTCCAAAACTCACAGATTTGGTTCATACTGGTCAGTTTTCTATGCTATTACTCATTGATTTTGGGTCCCAGGGCGATCCGAACGTCCGAGGAAGTCCAGAGTCTGCTTACGGGGACCTCGCCAAAACTACGAGGTTTTGCGTATTATGGCTTGTTGTCAAAGCTATTACTCACAGATTTTGGGTCCCGTGGCGATCCGAATGCTCGGTGAACACTGGGGTCCGCTTACGGGGACCTAGCCAAAACTCGCAGGTTTGGTCCATTCTGTCCAGTTTTCTATGCTATTACTCAGTGTTTTTGGATCCCCGGGCCATCCGAACGTTCGCGAAACCCCAGGTTCCGTTTATGGGGACCTCGCCTAAATTGCTAGATTTTGCATATTATGGCTAGTTTTCAACGCTATTACTCATGATTTCGGGTCCCGGGGTGATCCGAATGTTCTGGGAACCCCGGGGTCCGCTTATGGTGTCCTCGCCAAAACTCGTAGATTTGGTCCATTCTTACCAGTTTACTATGCTAGTACTCATTGTTTTGGCGTACCGGGGCAATCCAAATGTTCGTGGAACCCCGAAGTCCGCTTAAGGGGACCTCGCCAAAACTCGTAGATTTGGCATATTCTGGCCAGTTTTCTACGCTATTACTCACTATTTTGGGGTGCCGGGGCGATCTGAACGTTCGGGGAACCCTTGTTTCGTTTATGGGGCCTAGTGAAAACTCACATATTTGGTCCATTTTGTCCATATTTCAATGTTATTACTCAATGACTTTGGATCCTTGGGCGATCTCAATGTTCGGGCAACCCCGAGGTCCACTTATGCGGACGTCATCAAAATTCGGAGATTTGGTCAATACTGGTCAGTTTTCTATGCTATTACTCACTGATTTGGGGTCCTGGTGCGATCCGAGTGTTCGGGGAACCCCTCGATACCGTTATGGGGACCTCATCAAAACTCACAGATTTCGCATATTATGGCCAGTTTTCTATGCTATTACTCACTGATTTTGGATCCCCCGACGATTCAAACTTCGGGGAACCCCGTGATCAGGTTATGGGGACTTCTCTAAAACTCGTAGATTTGGTCCATTCTCGCCAGTTTTCTATGCTATTACTCACTGTTTGTGGGTCCCAAGGAGATTTGAATGTTTAGGGAACCTCGGAGTCCGCTTACGGGGACCTCACCAAAACAACCAGGTTTCGCGTATTATAGCTAGGTTTCAAAGCTATTACTCTCTGATTTTGGGTCCGCCAGCGATCCAAGTGTTTGGGGAACACCGGGGTCCGCTTACGATGACCTCGCCAAAACTCGCAGGTTTGGTCCATTCTATCCAGTTTTCCATGCTATTACTCACAATTTTTGGATCCCGGGGCGATCCGAACGTTCGGGGTACCCCGGATCCGGTTACGGGGACCACGCCTAAATTACCAGATTTCGCATATTATCGCTAGTTTTCAATGCTATTACTCACTCATTTTGGGTCCCGGGGCGATCCGAATGTTCTGGGAACACCGGGGTCCGCTTACTGGGACCTCGACAAAATTCACAGGTTGGTCCATTCTGTCCTGTTTTCTATGCTATTACTCACTGTTTTTTTTGTCCCGGGGACATCCGTACGTTCGAGAAACCCCAGGGTCCGGTTATGGGGACCTCGCATAAACTACCAGATTTGGCATATTATGGCTAGTTTTCTGTGCTATTACTCACTGATTTTGGGTCTCGGGGCGATCCGAACGTTTGGGAAACCCGTGGTCCGCTTACGGGGACCCCGTAAAAAAATCGCAGATTTGGTCCATTCTGGCCAGTTTTCAATGATATTACTCATTGTTTTTGGGTCTCGTGGTGATCCGAACGTTCGTGGAACCCCAGGGTCCGGTTACGGGGACCTCGCCTAAACTTATAGATTATGGCTAGATTTCAATGCTATTACTCACGGTTTTTGGGTCCCAGGGAGATCCGAACGTTCGGGGAACCCCGAAGTCCGCTTATGGGGACTTCACCAAAACTCGCAGATTTGGCATATTATGGCCAGTTTTCTTTGCTATTACTCACTATTTTTGGGTCCCAGGGCGATCCGAACTTTCGCGAACCCTAGGGTCCGGTTACGGGGCCTCGCCTAAACTCACAGATTTCACATATTATGGCTTGATTTCAATGCTATCACTCACAATTTTTGGGTCCCGTGGAGATCCGAATGTTCGGGGAACCCCGGAATCCTCTTACGGGGACCTCGCCAAAACTCACAAGTTTGGTCCAGTATGTCCAGTTTTCTATGCTATTAGTCACTTTTTTTGGATCCCAAGGCCATTCGAACGTTTGGGGAACCCCGGGGTCCGATTACGGAGACCCAGCCAAAACTACCAGATTTTGTATATTATGGCTAGTTTTCAATGCTATTACTCACTGATTTTGGGTCCCAGGGCGATCCGAATGTTCGGGGAACCACGGGGTCCGCTTACGGTGACCTCGCCAAAACTCGTAGATTTGGTCCATTATGGCCAGTCTATTATGCTAGTACTCACTATTTTTGGGTCCCAAGGCGATCCGAACGTTCATGGAACCCTGGAGTCTGCTTCCGGGGACCTCGCCTAAACTACCAGATTTTGCATATGTTGACCAGTTTTCTACGCTATTTACTCACTATTTTTGCGTCCCAGGGCGATCCGAACGTTCGGGGAACCCTGGATCCATTTACGGGGACCTCGCAAAAACTCACATATTTGGTCCATTTTGTCCATATTTCAATGCTATTACTCAATGACTTTGGGTCCCAGGGCGACCTGAATGTTCAGGGAACCCCAGGATCCGCTTACGGGGATGTCATCGAAATTCGCAGATTTGGTCCATACTGGTCAGTTTTCTATGCTATTACTCACTGATTTGGTGTCCCGGAGCGACCCGAGTGTTCGGGGAACCCCGGGATCCGGTTACGGGGACCTCGTCAAAATTCACAGATTTCGCATATTATGGTCAGTTTTCTATGCCATTACTCATTGATTTTGGGTCCCCTGACGAATCAAACGTTCGGGGAACCCCATGAGCAGGTTATAAGGACTTCGCTAAATCTCGCAGATTTGGTTTATTCTAGCCGGTTTTCTATGCTATTACTCACTGTTTGTGGGTCCCAAGGAGATCTGAATGTTTAGGGAACCCCGAAGTCCGCTTACGGGGACCTCGCCAAAATTACCAGATTCGGCATATTATGGCCAGTTTTATATGCTATTACTCACTGATTTTGGGTCTCGGGGCGATTCGAACGTTTGGGAAACCCGTGGTCCGCTTACGGGGACCTCACCAAGATTTGGTCCATTCTGGCTCGTATTCAATGATATTACTCATTGTTTTTGGTTCCCGGGGAGATCCGAACGTTCGTGGAACCCCGGGGTCAAGGTTACGGGGACCTCACCTAAATTCACAGATTATGCCTCGATTTCATTAATATTACCCATAGTTTTTGGGTCCCGAGGAGATCCGAGTGTCCGGGAAACCCCGAAGTCCGCTTACAATGACCTCGCCAAAACTCACAGATTTGGCATATTATGGCCAGTTTTCTATGCTATTACTCACTGATTTGGGGTTCCGGGGCGATCCGTATGTTCGGGGAAGCCCGTGGTCCAGTGATGGGGACCTCACCGAAACTCACAGATTTGGTCCATGCTGGCGAGTTTCTATGCTATTACTCACTGATTTTGGGTCCCACGGCGTTCTGAACGTTCGGGAAACTCCGGAGTCCGCTTATATGGACCTCACCAAAACTACCAGGTTTCGCGTATTATGGCTAGTTTTCAAAGCTATTCATTGATTTTGGGTCCCCTGGCGAACCAACTGTATGGGGAACACCTGGGTCCGCTTACGATGACCTCGCCAAAACATTTTTGGATCCCGGGGCGATCTGAATGTTCGGGGTACCCTCGATCCGTTTACGGGGACCATGCCTAAACTACCAGATTTCGCATATTATGGCTAGTTTTCAATGCTATTACTCACTGATTTTTGGCCCCGGGGCGACCCGAATGTTTTGGGAACACCGGGGTCCGCTTACGGGGACCTCGACAAAATTCACAGGTTGGTCCATTATGTCCAGTTTTCTATGCTATTACTCACAATACAAATACGTGCCTCGCTACCCCTACTTTGTCACTGGGTGAGGACACCGCAAAATTGAACCGAAAACTAAGCACTTCTCCCATTGCAAGAATTACCAATCTAGTTGGCCAAACCAAACCAATAACTCGAAGAGACTTGCAAAGATATGAAATCATGCATATAAGAATTCAGAAAGATTCAAATAATATTCATAGATAAGCTGATCATAAACCCACAATTCATCGAATCTCGACAAACACACCGCAAAAGAGTATTACATCGGATAGATCTCCATGAAGATCATGAAGAACATGGTATTGAAGAACAAAGAGAGAGAAGAAGCCATCTAGCTACTAGCTATGGACCCGAAGGTCTGTGGTGAACTACTCACGCATCATCAGAGGGGCGATGGAGTTGATGTAGATGCCCTCCGTGATCGAATCCCCCTCCGACAGATTACCGGAAAAGGCTCCAAGATTGGATCTCACGGGAACAAAGGCTTCCGGCGGCGGAAAATTATTTTCGTGGATCTTTTTCGTATCCAGGGAATATTTGGGAATTTATAGGCCGAAGAATAGGGTTAGGAGGGCTGCCGAGGGGCCACAAGCCAGGGGGTCGCCCCCCCCTTAGTGCGCGCCCAGGTGGCTTGTGACTCCACGGCAGGTCTCCTGCCTTCATCTCCAAGTCTGCTGGGTTTCTTTTGGTCCAAGAAAAATCATTCCGAAGATTTTATTCCGTTTGGACTCCGTTTAATATTCCTTATCTGCAATATTCAAAAACAAGGAAAAAAAATAGAAACTGGCACTAGGCTCTAGATTAATAGGTTAGTCCCAAAAATAATATAAAATAGCATATTAATGCATATAAAACATCCAAAACAGATAATATAATAGCATGGAACAATCAAAAATTATAGATACGTTGGAGACGTATCAAGCATCCCCAAGCTTAATTCCTGCTCGTCCTCGAGTAGGTAAATGATAAAAACCGAATTTTTGATGTGAAATGCTACCTAACATATTTATCCATGTAATATTCTTTATTGTGGCATGAATATTCAGATCCATAAGATTCAAAACAAAAGTCTAATATTGACATAAAAACAGTAATACTTCGAGCATACCAACAAGGCAATTGTGTCCTTTCGAAATAACATGGCCTTAGAAAGTTATCCCTACAAAATCATATGGTCTGGCTATGCTCCATCTTCCCCACACAAAGTATCTAAATCATGCACAACCCCGATGACAAGTCAAGCAATTGTTTCACACCTTTTATGTTCTCAAACCTTTTCAACTCTCATGCAATACATGAGCGTGAGCCATGGATATAGCACTATAGGTGGAATAGAATATGGTGGAGGTTGTGAGGAAAAAGGAGAAGATAGTCTCACATCAACTAGGCGTATCAACGGGCTATGGAGATGTCCATCAATAGATATCAATGTGAGTGAGTAGGGATTGCCATGCAACGAATGCACTAGAGCTATAAGTGTATGGAAGTTCAAAAAGAAAACTAAGTGGTTGTGCATATGATGAAAAATTCCACTAGTTATATGAAAGTGACAAAATAGGAGACTCTCTATCATGAAGATCATGGTGCTACTTTGAAGCACAAGTGTGGAAAAATATAGTAGCATTGTCCCTTCTCTCTTTCTCTCATTTTTTTTCTTTTTCCTTTTTTTTATTTTGGTGGGCATCTTTGGCCTCTTTTTTTTATTTGGGCTTCATTGGCCTCTTTTATTATTTATAAAGTCCGGATACTCATCCCAACTTGTGAGGGATTCATAGTTTCCATCATCCTTTTCTCTCACGGGACAAATGCTCTAATAATGAAGATCATCACACTTTTATTTACTTACAACTCGATACCTAGAACAAAATATGACTCTATATGAATGCTTACGAATGCAAGGCAATATGAAAATGATGGTGCATGTCATGAAAAATGGAACGGTGGAAGTTGCATGGCAATATATCTTGGAATGGCTATGGAAATGCCATAATAGGTAGGTATGGTGTCTGTTTTGAGGAAAGTATATGGTGGCTGTTTTTAGGAAGGTGGGTTTAATGCACCGGCGAAAGTTGTGCGGTACTAGAGAGGCTAGCAAAGGTGGAAGGGTGAGAGTGCGTATAATCCATGGACTCAACATTAGTCATAAAGAACTCACATACTTATTGCAAAATTCTATTAGTTATTGAAGCAAAGTATTAGACGCATGCTCCTAGGGGAGAGGTTGGTAGGAGTTAACCATCGCGCGCTCCCGACCTTCACACAAAGGTTGACAATCATTAAACAAATCATGCTCCGACTTCGTTACATAACGGTTCACCATACATGCATGCTACGGGAATCACAAACTTTAACACAAGTATTTATTCCAATTCACAACTAATCACTAGCATGACTCTCATATTACCATCTCTATATCTCAAAACTATATGCAAGGAATCAAACTTCTCATAGTATTCAATGCACTTTATATGAAAGTTTTTATTATATCCCTCTTGGATGCCCATTATATTAGGACTAAATTCATAACCTAAACCAATTACCAAGCTGTTTAAAGACTCTCAAAATAATATAAGTGAGGTACGAGAGTTCAATAATTTCTATAAAATAAAACAACACCGTGCTCTAAAAAGATATAAGTGAAGCACTAGAGCAACATTGCCTAGCTCAAAAGATATAAGTGAAGCACATAGAGTATTCTAATAAATTCACGATTAACGCATGTCTCTCTCAAAATATGTGTACAGCGAGGATGATTGTGGCAAACTAAAAAGCAAAGACTCATATCATACAATACGCTCCAAGCAAAACACATATCATGTGGTGAATAAAAATATAGCCTCAAGTAAATTTACCGATGGATTGAAGACGAAAAAGGGGATGCCTTCCGGGGGCATCCCCAAGCTTAGGCTCTTTGGTATCCTTGAATATGGCTTGGGATGCCTTGGGCATCCCCAAGCTTAGGCTCTTGCCACTCCTTATTCCATAGTCCATCAAATCTTTACCCAAAACTTGAAAACTTCACAACACAAAACTCAACAGAAAACTCGTGAGATCCGTTAGTATAAGAAAAATAAATCACCACTTTAGGTACTGTTGTGAACTCATTATTTATTTATATTGGTGTAATATCTACTGTATTCCAACTTCTCCATGGTTCATACCCCCCGATACAACCCATAGATACATCAAAATAAGCAAACAACACAAAGAAAACAGAATCTGTCTAGAACAGAACAGTCTGTAGTAATCTATAGACTTTGAATACTTCTGTAACTCCAAAAATTCTGAAAAATTAGGAAAATCAGGGAAATTTGTACATCAATGTTTTGTAAAAATTTCAGATCAAAATCACGTTCGAGTGAATTTACAAAATTCCTGGACTGAGAGCAAAAGTTTCTGTTTTTCAGCAAAATCAAATCACAAACACCGTAGACCATCCCAAAGGTCTTACTTGGCTCAAACACTAAATTAAACAAGAAAACACAATTACTACAGAGGTAATAATGTGTGGAAAACTCAAAAACAGAAGCAAAAACAAAAGCATAAAAATAAAATTGGGGTGCCTCCCAACAAGCGCTTTTGTTTAACGCCCCTAGCTAGGCATAACGCAATAGATCTAGGTATTGTCATCTTTGGTATTGGCAACTTTTGTGAGGGCCTTCTCAAATCCGGGAGGCTCTTTCCTCTTCCCCGGATTTGTAGGGGAAGAAACCATCTTAATATCCAAAATATCCAAACACTTATTGCAAAGGGTAATCAAAGTATTCAAGCGATTGAGGTTCCCACTAATATGTTTAAGGGGTTCGTGATATTGTTGTAATTCGACCAAGTGCTTATGTAAGTCACTCAATTTGTCGAGAATTTGAACTCCCTCTTGTGAGAAAGCAAACCCTTTGTTGGATGGAGGAACCCCCAAAATCCCCTCCAAAACTTCATAAGCAGCGTTCGTATCTAGCTCAATAAAATTCCCTTTTGAGGCGAAATCTAAAAGCTCTCTATGATGCAAAGCCAATCCAATGTAAAAATTTCTAAGCAAAACTTTGGCATCTCCTTTTAGATTGGAGATACGATAAGATTCCATTAGCCTATACCAGGCATCTTTCAAAATTTCCCCTTGTTTTTTTTGAAGTATAGAACTTCAAAATCTGGTGACAAAGGGGAGGTAGTAACGCTAGACATAGGCAACAAGTAACAGATCCAGCGGGAAAGAGGCAAATAAAAAAGAGGGCGAATAAAAAGGCAAATCTTTTTGGTATTTTCTGAAAATCGTTTTAGAAGTGGGGGAGAGGAAAACGAGAGGCAAATGGCAAATAATGTAAATGCAAGAGATGAGTTTGTGATGGGTACTTGGTAGGCTTGATGTAGATCTCCCCGGCAACGGCGCCATAAATCCTTCTTGCTACTTCTTGAGCATGCGTTGGTTTTCCCTTGAAGAGGAAAGGGTGGTGCAGCAAAGTAGATAAGTATTTCCCTCAGTTGTTGAGAACCAAGGTATCAATCCAGTAGGAGACACAAGCAAGTCCCCAATAGATGTACCTACACAAATAATCAAACACTTGCACCCAACGCTATAAAGGGGTTGTCAATCCCTTCACGGTTACTTGCAAGGATGAGAGCTGATAGAGATAGATAGATAGGATTGCTAAATCGAAAAGTAAAACAAAAGTAAAAACATTGCAGCGAAGTATTTTTGGTATTTTTGGTTTATAGATCTGAAAATATAATATGGAAAATAGACCCGGGGGCCATAGGTTTCACTAGAGGCTTCTCTCATGAAGGAAAATAATACGGTGGGTGAACAAATTACTGTCGAGCAATTGATAGAAAAGCGACTAATTATGAAGATATCCAAGGCAATGATTATGCATATAGGCATCACGTCCGTGTCAAGTAGACCGAAACGATTCTGCATCTACTACTATTACTCCACACATCGACCGACTCCTGCCCGCATCTAGAGTATTAAGTTCATGAAAAACAGAGTAACGCATTAGGTAAGATGACATGATGTAGAGGGATAAACTCAAGCAATATGATGAAAACCCCATATTTTTATCCTCGATGGCAACAATACAAATACATGCCTCGCTACCCCTACTTTGTCACTGGGTGAGGACACCGCAATATTGAACCCAAAACTAAGCACTTCTCCCACTGCAAGAATTACCAATCTAGTTGGCCAAACCAAACCAATAACTCGAAGAGACTTGCAAAGATATGAAATCATGCATATAAGAATTCAGAAAGATTCAAATAATATTCATAGATAAGCTGATCGTAAACCCACAATTCATCGGATCTCGACAAACACACCGCAAAAGAGTATTACATCGGATAGATCTCCATGAAGATCATGAAGAACATGGTATTGAAGAACAAAGAGAGAGAAGAAGCCATCTTGATGCTAGCTATGGACCCGAAGGTCTGTGGTGAACTACTCACGCATCATCGGAGGGGCAATGGAGTTGATGTAGATACCCTCCGTGATCGAATTCCCCTCCGACAGATTACCGGAAAAGGCTCCAAGATTGGATCTCACGGGAACAGAGGCTTCCGGCGGCGGAAAAGTATTTTCGTGGCTCTTTTTGGTATCCAGGGAATATTTGGGAATTTATAGGCCGAAGAATAGGGTTAGGAGGGCTGCCGTGGGGCCACAAGCCAGGGGGCGCGCCCCCCCTAGGGCGCGCCCAGGTGGCTTGTGACTCCACGACAGGTCTCCTGCCTTCATCTCCAAGTCTGCTGGGTTTCTTCTGGTCCAAGAAAAATCATTCCGAAGATTTTATTCCGTTTGGACTCCGTTTAATATTCCTTATCTGCAATACTCAAAAACAAGGAAAAAACAGAAACTAGCACTAGGCTCTAGATTAATAGTTTAGTCCCAAAAATAATATAAAATAGCATATTAATGCATATAAAACATCCAAAATAGATAATATAATAGCATGGAACAATAAAAAATTATAGATACGTTGGAGACGTATCATCCGTTTACGGGGACCTCGCCAAAACTCGCAGGTTTGGTCCATTCTGTCCAGTTTTCTGTGCTATTACTCAGTGTTTTTGGATCTCCGGGCCATCCGAACGTTCGCGAAACCCCAGGTTCCGTTTACGGGGACCTTGCTTAAACTAATAGATTTCGCATATTATGGCTAGTTTTCAATGCTATTACTCACTGATTTCGGGTCCCGGGGCGATCCGAATGTTCTGGGAACCCCGGGATCCGCTTATGGTGAACTCGCCAAAACTCGCAGATTTGGTCCATTCTTACCAGTTTATTATGCTAGTACTCATTGTTTTTGGGTCCCGGGGTAATCCAAACGTTCGAGGAACCCTGGAGTCCGCTTAAGAGGACCTCCTAAAAACTCGACGATTTGTCATATTCTCGCCAGTTTTCTACGCTATTACTCACTATTTTGGGTCCCGGGGCGATCCGAACATTTGGGGAACCCTTGCTCCGTTTATGGGCCCAAGTGAAAACTCACATATTTGGTCCATTTTGTCCATATTTCAATGTTATTACTCAATGACTTTGGGTCCCGGGGCGATCTCAATGATCGGGCAACCCCGAGGTCCACTTACGCCGACGTCATCAAAATTCGCAGAGTTGGTCAATACTGGTCAGTTTACTATGCTATTACTCACTAATTTGGGGTCTCGGAGCGATCCGAGTGTTCGGGGAATTTCGGGTTCCCGTTACGGGGACCTCATCAAAACTTACAGATTTCGCATATTATGGTCAGTTTTCTATGCTTTTACTCAAAGATTTTGGGTCCCCCGACGATTCGAACTTCGGGGAACCCCGTGATCAGGTTATGTGGACTTCTCTAAAACTCGTAGATTTGGTCCATTCTCGCTAGTTTTCTATGCTATTACTCACTGTTTGTGGGTCCCAAGGAGATTTGAATGTTCAGGGAACCTCGGAGCCCGCTTACGGGGACCTCGGCAAAACTACCAGATTTGGCATATTATGGCTAGTTTTCTATGCTATCAGTCATTGATTTTGGGTCTCGTGGTGATCCGAAAGTTTGGGAAACCAATGGTTTGCTGACGGGGACCTCGCCAAAAAATCACAGATTTGGTCCATTCTGGCTAGTTTTCAATGATATTACTCATTGTTTTTGGGTCCTTGGGCGATATGAATGTTCGTGGAACCCCGGGGTCTGGTTACGGGGACTTCGCCTAAACTCACAGATTATGGCTAGATTTCAATGCTATTACTTAGTTTTTGAGTCCCGAGGAGATCCAAACGATCGGGGAACCCCGGAGTCCGCTTATGGGGGCCTCGCCAATAGTCGAGGATTTGGCATATTATGGCAAGTTTTCTACGCTATTACTCACAATTTTTGGTTCTGAGGGCAATCCGAACGTTCATGGAACCCCGAGATCCGGTTACGGGGGCCTCGCCTAAACTCACAGATTTCGCATATTATGGCTAGATTTCAATGCTATTACGCATAGTTTTTGGGACCCGGGGAGATCCGAATGTTCAGGGAACCCCGGAGTCCATTTACGATGACCTCGCCAAAACTCGAAGATTTGGCATATTTTGGGTCCTTGGGCGATCCGAATTTTGAGGGAACCCCATGGTCTGGTTATGGGGACCTCGCCAAAACTCGCAGATTTGGTCCATTCTGGGTCCCAATGCGCTCCGAATGTTCGGGGAACTCCGGAGTTCGCTTACGGGGACCACACCAAAACTACCAGGTTTCACATATTATGGCTAGTTTTCAAAGCTATTACTCAATTATTTTGGGTCCCGGGGCGATCCGAATATTCGGGGAACACCGGGGACTGCTTATGGGGAGCTCGCCAAAACTCACACATTTGGTCCATTATGTCCAGTTTTCTATGCTATTACACATTGTTTTTGGATCCCGGGGCCATCCGAACGTTCGGGGAACCCCGGGGTCTTGTTAGTGGGACCTCGCCTAGACTACCAGATTTGGCATATTATGGCTAGTTTTCAATGCTATTTCTCATTGATTTTGGGTCGCGGGGCGATCCGAATGTTCGGGGAACCCCGAGGTCTGCTTATGGTGACCTCGCAAAACTCGTCGATTTGGTCCATTCTGGCCAGTTTTCTATGCTAGTACTCACTGTTTTTGGGTCCTAGGGCGATCTGAACGTTTGGGGTACCCAGGGATCTAGTTATGGGGACCTCGCCTAAACTACCAGATTTTGCATATTTATGGCTAGTTTTCAATGCTATTACTCAGTGATTTTGGGTCCCAGGTGGATCCGAACATTTGGGAAACTCCGGAGTCTGCTTACGGGGACCACGCCAAAAATACCAGGTTTCACATATTATGGTTAGTTTTCAAAGCTATTACTAACAGATTTTGGGTCCCGGGGCGATCCGAATGTTCGGGGAACACTGGGTCTGCTTACAGGGACCTCTCCAAAACTCGTAGGTTTTGATCCATTCTGTCGAGTTTTCTATCCTATTACTCACTGTTCTTCGGTCCTGGGGCCATCCGAACATTCAGGGAACCCCGTGGTCCGTTTACGGGGACCATGCCTAAACTACCATATTTCGCATATTGGCTAGTTTTGAATGCTATTACTTGCTGATTTTGGGTCCCGTGGCGATCCGAATGTTCGGGGAACACTGGGGTCCGCTTACAGGGACCGCGCCAAAACTTGCAGGTTTGGTCCATTCTGTCCAGTTTTCCATGCTATTACTCACTATTTTTGGATCCCGGGGCTATCCGAACGTTTGTGGAACCCCGGGGTCCGGTAGTGGGGACCTCGCCTAAACTATCATATTTGGCATATTATTGCCAGTTTGCAATGCTATTACTCACCGATTTTGGGTCCCGGGGCGATCCGAATGTTCAGGGAACATCGGGGTCCGCTTACAATGACCTTGCAAAAACTCGCAGATTTGGTCCATTCTGGCTAGTTTTATATGCTAGTACTCACTGTTTTGGGGTCCCAGGGCGATCCGAGCGTTCGAGGTACCCCAGGATCCGGTTACGGGGACCTCGCCTAAACTACTAGATTTCGCAAATTATGCCTAGTTTTCAATGCTATTACTCACTGATTTTGGGTCCCAGGGCGATCCAAATTTTCGGGGAACCCTAGGGTTCGCTTACCGTGACCTCGCCAAAACTCGCAGATTTTTTCCATTCTGGCCAGTTTACTTTACTAGTACTCACTGTTTTTGGGTCCTGGGGCGATCCGAATGTTCATGGAACCCCGTAGTCCGTTTACGGGGACCTCGCCAAAACTCACATATTTGGTCCATTTTGTCCATATTTCAATTCTATTACTAAATGACTTTGGGTCCCGGGGCGATCCGAATGTTCGGGGAACCCCGGGGTCCGCTTACGAATACGTCATCAAAATTCACAGATTTGGTCCATACTGGTCAATTTTCTATGCTATTAGTCAATGATTTGGGGTCCCGTAGCGATCAGAGTGTTCGGGGAACCCAAGGATCCTGTTACGGGGACCTCGTCACAACTCACAGATTTCACATATTACGGTCAGTTTTCTATGCTATTACTTAGTGATTCTGGGTCCCCCGACGATTCAAACGTTCGGGGAACCCCATGATCAAGTTATGGGGACTTCGCTAAAACTCGCAGATTTCATCCATTTCGGCCAGTTTTCTGTGCTATTACTCATTGTTTGTGGGTCCCAAGGAGATTTGAACGTTCAGGGAACCCCAGAGTCTGCTTACGGGGACCTCGACAAAACTACCGGATTTGGCATATTATGGCTAGTTTTCTATGCTATTACCCACTGATTTTGGGTCTCGGGGCAATCCGAACGTTTGGGAAACCCGTAGTCCGCTTTCGGGGACTTCGCCAAAAAATCACAGGTTTGGTCTATTCTAGCCAGTTTTCATTGATATTACTCATTGTTTTTGGGTCCTGGGGCGATCCGAACGTTTGTGGAACCCCGGGGTCCGTTTACGGGGACCTTGATACGTCTCCAACTTATTTATAATTTATGAAGTATTCATGCCATATTTACAACAATTTTATATGGTTTTGGTATGATTTGCATGGAACTAACCCGGACTGACGCTGTTTTCAGCAGAACTACTGTGGTGTTGTTTTTTTGTGCAGAAATCAAAGTTCTCCAAATGCAACGAAACTTTTTGACGGTTATTTTGGGAACAAAAGTGGCACTAGAAGCTTCGTGGGAGTGCCAGAAGAGCCACGAGGTGGCCACAACCCACCAGGGCGCGCCAGCCCCCTCTGGCGCGCCCTGGTGTCTTGTGGGACCCTCGTGGCCCATTTTTGCGTGAAACCGACACCCAAAAATCCTATATATTCAGAAACCCCTAGAAATAACCCTAGAAGAGAAGCTCCTCCGCCGCAACTCTCTGTATCGACGAAAAACCAATCTGGAGACGTTCCAGTACCCTACTGGAGAGGGGAATCCATCTCCGGTGGCCATCTTCATCATCCCGGCGGAGGCCATGATGAGGAGAGAGTACTCCACCCTCGGGCCTGAGGGTATGTACCAGTAGCTATGTGTTCAATCTCTCTCTCTCTCTCTCTCTCTCTCTCTCTCTCTCTCTCTCTCTCTCTCTCTCGTGTTCTTGAGATGTCACGATCTTGATGTATACGGGCTTTGTTAATATAGTCAGATCATATGATGTTATTCCCTTGCTATCATGTTGTGATGAATTGAATCTTTCCCTTTGAGATATTGTTATGTTCGATTGAATACTGGATTTGAGAACACTTGATATATGTCTTGCATGTGGATACCCGTGATGACGATGGGTGTACTATTGATTCACTTGATGTATGTTTTGATACTCAACTTGTAGATTCCCGAGGTGACATTGGGGCAATCTATGCATAGGGGTTGATACACGTTCTTGTCCTATGTTCTCCGATAGAAATCTTGGGGCACTCTTTGAGGTTCTTTCTGTTGGATTAACTATTATGAATTTGAAATTGTTTGATGTGTATCTTATAATTAAGTCATGGATACTTGTGGTGACATTAGAGTTGGTTGATGCGTATCATATGGTGTTATTTTAGTACAAACTCTTAGATAGATTGGTTGGAAAGGATAACTTGGTGTTATTTTAGTATGAACTCTTGGATAGATCAATCGGAAAGGATAACTATAAGGTGGTTTCGTACCCTACATACAATTTCTTCTTATGTTCTCCGCTATATTAGAACTTTGGAGTGATTCTTTGTTGCACGTTGAGGGATGGTTATGTGATCCAATTATATTAGCATTGCTGGGAGATTGCACTAGTGAAAGTATGAACCCTAGGCCCTATTACCAAGCATTAATATACCGTTTTGCTCGTTGTTTACTATTTGTTACCTTGCTGTTTTTATATTTTCAAATTACAAAAACCTATATCTACCATCCATATTGCACTTGTATCACCATCTCTTCGCCGAACTAGTGCACATATACAATTTGCCATTGTATTGGGTGTGTTGGGAACACAATAGATTTCTTCTATTTGATTGCAGGGTTGCTTGGGAGAGACCATCTTCATCCTACACCTCCCACGGATTGATAAACGTTAGGTCATCCACTTGAGGGAAAATTGCTACTGTCCTACAAAACTCTGTGCTTGGAGGCCCAACATAGTCTACAAGAATAAAGTTGTGTAGTAGACATCAAGCTCTTTTCTGGCGCCGTTGTCCGGGAGGTGAGTGCTTGAAGGTATATCTTTAGATCTTGCAATTGAATCTTTTAGTTTTTTGTTTTATCACTAGTTTGGTTTATAAAAGAAAACTAAAAAAATGGAATTGAGGTGGCCTCATATTATTCGTCTTTATCATGTCTTTCTTGAAAATGATGGAAAGGAAAATTGTGCTCAATTGATAGAAGAAGAATTTAATAAAATGTTTGGCATGAATGATGAGCATGATTGCAATGTTGCTAGTATGAATTCTCTGAATATCCATGATGCTAATGAAATGCAAAGCCACAAGCTTGGGGGTGCAATTATTGATGAAGATGATATTTTTTGTCCCCCAAGTTTTGATGAGCAAATTTATTTTGATGATGGCATGCTTACTATCTATGATGATTATTGTGATGACATGTATGCTATAAAGAGTAATGACAACCATGAAACTTGTCATCATGATTTTAATATTCAAAGTGGTTATGTCAATCAAGTTTCTCATGATAGTTATTTTGTTGAGTTTGCTCCCACTATTATGAATGAAAAGAAATATGCTTATGTGGAGAGTAATAAATTTGCTATGCTTGTGGATCATGAAAAGAATGCTTTATGTGATAGTTATATTGTGAAAATTATTATGAGGGAGGAACCTATGCTTGTAGGAATTGCAACAATATCAAGTTTCCTCTCTATGTGTTCAAAGTTTTGAAGTTGTGCTCGTTTTGACTTCCTATGCTAGTTGATTCTTGCTCCCATAAATTGTTTGCTCACAAAATACCTATGCATAGGAAGTGGATTAGACTTGAATGCGCTTGTCATATGCTTCATGATGCTCCCATTGTGTTCCAATTCTTTAGTTTTATGTGAGCATCATTGAAATCATCATGCCTAGCTAAAATGCATTAAAGAAAAGCGCTTGTTGCGAGACAACCCAACACTTTTCCTTTCTGTTTTTGTGTGTTCATATGATTAATCTACTGTATTAATCATATATTGTGTCTTTTATTTCAATAATGTGCCAAGTAAAGCCTTTGGGATAGTATGGATACTTGTTGATTTGATTCTGTGCAAAAACAGAAACTTTTGCCTCCAGTAAATAATTTATATTATTTTACATGAGCGTGAAAAATTTCTGAAATTTTTACACAGTATTTATATACCAATTATTTAAGTTGTCCTAATTTTTCAGAATTTTGAGAGACGGGGAAGTATGGTTATACTACAGATCTTCACAGACTGTTCTGTTTTTGTCAGATTCTGTTTTGCATGCATAGTTTGCTTGTTTTAGTGTTCCCATAGCTTATATTCAGTGATATAAATTATGAGAATGGTATAATACAGTAGGTATCATGTGGTAACAATTATTAATCTTGTCTTAACAGTACCTAAGTGAATGATCTATATTTACTATACTAACCCATCTCACGAAGTTCCGTTAAGTTTTGTGTTATTGAAGTTTTCAAGTTTTGGGTGAGACACCAATATGAGGAGAATAAGGAGTGAAAAGAACCTAAGCTTGGGATTTCCAAGGAACCCCCAAGGTAATATCCAAGGAAGATTCAAGCGCCTAAGCTTGGGGATGCCCCGGAAGGCATCCCCTCTTTCGTCTTCAACATTATCGGTATATCTTACTTAAAGCTATATTTTTATTCATCGCATAATATGTGATTTGCTTGGATCGTCATTATATTTTGTTATTTTATGTTAGGTATTATTTATAATCTTGTTTTTCAATAAAAAAATTCAAGAATTGCCTTAGGATGCTTGCATTGCATGTTTGATGTGTGCTGTGTAAAAACAGAAACTTTCTCTGTAGTGTTTGAATTTTCATATTTTACCGGAACGTTGAAAGTTTCTGAAATTTTTAAACAGTGTTGTCATATAAATTCTTTATCACGTCCAAAATTTTCATAATTGTTTGAGGTATAGAAGTACACTGTTTTCATAAATTGCTACAGACTGTTCTGTTTGGACAGATTGCTGTCATAGTTTTGTTATCTACTTATCCTATAGTTTCCATAGCCTATATTGGTAGATATAAATTGTGGAAACGATAGTAAAGAGTAGATGATGTTTGAAAATTATTGTGCAACTTGTGTTGGCAGTACATAAAGAGTTGATTTATTATTATGTGCACTAACCTATCTCACGAGTTCTTTTCAAGTTTTGTGTGGATGAAGTTTTTGAGAATAGGTGAAACCGGGATATGAGAGGATTGAACGAGATACAAAATCTCAAGCTTGGGGATGCCCAAGGCACCCCAAGTAAATATTTCAAGAAGTCTCAAGCATCGAAGCTTGGGGATGCTACGCATCCCACCTCTCTTCGTCAACTATCGGTTAGCCTATGTTGAGCCTAAATTTTTATTCGTTCACATGATGTGTGCTATTCTTGGAATGTCATTTTATTTTGTTTTGCTTGCTGTTTTAAATAAAATACTCAAATCTGAAAATGTTTATTGGGAGAGAGGGCCCTCACATAGCTACTTAATTATTTGACTACTCATTGATCTTCACTTATATCTTTTGAGAGTAGTTTGATGTTTACTCTTGTGCTTCACTTATATCCGGAGTGTAAATTGTGAATGAATCGAATATCATAAATCTGAAATTATCAATGTGATTTATGCTTAGTAGTAGCTTCACATCTGGTTTACAAAGTAAAATCAGTTGAAGTTTGACAATCATCAAATTGGTCATACAAGCAATTCATGAATGATTAGTATATGGAAGAGAACTTTCACATACAAATATATTATCTTGGACATCTTCTATGATTGTGAATACCCATTAATTATTTTCAAACTTGAGAAAAGTAGTTGAAGTTGGACAAGGAAGACAACGTAATGAGTTATGGTTGTGTATATTTGCATAGAAGTTATATTGTTATGGATCCTCCAACATGTGGTGTTTGCTTAGGATCTTTTGCTAGCCAAAAATCCGTACTAAGTAGAGATACTACTTGTGCATCGAAAAACCCTTAAACCCAGTTCCTTGACATGAGTGTCCACCATACCTACCTATGGATTGAATAAGATCCTTCAAGTAAGTTGTCATCGGTGCAAAAATGCAATAAAAATTGCTTCTAAATGTGTTCGATCATTTAGTGTAAGAGAAAATTGAGCGTTGTACGAACTTGTGATGGCAAAGTAATAAAAGCAACGGACTGCATAATAAAGGTTGTTATCATAAGGGGCAATATAACGTGACGTTCTTTTGCATTACGGGATTGTGCATACAAAACCAAAAAGCGCATGACAACCTCTGCTTCCCTCTGCGAAGGGCCTATCTTTTACCTTTCAGTATTTACTTTTATGCAAGAGTCAATAGTATGCATTCCCATTTCAACCTCAATTATTCTCTAGTTGGCAAGCATGATGTGGTGGGGAAAGATCTAGGCGCGTATGGCCAGTCAAATATATTTGATCATGACTTATTATTGTTGACAATTATCTCTATGATAAATGAGTTGGGAGGCGAAACATTAAGCCCTTATCTTTCTCTGTGTTCAATGCATGTCATTTGTTCTAAACATATGCTTTGAGTACTAGCAATCATAGAAGACTATATGATGATTGAGTATGTGGAGCTCTTACTTAGACTTTGTTAAAATGTTGAATTGCAATTGTTTGGTGACTAAGAACATAGATTGTTAAGTTTGAAGAGAATTCATTGTTTGAACCATAACATGTGAATTGGTTGCTACTTTATCATGATGAGTTTTATGAGAAAGAGTTGCTATTATGATGCTAGGAAAAGTGGTTGAAATTATCATTGATCAAACTTATGCACTATGCTAGCATTCACACTTCATAAATTATTTATTTTATCATTTACCTACTCGAGGACGAGTAGGAATTAAGCTTGGGGACGCTGATACGTCTCCAACGTATCTATAATTTATAAAGTATTCATGCCAAATTTACAACAATTTTATATGGTTTTGGTATGATTTGCATGGAACTAACCCGGACTAACGCTATTTTCAGCAGAACTACCGTGGTGTTGTTTTTTTGTGCAGAAATAAAAGTTCTCCAAATGCAACGAAACTTGTTGATGATTTTTTTGGAACAAAAGAGGCACTAGAAGTTTCGTGGGAGGGCCAAAAGAGCCACGAGGTGGCCACAACCCACCAGGGCGTGCCAGCCCCCTCTAGCGCGCCCTGGTGTCTTGTGGGCCCCTCGTGGCCCATCTTCGCGTGAAACCGACACCCAAAAATCCTATATATAAAAAAACCTTAAATAACCCTAGATGAGAAGCTCCGCAGCTGCAACTCTATATATCGACGAAAAACCAATCTGGAGACGTTCCAGTACCCTGCCAGAGAGGGGAATCCATCTCCGGTGGCCATCTTCATCATCCTGGCGGAGGCCATGACAAGGAGGGAGTAGTCCACCCTCGGGGCTGAGGGTATGTACCAGTAGCTATGTGTTCAATCTCTCTCTCTCTCTCGTGTTCTTGAGATGTCACGATCTTGATGTATCACGGTCTTTGTTAATATAGTCGGATCATATGATGTTATTCCCTTGCTATCATGTTGTGATGAACTGAATCTTTCCCTTTGAGATATCGTTATGTTGGATTCAATATTGGATTTGAGAACACTTGATATACATCTTGCATGTGGATACCCGTGGTGAAAATGGGGTGTTCTATTGATTCACTTGATGTATGTTTTGGTACTCAACTTGCGGATTCCCGAGGTGACATTGGGGCAATCTATGCATTGGGGTTGATACACGTTCTTGTCCTATGTTCTTCGATAGAAATCTTGGGGCACTCTTTGAGGTTCTTTGTGTTGGATTGAGTATTATGAATCTGAAAATGTTTGATGAGTATCGTAAAATTAACTCATGGATATTTGTGGTGACATTGGAGTATCTAGGTGACATTAGAGTTGGTTGATGCGTATCATATGGTGTTATTTTAGTACGACCTCTTAGATAGATTGATCGGAAAGGATATGTTCGTGTTACTTTAGTACGAACTCTTGGATAGATCGATTGTAAAGGATAACTTTAAGGTGGTTTCATACCCTACAAACAATTTCTTCTTATGTTCTCCGCTAGATAAGAACTTTGGAGTGATTCTTCGTTGCACGTTGAGGGATGGTTATGTGATCCAATTATATTAGCATTGTTGGGAGATTGCACTAGTGAAAGTATGAACCCTAGGCCCTATTACCAAGCATTAATATACCATTTTGCTCGCTATTTACTATTTGTTACCTTGCTGTTTTTATATTTTGAGAATACAAAAACCGATATCTACCATCCATATTGCACTTGTATCACCATCTCTTCGCCGAACTAGTGCACCTATACAATTTGCCATTGTATTGGGTGTGTTGGGGACACAAGAGATTTCTTCTATTTGATTGCATGGTTGCTTGAGAGAGTCCATCTTCATCCTACATCTCCCACGGATTGATAAACCTTAGGTCATCCACTTGAGGGAAAATTGCTACTGTCCTACAAAACTCTGCGCTTGGAGGCCCAACCTCGCCTAAACTCATAGATTATGGCTAGATTTCAATGCTATTACTCACAGTTTTTGTGTCCCGGGGAGATCCAAACGTTCAGGGAACCCCGGAGTCCGCTTACGGGGACCTCGTCAAAACTCGTAGATTTTGTATATTATGGTTAGTTTTCTACGCCATTAGTCACTATTTTGGCGTCCCGGGGCGATCCGAAATTTTGTGGAACCCCGAGGTCCGGTTATGGGGACCTCGCGTAAACTCACAGGTTTTGCGTAATATGGCTAGATTTCAATGCTATTACTCACTGATTTTGGGTCCCGGCGAGATCCGAATGTTCGGGGAACCCCGGTGTCCGCTTACGATGACCTTGCCAAAACTCGCAGATTTGGCATATTATGGCAAGTTTTCTATGCTATTGCTCACTGATTTTGGGTCGCGCGGCGATCGGAATGTTCAGGGAACCCCGTGTTCCAGTTATGGGGACCTCGCCAGAACTCACAGATTTGGTCCAGTCTGGCCAGTTTCTATGCTATTACTCACTAATTTTGGGTCCCAGGGCAGCCCGAACGTTCGGGGAACTCCGTAGCCCGCTTACGGGGACCCCGCCAAAACTACCAGGTTTCGCATATTATGGCTAGTTTTCAAAGCTATTACTCATTGATTTTGGGTCCCGGGGCGATCTGAATGTTCGTGGAACACCGGGGTCCGCTTACGTGGACCTCGCCAAAACTTTCAGGTTTGGTCCATTCTGTCCAGTTTTCTATGATGTTACTCATTGTTTTCGATCCCGAGGCCATCCGAACGTTCGGGGAACCCCGAGGTCCGGTTACGGGGACCTCGCCTAAACTACCAGATTTGGCATATTATGGCTATTTTCCAATGCTATTACTCACTGATTTTGGGCCCCGGGGCGATCCAATGTTCGGGGAACCCCGGGGTCCGTTTACGGTGATCTCGCCAAAACTCGCAGATTTGGTCCATTCTGGCCAGTTTACTTTGCTAGTAATCACTGTTTTTTGGTCCCGGGGCGACCTGAACGTTCGTGGAACTCCGGAGTCCGCTTACGGGGACCTCGCCAAAACTCGTAGATTTGGCATATTATGGCTAGTTTTTTATGCTATTACTGACTATTTTTGGGTCCCGGGGCGATCCGAACGTTCGTGGAACCCCGTGGTCCGGTTATGGGAACTCATCTAAACTCACAGATTACAATTAATGCTATTACTCAAAAAAAAATTGGGTCCCGAGGAGATCCGAATGTTGGGGGAACCCCGGAGTCCGCTTACGATGACCTCGCCAAAACTCGCAGATTTGGCATATTATGGCCCGTTTTCAATGTTATTGCTCACTGATTTTGGGTCCCGGGGAGATCTTAATGTTCGGGGAACCCCGTGATCCAGTTGTGGGGACCTCGCCAAAACTCGAAGATTTGGTCCATTCTGGACAATTTCTATGCGATTACTCATTGATTTTGGGTCCCAGGGCGATCTGAACGTTCGGGGAGCTCTGGAGTCTGCTTACGGGGACCTCACCAAAACTACCAGGTTTTGCATATTCTGGCTAGTTTTCAAAGCTATTACTCACTAAGTTTTGGTCCCGGGGCGATCCGAATGTTCGGGGAACACCGGGGTCCGCTTACGGGGACCTCGCCAAAAATCGCCGGTTTGGTCCATTCTGGCCAGTTTTCTATGCTATTACTCATTGTTTTGCGATCCCGGGGCCATCTGAACGTTCGGGGTACCCCGGGGTCCGGTTATGGGAGCCTCGCCTAAACTACCAGGTTTGGCATATTATGGCTAGTTTCAATGCTATTACTCACTGATTTTGGGTTCCGGGGCGATCCAATTGTTCGGGGAACCCCGGGGTCCGCTTACGGTGATCGCGCCAAAACTCGTAGAGTTGGCATATTCTGGCCAGTTTTCTACGCTATTGCTCACTATTTTTGGTTCCCAGGGCGATCCGAACGTTCGGGGAACCTTTGGTCCGTTTACGGGGACCTCGCCAAAACTCAAATATTTGGTCCTTTTTGTCCATAATTCAATTTTATTACTCAATGACTTTGGGTCCCGGGGCGATCTGAATGTTCAGGGAACCCCGGGGTCTGCTTAAGGGGACGTCATCAAAATTCGTAGATTTGTTCCATATTGGTTAGTTTTCTATGCTATTAAAAAGTGATTTGGGGTCCCGGAGCGATCCAAGTGTTCGAGGAACCCTGGGACCCTGTTATGGGGACCTCGTCAAAACTCACATATTTCGTAAATTCTGTCCAGTTTTTTATGCTATTACTCACTGTTTTTGGATCCTGGGGCCATCCGAATATTCGGGGAGCCCTTGGGTCTTGTTACGGGGAGCTCACCTAAACTACCAGATTTGGCATATTATGGCTAGTTTTTAATGCTATTACTCACTGATTTTGGGTCTCGGGGCAATCCGAATGTTCGGGGAACCCCGGGGTACGTTTATGGTGACCTCGCCAGAACTCGCAGATTTGGTCCATTCTGGCCAGTTTTCTGTGTTAGTACTCATTGTTTTTTGGTCCCGAAGCGATTCGAACCTTCGGGGTACCCCGTGATCCGGTTACGGAGGCCTCGCCTAAACTACCAGATTTCGCATATTATGGCTAGTTTTCAATGCTATTACTCACTGATTTTGGTGTCCCGGGGCAATCCGAATGTTCGGGGAACCCCGGGGTCCGCTTACGGCGACCTCGCAAAAACTCGCAGATTTGGTCCATTCTGGCCAGTTTACTATGCTAATACTCACTGTTTTTCTGTCCCGGTGCGATCCTAACATTCGTGGAACCCCTGAGTATGCTTATGGGGATGTCGCCAAACCTCGTAGATTTGACATATTGTGGCCAGTTTTCTATGCTAGTACTCACTATTTTTGGGTCCCGGGGCGATCCGAACGTTCGGGGAACCCTGGGTCTGTTTACGGGGACCTCGTCAAAACTCACATATTTGGTCCATTTTGTCCATATTTCAATGCTATTCCTCAATGACTTTGGGTCCCGGGGTGATCTGAATGTTCGGGGAACCCCGGGGTCCGCTTACGTGGACGTTATCAAAATTCGTAGATTTTGTCCATACTGGTCAATCTTGCTATGATATTACTCACTGATTTGGGGTCTCGGAGCGATTCGAGTGTTCGGGGAACCCCGGGATCCAGTTACGGGACCTCATAAAATCTCACACATTCCACATATTATGGTCAGTTTTCTATGCTATTACTCACTGATTTTGGGTCCCTCGGCGATTAGAACGATCAGGGAACCCCGTGATCAGGTTATGGGGACTTCGTTAAAACTCACAGATTTGGGGTCCCAGGGCGATCCAAACGTTCAGCAAACTCTGGAGTCGGCTGCTACTTCTTGAGCATGCGTTGGTTTCCGTGAAGAGGAACGGGTGATGCAGCAAAGTAGATAAGTATTTCCCTCAGTTGTTGAGAACCAATGTATCAATCCAGTAGGAGATACAAGCAAGTCACCAATGGATGTACCTACACAAATAATCAAACACTTGCACCCAACGCTATAAAGGGGTTGTCAATCCCTTCACGGTTACTTGCAAGGATGAGATCTGATAGAGATAGATTGAATAGATTGCTTGAAAGTAATGTAAAACAAAAGTAAAAATATTGCAGCAAGGTATTTTTGGTGTTTTTGGTTTTAGATCTGAAAGTATAAGATAGAAAATAGACCCGAGGGCCATAGGTTTCACTAGAGGCTTCTCTCATGATGGCAAGTATTTCGGTGGGTGAACAAATTACTGTCGAGCAATTGATAGAAAAGCGAATAATTATGAAGACATCCAAGGCAATGATTATGCATATAGGCATCACTTCCGTGTCAAGTAGACTGAAACGATTCTACATCTACTACTATTACTCCACACATCGACCGACTCCTGCCTGCATCTAGAGTATTAAGTTCATGAAGAACAGAGTAACGCGTTAGGTAAGATGACATGATGTCGAGGGATAAACTCAAGCAATATGATGAAAACCCCATCTTTTTATCCTCGATGGCAACAATACAATACGTGCCTCGCTACCCCTACACTAGTAGAAAACAGACCTTTCGTCCCGAGTATTAGTCCCGGTCTGGTCACGAGCCGGCACTAAAGATGGTATTAGTCCCGGTTCGTGCCGGCTCCAACGGCTAGGAGCAGGGCGACCTTTAGTACCGGCTCGTGAGCGATCTTTAGTACCGGTTCATGTCACGAGCCGGTACTAAAGGGGGCGTGGCAGGCTGTTGGTCAGACTTGGGCCCCGCTTGCACCTTTAGTACCGGCTGGTGATACCAACCGGTACTAAAGGGAAACCTTTAGTACCGGTTGGTGTCACCAGCCGGTACTAAAGACTTCCTACATATACGCTTCGTCCACAGCCGATCGAAGGGGCTCTCATTTCTCTGTTTTCTCCCCTGTTCTTCTTCTTGCTCGAAGCTCATCCTCCATTTTGCCAAGGATTTGTCAAGATTTAAAGGCACCCCATCTATCCAAGTGTTCATAAAGGTTAGCAACTTTGCTAGATTAGCTTGTGGTATGCTCAAAGATATGTGATTTGTGGGTTTTAGCTAGGTTTTGGAGGAGTGATCATTATGTGGGAGTTTATTTGATTTATATGCAATTTGAGCTCAAATTAACTTGTTAGGTTGCATATGTGTAGGTGTGGTTTATTTGGTGCCTTCCCATCCCCGTCCTAACCACCGTCGATCGTTCGCACCGTCTCGTCGCAGCACCGGCCACCTTGGTGAGCCTCTTGTTCTTCTTAAAACCTTTTTGTTAAAAAAAATTACTTGTATGATTTAGATAGCCGCGTGTACGATTTACTTACTTGTATTATTGTTAGTTATTCTATAGTGTCATGGTTATGGTATCAGCCCACGTCGGCCCTCGTCCAGTCTATGATTCAGATGTGGTATGTCGTTATCTTTTATAACTATTTCACACATCATCTAATGTCTATGACAATTAATTATGCCACCAAATTGACGTAGATGTTTTTATCTATAGGAAGTAGTTGAACCAGAAATTCCAACCGACTATGCAATTCTGCTCGAGAAATTAACACAAGCTGAAAAAGAAATTGATCATTTAAAAGAAAAATTGAAAAAAACTGAAGATGAGAAGATGGGATTGGAGTTGCATGTTGCCGATATCGTCGATGATCACAAGAACAAGATGGCTGGAATGCGCTTGAAGCTTAGAAAGATTAGAAAATATGCCATTGATAAAGAGGCTTGGTATCATTATGCCGTTGGCTCAATTGTTACTTTAGTTGCGATTATGATCGCATTTGTTGTTGCATTTACATGTTTTAGATAGTTGTATGTTGTTTTATGAGATGTATGTATGAACTATAAGTATCTATTATTTGCAGTAATAACATTTGGTCACTGCTAGCTCTACTTTTGGTTGTAATGTGATGATGAAGTTGTATTAATTTGGTCACTTCGATGTTGTGTAGTGAACATGAGCCGGCAATGGATGTATGATGACCGACTAAGTCCAGGGTTTCTTAATTGCCTGCATGATTTTATTCGTGTGGCTAAGGCAAACAAGCAGAATGGTTTCATGTGTTGTCCATGTCGTGATTGTAAGAATGATAGGAATTACTCTACCTCAAAAACCCTTCACTACCACCTGCTGAAGTCCGGTTTCATGTCCGGCTATAGCTGTTGGACCAAGCACGGAGAAAGAGGGGTTATAATGGAAGACAATGAAGAAGAAGAGGATGATGACAACTATCCTTTCGCCGATACAACAATGGGGGAAGCTGAAGAAGAGGCATCAATGGGGGAAGCTGAAGAAGAGGCATCAGGTGAGCCCGCTGATGATTTGGGTCGGGTCATTGCTGATGCAAAGAGAAACTACGAAAGTGACAAGGAGAGGTTGAAGTTGAAACACATGTTAGAGGATCACAAGAAATTATTGTATCCAAATTGTGAAGATGACCAGAAAAAGCTGGGTACCACGCTGGAATTGCTGCAATGGAAGGCGAAGAATGGTGTAACTGACAAGGGATTTCAAGAATTGCTGATAATGATAAAGAAGATGCTTCCAAAGGATAACGAATTGCCTGAAAGTACGTACGAAGCAAAGAAGGTTCTCTGCCCTCTAGGATTAGAGGTGCAGAAGATACATGCATGCCCTAATGACTGCATCCTCTACCGCGGTGAGGAGTACGAGAATTTGGATGCATGCCCGGTATGCGGTGCACTGCGCTATAAGATCCCCCGCGATTACCCTGGTGATGTGGAGGGCGAACGCCATAAGAAGAGGGTTCCTGCCAAGGTGATGTGGTATGCTCCTATAATACCACGGTTGAAACGTTTGTTCCAAAACAAAGAGCATGCCAAGTTGTTGCGATGGCACAAAGAAGAACGTAAGAAAGACGGGATGTTGAGAGCACCTGCTGATGGGTCGCAGTGGAGAAAAATTGAGAGGGAGTTCGAGGACTTTGCAGCTGACGCAACGAACTTATGGTTTGGTCTTAGTACAGACGGCATGAATCCTTTTGGGGAGCAGAGCTCCAGTCACAACACCTGGCCCGTGACTCTATGTATCTACAACCTTCCTCCTTGGTTGTGCATGAAGCGGAAGTTCATTATGATGCCAGTGCTCATCCAAGGCCCTAAGCAACCCGGTAACGACATTGATGTATACCTAAGGCCACTAGTTGATGAACTTCTACAGTTGTGGAAAAAACCAGGTGTACGTGTGTGGGATGCGCACACACAGAAGGAAATTGACCTACAAGCGTTGCTGTTTGTAACCATCAATGATTGGCCTGCTCTTAGTAACCTTTCAGGACATACAAACAAGGGATACAATGCATGCACGCACTGTTTAGATGATACTGAAAGTATATATTTGGATAAATGTAAGAAGAATGTGTACCTGGGACATCGTCTATTTCTACCGATCAAGCATATCTTAAGAAAGGCAGGCAACCATTTCAAAGGTGAGCCAGATAACCGGAAGAAGCCTGGCCTCCGTACTGGTGAATATATATTTGATATGGTCAAGGATTTACAGGTAATCTTTGGAAAGGGTCCTGGCGGACAATCTATTCCGAATGACGCCAACGGACACGCACCCATGTGGAAGAAGAAATCTATATTTTGGGAACTTGAATATTGGAAAGCCCTAGAGGTCCGCAATGCAATCGACGTGATGCACGTGACGAAGAATCTTTGTGTGAACCTGCTAGGCTTCTTGGGCGTGTATGGAAAGACAAAAGATACACCAGAGGCATGGAAGGACAAGCAAAGAATTAACGAAAAAGACGGCATGCCTCCAAAGCAGTATCAAAGTCCTGCCAGCTACGCTCTTACGAAAGAAGAGACAGAATTCTTTTTTGAATGCCTGCTCAGTATCAAGGTCCCGTCTGGCTTCTCGTCGAATATAAAGGGAATAATAAATATGGCAGAGAAAAAATTTCAAAATCTAAAGTCTCATGACTGCCACGTGATTATGACGCAATTACTTCCGGTTGCACTTAGGGGGCTTCTACCGGAAAATGTTCGATTAGCCATTGTGAAGCTATGCGCATTCCTCAATGCAATTTCTCAGAAGGTAATCGATCCAGAAATCCTACCAAGGTTACAGAATGACCTGGTCCAATGTCTTGTCAGTTTCGAGTTGGTGTTCCCTCTATCCTTCTTCAATATTATGACTTACATTCTAGTTCACCTAGTCGAAGAGATTAACATTCTGGGTCCTGTATTTCTACACAATATGTTCCCCTTCGAGAGGTTCATGGGAGTCTTAAAGAAATATGTTCATAACCGTGCTAGGCCAGAAGGAAGCATCGCCAAGGGATATGGAACATAGGAGGTTATTGAGTTTTGTGTTGACTTTGTTCCTGACATTAAGCCGATTGGTCTTCCTGAATCGCAGCATGAGGGGAGACTGGGTGGAAAAGGCACATTAGGAAAGAAAGAAGCAATAAATATGGACGGGCATTCTTTCACTCAAGCACACTACACCGTTCTACAAAATTCCACCTTGGTGACTCCATATATGGAGGAACACAAGGATATTGTACGGTCCAAGAACCCGGAGCAGTCTGACACCTGGATTGAACGTAAACACATGGAGACTTTTGCCGGTTGGTTGCAAACAAAGCTCATCAATGACAACGATGTTCCAGATGAACTGTACTGGTTGGCCAAGACACCAAGTTCGACTGTAACGACTTTCAAAGGGTACGAGATAAATGGGAATACATTTTACACGATCGCCCAAGATAAAAAGAGCACCAACCAAAACAGTGGTGTCCGCTATGATGCAACCAACTTTCAAGACACATATTATGGTTACATAGAGGATATATGGGAACTTGACTATGGACCGGATCTTAAGGTCCCTTTGTTTCGGTGCAAATGGGTCAAATATACTGGAGGCGGGGTACAGGTAGACCCACAGTACGGAATGACAACAGTGGATCTCAACAATCTTGGATACATAGACGACTCATTCGTCCTAGCCAATGATGTGGCTCAGGTTTTCTATGTGAAGGACATGTCTAGCAAACCGAGGAGAAAAAAAGATAAGGAAGCGAATACATCATACGATGAGACAAAGTGCCACATAGTTCTTTCAGGGAAAAGAAACATTGTGGGAGTGGAGGACAAGACAGACATGTCAGAAGATTATGAAAAGTTTCATGAAATCCCTCCCTTCAGAGTGAAGACTGACCCAAGCATCCTGTTAAATGATGAAGATTCTCCATAGTTACGGCGCAATCATAAGCAAGGGACAAACACACAGAAAAAGTCTTACACCGCGAGATCCCACTCTGGGATGTGACCGCCTTCACCGTCATCACTTTCTATGTGAAGGACATGCATGCATTTTCTAGCATGGTATCTTTGTAACAGTTTGTACACGAAGTGCATCCAGTTTGTACACGAAGTGTAACAGTAACCCTCTCAACTCTTTAGAAGTTGCTATGTGGGTGAAATTATGATGTCATTCCAAGTTACAACCTTTTCAGAGTTCATTTGTACTGCTTTTCAAATTCAGGGTCATTTAGCTCAAAATAAATCATTAAATGCATGAAAAATATCAAATGAAGTCAGAAAGGGTTGAAAATTGATGATGTGCCTTTGAATGGTGCATATTGAACACACAAAAAGTATGGAGTTAAAATAAGTTATTAAAAATGAAATCCCTTTGTAATAGATGAGTTTTCGTCCGAAACCCTCATACTTCGAAAGAGATTGTCCAATTTGTACATGAAGTGCATCCAGTTTTTGCCGTAACCCTCTTGTGACACCCTGGGCTTATGCTACAGTGATCATTGTAATTAAGCTACAGTAATGATCATGAACAGTGTCTAATTATTTTTGCTAAGTGAAGTTTGATCAAGTTGAATTTCAAATTCCAGTTCAAATTTCAATTCAAATTCCCTAGGAATTGTGGTGATAAAATAAATCCTCAAACAGCAAAAGTAAAATGTTCCAAAATTGTGGAATATTCTAAAACAAATATTGTTGAGGAAAACAACATCACCAAGTTTCTGGTGTGGAACCCCACCATTAATAACAGAAGCTAATTGCATTTTAAAAGCAATCTAAAATCAAGTTAAAATACAAGCATTTTCTAAAAATCCCCAAGATTGTGGTGGACCTTTGGAATATTACAAAATGTTAATTGGAACTAGTGGCACAATTTTGCCTAAAGGAATATTGCCCAAAAGGAATTAAAATGGAAACTAAGAATGAAAAACAGAAAAGAAAAGAAAGAAAAAGAAAAGGGCCAGAGGCTTACCTGGCCAACTGGGCCGAGCCAGGCCGAGCCCAACCTACCTGCTCCCCCCTCCGTGTCATCCCCGCCATGGCCGAGCTCGCCCGCGCCGGCCACCGCTCGCCACGGCGACGGGAGCAGGTGGCTGGGGATAAGGACAGCCCCGTCCCTCCCCCCTGGCCTCCCTGGCCATTCCTCCCCCTCGCTCCGAGCTCGCTCGCTCCTCTCTCCCCCTCCAGATCCACCGCAACTGCACCGCCGTCGCCATAGCCGGCGGGTAGCCGCGGCCACCGCCTCCCGTTCGCCTCCCCGACGCGTCCGTCAGAACCGCCGCGTCCTCCTCGACCTCCTCGACCACAGCCCCGAGCTCCTACGCCTCTGCATCGCCGTCCCCGCATCGTCTTCTTCCTCGGGCACCCTAGCTCGCCGCCGTCAATTACGTTGCCGTCAAGCCTCCCCCGAGCCCACTTTGAACGGCCACACCCCGCGGTGAGCTTCTACTACCTCCCCCGCTACTCCTCACGACGAGCCGGTCCTGTTTGCGCTAGATTTCACCGAAGCCCGAACCCGCCGCCGACTGACCTCGTCGCCGGCGCTTCTTCGGTGACCAAATGGTCTTGCCACCGCCGTCAATCGACTCTGTGTGGCCCGTAGGTTCCATCCCGCGCTAGTCCCGTTCCATTTTCCCCCTAGAACGCGCATGCCCAAGATGGCCGAACGCTGCCGTCCGCCGGTGAGCTCGTGACCGTCGCTACGGTGCCCCTCCGGCTGCGCCACCACCATAGATCGAAGCGGCATCGTCCCCGCGTTCGAACGCGACCGGCCGCGCTCGATTCGGTGCACTACACGCAAAACCCGAGCCTCCCCGCGTTTCGGGAGCTCGCCGGAGCGTCACCGGAGGCCAGTCGCCGGCCACCGCCGGCGCAGTTGACCTGGGGCCACCCCCAGGGTCACTGCCAGGTGGGTCCCCAGGCCCCAGTTGACCCGTTGACCACGGTCAACTGCTGACTGGGCTGACCCCAGTCACTGACAGTGGGGCCCCACACCCCTTGTGTCTATGACACATGGCCCCCTCTTGTCAGATGCTTAGTTAGTGAAATAGATTAATTAAAATAAATTAATTTTCCTAATCAGTCTATGACAGATGGGCCCCACAAATAATTAAACCTGTTTAGTTTAAACTAATAAACTGGAATTTCCCTGTGTCTATGACATGTGGACCCCACATGTCAGGTTCAAATAGTAACAGCCACTGTTGATTGCTGATGTCATCCTGATGTCATGCTGACGTCATCATTGCACTGTTTCGGATAATGTTTGATTTAATAAATAAATTTAATTCCAGAAAATCCATAAAACTTTAGAAAATCATAGGAAATAATCTGTAAGTCAGATGAAAATAATTTATATATGAAAGTTGATCAGAAAAATCCCACGAATCCAAATATGTCATCCATTCATCTGTCACATGCCTCTAGCTATCTGAACATGCAACTTTTTGCCTGTTTCGGATAGATGAATAGTGCCTGCCTACCGATTGATAAATCCAATTTAAATTCTAAAATAACTGATATGACTTAGACATGATTTTAGGCAACCCTGCACTGCATCCTAGCTGGCACATGCCTCTAGCACCGCAAACTTGGAACTTTCCCCTCCGATTCGACTGTACGATAAATCAACAGACCCGGGAAATATCGTCAGATATTCTCCCGCTTCGTCTGAGACGTGTAGTACTGCGTTAGATCACCATTAGCACTGCGAATTGCCATGTCATGCATCATGTTGCATCTGTGTGCTTTATATTTATTGTTTCTTCCCCCTCTTCTTACCGGTAGAGCCCGAGACTGACGCTGCTGCCGTGATCGACTACGTCCCTGATGACCAGCCTTTTGCAGCAGAGCAACAAGGCAAGCAAAACCCCCTTGAGCATTCCGATATCACCCATCTCTATCCCTCTTATGCTTGCATTAGATTTTGCTACTGTATTAGTTAGCTCCTATCTGATGCATAGCCTATTTTTGATGAACTGTTACTACACCTGCTTTTATATCAACTGCCTAGAATAGGTGGATCAGTGAACCCCTGAGACCCCTTAGTCCCAGTTGCCCCTGCTTTCATCGACGACACCGAGGACTTGAAGACAGAAGACACAGTCGTCATGACTGACAAGCCGTTACCGACACATCACCACACACCCTTTAGTATGGCACTGCAGAGCTACTACCGAGTGACGAGGGTGATACCTCACTTAGCACTCCCGGTGTTAATTCTGTAGCGTAGTTATCGGTAATGGATATCGAGGGTGATTCCTCCTTTCCATTTACCGGTAGCGACTCTTGCCTTACTCTTACCTCGAGTGGGATCCATCGAGGGTGATTCCTCAGATCTCCACTTGGTGTATAGACACACAGTTACTATGACCGGGTTACAGATACTTGTTTAAGTCGGGTCGGCCCCAAGGGTACCCGCGAGAGATATTGGTGGGATGCGCCGCAAGGCATCCGGAGACTTGGTGGGGTGCGCCGGAAGGCACTCGAGTGTTATTGATCACTAATAAATTGCTAATGGGTTGGGTATTTGATCTGAATTAGGTCGTTGGCCTAATACGCGCTAACCACCACGCGGGGTAATCAATATGGGCTGCTCGGCGGCGTACATTCTCCCGAAAGCTCTTCAGATGCCACAAGATTTGACTCGCGCCCGGGTGGTCTGGAACGCAGGGACCCTGATGGAGGGCGTGCTAGGACTGGTCCCGGCCGAGGGCGTAACGTGCAGGATGGCGAGGGCGATGGCCCAAGACCCCGAGCCATTAGGATGTAGACCGGCGTGCTGGCCTCTCTATTGAGCCTAGGTAGGACTACGTCGTGTCGATCTGCCGAGGCCGGGTATGACCAGAAAATCGTATCCGGCCGGAGCTTATCGAGCGTGTTGGGGAATGTGGTGCACCCCTGCAGGGAAGTAAACTATTCGAATAGATGTGTCCACGGTAACAGGACGACTTGGAGTTGTGCTTTGACCTACTACAACTATAATCATAACTAATTAAAATGAATTGTGGCTCCGAGATTGCTTCCTTGCAGGGGAGTCGAGGAAGGATCTCTGGGCGTGTTACTTAATAAATTTGCTACAACAATATGACTATATGTATGAGATACCAATCTGCACTCTTCTAATGCTGCAAGATGTTGAAGATGCTAGTCTTCGATAGGACTAGGCCTTCTTCTCTCTTCTGGCATTTCTGCAGTCTAGTCCAGAGATACAGCCCCATTCCTTTGATACTGGTGCATATCTAGTATAGATCTGATGTAAGTCTTGCGAGTACTTTGGATGAGTACTCACCGTTGCTTTCCTCCCCTTTTCCCCTTGATACGATGCCGCGACCAGACGATGGTGCCCAGGAGACGCAGGATCCAGCTTGCCCGGTGGACGACTACATCTACCCCGTTGGAGACCACTACTACCAGGACGGAGCCT
The DNA here is from genome assembly GCA_039707655.1 of Elymus sibiricus. Lineage (NCBI taxonomy): Eukaryota > Viridiplantae > Streptophyta > Magnoliopsida > Poales > Poaceae > Elymus > Elymus sibiricus. The sequence continues at coordinate 15,364,985 of CM077673.1, read as the reverse complement.
ACTACGACATGGACTTCTCTGACGTCCAGGAGTAGTTAGGAGGTTCCCAGGCAGGAGGCCTCGCCTCTTTCGATTCGCTGTTTATGTTTGTGCTAGCCTTCTTAAGGCAAACTTGTCTAACTTATGTCTGTACTCAGATATATCTGCTTTCGCTGACTCGTGTTTATGTCGAGCTTTGTATTCGAGCCCTCGAGGCCCCTGGCTTGTAATATTAAGCTGTATGTGACGGTGTCCTGGACTAGGGGGTACTCACCACGTCGTCTCCCGACCTATGGGTCGGGCCGAGGACCCCCATGGCGGTTTACTAATGGGCCAGTCCGGACAGCCCATGATGCCGAATACAAGGAGGATTCCACAAGACTTGGCGCACAAGACAAGGACTCCTCTAAACCCTAGGCCTACGGTGCATATATAAACCGAGGCTAGGCTAGTCGATAGATGATGACATTACATATCATAATCTCGTGGTAGACACATGTACTCTGTACTATCCCCATATGAATATAATCAAGCAGGACGTAGGGTTTTACCTCCATAGGAGGGCCCGAACCTGGGTAAACATCGTCTCCTTCGTCCCTTTGTTACCATCGCTCCAAGACGCCTAGCTTAGGACCCCTACTACGAGATATGCTGGTTTTGACACCGACATTGGTGCTTTCATTGAGAGCCTGCTGGGTGATCGCCGCGGTGCGATGGGAATTCAGATCGGCTCCATCGCGATCTACGCGTCGGAACCGAGGTACGTCGTCAACGTCGGCATCTTCGTCGCCAGCTTGACTAGACACCTCGGCTAGGCCGAGGACTGCGCACCACATCGGATCATCTAGATCGGATGGGTGTCTTCATCAACATCAAACTCTAATCTCAATCAAGATCATGGAAGAATCCTCCATGGTGCTCGGGGGCTCAACGCCAACATTGCCCTCGCGCGATCATGCAGTCTTTCTGGACAGCGAATTTGTGTTCGTCGTCCCCGCCTCCTCAAGTATCGCTTTGACGATTGCTTCAGTGGAATTGTGCGGAATTGAGTCTATAATGACCTCGTAAAATTTCGTCGTATTCCGATGGAGGAATCTTCGGCGATCTACGAAATACCGGAGCCCTGTCAAATCTGGACGTGAGTCGGGACGAGTTTAGGGCGAGGTGTCCAGCTTCCATCTCGGACATTGTTTGGAAGATCCCACCGTTCATCGGCTGCGGAATTCTCATACCGATTACCCCTCAAAATTTGAGCTCGATCTGACTGTTCAAACTCCGGGAAACGTCCGATGAGTGCACCAATTTTCGGATATGTTTTCTGCGCGAGAACGAATCCGACCCGAATTCATCTTTTTTCATGAACGGGATATTAGACATCCTTTTTAAGTAATTTTGCTCCTAGGATACTGTGTGTTGTTCTCAAACACGTGCCCACAGATCTTAAAGCCTTTTTTGAGGTAATCTTCGCCGTCGCGATGGTGTCAAACCTGACCGACAACATTACTCTACGGCTGCCGACCTGCGTTAGACAGCTCGTCACTTCGCCGAGCTGAGGTCAACCTCATCGGATCATCACCTCAGTGAGCCGACTAATAGTTCGGCTAGCCGAACAAAGAGTTCGGCATCGCGAGGGCCGAATAATCATCACGCGAAACTCGTCATCTGCGGGTTGTACGGGTCGGGCGCTCCGTTGCTTCATCAAGCCAGCATTGACCTCGTCACAAATTCCGACATGCGTCGGCATCGCCGCGCCGTTACTTTTTCAAGCTGACATCCACCATGCCGACCTGCTTTGACACGTCGGCTGGTATGGGGCCCTAGCGTTACCTTACCGATCTGCCCCGTCACCTCGGCTGGACCGGGGGCTTCGTCATCTCCTCATCAACCCGCTCCAGAGAATTCGGCGCCACCAGCCGACCTGCTTCAACACCTCGGCTGGCCTAATACTTCGGCGTCACCAGCCGACCTGCTTCAACACCTCGGCTGGCCTAATACTTCGGCGTCACCAGCCGACCTGCTTCAACACCTCGGCTGGCCTAATACTTCGGCGTCACCAGCCGACCTGCTTCAACACCTCGGCTGGCATGAGACTTCGGCGTCACCAGCCGACCTGCATGAGACCTCGGCGTCCGCCGATCACAGCTTCACCATGTTAACTGGACCGCGGACTTCATCTCGCCACATCAACCGTGCAGCGTCGCCACTTCGACAAGCCGAACTCTTCGTTCAGGCACCTCGGCACCCAGGCCATATTCCTTCACTTATTTGCTTCACTTAAATTAACTAAGTAGAAGATTTTTTTTTATATATTATTACCTTTATTTGTTATTATTATCTCTTGCCCGCACTATTTTATGTGTGCAGGTAATCGGCTTCGGCTGCATCGCGCGGTCAGTTCGGCGTCACTTTGCCGATCTACTCCGCCACCTCGGCTGGACTGGGGGCTTCGCCTCGCCACATCGGCCGAGCCATGACACTACTTCGGAATGCCGAACTCATCGTTCGGTCACCTCGGGACCGGCTGGGGGGCTGGGACCTTGACCCGCTATAAGCTCGGCATGCGTCGTCAACGCCGAGCACATTAACCAGCTAAGTCGCTTTAATGCTCAAATTTCTAAATTTTTGTTCGGTTCTACCGAGAATTATATTTATGTTAAATGTAAAAGTTTGTTTGTTAACAACACTTCCTTTTTCCCATGATAACTGGGGGCTTCGTCGTCACGCTGCCTAACTACTCTGTCTCCTCGGCTGGACCAGGGGCTTTGCCACGCAGCGGCAACCGTGCTGCGTTGCCACTTCTCGACCCGAGCCCTTCGCTCAGTTACCTCGGACTTGGGGGCTGGGACCTCGGCCAGGCCGAGGACTACGTCTTTGTCCCGCCACAACCCCGGACCGCACCGAGCACATTAACCAGCTAAGTCGTTTTCGTGCTCAGCTCTCTTTAGAATTTTACTTTTTGTTCGTTCGACCAAGCATTATACTTTTTTGACAAAAAGTTGTTTGTGAAAAACTTTCTTTGTCAAAACTTTGTTTGTTACAAACAAATTCAAATACCCCGTTTACTTGGGGGCTTCCTTTATGAAACATTTTCTCTTTGCATGCGATTATTATTGTACGGCTTCTTTCCTTGCTCGTGTATTATGCCAAAATATGCATCATGTTGACTTAAGTGTTCCGCAAAGCTGGGTTGCCTGGCTCCTGTGCTTACCCCTACGTTCCCGATTGTTCGGCTAGGGAGTAAAGGGAGCACCTCTGCGATTGTTACGATCGGGTCATCCGAACTCGTACCTCAGACGGGTGAAGCCGAAAGCTAGCGCTCTTATTGTTTTCAACTAGGGTCGGCACACGACGGAACTCACGCGTACACAAATCTATTGCACAAGTCTCATAGTTATCATGAGCGACCAAAGAAAGGTACCGTTGGGGGCACTATTTTCTTTGAAGATGCTTCTTACATTACATAAGTAATATAGCATAAGTTCCCTGGGCGCGCTTTGTCTGTTACAGCCTCATGGCCTGATTGCCTGGTTATCCGAAACACCGCCGATATTCTCGGTGGGCAGAGTAGATAACACTCTTCGGCCCTTGGCCGAAGGGGGAGAAGCCGACGGTCGGTTAAGACGCGTTCAAAGTTCGGGCGAACATAGATATTATATAAGTACTTCGGTACATACAATCATTATACATAAAATTATTTTACCCAAGTCACTTGGGGGCTTTTAAATTAATATGAGCCGTTTTATAATAGATGTTTTCTTCTCTGTCGTTGCAAAGTCTTTTTCTACCACTCCTTTCTCGACTCAAGTGTATGATCAATAGCCGGGTAGCCTGGTTTCTCTCTAAAGCCGCTCGCGTTTAGTTCGCTAAACTGGCCTGGGAAACACTCCGCCTTCGGTATAGGGAGGTTGAAGCCGAAGGCTGACCCACTTGAAGTCTCGAGATCGGATGTATCATGTTAAAGCACGACCGAAGCACATATTAAATTTTATACCGCTTTCGTATTGGCACAATTTTATTTTATCTAAACATAAACCCTTTTTGCATAAGTTTTTTGTTTTTTCCGAGCATAACTCTCGCAGTACACTTTTAAAGCATCGGCAATATCAACGGGGGGCTCCGACTAGAGCCGAACCCACCAAAAGCCAAGGTACTCCGAATAGTCCTTGGCAAAACATTCTCGGATATTGCTTTATATGCATCCGTTTCGAATTGTGTCTTTGGTCAATAGTTGGGTTGCCCTGCTCCTGTGCTTGCCTCCTATGTTCCGCTTTGTTCGTCTAGGTGTGCAAAGGGAGAACCACTGCGATTGTGCTTCCAGCTCGAATGGTTAAGCGCCTCAGTTGTGAAAGCCGAAAACTGACTGTCACAATGAGCGTAAACTGGTCAGCGATCCGATGACTGTGTCAAACTACAGATCGATAGAGGTCACCCCGTGTTAAACGATGGTCCTTTCATAAGATTGGCCGAAGTGTTACTGGTTTGACCTCGGCTAATGCCGAACACTATTCGCGCTTATCATTTACAAATATTAAAGGGGCACATCGATCCCCTGATCTGGTGTTGCCACCCGACCAGTGGCTCGGGGGCTACTGCATTGCCTATTCAATGCAGAAAATTCAAAATGCTCAGTGTTCGGCTTGACCGAGCTATGGGCAAACGTGTCTTCGGACAATAATAGGTACCATCTGGACCTATCCGGCATCAAGCTAATATATTATGGCAACTCCTCAAGATCCTCTCTCAAGGGCTCGCTTGCCGATCAGTATTTCCTCTAATATATTACACCGCGTTTCTATTCCTAAGTACGCTGCAGAGCTAGGAGTTGATCCTCAGGCCGATTTTGTGAATCGACCTGAGTCTCAGGGGCTACTGGGATCAGCGGTTTTATGTTTTCTTTTCAGGAACCAGGACATCCTCTTGGTTGAGGTGTTCGGCATGATGGTCTTGTCCGGAAACTCTTTTCCGAACTATGGTTCGGCATCTTTCCTGCCGAACTCCACCTCGGCGTTGTCAAAGCGTACATAACGGTCGAACTAGTTCCCGAGGAGATACGATCCTAGGGTCGGCCATATTGCCCAACCCAAGTCTCGGGGGCTACTGCATTGACAATTCAATGCAGAAAATTTAAGTGCAATACAGTTTTCGAGGAGATTATGATCCTTGGGTTGGTCGGCCGCACCCAACCTGAGTCTCAAGGTCTGTGCACACCGCTTTTGTGTTCCGAAGTATGCTACCGAGCTAGGAGTTGATCCTCAGGCCGATTTTGCGAATCAACCTGAGTCTCAGGGGCTACTGGGATCAGCGGTTTTATGTCATTCTTCAGGTGCATCTCGGGTTTTAGACCGACACACACCTTGAGGGCTACTGGCTATATATCTCGGCAGAGAATAAATTGCACAATTCGGAATTAAATTTACAAAAATCAGCCCATGGCCAAAGTGGTGCACCACCTCGGAAGCAGTCCGGCATAAAGCTCGGGCGCAAGTGGCTGGCTCCATAGAGAGCATTTCCGGCATTAAGCCCGGATGAATTCCTTTAATTTTTAAGGTCCAAGTTAGTTTATGATACCTCGGACGCCGATCATCATTGGAGCTCGGATGCAGTCTGGCGTTGGACCTCGGATGCAGTCTGGCGTTGGAGCTCGGAAGCAGTCCGACATAAAGCTCAAGATCGGAGACGCCTCAGAAGCAGTCCGGCATAAAGCTCGGATGTGAATGGCTGGTTCCATAAAAGACTATTCCGGCATTTAAGCTCGGATGAAGTCCTCCAAACTTTCCAAGACCGAGGTAATCTATGACACTTCGGATGCCGAACATCATTAGACTTCGGCTACAAAAGGACAGCTCGGACGCGAGTGGTTGTCTCCCTAGAGGGTTTTTCCGGCATTATGTTCGGTTGAACTCCTTCAAACTTTTCATGACCGAGGTAGTCTATGACACCTCGGATGCCGACCAGCGTTGGAGCTCGGCTAAAAGTACACCTCGGACACAGTCCGGCGTTGGAGCTCGGACACAGTCCGGCGTTGGAGCTCGGACATAGTCCGGCATTGGAACTCAGTTGTAAAAAGACACCTCGGATACAGTTCGGCGTTGGAGCTCGGACGCAAGAGGACACCGCCGCACGGGAAACACTTCAAACCCGAGGTGTGGCGTAAAAAATAATAAGGCATTGATAAAAGCCGATAACTTAAAGGGGCTCCTCGGATGCCCGACGTGTGAACTCTCTGGATTCAGCTCGGCGATCCTCAAGATCGAAGATGGAAAGATTTGTTGAACCAGTTTCCAAGGCCGACGACCGAAGACAAAGAACTGTTCGGAAGAACCGAGGAGCGTCCCCAACTTGAAGACCGGTTCAGGGGGCTACTGACGGTGTCCTGGACTAGGGGGTACTCACCACGTCGTCTCCCGACCTATGGGTCGGGCCGAGGACCCCCATGGCGTTTTACTAATGGGCCAGTCCGGACAGCCCATGATGCCGAATACAAGGAGGATTCCACAAGACTTGGCGCACAAGACAAGGACTCCTCTAAACCCTAGGCCTACGGTGCATATATAAACCGAGGCTAGGCTAGTCGATAGATGATGACATTACATATCATAATCTCGTGGTAGACACATGTACTCTGTACTATCCCCATATGAATATAATCAAGCAGGACGTAGGGTTTTACCTCCATAGGAGGGCCCGAACCTGGGTAAACATCGTCTCCTTCGTCCCTTTGTTACCATCGCTCCAAGACGCCTAGCTTAGGACCCCTACTACGAGATATGCCGGTTTTGACACCGACAGTATGACCTTTATATTTGTGTCTTTTGTCGTGTTGTGGTATCAATCAGTGAGTCCCTAATCTTGGCCATACGCACTGTGTGTATGATTAGCGTACGGACGAGAATGGGGGCGTCACACCTCTCAACTCTTTAGAAGTTGCTATGTGGGTGAAATTATGATGTCATGCCAAGTTACAACCTTTTCAGAGTTCATTTGTACTGCTTTTCAAATTCAGGGTCATTTAGCTCAAAATAAATCATTAAATGCATGAAAAATATCAAATGAAGTCATAAAGGGTTGAAAATTGATGATGTGCCTTTGAATGGTGCATATTGAACACACAAAAAGTATGGAGTTAAAATAAGTTATTAAAAATGAAATCCCTTTGTAATAGATGAGTTTTCGTCCGAAACCCTCATACTTCGAAAGAGATTGTCCAATTTGTACACGAAGTGCATCCAGTTTTTGCCGTAACCCTCTCAACTCTTTAGAAGTTGCTATGTGGCTGAAATTATGATGTCATGCCAAGTTACACCCTTTTCAGAGTTCATTTATACTGCTTTTCAAACTCGAGATATGACATTTCAAATGCCATTTAATCAAATTGTCTTATACAGCAGTTGAAGTTGTTCAAACATGCATGGAAATGCCATAAACAAATTCTTTATATTTTTCTGATATTTTTTCATCTATTATTTATTTCCATTGGAGTCATATATTTTTTTCTATGATTTTTTAAAGTTTAGGGGTTTTCCTGAAAATAATAATGAATATTGAATTAAAAAACCTTTAGTACCGGTGCAAGCCTTGCACCGGTACTAAAGGTCCACCGCCCCGCGCATTTTTTGGGGAGGACCTTTAGTACCGGTGCGTGGCTCGCACCGGTTCTAAAGGGTCTTTAGTACCGGTGCGAGCCACGCACCGGGAGAAGTTCATTTGCGCGCCGCCAGGCTGCCGGAATCCGCCGTCGCCGCCGCCCGCCGCCCCGACGCCGCGTGCTGCCCCGAGCCCGCCGCCGCGACCCCGCCGCCCCGACGCCGCGCGCCGCCCCGACGCCACGCGCCGCCCCGAGCCCAGCGCCCCGACGCCCGCCGCCCCGACGCCGCCCGTAGCCCCGCCGGCCGCCCCCGCCCCGACGCCCGCCGCCCCGACACATATTAGCCTCTGGTGATCATTACATGTGTATTAATTGATTTGTATATATATATATTAAAAAATATTTTTTCTTTTAATTATCAGCCGTCCGATCGAGCCAATCTAGTAGAAAGGCATGAGGCGGTGCCAAAATATTGGACGGCAACGTAAAGCTCAATCTTGATGCTTTCAAACATGATGGCGCACCAACTCACCCTGAAGACAATGCCAAGACATTTGTGCGTCAATGCGGAGTGGTTGTTAGGGATGGAGTCCCGATCACAATGCAAGAATGGATTCAACCAAACATCCCAAAACCAGGAGTGAATTATGTCGATACAAGAATTAAAGATGCCCTTTGGCGAGATCTTATGGAGCATTTCACCCTACAAGATTCTCTCTCGGAGCGCCAAAGGGACAAAGTCAAGGAGTTTGCTCTCCATAAGATGGCCGGCGCGTTCCAGACTTGGAAGAAAAGATTATGGACCGAGTATAACGCTAGAGGCCAGAAGGCGCCCGAATTCATAGGAATATACGAGAAGGTAAGGAATCACTGGGACGCATTTATCGAGTACAAGACATCGGAAGCTGCTATGGAGAAGTCGGCAAAGAATCAGATAAATGCGAAGAAAAAAAAGTATCACCATAAACTAGGGACAGGTGGATACAAGTCAGCCATTCCTAAGTGGGATGCATTAGAGAATAAGATGCATGCTGAAGGGATCACTCCAGTAACCTTCAACTGGCCCAAGAGGGGCAGGAATTGGTTTTTTGCGCATGGGGGAAAGTTGGACCCAGCAACAGGGAAGATTATTGAACTGGCCAGTCTGAAGCATGCATCGGATGAGTTGATTGAAGCAATAAAAGCTGCCCAAGAAGGACGGTTTCACCCCGATAGAGAGAACGACGAGCTTACACTCGCCCTCGGGAATCCCGAACACGGAGGACGAACACGAGGCGTGGGCGTTGTTCCGTGGTACGAGGGGTTTGCGGGATGGAAGGACAGTTATAAAAGCCGTTCGAGAAAAAAGAAGGTGGAAGCAGACCGACTTTTAAAGTTGGAACAGAAGTACGAGCAGCAGCAGCTGCAGATACATGTACTGACCCAACAAAGGGAAACTCCGCAGCAGGAGGCAGGGGAACCCGTCCCATCTACACTGCCGAAAAGCAGCGTGGGTTCCACGGGGGCACCGCTGGGTCACACCCCCGTGGATGATATCACCGAGAAGACATCTTGTGAGCTAATCCAGAAAATGAAGAACATACCCGTGCGGGTCGCGACGGGCTATGCTTTACTAAATACACCTGATGTTCTCTGGCATTGCAATCCGGTTCCAGCTGGGTATGCTCGTGTCGCGGTGGATGCAATAGAGCCAGGATATGATGAACTATTGCTTGACATCCCTGGAGGTGAGGGGGAGTCCACACTGGCAGAAGCCGGCCGTGGTCTCATTCTATGGAGTAAGGACTGCATCGTCTTTCCACAAACGGCGCTAAGGCCACCGGCTCCTCCGAGTATCGATGTCCAGCGCGAGGGATCCCAGCCAGAGGCATCGCAGCGCCAGCAGTCCTCCCCACCTCGCCAGCAGTCCTCCCCACCTCCCCAGCAGTCCTCCCCACCTCGAGAGGCGTCCCACCTCGCCAGCAGTCCTCCCCACCTCGCCAGCAGTCCTTCCAACCTCGTGACGGAGCACGACGCGAGTCCATATCGTCGATATCGATCTCCGCCGCGTGAGCCGACTCCACCCCGGCAGCGGTCCCGCCAGCAGGGCTCCCAAAAGAGGAAGGCCACTAGCAGTCCTCTTCGGAGGAAAGCAAAGAAGAAACCCGAGCCTCCGACCAAAAGGAAGCTGCCTTACGACATGACACCAGAGGAAAACGAAATTGAAAGCGATCGCCAAGTGAAAGCCTTTTTTGCGAAGAAGACCGTGCCGCCGAAGGAGGTAATACCCAAGGAAGTCCAAGAGCACTTTATGGAACACTTTATTGATCGACCCCCGGCATATGTCGAGCGTATGCCGACACACTATGAGCGACAGATTCAGAAGGCAAGTAAGCAGAGAAGTCGGCCCAGCCCAAGGAAGAAGTCGGGAAGTACGGCATCAACGACAGGTGGTACTACTACCGGGAAAACAGTTCCCCAGCTCGGAGAACAATCCAAGCAATCGATCTCTCCGCTCAAGGTGAGTACCAATCCAAGCAAGCAATCGATCCAACCAGTCGACGTGCAAGGCAACCCAATCGACCTCGAAGAAGTAGAGGCTGCAGGTCTCACCTTGGCCAAATCCTTGGCACCGAGGAATTCCGTGGGTATGGTGCAACTGAGTACGCAATGCAATATGCCGTCGGAAAACCACTTGTCACACCCGAGCAGTACAAGGAACTACCAACTGCGATGCGACGGTTGCATGATTGGTACCTGCGTGAAGCAAAGCGAGGGGAGACGGCGGTCATGGTCAAAGTAAGGAAAGAGCATTACGTCAATGCATGTGACATATGTCTTGAATTCTCAGAACTTTTCCAGTTATACCACATGGACTCTATCGACAAAACTCTCATCAGTTGCTATTGTCTGTAAGTGATTTATATCTTTAATAATTTAAGTCTCTAGCTAAGATATCGTTCATTGGCTTATCCTCACTATATATGTTCTTTTCTACGCTATTATGCAGATTGAAGATGTGGGAATTGAAACAAGAGGGAATCGATAACATTGGGTTCATCGACCCAAATACCGTTAATGGTCATGTGGTAAAACATTATGCCAAGGACACAGAAGATCTCTTGGAAAAATTTCTAGAGGCACTAATGAATACCAAATCTACTATAATATTTCCTTACAACATGGGGTGAGTGTTTACTCTCTTGTATACTACAAATTCTATTTTTGCTTACTAGCTCGCTGTCAAGTGTAGTTGATGAGTTATATGCATGCCTGCTTAATTATATAAACTTCTGCGCAGAGACCACTATATCCTCCTAAATATTATCCTCGCGGATGGACTTGTTCAAGTGTACGACTCACTAGATACACTAGAACAATCATACGTGGACTTGTATTTTATGATAGAACGGTAATTTCAATCTTTATCGACCTCGCTTTCTTTCATTATTTCCTGATATCAAAAGTAATTATAATAACTCTTTCATTCTTTTTCTTTGCCGCGTAGTGTTTGGAAAAAGATGATAGAAAAAAACCATCACGGTCGTCAATGGAAACCGAAGCTAAAGTGGACAAAGATGCAGGTAATTAAGTAGTACTACTAGGTCCGCGCATCTCTTTAATTCTAGTTTCAATACCATTATCATGCTTGATTATTAATTATCTTATTGAATTCTATTCTTTTGCAAAGTGCGTGAAGCAGCCACAGGGGACAAATTTATGTGGATACTTCCTCTGCGAGAACATTCGCATCCAGACCGAATGCCGTATACGTCGCAGAGGAGCACGTGAAAGAAAACTCCAGGTTTGGCAGATGATGTCAAAGCTCTCACCCGAGCAACGCTTTGTAGCACTTCAAGAGGAATTTGCGGCATTTCTTCTTCAACATGTCATTGATGTAAACGGAGAGCACTATTACTTACCGCCGCCTCAATAATGCCAGCAAATCAGTAGTAGAAAACTGAGATTTCATCCAGAGCACTAGCTAGCTAGTCCCGGCCGGGTTTTGGGCCTTAAGTTATAAGTCCAGAATATATATGGATGTGTAATTCCATTTGTATATATACTATGTATGAGATATTGTATATTATATTACATATATATATATATGCATCAACTTGTGTAATTAATGTTTACAGTATGTAGCACCGTAAAATAAATTTGAAATGAATGGAAAACACAATAAATAGAGAGGAAAACTAAAACCTAATTAAAAGCGAAAACAAAAAAAAACAGAACACTTAGTACCGGTTAGTATCACCAACCGGTACTAAAGGTCCTCCACCACCAGCCCACGCAGGCAGCCACGTGGTGGGCCTTTAGTACCGGTCCGTGGTCCAACCGGTACTAAAGGTCTAAAGGCACATCCCGACCGGGACTACTGATCGACATTCTACTAGTGCTACTATGTCACTGGGTGAGGACACCGCAAGATTGAACCCAAAACTAAGCACTTCTCCCATTGCAAGAATTACCAATCTAGTTGGCCAAACTAAACCAATAACTCGAAGAGACTTGCAAAGATATGAAATCATGCATATAAGATTTCAGAAAAAACTCAAATAATATTCATAGATAATCTGAACATAAACCCACAATTCATCGGATCTCGACAAACACACCGCAAAAGAGTATTACATCGGATAGATCTCCATGAAGATCATGAAGAACATGGTATTGAAGAGCAAAGAGAGAGAAGAAGCCATCTAGCTACTAGCTATGGACCCGAAGGTCTGTGGTTAACTACTCACGCATCATCGGAGGGGCAATGGAGTTGATGTAGATGCCCTCCGTGATCGAATCCCCCTCCGGCAGATTACCGGAAAGGGCTCCAAGATTGGATCTCACGGGAACCGAGGCTCCTGGCGGCGGAAAAGTGTTTTCGTGTCTCTCTCTGGTATACAGGGAATATTTTGGAATTTATAGGATGAAAATTAGGGTTGGGGGAGTTGCCGTGGGCCCACAAGCCAGGGGGGCGTGCCCCCCCCCTAGGGCGCGCCCCAGTGGCTTGTGGCCACACGGCAGCTCCTCTGCCTTGGTCTCCAAGCTTGGTAGATGCTTTCTGGTCCAAGAAAAATTATTCCGAAGATTTTATTCCGTTTGGACTCCGTTTAATATTCCTTATCTGCAATACTCAAAAACAAGGAAAAAACAGAAACTGGCACTAGGCACTAGATTAATAGGTTAGTCCCAAAAATAATATAAAATAGCATATTAATGCATATAAAACATCCAAAACAGATAATATAATAGCATGGAACAATCAAAAATTATAGATACGTTGGAGACGTATCAAGCATCCCCAAGCTTAATTCCTGCTCGTCCTCGAGTAGGTAAATGATAAAAACAGAATTTTTGATGTGGAATGCTACCTAACATATTTATCCATGTAATATTCTTTATTGTGGCATGAATATTCAGATCCGTAAGATTCAAAACAATAGTCTAATATTGACATAAAAACAGTAATACTTCGAGCACACCAACAAGGCAATCGTGTCCTTTCGAAACAACATGGCCTTAGAAAGTTATCCCTACAAAATCATATGGTCTGGCTATGCTCCATCTTCCCCACACAAAGTATCTAAATCATGCACAACCCTGATGAACAAGTCAAGCAATTGTTTCACACTTTTGGTGTTCTCAAACCTTTTCAACTCTCACGCAATACATGAGCGTGAGCCAAGGATATAGCACTATAGGTGGAATAGAATATGGTGGAGGTTGCAAGGAAAAAGGAGAAGATAGTCTCACACCAACTAGGCGTATCAACGGGCTATGGAGATGCCCATCAATAGATATCAATGTGAGTGAGTAGGGATTTCCATGCAACCGGTGCACTAGAGCTATAAGTGTATGAAAGCTCAAAAAGAAAACGAATTGGTCGTGCAAGATGAAACTCCACTAGTTATATGAAAGTGACAAAATAGGAGACTCTCTGTCATGAAGATAATGGTGCTACTTTGAAGCACAAGTGTGGAAAAAGATAGTAGCAATTGTCCCTTCTCTCTTTCTCTCATTTTTTTCTTTTTATTTATTTATTTTGGTGGGCATCTTTGGCCTCTTTTATTTTATTTGGGCTTCGCTGGCCTCTTTTATTTTTTTGTAAAGTCCGGATACTCATCCCAACTTGTGAGGGAGTCATGGCTTCCATCATCCTTTTCTCACATGGGACAATGCTATAATAATGAAAATCATCACACTTTTATTTACTTACAACTCAAAAGAAAAATTACAACTCGATACCTATGACAAAATATGACTCTATATGCAATATGAAAGTGGTGGTGCATGTCATGAAAAGCGGAACGGTGGAAGTTGCATGGCAATATATCTCGGAATGGCTATGGAAATGCCATAATAGGTAGATATGGTGGCTGTTTTTAGGAAAATATATGGTGGCTGTTTTGAGGAAGGTATATGGTGGCTGTTTTGAGGAAGGTGGGTTTGATGTACCGGCGAAAGTTGCGAGGTACTAGAGAGGCTAGCAAAGGTGGAAGGGTGAGAGTGCGTATAATCCATGGACTCAACATTAGTCATAAAGAACTCACATACTTATTGCAAAAGTCTATTAGTTATCAAACAAAGCATTAGACGCATGCTCCTAGGGGATAGGTTGGTAGGAGTTAACCATCGCGCGCTCCCGACCCTCACACAAAGTTCGACAATCATTAAACAAATCATGCTCCGACTTCGTTACATAACGGTTCACCGTACGTGCATGCTACGGGAATCAGAAACTTCAACACAAGTATATCTCCAATTCACAACTACTCACTAGCATGACTCTCATATTACCATCTCTATTATCTCAAAACTATATGCAAGGAATCAAACTTCTCATAGTATTCAATGCACTTAATATGAATATTATATCCCTCTTGGATGCCCATTATATTAGGACTAAATTCATAACCTAAACAAATTACCATGCTGTTTTAAGAAACTTTCAAAATAATATAAGTGAGGTACGAGAGTTCAATAATTTCTATAAAATAAAACACCACCATGCTCTAAAAAGATATAAGTGAAGCACTAGAGCAACATTGCCTAGCTCAAAAGATATAAGTGAAGCACATAGAGTATTCTAATAAATTCACGAATCAGCGTGTCTCTCTCAAAAAGATGTGTGCAGCAAGGATGATTGTGGCAAACTAAAAAGCAAAGACTCATATCATACAAGACGCTCCAAGCAAAACACATATCATGTGGTGAATAAAAATATAGCCTCAAGTAAATTTACCGATGGATTGAAGACGAAAGAGGGGATGCCTTCCGGGGTATTCCCAATCTTAGGCTTTTTGGTATCCTTGAATATGGCTTGGGGTGCCTTGGATATCCCCAAGCTTAGGCTCTTGCCACTCCTTATTCCATAGTCCATCAAATCTTTACCCAAAACTTGAAAACTTCACAACACAAAACTCAACAGAAAACTCATGAGATCCGTTAGTATAAGAAAAATAAATCACCACTTTAGGTACTGTTGTGAACTCATTCTTTATTTATATTTGTGTAATACCAACTGTATTCAAACTTCTCCATGGTTCATACCCCCCGATACAACCCATAGATTCATCAAAATAAGCAAACAACACAAAGAAAACAGAATCTGTCAAAAACAGAATAGTCTGTAGCAATATGTAGACTTCGAATACTTATGTAACTCTAAAAATTCTGAAGAATTAGGAAAACCAGGGCAAGTTGTATATAAATCTTGTGTAAAACATTCAGATCAAAAGCACGTTCCAGTAAATTTATAAAAATTCTGGACTGAGCGCAAAAGTTTCTGTTTTTTAACAGAATCAAACCACAAATACCGTAGACCATCAAAAAGGTCTTACTTGGCTCAAACACTAGTTTAAACAAGAAAACACAATTATTACAGAAGTAATAATGTGCAAAACACACCAAAACAGAAACAAAAAACAGAAAACGAAAATAAGATTGGGTTGCCTCCCAACAAGCGCTATTGTTTAACGACCCTAGCTAGGCATAACGATTTCAATGATGCTCACATAAAAAGTAGTAATTGAGATATGCAAAAGAGCATCATGAATATCATGAAAAACACATTTAAGTCTAACCAACTTCCTATGCATAGGGATTTTTTGAGCAAACAATTTATGGGAACAAGAATCAACTTGCATAGGAAGGCAAAACAAGCATAACTTCAAAACTTTAAACACATAAAGAGGAAACTTGATATTATTGCAATTCCTACAAGCATATGTTCCTCCCTCATAATAAATTTCAGTAGCATCATGAAGGAATTCAACAATATAACTATCATATAATTTTTTCTCTTAATGATCTACATGCATGCAAAGTTGACACTCTTCCAAAATAGTGGGATTATCATTAACTAAAGCCATGACCTCTCCAAACCCACTTTTATCAAAAAATTCATAAGATTGAACACTCTCCAAAATAGTGGGATAAATAATGCCTAAAGTTGACACTCTTCCAAACCCACTTTCAATATCATATTCATCATGAGTATTAAATAAATTATCAAGATCATAAGAAGCATTACCCCAATCATGATCATTGCAATAAGTAGTGGTCATGGCAAACTCATCAAATATAGCATCCCCAAGCTTGTGGGTTTGCATATCATTAGCACAATAGATATTAATAGAATTTATAACAATATCATTGAAATCATGCTTTTCATTCAAGGAAACATCGTGAATCACTTCATCACAATTTTCAGATTCATGAATCTCAAGCAAAACTTCATAGAGATAATCAAGTACACTCAACTCACTAGCAATTGGTTCATCATAATTGGATCTCTTGAAAATATTAGCAAGCGGATGAGGATCCATATCAATAGATTTTTAGCAAGCAAAGATGCAAGCAAATTGAAGGCACATGGTAACACAAGTAGACAAAAAGAGATCCGGCGAGAAAAAGGCGAACAAAACGGCAAATTGGTGAAGTGGGGGAGAGGAAAACGAGAGGCAAATGGCAAATAAAGTAAATGCAAGAGATGAGTTTGTGATGGGTACTTGGATGGCTTGATGTAGATCTCCCCGGCAACGGCGCCAGAAATCCTTCTTGCTACTTCTCGAGCATGCGTTGGTTTCCGTGAACAGGAACGGTTGATGCAGCAAAGTAGATTAGTATTTCCCTCAGTTGTTGAGAACCAAGGTATCAATCCAGTAGGAGATCCAAGCAAGTCACCAATGGATGTACCTACACAAATAATCAAACACTTGCACCCAACGCTATAAAGGGGTTGTCAATCCCTTCACGGTTACTTGCAAGGATGAGATCTGATAGAGATAGATAGAATAGATTGCTTGAAAGTAAAGTAAAAAAAAGTAAAAATATTGCAGCAAGGTACTTTTGGTGTTTTTGGTTTTAGATCTGAAAGTATAAGATGGAAAATAGACCCGGGGGAAATAGGTTTCACTCGAGGCTTCTCTCATGATGGCAAGTATTACGGTGGGTGAACAAATTACTGTCGAGCAATTGATAGAAAAGCGAATAATTATGAAGACATCCAAGGCAATGATTATGCATATAGGCATCACATCCGTGTCAAGTAGACCGAAACGATTCTGCATCTACTACTATTACTCCACACATCGACCGACTCCTGCCTGCATCTAGAGTATTAAGTTCATGAAGAACAGAGTAACGCATTAGGTAAGATGACATGATGTAGAGGGATAAACTCAAGCAATATGATGAAAACCCCATCTTTTTATCCTCGATGGCAACAATACAATACGTGCCTCGCTACCCCTACTATGTCACTGGGTGAGGACACCGCAAGATTGAACCCAAAACTAAGCACTTCTCCCATTGCAAGAATTACCAATCTAGTTGGCCAAACCAAACCAATAACTCGAAGAGACTTGCAAAGATATGAAATCATGCATATAAGAATTCAGAAAAGACTCAAATAATATTCATAGATAATCTGAACATAAACCCACAATTCATCGGATCTCGACAAACACACCGCAAAAGAGTATTACATCGGATAGATCTCCATGAAGATCATGAAGAACATGGTATTGAAGAGCAAAGAGAGAGAAGAAGCCATCTAGCTACTAGCTATGGACCTGAAGGTCTGTGGTGAACTACTGACGCATCATCGGAGGGGCAATGGAGTTGATGTAGATGCCCTCCATGATCGAATCCCCCTCCGACAGATTACCGGAAAAGGCTCCAAGATTGGAACTCACGGGAACCGAGGCTGTCTCTGGTATACAGGGAATATTTTGGAATTTATAGGATGAAAATTAGGGTTGGGGGAGTTGCCGTGGGCCCATAATCCAGGGCCCTCCCCCCCCTAGGGCGCGCCCCTGTGGCTTGTGGCCACACGGCAACTCCTCTGCCTTGGTCTCCAAGCTTGGTAGATGTCTTCTGGTCCAAGAAAAATTATTCCGAAGATTTTATTCCGTTTGGACTCCGTTTAATATTCCTTATCTGCAATACTCAAAAACAAGGAAAAATTAGAAACTGGCACTAGGCTCTAGATTAATAGGTTAGTCCCAAAAATAATATAAAATAGCATATTAATGCATATAAAACATCCAAAACAGATAATATAATAGCATGGAACAATCAAAAATTATAGATACGTTGGAGACGTGTCATCGGCTTAGGAGGACCTCGCCAAAATCACCAGGTTTAGCATATTATGGCTAGTTTTCAAAGCTACTACTCACTTATTTTGGTCACGGGGCGACCTGAATGTTCAGGGAACACCGGGTTCCGCTTACCGGGACCTCGCCAAAACTGGCAGGTTTGGTCCTTTATGTCCAATTTTCAATGCATTTACTCATAGTTTTTGGATCCCGGGGCCATCCGAGCATTCGGGGAACCCCGGGGTCCGATTACGGGGACCTGGCCTAAACTACGAGCTTTGGCATATTACGGCTAGTTTTCAATGCTATTACTCACTGATTTTGGGTCCCGGGGTGATCCGAATGTTCGGGGAACCCCGGGCTCCGCTTACGTTGACCTTGCCAAAACTCGCATATTTGGTCCATTCTGGCTAGTTTTCTATGCTAGTACTCACTGTTTTTGGGTCCCAGGGCGATCCGAACGTTCGGGGTACCTCGGGATCCGGTTATGGTGACCTTGCCTAAACTACCAGATTTCGCATATTATGGCACGTTTTCAATGCTATTACTCAATGATCTGGGTCCCGGGGCGATCCAAAAGTTCGTGGAACCTTGGGGTCCGCTTACGGTGACCTTTCCATAACTCACAGATTTGGTCAATTCTGGCCAGTTTACTATGCTCACTGTTTTGGGTCCCGGGGCAATCCGAACGTTCGTGGAACCCTAGAGTCCGCTTATGGAGACCTCGCAAAAACTCATAGATTTGGCATATTCTGTCCAGTTTTCTATGCTATTACTCACTATTTTTGGATCCCGAGGAGATCCGAATGTTCGGGGAACCATGGGTCCGTTTACGGGAACCTCGCCAAACTCACATATCTGGTCCATTTTGTCCATATTTTAATGCTATTATTCAACGACTTTGGGTCCCAGGGCGATCTCAATATCCGGGGAACCCCGGGGTCCGCTTACGGGGACCTCTCCAATACTACTAGATTTGGAACAAGATCCTCTGACTTACATCGATCTACTGCCGAGGGACGTAGTATGTCTTGGATCGTTCGATGGCAATCTGACGAATGGATGTGAGCTACGCTATTTCCTTCTCTCCCGTTCGGCTCATGCGGTCCAATAGGTCATCATCTCTTGATTCATCGCTCGCCTGATCTCTCTTCTTGCTTCTAAAAAAAAGAACTGTCGCTTCGCCTTAGGGTTCGCCGGTGGGGAGAAGCAGCTTCGGGAGGACGCGACGTCGCCTAGCCATGGAGGCGGCGGAGCCAGCCGCTCCGTCCAGGTGTGAGGCCGTGATACGTCTCCAACGTATCTATAATTTTTGATTGTTCCATGCTATTATATTATCTGTTTTGGACGTTTTATATGCATTAATATGCTATTTTATATTATTTTTGGGACTAACCTATTAACTTAGTGCCCAGTGCCAGTTTCTGTTTTTTCCTTGTTTTTGAGTATTGCAGATAACGAATATCAAACGGAGACCAAACGGAATAAAATCTTCGGGATGATTTTTCTTGGACCAAAAGAAACCTACCAGACTTGGAGAAGAAGGCAGGAGACCTGCCGTGAGACGACAAGCCAGGAGGGCGCGCCCTAGGGGGGGGGCGCCCCCCTGGCTTGTGGCCCCACAGCAGATCTCCTAACCCTACTCTTTGGCCTATAAATTCCCAAATATTCCCCCAATACCAGAACAAGCCACGAAAATACTTTTCCGCCGCCGCAAGCCTCTATTCCCGTGAGATCCCATCTTGGGGCCTTTTCCGGTAATCTGCCTTAGGGGGATTCGATCACGGAGGGCATCTACATCAACTCCATTGCCCCTCCGATGAGGCGTGAGTAGTTCACCACAGACCTTCGGGTCCATAGCTAGTAGCTAGATGGCTTCTTCTCTCTCTATGATCTTCAATACCATGTTCTCCATGATCTTCATGGAGATCTATCCGATGTAATACTCTTTTGCGGTGTGTTTGTCGAGATCCGATGAATTGTGGGTTTATGATCAGATTATCTATGAATATTATTTGAGTCTTTTCTGAATTCTTATATGCATGATTTCATATCTTTGCAAGTCTCTTCGAGTTATTGGTTTGGTTTGGCCAACTAGATTGGTAATTCTTGCAATGGGAGAAGTGCTTAGTTTTGGGTTCAATCTTGCGGTGTCCTCACCCAGTGACAAAGTAGTGGTGGCAAGGCACGTATTTGTATTGTTGCCATCGAGGATAAAACGATGGGGTTTTCATCATATTGCTTGAGTTTATCCCTCCACATCATGTCATCTTACTTAATGTGTTACTCTGTTCTTCATGAACTTAATACTCTAGATGCAGGGAGGAGTCGGTCGATGTGTGGAGTAATAGTAGTAGATGCAGAATCGTTTCGGTCTACTTGACACGGACGTGATGCCTATATGCATAATCATTGCCTTGGATATCTTCATAATTATTCGCTTTTCTATCAATTGCTCGACAGTAATTTGTTCACCCACCGTATTATTTTCCTTCAAGAGAGAAGCCTCTAGTGAAACCTATGGCCCCCGGGTCTATTTTCCATATTATATTTTCAGATCTATTTACTTTTGTTTTTACTTTTCATTTATTAATCTTTAGATCTATCTCTATCAGATCTCATCCTTGCAAGTAACCGTGAAAGGATTGACAACCCCTTTTCTGCGTTGGGTGCAAGTGTTTGATTATTTGTGTAGGTGCATCTATTGGTGACTTGCTTGTGTCTCCTATTGGATTGATACCTTGGTTCTCAACAAGCGAGGGAAATACTTATCTACTCTGCTGCATCACCCTTTCCTCTTCAAGGGAAAACCAACGCAAGCTCAAGAAGTAGCAAGAAGGATTTCTGGCGCCGTTGCCGGGGAGATCTAGATCAAGCCTACCAAGTACCCATCACAAACTCATCTCTTGCATGTACATTATTTGGCATTTGCCTCTCATTTTCCTCCCCCCCACTTCTAAAACGATTTTCAGAAAAACCAAAAATATTGGCCTTTTTATTCGCCCTTCTTCCGTTTGCCTTTTCGTTTGCTTTTTGCTTGCTTGTGTGCTAGATCGTTTGCAAGTCTTTATGGCTCAACCCGAAAGCTTTGATCCTCATCTTAGGAGGTTGGAAGATATTGAGAATAATGCTAAAAGTTTCATTTCGCTCCAATTTGACCATAACAGTTTCCTTAGGAACGAGCTTAAAGAACAAAAGGCTATGCTGGAATACATGAATAAAGACCTTGATGATATGACTAAGGAATTTTTTGGTTTGAAATATCAGTTTGCTCATCTCGAAAATTTAGTAGGCCAAATTTCTGATAAACAAGCTACCTTAGTCAATAAAATGGCCGCCAAGCCAGAATCTTTAAATAATGATGAAGATCTTAAAGTGATTGATGTGACTCCTATTGAATCTTTGTTTTCTAATGTAAATCTTGATAAAGATGGGACTGAAGATAAGTCAACTTTAGTTAAGAGTCGTCCCAATGATTTGGAGTTTGTAAATCTTAATGCTAAGATTGATAAAAGTGGGATTGAAGAGGTCAAAACTTTAAATAGCAATGAACCCACTTTTTTGGATTTCAAGGACTTCAATTCTGATGGTTGTTCTTTGATTGATTGTATTTCCTTGTTGCAATCCATGTTGAATTCTCCGCATGCTTATGATCAAAATAAAGCTTTTACTAAACATATCGTTGATGCCATGATGAAATCTTTTGAAGAAAAACTTGAGTTGGAAGTTTCTATACCTAGAAAGCTTTATGATGAGTGGGAACCTACTATTAAGATTAAAATTAAAGATTATGAGTGCCATGCTTTGTGTGATTTGGGTGCTAGCGTTTCCACAATTCCGAAAACTCTATGTGATGTGCTAGGTTTCCATGAACTTGATGATTGCTCTTTAAATTTGCATCTAGCGGATTCCACTATTAAAAAACCTATGGGAAGGATGAATGATGTTCTTATTGTTGCAAATAGGAATTATGTGCCCGTGGATTTCATTGTTCTTGATATAGATTGCAATCCTACATGTCCTATTATTCTTGGTATGAAAGAAGGAAACATTAGATTCCAATTTCCGTTAAGGAAAGGCATGGAACACTTTCCTAGAAAGAAAATTAAATTACCTTATGAATCTATTATGAGAGCTACTTATGGATTGCATACCAAAGATGACAATACCTAGATCTATTGCGTTATGCCTAGCTAGGGGCGTTAAACAATAGCGCTTGTTGGGAGGCAACCCAATTTTATTTTTATGCTTTTGTTTTTGTTTCTTTTTTTGGGTGTTTTACACATTATTACCTCTGTAGTAATTGTGTTTTGGTGTTTTAATTAGTGTTTGAGCCAAGTAAGACCTTTGGGATGGTCTACGGTGATTGTTGATTTGATTTTTCTGAAAAACAGAAACTTTTGCGATCAGTCCAGGAATTTTATAAATTCACCAGAGCGTCGAATGAGTCTGAAATTTTTACACAAGATTGATATACAAATTGCCCTGATTTTCCTAATTTTTAGAATTTTTGGAGTTATAGAAGTATTCGAAGTCTACGGATTGGTACAGACTGTTCTGTTTTTGACAGATTCGGTTTTCTATGTGTTGTTTGCTTATTTTGATGTATCTATGGGTTGTATCGGGGGGTATGAACCATGGAGAAGTTGGAATACAGTAGATATTACACCAATATAAATAAAGAATGAGTTCACAATAGTACCTAAAGTGGTGGTTTATTTTTCTTATACTAACGGATCTCACGAGTTTTCTGTTGAGTTTTGTGTTGTGAAGTTTTCAAGTTTTGGGTAAAGATTTGATGGACTATGGAATAAGGAGTGGCAAGAGCCTAAGATTGGGGATGCCCTAGGCACCCCAAGCCATATTCAAGGATACGAGCCTAAGCTTGGGGATGCCCCGGAAGGCATCCCCTCTTTCGTCTTCAATCCATCGGTAAATTTACTTGAGGCTATATTTTTATTCACCACATGATATGCGTTTTCCTTGGAGCGTCTTGTATGATATGAGTCTTTGCTTTTTAGTTTGCCACAATCATCCTTGCTGCACACATCTTTTTGAGAGGGACACGCAATAATCGTGAATTTATTAGAATACTCTATGTGCTTCACTTATATCTTTTTAGCTGGGCAATTTTGCTCTAGTGCTTCACTTATATCTTTTTAGAGCACGGTGGTGTATTATTTTATAGAAATAATTGAACTCTCGTACCTCACTTATATTATTTTGAGAGTCTTTAAACAGCGTGGTAATTGGTTTAGGTTATGAATTTGGTCCTAATATAATAGGCATCCAAGAGGGATAGAATAAAAACTTTCATATTAAGTGCATTGAATACTATGAGAAGTTTGATTCCTTGCATATAGTTTTGAGATATAAAGATGGTGATATTAGAGTCATGCTAGTGAGTAATTGTGGATTGGTAGAAATACTTGTGTTGAAGTTTGTGATTCCCGTAGCATGCATGTATGGTGAACCGTTATGTAACGAAGTCGGAGCATGATTTGTTTAATGATTGTCATCCTTTGTGTGAGGGTCGGGAGCGCGCGATGGTTAACTCCTACCAACCTCTCCCCTAGGAGCATGCGTCTAATACTTTGCTTCGATAACTAATAGACTTTTGCAATAAGTATGTGAGTTCTTTATGACTAATGTGAGTCCATGGATTATACGCACTCTCACCCTTCCACCATTGCTAGCCTCTCTAGTACCGCGCAACTTTCGCCGGTGCATTAAACCTACCTTCCTCAAAACAGCCACCAAACACCTTCCTCAAAACAGCCACCATACCTACCTATTATGGCATTTCCATAGCCATTCCGAGATATATTGCCATGCAACTTCCACCGTTCCGTTTATTATGACACGCACCATCATTGTCATATTCCTTTGCATGATCGTAAGATAGCTAGCATGATGTTTTCATGGCTTGTCCGTTTTTTATGTCATTTGCTATGCTAGATCATTGCACATCCCGGTACACCGCCGGAGGCATTCATATAGAGTCATATTTTGTTCTAAGTAATACTTGAGTTGTAAGTAAATAAAAGTGTGATGATCATCATTATTAGAGCATTGTCCCATGAGAGGAAAGGATGATGGAAGCTATGATTCCCTCACAAGATGGGATGAGTCTCCGGACTTTACAAATAATAAAAGAGGCCAGTGAAGCCCAAATAAAAAAGAGAGGCCAAAGATGCCCACCAAAAAAATGAGAGAAAAGAGAGAAGGGACAATGCTACTATCCTTTTCCACACTTGTGCTTCAAGTAGCACCATGATCTTCATGATAGAGAGTCCCCTATTTTGTCACTTTCATATACTAGTGGGAATTTTTCATTATATCACTTGGCTTGTATATTCCAATGATGGGCTTCCTCAAAGTGCCCTAGGTCTTCGTGAGCAAGCGAGTTGGATGCACACCCACTTAGTTTCTTTTTGAGCTTTCATACACTTATAGCTCTAGTGCATCCGTTGCATGGCAATCCCTACTCACTCACATTGATATCTATTGATGGGCATCTCCATAGCCCGTTGATACGCCTAGTTGATGTGAGACTATCTTCTCCTTTTCCTCACAACCTCCACCATATTCTATTCCACCTATAGTGCTATATCCATGGCTCACGCTCATTTATTGCGTGAGAGTTGAAAAGGTTTGAGAACATAAAAGGTGTGAAACAATTGCTTGACTTGTCATCGGGGTTGTGCATGATTTAGATACTTTGTGTGGGGAAGATGGAGCATAGCCAGACCATATGATTTTGTAGGGATAACTTTCTAAGGCCATGTTATTTCGAAAGGACATAATTGCCTTGTTGGTATGCTCGAAGTATTACTGTTTTTATGTCAATATTAGACTTTTGTTTTGAATCTTATGGATCTGAATATTTACGCGACAATAAAGAATATTACATGTATAAATATGTTAGGTAGCATTCCACATCAAAAATTCTGTTTTTATCATTTACCTACTCGAGGACGAGCAGGAATTAAGCTTGGGGATGCTTGATACGTCTCCAATGTATCTATAATTTTTGATTGTTCCATGCTATTATATTATCTGTTTTGGATGTTTTATATGCATTAATATGCTATTTTATATTATTTTTGGGACTAACCTATTAATCTAGAGCCTAGTGCCAGTTTCTGTTTTTTCCTTGTTTTTGAGTATTGCAGATAAGGAATATTAAACGGAGTCCAAACGGAATAAAATCTTTGGAATGATTTTTCTTGGACCAGAAGAAACCCAGCAGACTTGGAGATGAAGGTAGGAGACCTGCCGTGGAGTCACAAGCCACCTGGGCGCGCCCTAGGGGGGAGGCGCCCCCCTGGCTTGTGGCTCCACGACAGCCCTCCTAACCCTATTCTTCGGCCTATAAATTCCCAAATATTCCCTGGATACCAAAAAGAGCCACGAAAATACTTTTCCGCCGCCGGAAGCCTCTGTTCCCGTGAGATCCAATCTTGGAGCCTTTTCCGGTTTCTATGCTATTACTCATTGCTTTTGGGTCCGGGGGCGATCCGAACGTTTGTGGAACCCCGGGGTTCGGTTACAAGGACCTCGCCTAAACTCATAGATTTCACATATTATGGCTAGATTTCAATGCTATTACTCACAGTTTTGGGTCCCGGGGAGATCTGAACATTCGAGGAACCCCGGAGTCCGCTTACGGGGACCTTGCCAAAACTCGTAGATTTGGCATATTATGGGTAGTTTACTATGTTATTATTCATTGATTTTGGTTCCCGGGGCGATCCGAATGCCAGGGGAACCCCGTGGTCCGGTTATGGCGACCTCGCCAAAACTCATAGATTTGGTCCATTCTAACCAGTTTCTATGCTATTACTCATTTATTTTGGGTCCCAGTGCGATCCGAACGTTTGGGGAACTTCGGGGTCCGCTTACGGGGACCTCGCCCAAACTACCAGGTTTCAGATATTACGGTTAGTTCTATAAACTATTACTCACTAATTTTGGATCCTGGGGCGATCCGAATGTTCAGCGAACACCGGGGTCCGCTTACGGGGACCTCGCCAAAACACGTAGCTTTGGTCCATTATGTCCTTTTTTCTATGCTATTACTCACTGTTTTTGGATCCCGAGGCCATCCGAACGTTCGCGGAAACTCGGGGTCCGGTTACGGGGACCTCGCCTAAACTACCAGATTTGGCATATTATGTCTAGCTTTCAAAGCTATTACTCAATGATTTTGGGTCCCGTGGCGATCCTAATGTTCGGGGAACCCCGGGGTCCACTGATAGTGAACTTACCAAAACTCGCTGATTTGGTCCATTCTGGCCAGTTTTCTATGCTAGTACTCACTGTTTTTGGGGTCCCGGGGCGGTCCGAACATTCATGGAACCCCAGAGTCCGGTAAAGGGGACCTCGCCTAAACTCACGGATTTGGCATATTATGGCCAGTTTTCAATACTATTACTCACTTTTTTGGGTCCCAGAGAGATCTGGCCGTTCGGGGAACCCCGGGGTCCGCTTACGGAGACCTCGCCAAAACTCATAGATTCGGCATATTCTGGCAAGTTTTCCACGCTATTACTCGCTATTTTTGGGTCTTGTGCGATTCGAATATTCGGGGAACCCTGGGGTCCGTTTACGGGGACGTGGCCAAAACTCACATGTTTGATCCATTTTGTCCATATTTCAATGCTATTACTCAATGAATTTGGGTTCAGGGGTGATTTGAATGTTCGGGGAACCCCGAGATCGTGTTATCGACAATTTTCGCTTATTATGGCTAGATTTCGCTTATTTTGGACAATTTTCTATGCTAAAACTCGCATATTTGGCATATTATGGCCAGTTTTCTACGCTATTACTCACTATTTTTTGGTGCCGGGGCGATCCGAACATTCCTGGAACCCCGGGGTCCGGGTATGGGGACCTCACCAAAACTCACAAATTCCGCATATTATGGCTAGATTTGAATGCTATTACTCACAGTTTTTGGGTCCCGGGAAGATCCAAATGTTTGGGGAACCCCGGAGTCCACTTACGATGACCTTGCCAAAACTCGCAGATTTGGCATATTATGACCAGTTTTCTATGCTATTACTCACTGATTTTGGGTCCCGGGGCGATCCAAATGTTCGGTGAACCCCGTAGTCCAGTCATGGGGACCTCTCCAAAACTCGCAGATTTGGTCCATTCTGGCCAGTTTCTATGCTATTACTCACTTATTTTGGGTCCTAGGGCAATCAGAACATTCGAGGAACTCCAGAGTCCGGTTGCGGGGACCTCGCCAAAACCACCAGGTTTCGCATATTATGTCTAGTGTTCAAAGCTATTACTACTGATTTTGGGTGCCGAGGCGATCCGAATATTCAGGGAACACTGGGGTCCGTTTAAGGGTACCTCGCCAAAACTCGGAGGTTTGGTCCATTCAGTCTAGTTTTCTATGCTATTACTCACCGTTTTTGGATCCTGGGGCCATCCGAACATTCGAGGAACCCCGGGGTCTGTTTACGGGGATCTCGCCTAAACTACCAGATTTGGCATATTATGGCTACTTTTCAATGATACTACTGACTGATTTTGGGACCCCGGGCGATCCGAATGTTCGGGGAACCCCGGGGTCTGCTTACGGCGACCTCGCAAAAACTCGCGGATTTGGTGCATTCTGGCCAGCTTTCTATGCTAGTACTCACTATTTTTGGGCCCCGGGGCGAACTGAACGTTCGTGGAACCCGGAGTCCGGTAACGGGGATCTCATCTAACCTCACATATTTGGCATATTATGGCTAGTTTTCCATGCTATTACTCACTTATTTGGTTCCCAGAGAGATCCGACCGTTCGGGGAACCTCGGGATCTGCTTACTTAGACCTTGCCAAAACTCGTAGATTTGGCATATTCTAGCCAGTTATTTATGCTATTACTTGTTATTTTTGGGTCCCGGGGTGATCCGAACGTTCGGGGAACCCTGTGTTCCGTTTATGGGGACCTCTCTACAACTGACATATTTAGTCCATTTTTTCCACATTTCAATGCTATTACTCGATGATATTGGGTCCCGGGGCGATCTGGATAGTCGGGGAACCCCGGGGTCCGCTTATGGGGACGTCATCAAAATTCACAGATTTGGTCAATACTAGTCAGTTTTCTATGCTATTACTTACTATTTTGGGGTCCTCGAGCGATCCGAGTGTTCGGGGAACCCTAGGATCCGGTTAAGGGGACCTCGTCAAAACTCACAAATTTGGGATATTATGGCTAGTTTTCTATTCTATTACTCACTGATTTTTGGTCCCAGGGCGATCCAAACGTTTGGTGAACCCGTGGTCCGCTTACAGGAACGTCGCCAAAAATCACAGACTTTTTCCATTCTGGCGAGTTTTCAATGATATTACTCACGGTTTTTGGGTTCCGGGGTGGTCTGAACGTTCGTGGAACCCCTGGGTTCGGTTACGGGGACCTCGCCTAAGCTCATAGATTTCACATATTATCGCTAGATTTCAATGCTATTACTCACAGTTTTTGGGTCCTGGGGAGATCCGAATGTTCAGGGAACCCCGGAGTCTGCTTACGGGGTCCACGCCTAAACTACCAGGTTTCGCTTATGTTGGCTAGTTTTCAAAGCTATTACTCACTGGTTTGGGTCCCGGGGAGATCCGAATGTTCAGGGAACCTCGCCAAAACTCACAAATTTGGCATATTATGGCAAGTTTTCTATGCTATTGCTCACTGATTTTGGGTCGCGCGGCGATCCGAATGTTCGGGGAACCCCGTGTTCCAGTTATGGGGACCTCGCCAATACTTGCAGATTTGGTCCATTTGGCCAGTTTCTACGCTATTTCTCATTGAATTTGGGTCCCAGGGCGATCCAAACGTTCGGGGAACTCCGGAGTCCGCTTACGGGGTCCACGCCTAAACTACCAGGTTTCGGCATATTCTGGCAAGTTTTCCACGCTATTACTCGCTATTTTTGGGTCCAGGGGCGATTCGAATGTTCGGGGAACCCTGGGGTCCGTTTACGGGGACGTGGCCAAAACTCACATGTTTGATCCATTTTGTCCATATTTCAATGCTATTACTCAATGAATTTGGGTTCAGGGGTGATTTGAATGTTCGGGGAACCCCGAGATCGTGTTATTGACAATTTTCGCTTATTATGGCTAGATTTCGCTTATTTTGGACAATTTTCTATGCTAAAACTCGCATATTTGGCATATTATGGCTAGTTTTCTACGCTATTACTCACTATTTTTTGGTGCCGGGGCGATCCGAACATTCCTGGAACCCCGGGGTCCGGGTATGGGGACCTCGCCAAAACTCACAAATTCCGCATATTATGGCTAGATTTGAATGCTATTACTCACAGTTTTTGGGTCCCGGGAAGATCCAAATGTTTGGGGAACCCCGGAGTCCACTTACGATGACCTCGCCAAAACTCGCAGATTTGGCATATTATGACCAGTTTTCTATGCTATTACTCACTGATTTTGGGTCCCGGGGCGATCCAAATGTTCGGTGAACCCCGTAGTCCAGTCATGGGGACCTCTCCAAAACTCGCAGATTTGGTCCATTCTGGCCAGTTTCTATGCTATTACTCACTGATTTTGGGTCCTAGGGCGATCAGAACATTCGAGGAACTCCAGAGTCCGGTTGCGGGGACCTCGCCAAAACCACCAGGTTTCGCATATTATGTCTAGTGTTCAAAGCTATTACTACTAATTTTGGGTGCCGAGGCGATCCGAATATTCAGGGAACACTGGGGTCCGTTTAAGGGTACCTCGCCAAAACTCGGAGGTTTGGTCCATTCAGTCTAGTTTTCTATGCTATTACTCACCGTTTTTGGATCCTGGGGCCATCCGAACATTCGAGGAACCCCGGGGTCTGTTTACGGGGATCTCGCCTAAACTACCAGATTTGGCATATTATGGCTACTTTTCAATGATACTACTGACTGATTTTGGGACCCCGGGCGATCCGAATGTTCGGGGAACCCCGGGGTCTGCTTACGGCGACCTCGCAAAAACTCGCGGATTTGGTGCATTCTGGCCAGCTTTCTATGCTAGTACTCACTATTTTTGGGCCCCGGGGCGATCTGAACGTTCGTGGAACCCGGAGTCCGGTAACGGGGATCTCATCTAACCTCACATATTTGGCATATTATGGCTAGTTTTCCATGCTATTACTCACTTATTTGGTTCCCAGAGAGATCCGACCGTTCGGGGAACCTCGGGATCTGCTTACTTAGACCTTGCCAAAACTCGTAGATTTGGCATATTCTAGCCAGTTATTTATGCTATTACTTGTTATTTTTGGGTCCCGGGGTGATCCGAACGTTCGGGGAACCCTGTGTTCCGTTTATGGGGACCTCTCTACAACTGACATATTTAGTCCATTTTGTCCACATTTCAATGCTATTACTCGATGATATTGGGTCCCGGGGCGATCTGGATAGTCGGGGAACCCCGGGGTCCGCTTATGGGGACGTCATCAAAATTCACAGATTTTGGTCAATACTAGTCAGTTTTCTATGCTATTACTTACTATTTTGGGGTCCTCGAGCGATCCGAGTGTTCGGGGAACCCTAGGATCCGGTTAAGGGGACCTCGTCAAAACTCACAAATTTGGGATATTATGGCTAGTTTTCTATTCTATTACTCACTGATTTTTGGTCCCAGGGCGATCCAAACGTTTGGTGAACCCGTGGTCCGCTTACAGGAACGTCGCCAAAAATCACAGACTTTTTCCATTCTGGCGAGTTTTCAATGATATTACTCACGGTTTTTGGGTTCCGGGGTGGTCTGAACGTTCGTGGAACCCCTGGGTTCGGTTACGGGGACCTCGCCTAAGCTCATAGATTTCACATATTATCGCTAGATTTCAATGCTATTACTCACAGTTTTTGGGTCCTGGGGAGATCTGAATGTTCAGGGAACCCCGGAGTCTGCTTACGGGGTCCACGCCT
The DNA here is from genome assembly GCA_039707655.1 of Elymus sibiricus. NCBI lineage: Eukaryota > Viridiplantae > Streptophyta > Magnoliopsida > Poales > Poaceae > Elymus > Elymus sibiricus. The sequence continues at coordinate 15,333,908 of CM077673.1, read as the reverse complement.
AAACTACCAGGTTTCGCTTATGTTGGCTAGTTTTCAAAGCTATTACTCACTGGTTTGGGTCCCGGGGAGATCCGAATGTTCAGGGAACCTCGCCAAAACTCACAAATTTGGCATATTATGGCAAGTTTTCTATGCTATTGCTCACTGATTTTGGGTCGCGCGGCGATCCGAATGTTCGGGGAACCCCGTGTTCCAGTTATGGGGACCTCGCCAATACTTGCAGATTTGGTCCATTTGGCCAGTTTCTACGCTATTTCTCATTGATTTTGGGTCCCAGGGCGATCCAAACGTTCGGGGAACTCCGGAGTCCGCTTACGGGGTCCACGCCTAAACTACCAGGTTTCGGCATATTCTGGCAAGTTTTCCACGCTATTACTCGCTATTTTTGGGTCCAGGGGCGATTCGAATGTTCGGGGAACCCTGGGGTCCGTTTACGGGGACGTGGCCAAAACTCACATGTTTGATCCATTTTGTCCATATTTCAATGCTATTACTCAATGAATTTGGGTTCAGGGGTGATTTGAATGTTCGGGGAACCCCGAGATCGTGTTATCGACAATTTTCGCTTATTATGGCTAGATTTCGCTTATTTTGGACAATTTTCTATGCTAAAACTCGCATATTTGGCATATTATGGCTAGTTTTCTACGCTATTACTCACTATTTTTTGGTGCCGGGGCGATCCGAACATTCCTGGAACCCCGGGGTCCGGGTATGGGGACCTCGCCAAAACTCACAAATTCCGCATATTATGGCTAGATTTGAATGCTATTACTCACAGTTTTTGGGTCCCGGGAAGATCCAAATGTTTGGGGAACTCCGGAGTCCACTTACGATGACCTCGCCAAAACTCGCAGATTTGGCATATTATGACCAGTTTTTATGCTATTACTCACTGATTTTGGGTCCCGGGGCGATCCAAATGTTCGGTGAACCCCGTAGTCCATTCATGGGGACCTCTCCAAAACTCGCAGATTTGGTCCATTCTGGCCAGTTTCTATGCTATTACTCACTGATTTTGGGTCCTAGGGCGATCAGAACATTCGAGGAACTCCAGAGTCCGGTTGCGGGGACCTCGCCAAAACCACCAGGTTTCGCATATTATGTCTAGTGTTCAAAGCTATTACTACTGATTTTGGGTGCCGAGGCGATCCGAATATTCAGGGAACACTGGGGTCCGTTTAAGGGTACCTCGCCAAAACTCGGAGGTTTGGTCCATTCAGTCTAGTTTTCTATGCTATTACTCACCGTTTTTGGATCCTGGGGCCATCCGAACATTCGAGGAACCCCGGGGTCTGTTTACGGGGATCTCGCCTAAACTACCAGATTTGGCATATTATGGCTACTTTTCAATGATACTACTGACTGATTTTGGGACCCCGGGCGATCCGAATGTTCGGGGAACCCCGGGGTCTGCTTACGGCGACCTCGCAAAAACTCGCGGATTTGGTGCATTCTGGCCAGCTTTCTATGCTAGTACTCACTATTTTTGGGCCCCGGGGCGATCTGAACGTTCGTGGAACCCGGAGTCCGGTAACGGGGATCTCATCTAACCTCACATATTTGGCATATTATGGCTAGTTTTCCATGCTATTACTCACTTATTTGGTTCCCAGAGAGATCCGACCGTTCGGGGAACCTCGGGATCTGCTTACTTAGACCTTGCCAAAACTCGTAGATTTGGCATATTCTAGCCAGTTATTTATGCTATTACTTGTTATTTTTGGGTCCCGGGGTGATCCGAACGTTCGGGGAACCCTGTGTTCCGTTTATGGGGACCTCTCTACAACCGACATATTTAGTCCATTTTGTCCACATTTCAATGCTATTACTCGATGATATTGGGTCCCGGGGCGATCTGGATAGTCGGGGAACCCCGGGGTCCGCTTATGGGGACGTCATCAAAATTCACAGATTTGGTCAATACTAGTCAGTTTTCTATGCTATTACTTACTATTTTGGGGTCCTCGAGCGATCCGAGTGTTCGGGGAACCCTAGGATCCGGTTAAGGGGACCTCGTCAAAACTCACAAATTTGGGATATTATGGCTAGTTTTCTATTCTATTACTCACTGATTTTTGGTCCCAGGGCGATCCAAACGTTTGGTGAACCCGTGGTCCGCTTACAGGAACGTCGCCAAAAATCACAGACTTTTTCCATTCTGGCGAGTTTTCAATGATATTACTCACGGTTTTTGGGTTCCGGGGTGGTCTGAACGTTCGTGGAACCCCTGGGTTCGGTTACGGGGACCTCGCCTAAGCTCATAGATTTCACATATTATCGCTAGATTTCAATGCTATTACTCACAGTTTTTGGGTCCTGGGGAGATCCGAATGTTCAGGGAACCCCGGAGTCTGCTTACGGGGTCCACGCCTAAACTACCAGGTTTCGCTTATGTTGGCTAGTTTTCAAAGCTATTACTCACTGGTTTGGGTCCCGGGGAGATCCGAATGTTTAGGGAACCTCGCCAAAACTCACAAATTTGGCATATTATGGCAAGTTTTCTATGCTATTGCTCACTGATTTTGGGTCGCGCGGCGATCCGAATGTTCGGGGAACCCCGTGTTCCAGTTATGGGGACCTCGCCAATACTTGCAGATTTGGTCCATTTGGCCAGTTTCTACGCTATTTCTCATTGAATTTGGGTCCCAGGGCGATCCAAACGTTCGGGGAACTCCGGAGTCCGCTTACGGGGTCCACGCCTAAACTACCAGGTTTCGGCATATTCTGGCAAGTTTTCCACGCTATTACTCGCTATTTTTGGGTCCAGGGGCGATTCGAATGTTCGGGGAACCCTGGGGTCCGTTTACGGGGACGTGGCCAAAACTCACATGTTTGATCCATTTTGTCCATATTTCAATGCTATTACTCAATGAATTTGGGTTCAGGGGTGATTTGAATGTTCGGGGAACCCCGAGATCGTGTTATCGACAATTTTCGCTTATTATGGCTAGATTTCGCTTATTTTGGACAATTTTCTATGCTAAAACTCGCATATTTGGCATATTATGGCTAGTTTTCTACGCTATTACTCACTATTTTTTGGTGCCGGGGCGATCCGAACATTCCTGGAACCCCGGGGTCCGGGTATGGGGACCTCGCCAAAACTCACAAATTCCGCATATTATGGCTAGATTTGAATGCTATTACTCACAGTTTTTGGGTCCCGGGAAGATCCAAATGTTTGGGGAACCCCGGAGTCCACTTACGATGACCTCGCCAAAACTCGCAGATTTGGCATATTATGACCAGTTTTCTATGCTATTACTCACTGATTTTGGGTCCCGGGGCGATCCAAATGTTCGGTGAACCCCGTAGTCCAGTCACGGGGACCTCTCCAAAACTCGCAGATTTGGTCCATTCTGGCCAGTTTCTATGCTATTACTCACTGATTTTGGGTCCTAGGGCGATCAGAACATTCGAGGAACTCCAGAGTCCGGTTGCGGGGACCTCGCCAAAACCACCAGGTTTCGCATATTATGTCTAGTGTTCAAAGCTATTACTACTGATTTTGGGTGCCGAGGCGATCCGAATATTCAGGGAACACTGGGGTCCGTTTAAGGGTACCTCGCCAAAACTCGGAGGTTTGGTCCATTCAGTCTAGTTTTCTATGCTATTACTCACCGTTTTTGGATCCTGGGGCCATCCGAACATTCGAGGAACCCCAGGGTCTGTTTACGGGGATCTCGCCTAAACTACCAGATTTGGCATATTATGGCTACTTTTCAATGATACTACTGACTGATTTTGGGACCCCGGGCGATCCGAATGTTCGGGGAACCCCGGGGTCTGCTTACGGCGACCTCGCAAAAACTCGCGGATTTGGTGCATTCTGGCCAGCTTTCTATGCTAGTACTCACTATTTTTGGGCCCCGGGGCGATCTGAATGTTCGTGGAACCCGGAGTCCGGTAACGGGGATCTCATCTAACCTCACATATTTGGCATATTATGGCTAGTTTTCCATGCTATTACTCACTTATTTGGTTCCCAGAGAGATCCGACCGTTCGGGGAACCTCGGGATCTGCTTACTTAGACCTTGCCAAAACTCGTAGATTTGGCATAATCTAGCCAGTTATTTATGCTATTACTTGTTATTTCTGGGTCCCGGGGTGATCCGAACGTTCGGGGAACCCTGTGTTCCGTTTATGGGGACCTCTCTACAACTGACATATTTAGTCCATTTTGTCCACATTTCAATGCTATTACTCGATGATATTGGGTCCCGGGGCGATCTGGATAGTCGGGGAACCCCGGGGTCCGCTTATGGGGACGTCATCAAAATTCACAGATTTGGTCAATACTAGTCAGTTTTCTATGCTATTACTTACTATTTTGGGGTCCTCGAGCGATCCGAGTGTTCGGGGAACCCTAGGATCCGGTTAATGGGACCTCGTCAAAACTCACAAATTTGGGATATTATGGCTAGTTTTCTATTCTATTACTCACTGATTTTTGGTCCCAGGGCGATCCAAACGTTTGGTGAACCCGTGGTCCGCTTACAGGAACGTCGCCAAAAATCACAGACTTTTTCCATTCTGGCGAGTTTTCAATGATATTACTCACGGTTTTTGGGTTCCGGGGTGGTCTGAACGTTCGTGGCACCCCTGGGTTCGGTTACGGGGACCTCGCCTAAGCTCATAGATTTCACATATTATCGCTAGATTTCAATGCTATTACTCACAGTTTTTGGGTCCTGGGGAGATCCGAATGTTCAGGGAACCCCGGAGTCTGCTTACGGGGTCCACGCCTAAACTACCAGGTTTCGCTTATGTTGGCTAGTTTTCAAAGCTATTACTCACTGGTTTGGGTCCCGGGGAGATCCGAATGTTCAGGGAACCTCGCCAAAACTCACAAATTTGGCATATTATGGCAAGTTTTCTATGCTATTGCTCACTGATTTTGGGTCGCGCGGCGATCCGAATGTTCGGGGAACCCCGTGTTCCAGTTATGGGGACCTCGCCAATACTTGCAGATTTGGTCCATTTGGCCAGTTTCTACGTTATTTCTCATTGATTTTGGGTCCCAGGGCGATCCAAACGTTCGGGGAACTCCGAAGTCCGCTTACGGGGTCCACGCCTAAACTACCAGGTTTCGACATATTCTGGCAAGTTTTCCACGCTATTACTCGCTATTTTTGGGTCCAGGGGCGATTCGAATGTTCGGGGAACCCTGGGGTCCGTTTACGGGGACGTGGCCAAAACTCACATGTTTGATCCATTTTGTCCATATTTCAATGCTATTACTCAATGAATTTGGGTTCAGGGGTGATTTGAATGTTCGGGGAACCCCGAGATCGTGTTATCGACAATTTTCGCTTATTATGGCTAGATTTCGCTTATTTTGGACAATTTTCTATGCTAAAACTCGCATATTTGGCATATTATGGCCAGTTTTCTACGCTATTACTCACTATTTTTTGGTGCCGGGGCGATCCGAACATTCCTGGAACCCCGGGGTCCGGGTATGGGGACCTCGCCAAAACTCACAAATTCCGCATATTATGGCTAGATTTGAATGCTATTACTCACAGTTTTTGGGTCCCGGGAAGATCCAAATGTTTGGGGAACCCCGGAGTCCACTTACGATGACCTCGCCAAAACTCGCAGATTTGGCATATTATGACCAGTTTTCTATGCTATTACTCACTGATTTTGGGTCCCGGGGCGATCCAAATGTTCGGTGAACCCCGTAGTCCAGTCATGGGGACCTCTCCAAAACTCGCAGATTTGGTCCATTCTGGCCAGTTTCTATGCTATTACTCACTGATTTTGGGTCCTAGGGCGATCAGAACATTCGAGGAACTCCAGAGTCCGGTTGCGGGGACCTCGCCAAAACCACCAGGTTTCGCATATTATGTCTAGTGTTCAAAGCTATTACTACTGATTTTGGGTGCCGAGGCGATCCGAATATTCAGGGAACACTGGGGTCCGTTTAAGGGTACCTCGCCAAAACTCGGAGGTTTGGTCCATTCAGTCTAGTTTTCTATGCTATTACTCACCGTTTTTGGATCCTGGGGCCATCCGAACATTCGAGGAACCCCGGGGTCTGTTTACGGGGATCTCGCCTAAACTACCAGATTTGGCATATTATGGCTACTTTTCAATGATACTACTGACTGATTTTGGGACCCCGGGCGATCCGAATGTTCGGGGAACCCCGGGGTCTGCTTACGGCGACCTCGCAAAAACTCGCGGATTTGGTGCATTCTGGCCAGCTTTCTATGCTAGTACTCACTATTTTTGGGCCCCGGGGCGATCTGAACGTTCGTGGAACCCGGAGTCCGGTAACGGGGATCTCATCTAACCTCACATATTTGGCATATTATGGCTAGTTTTCCATGCTATTACTCACTTATTTGGTTCCCAGAGAGATCCGACCGTTCGGGGAACCTCGGGATCTGCTTACTTAGACCTTGCCAAAACTCGTAGATTTGGCATATTCTAGCCAGTTATTTATGCTATTACTTGTTATTTTTGGGTCCCGGGGTGATCCGAACGTTCGGGGAACCCTGTGTTCCGTTTATGGGGACCTCTCTACAACCGACATATTTAGTCCATTTTGTCCACATTTCAATGCTATTACTCGATGATATTGGGTCCCGGGGCGATCTGGATAGTCGGGGAACCCCAGGGTCCGCTTATGGGGACGTCATCAAAATTCACAGATTTGGTCAATACTAGTCAGTTTTCTATGCTATTACTTACTATTTTGGGGTCCTCGAGCGATCCGAGTGTTCGGGGAACCCTAGGATCCGGTTAAGGGGACCTCGTCAAAACTCACAAATTTGGGATATTATGGCTAGTTTTCTATTCTATTACTCACTGATTTTTGGTCCCAGGGCGATCCAAACGTTTGGTGAACTCGTGGTCCGCTTACAGGAACGTCGCCAAAAATCACAGACTTTTTCCATTCTGGCGAGTTTTCAATGATATTACTCACGGTTTTTGGGTTCCGGGGTGGTCTGAACGTTCGTGGAACCCCTGGGTTCGGTTACGGGGACCTCGCCTAAGCTCATAGATTTCACATATTATCGCTAGATTTCAATGCTATTACTCACAGTTTTTGGGTCCTGGGGAGATCCGAATGTTCAGGGAACCCCGGAGTCTGCTTACGGGGTCCACGCCTAAACTACCAGGTTTCGCTTATGTTGGCTAGTTTTCAAAGCTATTACTCACTGGTTTGGGTCCCGGGGAGATCCGAATGTTCAGGGAACCTCGCCAAAACTCACAAATTTGGCATATTATGGCAAGTTTTCTATGCTATTGCTCACTGATTTTGGGTCGCGCGGCGATCCGAATGTTCGGGGAACCCCGTGTTCCAGTTATGGGGACCTCGCCAATACTTGCAGATTTGGTCCATTTGGCCAGTTTCTACGCTATTTCTCATTGATTTTGGGTCCCAGGGCGATCCAAACGTTCGGGGAACTCCGGAGTCCGCTTACGGGGTCCACGCCTAAACTACCAGGTTTCGCTTATGTTGGCTAGTTTTCAAAGCTATTACTCATTGGTTTGGGTCCAGGGGCGATCCGAATGTTCGGGGAACCCTGGGGTCCGTTTACGGGGACGTGGCCAAAACTCACATGTTTGATCCATTTTGTCCATATTTCAATGCTATTACTCAATGAATTTGGGTTCAGGGGTTATTTGAATGTCTGGGGAACCCCGAGATCGTGTTATCGACAATTTTCGCTTATTATGGCTAGATTTCGCTTATTTTGGACAATTTTCTATGCTAAAACTCGCATATTTGGCATATTATGGCTAGTTTTCTACGCTATTACTCACTATTTTTTGGTGCCGGGGCGATCCGAACATTCCTGGAACCCCGGGGTCCGGGTATGGGGACCTCGCCAAAACTCACAAATTCCGCATATTATGGCTAGATTTGAATGCTATTACTCACAGTTTTTGGGTCCCGGGAAGATCCAAATGTTTGGGGAACCCCGGAGTCCACTTACGATGACCTCGCCAAAACTCGCAGATTTGGCATATTATGACCAGTTTTCTATGCTATTACTCACTGATTTTGGGTCCCGGGGCGATCCAAATGTTCGGTGAACCCCGTAGTCCAGTCATGGGGACCTCTCCAAAACTCGCAGATTTGGTCCATTCTGGCCAGTTTCTATGCTATTACTCACTGATTTTGGGTCCTAGGGCGATCAGAACATTCGAGGAACTCCAGAGTCCGGTTGCGGGGACCTCGCCAAAACCACCAGGTTTCGCATATTATGTCTAGTGTTCAAAGCTATTACTACTGATTTTGGGTGCCGAGGCGATCCGAATATTCAGGGAACACTGGGGTCCGTTTAAGGGTACCTCGCCAAAACTCGGAGGTTTGGTCCATTCAGTCTAGTTTTCTATGCTATTACTCACCGTTTTTGGATCCTGGGGCCATCCGAACATTCGAGGAACCCCGGGGTCTATTTACGGGGATCTCGCCTAAACTACCAGATTTGGCATATTATGGCTACTTTTCAATGATACTACTGACTGATTTTGGGACCCCGGGCGATCCGAATGTTCGGGGAACCCCGGGGTCTGCTTACGGCGACCTCGCAAAAACTCGCGGATTTGGTGCATTCTGGCCAGCTTTCTATGCTAGTACTCACTATTTTTGGGCCCCGGGGCGATCTGAACGTTCGTGGAACCCGGAGTCCGGTAACGGGGATCTCATCTAACCTCACATATTTGGCATATTATGGCTAGTTTTCCATGCTATTACTCACTTATTGGGTTCCCAGAGAGATCCGACCGTTCGGGGAACCTCGGGATCTGCTTACTTAGACCTTGCCAAAACTCGTAGATTTGGCATATTCTAGCCAGTTATTTATGCTATTACTTGTTATTTTTGGGTCCCGGGGTGATCCGAACGTTCGGGGAACCCTGTGTTCCGTTTATGGGGACCTCTCTACAACCGACATATTTAGTCCATTTTGTCCACATTTCAATGCTATTACTCTATGATATTGGGTCCCGGGGCGATCTGGATAGTCGGGGAACCCCGGGGTCCGCTTATGGGGACGTCATCAAAATTCACAGATTTGGTCAATACTAGTCAGTTTTCTATGCTATTACTTACTATTTTGGGGTCCTCGAGCGATCCGAGTGTTCGGGGAACCCTAGGATCCGGTTAAGGGGACCTCGTCAAAACTCACAAATTTGGGATATTATGGCTAGTTTTCTATTCTATTACTCACTGATTTTTGGTCCCAGGGCGATCCAAACGTTTGGTGAACCCGTGGTCCGCTTACAGGAACGTCGCCAAAAATCACAGACTTTTTCCATTCTGGCGAGTTTTCAATGATATTACTCACGGTTTTTGGGTTCCGGGGTGGTCTGAACGTTCGTGGAACCCCTGGGTTCGGTTACGGGGACCTCGCCTAAACTCATAGATTTCACATATTATCGCTAGATTTCAATGCTATTACTCACAGTTTTTGGGTCCTGGGGAGATCCGAATGTTCAGGGAACCCCGGAGTCTGCTTACGGGGTCCACGCCTAAACTACCAGGTTTCGCTTATGTTGGCTAGTTTTCAAAGCTATTACTCACTGGTTTGGGTCCCGGGGAGATCCGAATGTTCAGGGAACCTCGCCAAAACTCACAAATTTGGCATATTATGGCAAGTTTTCTATGCTATTGCTCACTGATTTTGGGTCGCGCGGCGATCCGAATGTTCGGGGAACCCCGTGTTCCAGTTATGGGGACCTCGCCAATACTTGCAGATTTGGTCCATTTGGCCAGTTTCTACGCTATTTCTCATTGATTTTGGGTCCCAGGGCGATCCAAACGTTCGGGGAACTCCGGAGTCCGCTTACGGGGTCCACGCCTAAACTACCAGGTTTCGCTTATGTTGGCTAGTTTTCAAAGCTATTACTCACTGGTTTGGGTCCAGGGGCGATCCGAATGTTCGGGGAACACTGGGGTCTGCTTACGGGGACCTCGCCAAAACTTTTAGGTTTGGTCCATTATGTCCAGTTTTTTATGCTATTACTCACTGTTTTTGGATCCCGGGCCATCCGAATTTTCGGGGAGCCCCGAGGTCTTGTTATGGGAACCTCGCCTAAACTACCAGATTTGGCATATTATGGCTAGTTTTCAATGCTATTGCTCACAGATTTTGGGTCCCGGGGCAATCTGAATGTTCAGGGAACCCCGGTGTCCGCTTACAGTGACCTCGCCAGAACTCGCAGATTTGGTCCATTCTGGCCAGTTTTCTATGCTAGTACTCACTGTTTTTTGGTCCCGGGGCGATTCAAACGTTTGGGATCCCCCGTGATCCGGTTACGGGGGCCTCGCCTAAACTACCAGATTTTGCATATTATGGCTAGTTTTTAATGCTATTACTCACTGATTTTGGGTCCCTGGGCGATCCGAATATTCGGGGTACCCCGGGATCCAGTTACGTGGAACTTGCCTAAACTACCAGATTTCGCATATTATGGCTAGTTTTCAATGCTATTACTCACTGATCTGGGTCCCGGGGCGATCCAAAAGTTAGTGGAACCCCGGGGTCCGCTTACGGCGACCTTGCCAAAACTCGCAGGTTTGGTCAATTCTGGCCAGTTTACTATGCTCACTATTTTTGGGTCCCGAGGCGATCCGAACGTTCGTGGAACCCTGGAGTCCGCTTATGGGGACCTCGCCAAAACTCGTAGATTTGGCATATTCGGTCCAGTTTTCTATGCTATTACTCACTATTTTTGGATCCCAGGGCGATCCGAACGTTCGGGGAACCATGGGTCCGTTTACGGGAACCTCGCCAAAACTCACATATTTGGTCCATTTTCTCCATATTTCAATGCTATTACTCAATGACTTTGGGTCCCGGGGCAATCTGAATGTCCGGGGAACCCCGAGGTCCGGTTACGGGGATGTCATCAAAATTCGTAGATTTGCTCCATACTGGTCAGTTTTCTATGCTATTACTCACTTATTTGGGGTCTTGGAGCGATCCGAGTGTTTGGGGTACCTCGAGATCCGGTTACGGGGACCTTGTCAAAACTCACTGATTTCACATATTATGGTCACTTTTCTATGCTATTGCTCACTGATTTTGGGTCCCCTGACGATTCGAATTTTTGGGCAACCCCGTGATCAGGTTATGGGACTTCGCTAAAACTCACATATTTGGTCCACTCTGACCTGTTTTCTATGCTATTACTCACTATTTGTGGATCCCAAGGAGATCTGAACGTTTAGGGAACCCCGGAGTCCGCTTACGGGGACCTCTCCAATACTACCAGATTTGCGAACGAGATCCTTTGACTTACATCGATCTACTGCCGAGGGACGTAGTATGTCCTGGATCTATCGTTGGCAATCTGACAAATGGATGTGAGCTGCGCTATTTCCTTCTCTCCCGTGAGGCCGGCTAGCCATGGAGGCAGCGGAGCCAGCAGCTGCCTCGTGCAGGGCGCATGCATCGGAGCCATCTAGGCCGTGGAGCTGCGGAGCCGACACTGTCGAGGCCGTGGAATTCCGGAGCCGGCGCCATCGAGGCCGTGGAGTTGCAGAGCCGGCGTCATCAACACCGTCGAGCTGCTAAGGCCTGGAAGCCAGCGTCGTCAAGGCTTCTCACCATCTGCTCTGCTGCTAGCATTGTGTCTTGATGTACAGAAAAGAACAGACAACTTGTGTGTGTGGAAACTCGGACAGAACTGATAGAATTGCACTGAATTAAACTATTGTGATATAAAGTTCTGAGAGCATATAACATGTGTTATTAATTAAAGAGGATAACACATGTTGTCGACAATTTGTGAGCATGTGCTTCGAGAAATACAATGATTTGCAAGTCATAATGTGTGCTTTGGCTACTGAATGTAAATGAGCATGCATACAAAAACTGCATGTGCATTGAACAAAATAGATGCCAACCCAGTGAGTATATCTTTGAAATGAATGAAAAAGTGATTGATCCACTAGAACCTAAACTGAACTGAATGGCCAAATTTCGCAAGAACCATGCTTGTTTGTGCTCCCATTCAAGTAAAGAGCAGATGGTTGCCCAAAACAATAGCACTTCACCACGACCCTGTAAATAGATCATCTGTAATTGGTCCCTGGAAGTTAAATAAATAAGTAATTTTTTATAAGAGTAATTGCCATCCCTAAATTTCTAGACTAATTATATGGGCAAGGTTGCCATCAATAGTTGAGTGAAGCTAAGATTGTCCTTGTAATCTTGAGGCTCCTTCATATTGTCCTTGTAAACTATAACATCTTCAACTTGTCCAACACCACCACATGCCTCTTCCCCAACCTCTTGTTTGTAGTAATGGAATAAAATTTAAGGGTTATGACAATTAATGGGCATAATAATAACATTGAAAAGACAATAGTTATTTAGAAACATACCTCTTCCTCGAACTGTGATGTAGTTTTGTTTCCTCTTTTTTTCTAGTCTTGTGCTTCTTCTCGAGCCAAGTTCTTTTTCATTTTGCACTTTCTGTTTCGATATCCTTTTTCTTTAGGCGTGCCTTAGCCAACAAGTCATTTGGCGGGCTAGCATTTGTGGGAATTATACATGGATACCTAGATGTGCTTGTACATGCACTGATTCCTCAGGTTCCGTCTCGAGGATGTGTGGCAAGGGCCTCTCCTGCCCGGCCACGCCTCATGATCATCAAACCGTGGGTACCCCTCAGGGCCGACCCATCACCAACATGTTTCTGTAACCATGTCATAGTAACTGTGTGTATAAAACATCAAGACGGAACCTGAGGAATCACCCTCAAAGGGACCAGCTCGATGAAACCGTCAACGTGGACTTAGAGGAATCACCCTCGAGGGTCCCACACTTGAGGGGTTGCATGACAGGGTCATCGTCAGGAGTGGTGAAGGAGGAATCACCCTCGATAACCACGACCGACTAACTGCACTACAGAGTTAGCAACATGAGTACTTCACGAGGTGTCACCCTCGGTACTCGATAGTAGCTTTGCAGAGTCGTACAACTAAGGGGTGTGTGGTGAATGTGATGGGCATGGCTTGTCGGTCGGTTGACCGAGTCTTCGAGTCGTCGATGAAGAAGCAGGGGCAACTGGGACTAAGGGGGTCACAGGGGATTCATTAATCAACCTATACTAAGCAGTTGATATAACATCAGGTATAGTAGCAGTTTATCAAAAACAAGCCATGCATCAGAAATAGGAGATAGCTAATATAGTAGCAAAATCTAATGCAAGAATGAGAGGGAAAGAATTGGGCGATATCGGAATGCTAAGGGGGGGGGTTGCTTGCCTTGCTGCTCTGCGACAAAAGGCTGATCGTCAGTCGCGTAGTCGTACCCGGCAGCACCGTCAGTCTCGGGGTCTACCGGTAAGAAGAGGGGGGAAGAAACAATAAATATAAGCAGACTGATGCAACACGATGCATGGCATGGCAATATACAGAGCTAGGCATGCACAAACGCAGTACTACACGTCGCAGACGGATGAAAAGAATATCTGATGATATTTTTCGGGTCTCGGGCTACTACCGGACAAACGAAAACGATGGAAATGTTCCACGTTCGTTATGATAGGAGCACGTGATAGACGAACGGACTGCGTATTCAGAACTGTGGGATTTTTTTGATACCAACTTGTGACGCCCCCAATTTGACCGTACGCTAATCACACACGCAATGCGTACGACCAAGATTAGGGACTCACTGATCGATATCACAACACAACACTAGACACAAATTAAAGTCATACAGCTTCATATTACAAGCCAGGGGGCTCGAGGGCTCGAATACAAAGCTCGACAAGCACGAGTCAGCGCAAGCAAATAATATCTGAGTACAGACATAAGTTAAACAAGTTTTGCCTTAAGAAGGCTAGCACAAACATAACAACGGATCGAACGAGGCGAGGCCTCCTGCCTGGGAACCTCCTATCCTACTGCTGGTCGGGGGCCGCCTCCACATAGTAGTAGGCTCCTGCGGTGGTGTAGTAGTCGTCTTCGGCGTACTCCATCTCCTGGGCTTCATCGTCTGAACGCAGAATCGTATCGATGGGGAAAGAGAAAGCAAAGCAGCGGTGAGTACTCATCCAAAGTACTCGCAAGACTGACATCAGAACTATGCTAAGTATGCATCAGTATCAAGGAATGGGGTTATATCTGGGCTGACTACAGAAAGCAAGAATAGGGGGAAGGCGTAGTCCTATCGAAGACTAGCATCTTCAGCATCTTGCAGCATTAGAAGAGAGTAGACTGGTATCTCATTTATAGCAATATTATTGTAGCAAATTTTTATTAAGTAACCACGCCCAGAGTTTCTTCCTCGACTCCCTACGAGGAAGCAATCTCGGAGCCAACATTCATTTCAATTTAAAGTCACAATTTTAGTTATAGTAGATCAAGGTACAACTCCAAGTCGTCCTGTTACCGTGGACACGGCTATTTGAATAGATGAATTCATCCCTGCAGGGGTGCACCGCATTTCCAACACGCTTGATCACCTCCGGCCGGACACACTTTCCTGGGTCATGCCCGGCCTCGGGATATCAACACGTCGTCGCCCCACCTAGGCTCAACAGAGAGGCCAGCCTGCCGGTCTAAATCCTAAGCGCGCAGGGGTCATGGGCCCACTGGCTCTTTGCGCTCCTGCACGATGCGTGGGCAGCCGAGGTCAGTCCTAGCACACTCTAATCCAAGATTTGTGCCTTCCAGACCACTCGGGCGCGCGCCGCTCCATTGCTGACGTCCGAAGAGCTTCGGCTGATACAACGACGCTGAGTACCCATAACTTGTCCCACGTGAAGGTTTGGTGCGTAAAAGGTCCAATCGACCAACTCAGATCAAATACCCAACCCAATAGCATTTTATTAATGCGGGGCAAGCGCGACCCATGAAGTCTGGTCCCGTCGCCCCGTCTCGAGGATGTGTGGCAAGGGCCTCTCCTGCCCGGCCACGCCTCATGATCATCAAACCGTGGGTACCCATCAGGGCCGACCCATCACCAACATGTTTCTATAACCAGGTCATAGTAACTGTGTGTATAAAACATCAAGACGGAACCTGAGGAATCACCCTCAAAGGGACCAGCTCGATGAAACCGTCAACGTGGACTTAGAGGAATCACCCTCGAGGGTCCCACACTTGAGGGGTTGCATGACAGAGTCATCGTCGGGAGTGGTGAAGGAGGAATCACCCTCGATAACCACGACCGACTAACTGCACTACAGAGTTAGCAACATGAGTACTTCACGAGGTGTCACCCTCGGTACTCGATAGTAGCTTTGCAGAGTCGTACAACTAAGGGATGTGTGGTGAATGTGATGGGCATGGCTTGTCGGTCGGTTGACCGAGTCTTCGAGTCGTCGATGAAGAAGCAGGGGCTACTAGGACTAAGGGGGTCACAGGGGATTCATTGATCAACCTATACTAAGCAGTTGATATAACAGCAGGTATAGTAGCAGTTTATCAAAAACAGGCCATGCATCAGAAATAGGAGATAGCTAATATAGTAGCAAAATCTAATGCAAGAATGAGAGGGAAACAATTGGGCGATATCGGAATGCTCAAGGGGGGGGGGGGGAGGTTGCTTGCCTTGCTGCTCTGCGACAAAAGGCTGATCGTCAGTCGCGTAGTCGTACCCGGCAGCACCGTCAGTCTCGGGGTCTACCGGTAAGAAGAGAGGGGAAGAAACAATAAATATAAGCAGACAGATGCAACACGATGCATGTCATGGCAATATGCAGAGCTAGGCATGCACTAACGCAGTTCTACACGTCGCGGACGGATCAAAAGAATATCTGGCGATATTTTTCGGGTCTCGGGCTACTACCGGACAAACGAAAACGATGGAAATGTTCCACGTTCGTTATGATAGGAGCACGTGACAGACGAACGGACTGCGTATTCAGAACCATGGGATTTTTCTGATCAACTTTCATGTCCAGTTCAAATCTGGGTATCGCCTGACAAAAAAATACTTAGGAATATTTTCATCCGAATTATAAATTATTTTATATGATTTTCTAAAGTTTTAATAATTTTCTAGAATTTTTGGAATTATTTTAATTCGAATTGACCAAGTCAACTTGACTAGTCAAATGGGAAGGGTGTGGCCCACATGTCATAGGCAGCATCTAAACTATGGTAGTTAATTAGATTAATTAGTCTTGGGTCCACTTGACATAGGCTAGTAGTTAAACTAACTAGTAATTAGTTCTAACTAATCCCCTAACCTACAGGGCTTTGGCTGCTGAATGTAAATGAGCATGCATACAAAGCACACACACACGGCTGTGGCACAGACAGCCACCACACGCACTCACGCTGCACACACAGCACACACACACTCACGCTGCACCCACACACGGCACACACACACGCTGCACCCACAGGGCCATGCTCATGGCCATGGCCAGCGGTAACGGCAGCAGCTAAGCAGGCAAAGCAAGCGGCAGCACGGATGACGGGGAGGCAGCGACAGCGGCAAGCAAGCAGCAGAGCAGCTGGGCAGTAGAGTATCAGTAGCAAAAGCGGCAAAGCAACGGCGAGAAGTAGCAACGACGCAGCAACGCAGTGGCGGCGACAGCAGCTCGGCAAGCAGCGGCGACAGTACGCAGCACGCCAACAACACGACACGAATAGCAGCTAGCAGAGCAACAACACGTAGCAGCGGGCAGCGCAGGCGCAAGCAGCAGCGTAGCTAGCAGCGGCAGTAGCAGGCGGCTGCGGACGAAGGGAGGAGCAGGAGGCGCGGTCAGGCACGGCTGGAGCAGCGGCAGCAGCAAAGCAACAACGGCGAGGCCACGCACGGGCGCGCATGCGGGCACGTACGTACGCGTACGCTCGGACAAGCTCGGGGACGGCAGCGACGGTAACGGATCTAGGACGGGAGCAAGGGGGATCGGAAGAGGAGCTCACCACGAGTCCATTGGCACGCTCGGGGAGGGTTGGGGTGGACCGGAACGGTGGAATCGACGCCGGACGCCGGCGAGGTAGCCAATGAAGACGACGTCGATTGCGAGCCTACGGGCCGCCCCGGCTCGGTTTGATGCTCGGGATGGACGAAGTCGACGGTTGTGGTCCTCCCGGATGCGGTCTCAGGGCTTGGGGAGGCCGGTGGCCGCGTCTGTGGAGACGCCATGGCGACGGTGGCTCGGGGACGAGCAAATCAGAGAGGGAGAGGGGCGAGCGAGGGGAATGGCACCGCTAGGGTTGGGGGCGCGGAGTCGCTTTAAGGGTGTCGGGGAGGTCGGGGATGGCCGCCACGTGGGATGGCCGCCACGCCCTCCCCTGCCTTCTGTAGCGGGGGGTTAGGGACGAGGGGAGGTTCTGGTGGGCCGGTTGGGGGATGGCCTAAGGCCCAGAAAAAAAACGGGGAGGGGCCCTTTTCCTTTTATTTTTAAGTTTATGTTTTCTTTTAAAAACTCTCTGTTTTTTTAATTAATTAAATTAGCAAACATGATTTATTAATTTGGTCTCTCTTATAATTGTTTTCTAGGCACTTAAATACTTTATAAAATGTTGATTCTAATTTTATAAATACCAGGTGAATATTTGCAACCCAAACATGATTTTTGTTTTCTGGTTTGCCAAAATATTTAAACCATTTATTAAATGAATTTTGCATTGAAAAGGGGGATTTGAGGAGAGGTATGATTCAAATGTGATCATGCATTGTTTAGCAAAATGGATTAGCTTAATCTTGTGATCGCTGTATCTTGATTACATAGGTTACTGTAGCATGATTCCAAGGGTGTCACAACTCTCCCCTACTAAAAGAATTCTCGTCCCGAGAATTAAGAAGTAGAAGGAAAGAGCCCGGGGTATTCGGCACGAGATGATCTTCGCGTTCCCAAGTGGCTTCATCTTCGGAATGATTTGACCACTGCACTTTGAAGAACTTGGTAACCTTCTGAAGAGTCCGACGTTCAGTTTCATCAAGAATGCGGACTGGTTGCTCCTTATATGAAAGGTCTTGTTGCAGCTCAAGCATATCATGATCCACTGCTCGGATAGGATCCTTGAAGCAGCGACGAAGCTGTGACACATGGAACACATTGTGAACATGAGAAAGGTTTGACGGTAATTCCAATTGATATGCCACTTTACCACGCCTTTCGAGAATAGTGAATGGACCAATATATCGAGGAGCCAGCTTGCCCTTGATCCCAAAACGGTGTGCACCTCTCATTGGCGTGACTCGAAGATAAGCCTTTTTCGCCAGGTTGATAGACCATATCTTTGTGATGACGGTCATACTGACTCTTCTGACGAGACTGAGCAGCCTTCAGATTTGCATGAATAATGCGGACTTGATCTTCAGCATGTTGGATAATATCCGGACCGATAAGTGTACGTTCCCTAGTTTCTGACCAATTCAGAGGAGTCCGACACTTACGTCCATATAACACTTCAAATGGAGCCATCTTTAGACTAGCTTGATATCTATTGTTGTAAGAGAACTCAGCATACGGGAGAGATTCCTTCCATTTCTTGCCGAAAGAAATGACACAAGCTCAAAGCATGTCTTCGAGAATCTGGCTGACTCTTTCAACTTGTCCCTGGGATTGAGGATGAAAAGCGGTGCTAAAGGACAAATGTGTTCCCATAGCCTCTTGAAAATTTGCCCAGAATCTTGAAGTGAATAAGCTGCCACGGTCTGAACTAATCACCAATGGAATACCGTCGAGTGAAACAACTCTGGACATATATAAATTTGCCAGCTGACTAGCAGTAATAGTTTCCTTGACAGCCAGAAAATGTGCAACTTTGTACAGCCGGTCAATGACGACAAGAATAGCATCATTACCTTTCTGCGATCTGGGAAAACCAGTGGCGAAGTCCATTTCAACATGATCCCATTTCCATTCAGGAATAGAAATAGGTTGCAGAGTTCCAGCAGGCTTTTGATGTTCTGCCTTGATCCGACGGCAAATGTCACATTCTGAAACATAGCGTGCAATGTCTTGTTTCATATTTGACCACCAGAATCTTTGACGGATGTCATGATACATTTTGGTACTACCCGGATGAATAGATAGCGGTGTATCATGAGCTTCTTTCAGTATTCTATCAGTCATATACAGGTTTTTTCCTCCTAGTTGGAACGAATAAACGACCCTTGAAGTACACTGCGCCATCATCAGCAATAGTGAAACAAGAAGGTCTTCCTTCCGCGAGATGGTGCTTAATTATTTCGACTTCATCGTCAAAGCGTTGCATAGTTTTGATGCCGTCCACGAGATCTGGTTCAGCAACCAGGTTACTCAGAGAACCCTGGTTAACAACACGAAGGTTCATCTTGCGAAACTCCGGTGGAGGGGGAACGAGATAACCCTGAGGAACAATATGGAGGTTCAGCTTGCGGAATTCTTCTTGAAAAAGGGGGTGAACCTTGTGAACCTGGAGGTGGTTGCAGTAGGACTTGCGGCTCAAAGCATCAGCCATTACATTAGCCTTGCCATGTGTATAAGAAATTCCCACGTTGTAATCTGCTATGCGCTCCATCCATCTCTGTTGACGGAGATTCAAATCCGGCTGAGTAAATAGGTACTTTAGACTTTGATGATTGGTGTAGATCTCACAACGATTACCAACAAGGTAATGCCGCCACTCTTTCAGTGCATGAATTACTACAGCAAGTTCAAGGTCATGAACTGGGCAGTTCTCTTCATGAGGACACAGTTGACGAGAGGCATAAGCAACCACTCCGCCTTCTTGCATTAGGACACAGCCCATTCCTTGATGTGAAGCATCACATTAGATGACGAAGTCCTTCTGAGTATCTGAAGGAGCAAGCACTGGAGCAGTCGTCAGTTTGTCTTTAATTGCCTGAAAGCTCTCCTGACATTTTTATGTCCATTCCTATTTAACACCCTTGTGAAGCAGATTGGTTAAGGGCTTTGCAATCTTGGAGAAGTTCTCGACGAATCGACGGCAATAGCTGGCGAGTCCAAGAAAACTTCTGACTTGCTTGACATTCTTCGGGGGAGTCCAGTCAAGAATAGCCTGAACTCATTCAGAGTTGACCGCAATACCATCCTTGGAGATCACATGACCAAGGTAGGTTACTTCGTCCATCCAGAACTCACACTTGGAATACTTTGCATAAAGTTGATGTTCTCGAAGCTTCTCCAGTATAAGACGAAGATGTTCAGCATGCTCTTCTTTATTCTTGGAATAAACCAGGATATCATCCAGATAAACCACGACGAATTTGTCGAGGTAATCCATGAATATATAGTTCATTAGTCGAGAGAAGGTTGCTGGAGCATTGGTTAAACCGAAGGACATAACGGTGTACTCGTATGAACCATAGCGAGTAACGAATGCAGTCTTGGGAATATCCTCTTCACGAACCCGGATCTGATGGTAACCCAACCTCAAGTCAAGTTTTGAGAACACTGATGAACCAGCAAGTTGATCATACAGATCGTTGATCCAAGGAAGCGGATATTTGTTCTGAATTGTAGCTTGGTTGATGGGACGGTAATTTTGGACCAATCGATTCGTACCATCTTTCTTCTTGACAAAGAGAGAAGGTGCTCCCCAAGCAGAGGAACTTGGACGAATGAACCCTTGACGAAGCGAATCATCGATTTCTTGTTTAAGTTCAAGGAGCTCATGAGGTGGCATCTTATAAGGACGCTTGGCTATAGGAGTGGTACCGGGTACCAAGTCGATGACAAACTCGACAGCTCTTACAGGGGGAATCCCTGGAAGTTCTTCTGGAAAGACATCTTGAAAAATCACGGACCACTGGAATGTTTTCAATCCCCTCAAGAGGTGAGGCGTTCAATGCATTCAGGGCATATAGCCGGGCTTCAGCATCTCGAACAAAATGAGCATGGTCAACCTCTAGCATGACGATAATGATGTGGCCTAACAGCTTGGAAAGACATGATTGAGTACAAACTCATAAGCAAGGAAGATTCTAAGAGTTGTTGAATCGCAATGCGTACTCGATTCAGATATTAGTGTCCTTGATTGTCCAACAACTCAGAACACGAGGAAACTGGAATCAGTGAAATATCATGGTTGATGAGGAGCTCATAAGAAGTTATAAAGCTCCATGATACTTATCAAGATACCAGGGATAATACTCGAAGGTAGATCAGAATAGAGGTTAGACTAGCGTATTGATCTGTGGAAGACAAACACTTTAACTTGTCTGAGAATGAAATCAAAGTAGAACAACATGGTCGGAACCACAATTGCAAAGGACAAGATCAAATCATACAATGAATGATTATTGAAAGGAGAAGCTTCTATGATAAGATCAACATCGTTTTCCTGGGCATGAACACAAGGTTCAAGGTCGACTCCCACTTCATCAATGCATCACCTTCCATTTACACCTCGCCTTTGGTGAAGTTGTAGTTTTGAAAGATTATCTGGCAAAACACCAAAAAAGTATGACTCGTGAAAACTGTCAGGTTCACACGAATTAAGGAAGGCATAGGTCCAACCCATCGGGGCATCTTAGGAACATATACCACAAGCTTCAAGAGTAATTAACACATGCTTGACAACAGAGCATGGCTGATAAAAGCATAGGATACAACTTATCAGAGGGAGAAGACACAATTTACCAATGGCATCATGTATCAAGGGAAGAACATCACAAGAATTTAGAATGTGAAGGATGCTATCGGATAATAACCCAACAATGGGTCTGGCGGTCCACAAAGGACCTGATGTGAGTATCGGTACCCAATCAGAGGAAGAAAGAATGCAAGGTATCGGATTATAGAACATCTGAATAATTTTGATGCTTAAATACCAAAGGAATTATGATTTCCAGGTTGGTGTATCAGAATCAGATGCTCCGATCAAATACAAGTAAGTTGAAAGGACTTAGATGGACAATCAACCAAGGTTGATTTGTCGAGAACCAACTCAAGTTTGGAAAGACGTCTGAGCCAGAAAGATAATTTATGAGAAACAACAGATGACTGCGTGCATTCACACACAGGTTGAATCAATAAAATCAAATGACAATCACCAAGGATTTTAAAGAATATTGCTAGACATATGGAATTAACCATAATGCAAGCAGGTGAGGAAGGTCAAGAGCAATAGGCTACTGAGGATTTCAGGAGATCGAATAGCAATTCGAAGGACTTGTGAAACCCATGACAACTGAGGACAAACGAATCCCTGGTAAGATAATTCGATGCACCTTGTACTCACAAGAGCAACTGGAAAAGAAATTATGAGCGACAATTGTATGTAATCATCCATAGGGGTTGATAGAAGAAGGGAATCACAAAAGCGATGAGCATAACTTCTCGGGAGAACATCAGAGAGTAACCTCGGAGTCGTCTGATGAATCAAACCATCATCTAGAATGAGGGGCTCTTCGGGAGGAAGTAGTTACGAGAACCTAGAGTTAGAGTTAGCAAAATCTTTAACCCGAAGGAGAAGAGAGATCAGAACCCAGAGTATAGACGAGGAATAAAATATCCTAATACCACCCGATTGAGATGTGGGCTCGTAAGCCACACAACAATGTTAGTAAATTTTTTCAAGTACTAGACTCAACTTCGGCCAAGGAGTTGGAAAGGGGTCTACCTACAGGCAGTTGGCTCTGATACCAACTTGTGACGCCCCCAATTTGACCGTACGCTAATCATACATGCAATGCGTACGACCAAGATTAGGGACTCACTGATCGATATCACAACACAACACTAGACACAAATTAAAGTCATACAGCTTCATATTACAAGCCAGGGGCCTCGAGGGCTCGAATACAAAGCTCTACAAGCACGAGTCAGCGGAAGCAAATAATATCTGAGTACAGACATAAGTTAAACAAGTTTTGCCTTAAGAAGGCTAGCACAAACATAACAACGGATCGAACGAGGCACTACTAGGAAAAGGCTTATTAGTGGCGCACCTGTTTTGGCCATTAATGGCGCACTACAGTTGCGCCACTATCATCACGCCACTAGTAACATATACTAATGCCGCACCCCTGGTGCGCCATTAGTATACCAGACTATAGTGGCACACCAGGAAGTGCGCCATTAGTAAGTCACACGGTGCGCCATTAGTATGCCTCCCAGGGGGCCATATTTACCTTGTGCTCTGGGTTACTAATGGCGCACTAACAGATAATGCGCCACTAGTATTTTTTATAGCAGTGTGCCACTAATGTGCTGTATGGTGCGCCACTAGTATGAATATTAGGAATTATTATTTTTTCTTTTCTGATATTTGCGCAGGTTACAAAATATATTACTGCACAGAATATAGACAGCACAACATATAAACAGCAGATTCATCGAATACAATAGAAGATTAGTCTCCGAATACAATTCATCATATTAGCTAGTCTCCGAATTCAAAAGACCGAACAAAGTTAGAACATTTACATGTCTCGAGACCGCGAGTAGCGAGTTTGTCTTCACATTACAAGTCGATATCGATCATCTAAACTACCATCACATAGAAGAGAGCTGCGGTCATCACGATGAGCATCATCGCGATGAAACTGGTCTTCATCCGGTTCCTCCTCCGCTCCCTCCTCTCTCCCGCTAGATAGCGCGCGTATCTAGCTTCCGCCTCCGCCCTAGTGGTGTACCCTTTGTAACTGTTACCGCTGAAACGGTAAACCTGTTTCCGACACTCCTCCCAGTCGTCGTAGACTCCGGGAACCTTACCCTTGTACACGACATACGACGGCATCTCTATGCACTAGACAAACAAAACGTTAGTAGCAATTCACAGACAATACATAAGCAATATATAAGTATGCAACAAAAGGATCGGAAGAGAAAAGCAACACATTAATAGCACGATTCGTGGTCCTACTAATAAATAGCATCGATTACATATATGTTGAACGACTGTCCAAACTAGAGAGCTAATCGATATTTCAGAACTACATAGCATCACTACTTTCGACTCGACTCAGGGACCGGAGCGTGGATGAAGCCGCCGTCTATCGTGATGGTCATGAAATCGCGGTCGTTGTCAGCCTGCATTTGTAGCGTTGTTTCTATCTCACTGTTGGACGGTTGATATCTAAGGTAGAACTGCCCCGAGGTACGAAGGACATCTTGATGGATGATTTCCGCAAACTCCGACTGGATGCGAAAGAATTCTTGTCTGATGTCCGTGTCCTGGATTGCCGACAAGCTTGCGGCCCAATCTTTGAGATTATTTGGTAGCAGAAGGTGATTATGGTCCCGCACGATCGCCCGCATGTGATGGAGGGCGTAGTAGGCATCCTTCTGACCGCCAGGCGACTGCTTGACGCAGGGGAACGTCGTATTGTGGGCGAACACGTGCTTACCGTACCTACGAATTGGCCTGCTGAAGGTGCCTCCAGATCTGGCGTAGCCGGGGAGAACATCATCAAGAACTTTCTTGATATTTGTGTAGTCTTTCTTCAACTGACGGTCCGAGTCGAAATACGTGGCCATGAAATATTTCGGGCTTAAGAGGATGAGTGTGCAATGTGTGTCACTGCACAAAACACGGAATGTTAGGAAAAAAAAGAACGATCGAAATCTAAGAAATCATATGTTACGGGGCGATGAGGGGATGACTTACTCGGGAAAGTAAGTCACGAGGAAGTTATCCTTATCTGGGTTCGCCAGAATGACGCCTTCGAGGTATGAACTCGCGACTTGCCGGTCCCCAGCGCTGCCCAAGATCTTGGCACGCATGTAGAAGGGGTCGACTATCACGATGTCCGGGGTCTTGTCTCTAATGATCCGCATCTCCATACTGAGCGAAAATAGCCGAATGAAGGTGTAGTGCAGCGGATGAAGGTTAAACATAGCGAAGATGCCATCAAACCGCAGGACGATCATACCCCCGATGGTGCTATCGACAAAGCCCTTGCCCTCTGGCACCTTGGCCACGAAAACCGGGTATGCCACATCATTCTCTCAGAGACGCCGCTTCTCCAAAGAAAGAACACTGTCATGCAGACTCCGCATAGCACCGGTTGCAGCATTGAGCAGATTAGTCGGTAGCATCGGCCTACCCGCCACATGCACCCTCCTCGAGATATCCTTAGGTGAAGGTGGCTCGTCCTGAGCACGGATCGTACTCGGTGCCGGCTGGCTCGCACCCTTAATCTTTCTTTTCCGTCCCTTCTTCTTCTGCTGTAATGGGATCGAGTTCTGCTGAGAGACCGCCTTCTTGAGTGTGTTGGGGCTGATAATATTTCGCACCTCGGCTATCTGAGGCTCGGTGAAGGCGGCAGCTGGAGGCGTCTCCTGAGAACTGAACGCCAGACGACGCCTATTGCAATTGGGTTTCTCCGCGGTACCAGGTAGATCGCGATCGTCTTTTGCAGGGTTGGGTTCTTGAGAAGGAGGCCCAAAGAATTCGTCATCGCACCCATGTTCGTTGAAGTACTTATCGACTTTGGTAAATGTACCGTCGTCGTCGTCGTCGTCCGGATCCTGTGCCATATGCATGCCCGGATCCTGTGCCATATGCATGTCCGGCATGTCCGGTAGCGTTGCGGCGGTCTTGCCATGGCTTGGCGCCGGCACGACTGGCGGTGTTGTCTGTGGGGTGGTGTCCCCCGCCCCCAAACGAATCTGGCTCTTCGGCCAAAGCAGGGGCCAGCTTAAGCAGGCGCTGAGGGTCATCACATCGTCTTCGTCGGCCCCAGCGGGTCGAAACGGAGGTAACAAGTCGTCGCAGCCCCGCAGCACCCGAACCAGTTGAACCCTATACACGGTGGGTGGCATCGGATTACCGTGGAACACGCGGCTGCCCGGTTGAATGATTCTGGCCTTGGCGACATCGATCAACTCGCCGCCCACGAAGTGCAGGAGAGTGCATGGAACGTCGGCGGCGCCCTGCGAAAACATGTAGGGCGTCAGGGATGCCCAGTTAAAGGCAAGGAGATGAAGTCATCGGCCGAGAGGCTTAATTAGTTACCGTGATGGCGTCGAGCTCGGCTAATGTCGAGGCACCGCCAACGGCGGGCGTGCAATTGACGGAGGGGCCGCTTGCTGCCGAGGTGCCGGCGGCGTATTCTTCCCACACCCGGGTGCATTAAGCTGCAATGCCGGCGCCGCCGCGGGAGACACCAATGCCGCCTCCGCCGGAGACACCAATGGCGCCGCCGCGGGAGACACCAATGCCGCCTCCGCCTGAGACACCAATGGCGCCGCCGGCGCGTTGCGCGAGTTGCTGCCCGTGAAGCTGGGAATCGGGGGCGGCCCCTGTTGGCCGCCCGCCACCCACGCCTGCAGCCCAGAAACCAACGTAGGCATAATGGCGGTGATCGTCGCTCCCAGTTGGTCTCGCACTTGCTCTTCGACCATCTCCGGAATCCGCGCCACTTGTGCCTTGAGTTGTTGAACCTCGCGCTGCTGGCTTTCCGAGCTGGTCTTTCTCTCCTTTCGCCCAGCGGTATAGTATTCCGACCATTTCGTGGACAAGCCTTTGCCGGCCACACGACCAGCTGACGACGGCTTACTGAGCTTATCCTTGTTTTTCATTATGTTCAACGCCCTATTTAAAGGGGTGTCGAAAGGGGAGCTCTGAGACGACCCCGCGCTACTGCTTTCAGTGTCCTGCGGAAGGAACGTGAACCATTTAGAAATTTGGCTTCATTAATTAGAATGCAACCATATGGAGCTAATTACGCGGGGGTGTATTCCTTACCAGAACACGCTCAAGCGCCTTGGTCTTCGGATCCATGGTAAGCTCCTTGGTTACTGGGTCAATCTTGTACCAGGCCCTGACATAGTTCCTGGTCTGCTTGTCACGGTATTTCTCGAAGCGGGGCGGTAGGCCTTGCTCGGCACGCTCCGCGTCCTCCTTGTCCCATATAGGTTCCGCCACTCTGTAACCGCCGGGACCGAGTTTGTGGACCCCTAAGTTCAAGTCCCGCATATCTTTCCCCCACTGACTTGATTCCCCGGATGCGTTGCTCTCGCACTTGATCTTGAACTACCGGTAGTCATCTTCGCTGATCGAAGGATTTTTCTCCTTGATCTTCTCATAACTATCACCTTTTTCAATCATGCTCTTCACCGCGCCTTTCCAAGTAGCCAGGGCCTTGCTCATCTTCGTGAGGGCGGCACTGTTCACTTTATTCCCTGAGAGGCGTGTGTTTGCGAAGTCACCGGGGAACTTGTATCGTTCGTGCAGCTTCGTGAAGAGGAGGTTGCGCAAATTCCCTCGGTCACGATGCCTTAGGTTCTCGGTGTTGATCGAGACGGTGCTCCGGAGAATGCACCCGAGCTGTCCCGCGTACCCCTTGACTATTTCTTTGGGCACCGTTGGATGCCCCTCGGAGGACACTTCAGTAAATTCCTCCTTGACGGTGCCGAGCACGTTCGGGCGCCGGTCCTTCCGTTGCCTCTTCGGTTGGCTGCCATCTGTGCGTGCGCCGCCATCATCAGTGGTGGCATCCTCGGCGGCACCATCAGTGGTGTCATCCCCGACGCCACTAGGGGTTGTGTAGTCGGGATCGGTGACTTCCGCGGCGTCCTCATAGCGGTGAGGGTCTCCCTCCATCTCCTGGGATAGCTCCCAGAATGGCTTGCCGCCCGAACCGCCGACCTCATCGTTGTCGGCCATGTTCGCTCTAAATAGGAAAAAAGGCTACTAGAGTTATTGGATGAGATCAGGGTAGTATCTATTCTTCTATCCTATATTAGTAATCAACTCTCTGGTTTCAACTCCACCAAACTAAGTGCACTATTGCTCTTGCTGCAGGAAGAAAAAATAGTTTGCATTTCAACTTAAGGGAAAACTATAAAAGCCACTTAGAAATATTTGCTTTGTAGAAATAACATGTTCTATAAATGTTGATTAATTTTTGTTTCGGTTGAGAATATGGCACCTTCTAGGTCAAGAAAATTAACAAAGTTCATGCACGAATTCACGGAAAAATTCGGCATGACCTTTGCTAATTTTCTTGACCTAGGACCCCATTCTCAACCGAAACGGAAATTAATCGACATTTCGGGAGAAAGGGGTAATTTTTTGTACCTGCACAAAAAAGGCCTACATATAGGCACAACAAGCTTATAGGCACAACCAGAACAAATAAGATCATGATGACAAGCTACAACCATGGTCTGCAATGGAAAGGACAATGTGATCTTTCCTCCACATACAAAAAGAAATTGTTGCAGTAGTACAGTGGTGGCAGCCACCAACAGAACTCTGCAATTGCAGCTCAGCAACCAGAGCAAAATAAAAATGGCAGGACTAGGACAGGAGACATGAATCATTGGCAATCAGGGATACACGAGACACTACAGCAGCTACATGAACCGATTCTAGAATAACTCATTTGATTGCAAAACACTGGATACCAGAACGAAATTGTAGATTTGTAGTTATGCAGACTAGAGCTGAAATGAATTTAGACTAGAGCTGAAATGAATTTATATATCCTAATGTGATGCGTGTTGTGCAGCTCTGCTTCTCATAAAACAAAAAGGTTCTTGGATCTTTCCCTTCTCGGAGATATGCCAGCAGATTTGATGAAGATATTTCACAAATAGTAATCTTTTTTTTACAAACTACTATGACAGGAATGTAAGGATGGTGACAATAGTCAGATTTTTCAGCTCGTTGGTTTTGTTGAATAAGACAAATAATATAACCTCCTGTCCCTGGTAAAAACAAGGATGAGAATGTGAACTTAATCAACATATCGAACTTCTCTAAAAAAAATCATATCCAACCGAAGAGCTGAAAAAAGTGTAGGCTGAAGCAGAAAATATCTTTAATGATGTTTTGTTGAATCTCTGCTGCAGAATCTACAACCTTCCAACAGTTTATGGGTACAATCAACTAGCCCTGAAGAAATGAATGAGCTGCTGATAGGATGAGTGTTTTGCAGCTCTGCTTCACATAAATCAAAAAGGTTCTTAATTGGATCTTTCTTTTCTGGAGCAACAGATTTGATGAAGATATTTCACAAATAATGATCATTTTTCCTTTTTTAACAGATTCTAATAACACTAGAATAACACTAGCAGATCCTAATAACAGATCCTAATAATAGTCTGCTAGTGTTATCAATAGTAATCAACGTCTTGCTCTCCCAAATACGGCAGCAATTAGAATTACACGAGCATCATCTCTTTCTTAACAGGGAGTACAGGACAATGGGGTACTAAACCTGCTGATTTAGTGAGGTTAGAGTTCAAGAAAAGAGAAGTACGTGTGTGGGAGGGGGGAGTGGTGGCTACCTGCCTATGGAGTGGTCGCCGGCGTTGCTCCTGGGATGGGGGTCCTGGACCGGCGGTGGAGACGGGCTCTGCTGCAGAGGAGGGGGCGCACGGTGAGAGAGAGAGAGGGAGGGAGGGAGAGAGAGAGGGAGGGAGGGAGCGGGAGGCTTACCGGAGCGGAGGGGGTCGCCAGAGACGAGCAGGTAGGGGGCGGCGCGGCGGGCGGTCGCGGGAGAGGCGCTCGATCTGCTGCAGAGGAGGGGCGCGCATGATGAGAGAGAGAGAGAGAGGGAGGGAGGGAGAGAGAGAGGGAGGGAGGGAGGGAGAGGGAGGCCACCGGAGCGGAGGGGGTCACCGGAGACGAGCAGGTAGGGGGCGGCGCGGCGGGGCGGTCGCGGGAGAGGTGGGGATGGGAGTGCGGCGGATAGCAATGGCGATGGGAGAGTGAGCGGAGGGGGTCGCGGGAGAGGTGGGGATGGGAGTGCGATAGCAATGGCGCACTTTTGAGGATGTGCGCCATAAACATCTGGATAGCAATGGCGCACTTTTAAGGGGTGCGCCATTACTATTAGTACTAATAGGTTAAAACAATTGCGTGTGTGGTTATGGACAGAACCACTTACATGGCCTAGTGGTTGGTCCCTTGATACATTAAGCAAGTCACCCAGGTTCGAATCTTGGCAACCCCATTTTTTGCACCTTTTTTAAAATTTTATTTTAACCTTATGATAAACATCCAAACACTTTAAAATAAACACATGGCAATTTTAATACTCCCTCCATTCCTAAATATAGGGCGTATAATTTTTAATAATATGTTTAAAAGATCTTTAATAATATTTTTAATTAGACCACGTACTTAAACCATTGTGATAATTTAAGATTTGAGATAAAAGAAAAGGAAAATGCAAATGGAGTGATAAAACCATTGTGCAAAGATTTAGAATTAGATGACATGGTTGACATCAAGTGATACATGTAATAATTTAGTTGCATGTAATAATTGAGTTTGCCACTGACACACACACACACACGTGGCCGACACGTCGTGATTCGATCTTAGCTATCTTTTCACAATCTTCTTGCCCTTCTTTCTCGCGGTTGAATAATTTAGCCCCGGAACCCCTTGAATTGATCTTCTCTTGAACGGACGTCCTTTAGGTAGGGTGGTCCTGCTTCTTCTTGTGGTGTATGGTACTTCATCGTCGTCGTCAGCTTCCATCTTCGGGTCGCCGTACTTGTCGAAGTCTTGCTCATTGGCGACTCCATCCATTCCGATGATGTTCCTTTTGCCTCTCCTCACGACAACACGACTGGGCTTTGGCGGGTCGGTAATGAAGAAGCATTGGTCCACTTGGCAAGCCAGTACCCATGGCTCATTTTTCGCGGTGACGTTTGCGCCCGCGGTCTTGGATTTGGCTTCGGGTATAACCATGGTGGTGAAATACCGGTCTTCTTTTAGGACGCTCTTGGCCCATCTGACACGGAACATCGGGACCTTCTCTCCAGCGTAGCTCAGCTCCCAGATCTCCTCGATCCTTCCGTAGTATCTGTCCTTGTCGTTACCGGTGTAGGATTCCATCGTTACCCCGGAGTTCTGATAATCGCTCTTCATGTCCTTTTCCTCGGTGTAGAATGTGTAGCCGTTGATATCGTACGCCTCATAGGTCATCAGGTTGTGCTCGGCGCCCTGTGACAAGGCGAATATGAGTTTTTCTTCCGCGGAAGAATCCTCATGTAAAGGGTACGACAGAAGCTTCTCCTTGAACCAACGCGTGAAACATGAGTTGTGCTCTTTGATTATATCTCCGTCCGTCCTCTGTTGGCCTCGGTCATTGTACGTCTTCTCAATAAAGGTTTTGTGCTCTACCACCCAAGGATCGACCACGTCTATGTGTTGTAGCGCGACTAGGTTTGCTCTTTCAAAGTCGGCGAGTCGACCCTCGAAGTCGACATGCATTTCGCGGCGACCATCGCGGTGACCCCATCCACCGAGCCTGCCGAGGTGCCTGTTGACGGGCAGACCAACGGGGTTCTCGATGCCTAGATAATTCGTGCAGTAGGAGATGCACTCTTCGGTCAGAAAGCCCCTGGCTATGCTTCCCTCTGGACGTGACATGTTGTGAACGTATCCTTTGATGACACCATTCATCCTTTCGAACGGCATCATGCTGTGCAGGAACGTCGGCCCGAGTTGGATGATATCCTCCACGATATGGACCAGCAGATGCACCATAACGTCGAAGAATGCGGGCGGGAAGTACATCTCAAGCTCGCATAGTATCACCACGATCTCTTCCTGTAGCCTTCTGAGTTGCCTCACGCCAACCGACTTCCGAGAGATGACGTCGAAAACGTTGCATAGGCCAAATAGCGTTTCACGGACGTGCGCGTCCATGATCCCACGGATTGCAACTGGAAGTATCTGCGTCATCAGCACGTGACAGTCGTGAGACTTCATCCCGCTGAACTTCTGCTTCGCTGAGTCTAGGTATCTGCTTATCTTCCCCGCGTAACCGTAAGGAAGTTTTACTCCTACGAGGCAGGTGAAAAACTGCTCGATCTCCTCCTGACTTAGAGTGAAGCACGCGGGAGGGAAGTCATTTCCGATCTTCTTGGCCTTTTTGCCTTTGCGACGACTTTCCGTGTCCATCGCCTCATCATCATCATCATCATCATCATCATCATTAGCGTGAAGCTCCTCCCTGATGCCCATTGATTTCAAGTCTGCCCTTGCTTTCGGCCCATCTTTGGTCCTCTCTGGCATGTTGAGCAGGGTACCAAGCAGACTCTCGCACACGTTCTTCGTGATATGCATGACATCAAGGCTGTGAGGCACACGGAGGATCTTCCAGTACGGCAAGTCCCAGAAAACAGACCTCGTTTTCCATACCTTCAGCAGCGGCTCTGGCGCCTTTCGCTTCTTTCCCGACAGTGGTGCCTTTCCCGGCTCTGGCGCCTTTCCCGGCGGTGGGCACTCTTTCCAATTTTTCAACAGCTCGTCTATTTCCTCGCCGCTCCTCGTACGCGGGCGTCTTCGGGGTTCGGTTTCACCATCGAACAGATCCTTGCGTTTTCTCCATGAGTCATCGTCGCGAAGCCACCTTCGATGTCCCATGAACACGGTTTTCGAAGACCCGGGATCTCTATCTAGCTGGCGATACGTTGTGTCATCCATGCACCTGACGCTTCCAGAAAATCCGTGGACCACCTGCCCCGTGACATATCCGTAACCGAGATAGTCGTGCACCGTCGTGAGCAGTGCGGCTCTCATAGGGAAATATTCTTTCTCTGCGGCGTCCCACGTATTGGCTGGCGTTTTCCACAGCGTGTCTAGCTCCTCTTTCAGCAGCCCCAGATACAGATTGATGTCGTTCCCTGGTTGTTTCGGCCCTTCAATTAGCATACTCATGTGAATGTACTTCCTCTTCATGCACAACCAGGGGGGAAGGTTGTACATCCACACAAACACAGGCCAGGTGCTATGTGTGCTTCTTTGGCTGCCAAACGGATTGACTCCATCGGTGCTCGCGCCCAGCACGATGTTCCTTGGATCGTCCCCAAATTCTGGGTGTTCGAAGTTCAACGCTTGCCACTGGCTCGCATCCTTAGGGTGACTCAGCATCTTGTCTTTTTTATTTATCTCCGGATCATTTCCGTCATCTTCTCGCTTCTTCTCCTCCCTATCCGCGTGCCAACGCAGGAGCTTTGCTGCCTTAGGGTCCGCGAAATACCGCTGCAGAAGAGGAGTGATTGGAAAGTACCACACCACTTTTCGAGGAGCTTTCTTCCTCTTCTTGTATCGAGTGACGCCGCACACCGGACATATGGTAGACTCCGCGTGCTCGTCCCGATAAATGATGCAATTGTTCATGCACACATGGTATTTCACGTGCGGTAAATCCAGAGGACACACGATTTTCTTCGCCTCCTCGAAACTGGTCGGGCACTTGTTCCCCTTGGGAAGACGTTCGTGCCAGAATGACATGTTCTCGTCGAAGCATGCGTCGGTCATTTTGTGTTTTACCTTCATCTCCAGAGCCATGAGCGTTACTTTCAGGCGGGTATCCTCGGGCCTGCATCCTTCATACAATGGAGTAACCGCTTCTATCTCCAGTTGATCCAGCTTGGCTTTCTCTCGGGCGGCAGCTCTTGCGTTATCCGTCTGCTTGAGAAGCAGCTCTTGAATATGAGGGTCCTGCACCCAGCCCATCGATGGTCCATCGTCGTCTGCTCCGGCATCTTCATCTTCATGATCATGCCCTTCGTCTTGATCTTCCTCATCATCATGTCCGGCATCTTCTACATGATGACTGTGTACTGCATCACCGTCGTGATCATGTCCTGGAGATTCTTCGTCTTCTCGCCCGCCCTCGCCGCGGTGGTTGTCTTGCTGCCCTTCCTCATTTCTTGCCCGGCCCCCATGGACGACTTCATAGTCATCTTCATCACCTTGCCACCGATAGCCATCCATGAAACCACGCAAGAGCAGGTGGTCCCGCACCTGCCCAGAATCCGGGTCCGCAATAAGGCTCTTCAGCTTGCATCTTCGACACGGACATCTTATCTCCGTCTCGTTCTTTTGAAGCATCTCGGCCTTCGCGGAGCTCAAAAACCTATTCACGATGCCTTCGGTCATCGTGCGGACCATGGTCGCCTGCGGGGTAGAGCAAAACGATATTTTAGAACCAAGAAAAAATTTGGCATGACTTTGCCTAAAAATAGGACCAAAAAGAATGCATAGTGCCAAATTCTCGCCGAAACAGAAATGAATCAACATTCCGGCAAAATATTGGCAACTATCGCATTTCAAATACCGGTACCTGCAAACACAAACATATATGCAACACCACAAACATATGCAACACCACAAACATACGTAGATCTAGCTAGGCCATAAAAAGTGCATGTGCACGTTGTTGGAGGGAGAAAAAAGTAGATCTACAACATAAAGAAAGCTTTCCCCTTACTTACCTATCAAAAAAAGGTAATTGAACCACTTAATTTGGGTGAATCTATGGTGCAAATGAGGTGAGGAGGAGGAGGCAGCTGAGACAAGCTTGGAGGAGGAGGTGGAGAGAATGAAGTGGGGAAAGTGAGTGTGGTAGGTGGCTGTCCAAAATATCTAGCTGGTCTCAGGTTCCTAATGGCGCACCACCTAAAAATGCGCCATTAGTAACCCTAGTTACTAATGGCGCACCAGTTAGGTGTGCACCATTACTAGTTTTGCAAAAAAAAAATTGTTAGTAGTGGCGCACCGTGGTTGTGGTGCGCCATTACTAGTTTGAACTAGTAATGGCGCACTTCACACAGGTGCGCCATTACAAGTTTTGAAAAAAAAAGTAAAAAAAAAATTGTTAGTAGTGGCGCACGGAGCGTGTGGTGCGCCATTACTAGTTAAAACTAGTAATGGCGCACTGTGCCCTGGTGCGCCATTAATAGTTTTGGAAAAAAAAAATTTGCTAGTAATGGCGCACCGTGTGTCTGGTGCGCCATTAGTAATGAGGACACTAATGGCGCACCTGTATCTGGTGCGCCACTGCTATATAGCAGTGGCGCACCACATACATGGTGCGCCATTAATGTCCATATCAGCTATAGCCCTTTTCCTAGTAGTGAGGCGAGGCCTCCTGGCTGGGAACCTCCTATCCTACTGCTGGTCGGGGGCCGCCTCCACGTAGTAGTAGGCTCCTTCGGTGGTGTAGTAGTCATCTCCGGCGTACTCCATCTCCTGGGCTCCATCGTCTGAACGCAGAATCGTATCGAGGGGGAAAGAGAAAGCAAAGCAGCAGTGAGTACTCATCCAAAGTACTAGCAAGACTGACATCAGAACTATGCTAAGTATGCATCAATATCAAGGAATGGGGTTATATCTGGGCTGACTACAGAAAGCAAGAATAGGCGGAAGGCGTAGTCCTATCGAAGACTAGCATCTTCAGCATCTTGCAGCATTAGAAGAGAGTAGACTGGTATCTCATATATAGCAATATTATTGTAGCAAAATTTTATTAAGTAACCACGCCCAGAGTTTCTTCCTCGACTCCCTGCGAGGAAGCAATCTCGGAGCCAACATTCATTTCAATTTAAAGTCACAATTTTAGTTGTAGTAGATCAAGGTACAACTCCAAGTCGTCCTGTTACCGTGGACACGGCTATTCGAATAGATGAATTCATCCCTGTAGGGGTGCACCGCATTTCCAACATGCTTGATCACCTCCGGCCGGACACACTTTCCTGGGCCATGCCCGGCCTCGGGATATCAACACGTCGTCGCCCCACCTAGGCTCAACAGAGAGGCCAGCCCGCCGGTCTAAATCCTAAGCGCGCAGGGGTCATGGGCCCACTCGCCCTTTGCGCTCCTGCACGATGCGTGGGCGGCCGAGGTCAGTCCTAGCACACTCTAATCCAAGACTTGTGCCTTCCAGACCACTCGGGCACGCGCCGCTGCATTGCTGACGTCCGAAAAGCTTCGGCTGATACAACGACGCTGAGTACCCATAACTTGTCCCACGTGAAGGTTTGGCGTGTAAAAGGTCCAATCGACCAACTCAGATCAAATACCCAACCCAATAGCATTTTATTAATGCGGGGCAAGCGCGACCCATGAAGTCTGGTCCCGTCGCCCCGTCTCGAGGATGTGTGGCAAGGGCCTCTCCTGCCTGGCCACGCCTCATGATCATCAAACCGTGGGTACCCCTCAGGGCCGACCCATCACCAACATGTTTCTGTAACCAGGTCATAGTAACTGTGTGTATAAAACATCAAGACGGAACCTGAGGAATCACCCTCAAAGGGACCCGCTCGATGAAACCGTCAACGTGGACTTAGAGGAATCACCCTCAAGGGTCCCACACTTGAGGGGTTGCACGACAGAGTCATCGTCGGGAGTGGTGAAGGAGGAATCACCCTCGATAACCACGACCGACTAACTGCACTACAGAGTTAGCAACATGAATACTTCACGAGGTGTTACCCTCGGTACTCGATAGTAGCTCTGCAGAGTCGTACAACTAAGGGGTGTGTGGTGAATGTGACGGGCATGGCTTGTCGGTCGGTTGACCGAGTCTTCGAGTCGTCGATGAAGAAGCAGGGGCAACTGGGACTAAGGGGGTCATAGGGGATTCATTGATCAACCTATACTAATCAGTTGATATAACAGCAGGAATAGTAGCACTTTATCAAAAACAGGCCATGCATCAGAAATAGGAGATAGCTAATACAGTAGCAAAATCTAATGCAATAATGAGAGGGAAAGAATTGGGCGATATCGGAATGCTCAAGGGGGGGGGGGGGTTGCTTGCCTTGCTGCTCTGCGACAAAAGGCTGATCGTCAGTCGCGTAGTCCTACCCGGCAGCACCGTCAGTCTCGGGGTCTACCGGTAAGAAGAGGGGGGCAGAAATAATAAATATAAGCAGACAGATGCAACACGATGCATGGCATGGCAATATGCAGAGCTAGGCATGCACTAACGCAGTACTACACGTCGCAGACGGATCAAAAGAATATCTGACGATATTTTTCGGGTCTCGGGCTACTACCGGACAAACGAAAACGATGAAAATGTTCCACGTTCGTTATGATAGGAGCACATGACAGACGAACGGACTGCGTATTCGGAACCGTGGGATTTTTCTGATCAACTTTCATGTATAAAATATTTTCATCCGAATTATAAATTATTTTATATGATTTTCTAAAGTTTTAATAATTTTCTAGAATTTTTGGAATTATTTTAATTTGAATTGACCAAGTCAACTTGACTAGTCAAATGGAGAGGGTGTGGCCCACATGTCATAGGCAGCATCTAAACTATGGTAGTTAATTAGATTAATTAGTCTTGGGTCCACTTGACATAGGCTAGTAGTTAAACTAACTAGTAATTAGTTCTAAGTAATCCACTAACCTACAGGGCCGGCCACACACGGCTGTGGCACAGCCAGCCACCACACGCACTCACGCTGCACACACAGCACACACACACACTCACGCTGCACCCACACACGGCACACACACGCTGCACCCACACGGCCATGCTCATGGCCATGCACTACTAGGGAAAACCTTATACACAGAATCTTAGCAGCAGCGCGGGACAGGAAGGGGCGCTATTGCTAATTAGCAGTAGCGCGGTCTGCAGACAGGTGCTACTGCTACCAACTTAGCAGTAGCACGGCTCGGTAGAACCGCGCTGCTACTAAAATAGACCGACCGTTCCCGCCACGCTAGGTTTAGCAGTAGCGCGCCCACGATAACCGCGCTACTGCTAATGTAATAGTAGTAGCACGCTTTTTTTTCATGTCGCTACTGCTAATTTTGAAACTGGCCACATGGCGGGCCCCGCTTAGCAGTAGCGCGTGTGACAGAGGAGCGCTACTGCTATCTTATTAGCAGCAGCGCGTTTTGCTCCCAGTGCTACTGCTAAGCCGCAGCCATACCACCTTTTTCCTCCCCCCCCTCCCCCCTCCCCTCCTCTCTTCCTCACTTTCCCCTAGCTCCCACCTCCTCTCTCCCTCACTTTGCTTCTTCCTCACTACTTCTCCCCCCCATTACTCTCCTTCTTCTACCTATCTTTCTCTCTCTTTATTACTCCTAGCTAACTACACCAACCTCCATTAATGCATCTCCTTTCTCTTTTTCCTTCCCCCTCCACTAGTAGAACTTGTCTCCTCACAAACTAGCTAGCTAGGTAGATCTAGCTAGCATTTAGTGAAGTGACCTATGTACCTCCCTAACTAGATCTATAGCCTTCTCAAGAAGAGCTTTGTCCACTTTTGATCATTCCATAGGTGTGTGTGGCGACACCTATCGACATCATCATCACCGTGCTTGATCTCGAGATAGGTGATTAAAAATTTATGCTTTTGCAAGAATGGAAATATGTGTATGTGTGCGATATGACATAATCGGGCAATATGTGTGGCATGAGTTGCCGCCGAATTGTGCTTGTGAGTTGCCTATGTTTTGCCGAAATGTCGATTTATTTCCGTTTCGGCGAATTCCGGGCAAACTCTATATGTCCTATTTTTAGGGAAGGTCATGCCGAATTTTTGTATGACTTTGATGCATGCATGCATTTTTATAATCAATTTGTTTATTATTACCGTGCAGGCGTTCATGATGGTCAGTGGAACGGTGGTGGACAGGTGGTTGCGGTCGGTGGTGCAGGACATGAAAGAAAATAACCTGAAAGAGGTTTTATGTCCGCGTCGAAGATGCAAAGGACGAGTTTGGCTCGACCCCTGTGACGACGGTCGTGTGATGGCGCACCTGCTCATGACTGGTTTCATGGATGGCTATACTCGGTGGATAATTAAAGATGAGGATGATGATGTTGAGGACGCCGACGGGGCAGGCAATGACGACACGGGGCAAGACGAAGAGATGATCGATAATGGTGGCGGAGAAGGGGACGGACATGGCGGCGGGGAAGAGGCCGGACATGGCGGTGGAGAAGGGGCTGGACATGGCGGCGGAGAAGGGGCCGGACATGGCGGCGGAGAAAACGTGGACTCCACACCGCAGAATTCGTCGGTACTAAGTTCAATCGTGCGGGACCCTCATGTTCAAGCACTGCTTCGCAAGGAGACGAGTACTGAGAGAGCTGCTTCTAGAGAGGAGGCCATGCTGCAGCAACTGGTGATAGACTCGAACACTCCATTGTATCATGGTTGCAATCCCGAGGTGATCCGCTTGAGTTTCACGCTCGAACTCTTGAAGACGAAGGCTAAAAACAAATGGACCGACACTAGCCTCGATGAGCTTCTCAAGTACCTAAAGGATGTTCTTCCCGCGGGGAATCTATGTCCTACTAGTGTGGATGAGGCCAAGAAGATCGTGTGCCCTCTTGATCTGCCGCACGTTAGATACCATGCAAGCATCAACGATTGCATAATTTATCGGAAGGAGCACGCAGAAAAAAACAAGCTGTACGGTGTGCAATGCTTCTCGATACAAGAAGGCCGGGAAGAAATCTCCCCAGAAAGTTGTATGGTACTTACCGATCACTCCCCGTCTCCAGCGGTATTTCGTAGATCCCAAGGAAGCAAAGATCATGCGCTGGCACGCGGAGAGGAAGAAGCCCGACGATGGAGATGATCCGAAGCTGAGACATGTCGTGGATGGAAGCCAGTGGAGAGCGTTCAACGGCGAATATCGGTATTTCGCATGTGATGCAAGGAACATCGTGCTCGGCACATGTACCGATGGCATGAATCCGTTTGGCAACCAAAACACCAACCATAGCACATGGCCCGTGTTTGTACGGATGTACAACCTCCCCCCTGGTTGTGCATGAAGTCGAAGTACAGACACATGAGCATGCTAATTCAAGGGCCGAAACAACCGGGAAATAATATTAATCTGTATCTGGGGCTACTTCAAGAGGAGTTAGACACGTTATGGAAAACACCGGCCAAGACATGGGACGCTAGCAAAGGCGAGTATTTCTATATGAGAGCCGTGTTGATCACGACGGTGCACGACTATCTCGGTTACAGATATGTCGCAGGACAGGTGTGCCATGGATATTGCGGATGCACGTGGTGCATGGATGATATGGCGTCTCAGCAGCTAACGTCAAGGAAAGATGGCGGGTCTGGGAATTTCATGTACATGGGGGCATCGAAGATGGCTCGAGAAGGACGACCCGTGGAGAAACCATGGAGATCTATTCAATGGTGAGGCTGAGCATCGAGGACCTCCACGTAAGCGGAGCGGCGCCGAAATCCATGAGCTGTTGAAAAACTAGGAACAGTGCCCCGCGCCGGGAAAGACGATGAAAAAGGCGCCGGAGCCGCTGCTGAAGGTATGGAAGACGAGGTCTGTTTTCTGGGACTTGGAGTACTGGCACAAACTTGACACGCCTCATTGCCTTGATCAAATGCATATCTGTAAGAATGTCCTTGAGAGCTTGCTTGAGACACTGATGAACATGCCGGATAAGACCAAGGATGGGCCGAAGGAAAATCCAGACAAGACGGTAGATGATTTCTCTACTAACTTGATCCCGACTATCATCAAGTGGACGAAGGAAAATCCAGACAAGACGGTAGATGATTTCCCCATGCCCACTTTCGTCGGGAGCAACTCGGTGAACAACACCACCGCACCATCACCTGCTCACGCAACCGGGCCTGCTCCCGCACCCGCACCCGCACCCGCACCCGCACCCGCACCCGCTCATAGCAGCCCGTCCTCAGTCTCTGGCGCGCTAGGCGGGCCTTCGTCTTTGGCTGAGCTCGACGCCCTCACGGTAATTACATGTCGCACCAACATATATCTAGAATATTCCATTTTCGTTGCCTTTCGGATGTTTTACGCCGCAGACATGTGTTTGCAGGCCGACGAAACCCCGTGCACCGTACTCTACTTGATCAAAGGCCAGAAGGTGGACGTGGGAAAGGGGGTGATAACGAAGCCCTTGGAACTCACGTTCCACAGCCAGCCGATGCGCGGTGGGCACTTCAGGGTTACCTTGTCGAGTGTGAAATCGGGGCACGAGGATTTGACTCCTCCAGTACGGCTAGGGGGAGAGGACGACGAGACCCCGTCGCGGATTGGAAGCTGCAAGGGTTGGGTGCTGCTATGGCCGAAGAATCTTCTTCGTCTGGAGCCGGCCAAGAGCACACCAATAACCACACATCAACAAGCAGGTATGGACACCACCACCCCGCCTATGCAATTA
Organism: Elymus sibiricus; assembly: GCA_039707655.1. NCBI lineage: Eukaryota > Viridiplantae > Streptophyta > Magnoliopsida > Poales > Poaceae > Elymus > Elymus sibiricus. The sequence goes on along the minus strand of CM077673.1, from coordinate 15,293,105 downwards.
CCAGCGCCTATAGTGCCGGGTGAGAGCGGCGGACGACGTGATGAAGGGGGTCCAATAGTGGCTGATGTAATCGCCCCCGTAGAACAAAGAATGGATGATGAGATGGAGGAGGACCCTCTTCGGTTACTCAATACAGGCGCCTATGACGGTGACTTAGATATGATGAGTGAGCCATATGACGACTCGGGCTATCAGCATGCTAATGAGGATATGGATGATCTGCCCGGGCAGGAACGTCCTAGCAGGGATTGCAAGAAGTCTCTCTTCATGCAATCCTCACAGGACACGCCTGAAGATGCAGGCGGTCGTACAGTGCTTAGCCCGACAACACTGGGGCAGGGGTTAAGGAAGGGCCTGGAAGGTCAGCCCAAGAAAAAGGAGAGGAAGAGACCGGGGAAGATAGGCTCAGCTACCTACAAACAAGCCAGAGCACATAGCAGCCAGACGGCGGATTTTGAAGAGCGTGTACCCGTCAAAGGTGAGTCCATGTTCCATGTCACGGGCGAGCCGATGCTACCGCCGAAACCGCTGGAGGCAATATCAGGGGATCTCAGGAGACTGCACGACCATGTGCTGTCGACTGAGAAAAGCCTACTAGCCTCGAAGGATCCAGGATATCCGACATACGCGGCTCGTGTGCCTGAGGGGAAGTGCTATGTCGACACACGGCCCGCGGAGGTGTTCTTCCTGCGGTTTGATCATATCTTCGAGATGTTTCTGACAAGGCGGCTCGATTGTACAATCGTCCGTCTTTTTGCGCTACATATGAGCTCCGTCATGAAAAGAGAAGAAGTCTCACAAATCTGTGTGGCGGATCCATACTACATACACGAGTCCTTCTTGAGTCTCGGCGACTTTGAGCGTAAAACTGCTAGGGAGTACCTCGAAAACTTCATGGTACAGAATAAGGACCAGGTAATTCTCCTCCTGCCTTATGATCCAAAGTAAATCAGTGCCGGACAACCCTTTCGTATATTTCAATCATTCCTTCTCACTCATATGGAGAATAATTTGAGGTGTTTTTTCCCCGCAGCAACGGTCGCGCCGTCCTTATTATTATTTACCCGCGAGTCTACCACGCCGTGTATTTCGACCCTACCAGAAACTACGAGAAGAAGGACTACGCCCACGTAATGAATATTCTAGATGATGCTCTCCAAGGCTTCAGGTTGAGGGGTGGCCACATGCAGATCAGGAAACAAAGGAACCGCAAGACGGGTTTCTCGCATAAAACCAACTTCTGCTGCATCCATGTCCCGAAATCAAGTACGAACGATGGATTCTACCTCCTCCATCTCATGATGGAGTTCAGAAGGGATCACCTAAAGCTTCGCATGACAACCAGAAACGATGATCATATCCGCAAGTGGGTAGAATCTCAAGGAGAGGCGGATTATATATAAACATAGAGATGACTTCTTTCGCATCCAAAGGGACATTGCGACGATCATCATGAAAGAAGTCGTCGAACTGAAGGGGATGTTCCACCACGGCCCTATATCACGAGCTGACGTCCGAACTTGCATAGGCAAGCAATGTCAGGACCTCACGCCGTTCAAGAAGCTAGGGTCCATCCTCGATGATCTGGACGGATGGAAGTTTTAGTGATTTACGATGCCGATGATGATGATATGTGTCGGTTGAACTTGTATACTTTCTATAGCGATGAAACTTTGTGAGGTCCACGGCCCTACCGAACTTGCGTAACACTACTTTGTTAGTTTGGGTATGATGACCTGCGTACCTCTAGTTAATTAGTTTGCGTACGATGAAATTGCGTTGATTATTTATGTTTACTATATGTTGCATCTAGTTGCTAACCCTTTCTTTTTTGTGTTGCTTGCTACTTCTCGAGCATGCGTTGGTTTTCCCTTGAAGAGGAAAGGGTGATGCAGCAAAGTAGATAAGTATTTCCCTCAGTTGTTGAGAACCAAGGTATCAATCCAGTAGGAGATACAAGCAAGTCCCCAATAGGTGTACCTACACAAATAATCAAACACTTGCACCCAACACAATAAAGGGGTTGTCAATCCCTTCACGGTTAATTGCAAGGATGAGATCTGATAGAGATAGATATATATGATTGCTTGAAAGTAAAACAAAACAAAAGTAAAAAGATTGCAGCAAAATATTTTTGGTATTTTTGGTTTTAGATCTGAAAGTATAATATGGAAAATAGACCCGGGGGCCATAGGTTTCACTAGAGGCTTCTCTCATGAAGGCAAATAATACGGTGGGTGAACAAATTACTGTCGAGCAATTGATAGAAAAGCGAATAATTATGAAGATATCCAAGGCAATGATTATGCATATAGGCATCACGTCCGTGTAAAGTAGACCGAAACGATTCTGCATCTACTACTATTACTCCACACATCGACCGACTCATGCCTGCATCTAGAGTATTAAGTTCATGAAGAACACAGTAACGCATTAGGTAAGATGACATGATGTAGAGGGATAAACTCAAGCAATATGATGAAAACCCCATCTTTTTATCCTCGATGGCAACAATACAATACGTGCCTCGCTACCCCTACTTTGTCACTGGGTGAGGACACCGCAAGATTGAACCCAAAACTAAGAACTTCTCTCATTGCAAGAATTACCAATCTAGTTGGCCAAACCAAACCAATAACTCGAAGAGACTTGCAAAGATATGAAATCATGCATATAAGAATTCAGAAAAGACTCAAATAATATTCATACATAATCTGAACATAAACCCACAATTCATCGAATCTCGACAAACACACCGCAAAAGAGTATTACATCGGATAGATCTCCATGAACATCATGAAGAACATGGTATTGAAGAACAAAGAGAGAGAAGAAGCCATCTAGCTACTAGCTATGGACCCGAGGGTCTGTGGTGAACTACTCACGCATCATCGGAGGGGCAATGGAGTTGATGTAGATGCCCTGCGTGGTCGATTCCCCCTCCGGCAGATTACCGGAAAAGGCTCCAAGATTGGATCTCACGGGAACAGAGGCTTCCGGCGGCGGAAAAGTATTTTCGTGGCTCTTTTTGATATCCAGGGAATATTTGTGAATTTATAGGCCGAGAAATAGGGTTAGGGGAGCTGCCGTGGGGCCACAAGCCAGGGGGGCGCCCCCCCTAAGGCGCGCCCCTGTGGCTTGTCGCCACACGGCGGCTCTCCTGACTTCATCTCCAAGTCTTCTGGGTTGCTTCTCGTCCAAGAAAAATTATTCTGAAGATTTTATTCCGTTTGGACTCCGTTTAATATTCCTTATATGCAATACTCAAAAACAAGGAAAAAACAGAAACTGGCACTAAGCTCTAGATTAATAGGTTAGTCCCAAAAATAATATAAAATAGCATATTAATGCATATAAAACATCCAAAACAGATAATATAATAGCATGGAACAATCAAAAATTATAGATACGTTGGAGACGTATCAAGCATCCCCAAGCTTAATTCCTGCTCATCCTCGAGTAGGTAAATGATAAAAACAGAATTTTTGATGTGGAATGCTACCTAACATATTTATCCATGTAATATTTTTTATTGAGGCATGAATATTCAGATCCGTAAGATTCAAAACAATAGTCTAATATTGACATAAAAACAGTAATACTTCGAGCACCCCAACAAGGCAATTGTGTCCTTTCAAAATAACATGGCCTTAGAGAGTTATCCCTACAAAATCATATGGTCTGGCTATGCTCCATCTTCCCCACACAAAGTATATAAATCATGCACAACCCCGATGAACAAGCCAAGCAATTGTTTCACACTTTTAATGTTCTCAAACCTTTTCAACTCTCACGCAATACATGAGCGTGAGCCATGGATATAGCACTATAGGTGAAATAGAATATGGTGGAGGTTGCAAGGGAAAGGGAGAAGATAGTCTCACATCAACTAGGCGTATCAACGGGCTATGGAGATGCCCATCAATAGATATCAATGTGAGTGAGTAGGGATTGCCATGCAACGAATGCACTAGAGCTATAAGTATATGAAAGCTCAAAAAGAAAACTAAGTGGTTGTGCATATGATGAAAAATTCCACTTAGCTATATGAAAGTTTAAAAAACAGGAGACTCTCTATTATGAAGATCATGGTGCTACTTTGAAGCACAAGTGTGGAAAAAGATAGTAGCAATTGTCCCTTCTCTCTTTCTCTCATTCATTTTTTTTTCTTTTTTTTCTTTTTCTTTTCTTTTTGGTGGGCATCTTTCGCCTCTTTTTTTTATTTGGGCTTCACTGGCCTCTTTTATTATTTGTAAAGTCCGGAGACTCGTCCCAACTTGTGAGGGATTCATAGCTTCCATCAGCCTTTTCTCTCATGGGACAATGCTCTAATAATGAAAATCATCACACTTTTATTTACTTACAACTCAAAAGGAAAATTACAACTCGATACCTATGACAAAATATGACTCTATATGCAATATGAAAGTGATGGTGCATGTCATGAAAAACGGAACGGTGGAAGTTGCATGGCAATATATCTCGGAATGGCTATGGAAATGCCATAATAGGTAGGTATGGTGGCTGTTTTGAGGAAAATAGGTTTGATGCACCGGCGAAAGTTGCGCGGTACTAGAGAGGCTAGCAATGGTGGAAGGGTGAGAGTGGGTATAATCCATGGACTCAACATTAGTCATAAAGAACTCACATACTTATTGCAAAAGTCTATTAGTTATCAAACAAAGCATTAGACGCATGCTCCTAGGGGAGAGGTTGGTAGGAGTTAACCATCGCGCGCTCCCGACCCTCACACAAGGGTTGACAATCATTAAACAAATCATGCTCCGACTTTGTTACATAACGGTTCACCATACGTGCATGCTACGGGAATCACAAACTTCAACACAAGTATTCTTCCAATTCACAACTACTCACTAGCATGACTCTCATATTACCATCTTCATTATCTCAAAACTATATGCAAGGAATCAAACTTCTCATAGTATCCAATGCACTTAATATGAAAGTTTTTATTAATATTCATAGATAATCTGAACATAAACCCACAATTCATCGGATCTCGACAAACACACCGCCAAAGAGTATTACATCGGATAGATCTCCATGAAGATCATGAAGCACATGGTATTGAAGAACAAAGAGATAGAAGAAGCCATCTAGCTACTAGCTATGGACCTGAAGGTCTGTGGTGAACTACTCACGCATCATCGGAGGGGCAATGGAGTTGATGTAGATGCCCTCCGTGCTCGATTCCCCCTCCGGCAGATTACTGGAAAAGGCTCCAAGATTGGATCTCACAGGAACAGAGGCTTCCGGCGGCGGAAAAGTATTTTCGTGGCTCTTTTTGATATCCAGGGAATATTTGTGAATTTATAGGCCGAGAAATAGGGTCAGGGGAGCTGTCGTGGGGCCACAAGCCAGGGGGCGCGCCCCTGTGGCTTGTCGCCACACGGCGGCTCTCCTGACTTCATCTCCAAGTCTTCTGGGTTGATTCTGGTCCAAGAAAAATAATTCCGAAGATTTTATTCCGTCTGGACTCCGTTTAATATTCCTTATCTGCAATACTCAAAAACAAGGAAAAAACAGAAACTAGCACTAGGCTCTAGATTAATAGGTTAGTCCCAAAAATAATATAAAATAGCATATTAATGCATATAAAACATCCAAAACAGATAATATAATAGCATGGAGCAATCAAAAATTATAGATACGTTGGAGACGTATCATTGCTCAAGTATATTTTGTTGCATATGATTGTACATTCTCTTGATGAAGATGCATCTCTAACAGGTACCTAGATTCTTGATGGCAAAGTACCGGTGCTATGTCGTGTACAAAGGAAAGGTTCCGGGAGTATACGACGAGTGGTTCGAGTGTCAGGCGCAAGTGGAGGGGGTCTCGGGCGCCAGCCATAAAGGCTTCAAAAGCAGACAAGAAGCAGAAGCTAGTTACGTGAGGAGGCTCACACTAGCGCTAGAGAGGACTCATAGCCGCCGCCTCATGTACTACATAGTTTCGCTCTCACTCATAGTGATAGCTCTTCTCGCGTATATCATTGTTTAGATGGATGACGATGTAGTTGCAAGTATTCGAGACTTGTATCGCTATTTTCGAGATGATGACGAGAGACCACTTTGTGTTGGATGATGATTATGATGATGACATGATTTGATGAGACTATTTGTATGTATATGCTATGATTACATTTGTGGTCTCGCAGCCATTTGTATGTGTATGATGATGACATTTGTATGTGCTAAAGATTCTTGTATAAAGCCTGTTCAAATACAAAACAAATATGCAGAAAAAAAATCAGAAACTAATAAAGTTAGCAGTAGCGCGGGGAGTAAAGTTAGCAACAGCGTACCATTACCAGTAGCGCGGCCTAATACAAGGCGCTACAGATATTAGCAGTAGCGCGCTTTTTTGGAGCTCGCTACTGCTACGTATGTATAGCAGCAGCGCGGGCCAACACGTGCTACTGCTATAGGTTAGCTGTAGCGCCGTATCAGTAGCGCGGGTGCCCGCGCTACTGCTATACATAATACCCGCGCTACTGCTAGGCTTTTCCCTAGTAGTGATGGCCAGCGGTAACAGCAGCAGCTAAGCAGGCAAAGCAAGCGGCAGCACGGACGACGGGGAGGCAGCGACAACAGCAAGCAAGCAGCAGAGCACCTGGGCAGTAGAGTATCAGTAGCAAAAGCTGCAAAGCAACGGCGAGAAGTAGCAACAGCGCAGCAACGTAGTGGCGGCGACAGCAGCTCGGCAAGCAGCGGCGACAGTACGCAGCACGCCAACAGCACGACACGAATAGCAGCTAGTAGAGCAACAACACGTAGCAGCGGGCAGCGCAGGCGCAAGTAGCAGCGTAGCTAGCAGCGGCAGTAGCAGGCGGCTGCGGACGACGAGAGGAGCAGGAGGCACGGTCAGCCACAGCTGGAGCAGCGGCAGCAGCAAAGCAACAGCGGCGAGGCCATGCACGGGCGCGCACGCAGGCACGTACGTATGCGTACGCTCGGACAAGCTCGGGGACGGCAGCGACGGTAATGGATCGAGGACGGGAGCGAGGGGGGTCGGAAGAGGAGCTCACCACGAGTCCATTGGCACGCTCGGGGAGGGTTGGGGTGGACCGGAATGGTGGAATCGACGCCGGACGCCGGCGATGTAGCTGATGGAGACGACGTCGATTGCGAATGTACGGGCCGCCCCGGCTCGGTTTGATGCTCGGGATGGACAAAGTCGACGGTGGCGGTCCTCCTGGATGCGGTCTCAGGGCTTGGGGAGGCCGGTTGCCGCGTCTGTGGAGACGGCATGGCGACGGCGGCTCGGGGACGAGCAAATCAGAGAGGGAGAGGGGCGAGCGAGGGGAATGGCGCCGCTAGGGTTGGGGGGTGCAAAGTCGCTTTAAGGGTGTCGGGGAGGTCGGGGATGGCCGGCACGTGGCTGGGCGCGGCCATGGCCGTGGGATGGCCGCCACGGCCTCCCCTGCCTTCTGTAGCGGGGGGTTAGGGACGAGGGGAGGTGCTGATGGGCCGGTTGGGGGATGGCCTAAGGCCCAGGGAAAAAAAGGGGAGGGGCCCTTTTCCTTTTATTTTTAAGTCTATGTTTTCTTTTAAAAACTCTTTGTTTTTTTAATTAATTAAATTAGCAACAGTTTTGTAAAAGAAATATGGGAGTTTGCCCATTATTACCAATGTAATATTAGACAGTGCCACAAAAGGTTTGAGGTTTAGATAAAATGGTTTGAAACTATTAATAATTAAAAAGGTACTTAATTTATTAATTTGGCCTCTCTTATAATTGTTTTATAGGCACTTAAATACTTTACAAAATGCTGATTCTAATTTTATAAATACCAGGTGAATATTTGCAACCCAAACATGATTTTTGTTTTCTGGTTTGCCAAAATATTTAAACCATATATTAAATGAATTTTGCATTGAAAAGGGGGATTTGAAGAGAGGTATGATTCAAATGTGATCATGCATTGTTTAGCAAAATGGATTAGCTTAATCTTGTGATCACTGTATCTTGATTACATAGGTTACTGTAGCATGATTCCAAGGGTGTCACAACTCTCCCCTACTAAAAGAATTCTCGTCCCGAGTATTAAGAAGTAGAAGGAAAGAGCCCGGGGTATTCGGCACGAAGATGATCTTCGCGTTCCCAAGTGGCTTCATCTTCAGAATGATTTGACCACTGCACTTTGAAGAACTTGGTAACCTTCTGAAGAGTCCGACGTTCAGTTTCATCAAGAATGCGGACTGGTTGCTCCTTATATGAAAGGTCTTGTTGCAGCTCAAGCATATCATGATCCACTGCTCGGATAGGATCCTTGAAGCAGCGACGAAGCTGTGACACATGGAACACATTGTGAACCTGAGAAAGGTTTGACGGTAATTCCAATTGATATGCCACTTTACCACGCCTTTCGAGAATAGTGAATGGACCAATATATCGAGGAGCCAGCTTGCCCTTGATCCCAAAATAGTGAATGGACCAATATATCCTGTTATGAGGACCTCACCTAAACTCAAAGATTTTGAATATTATGGCTAGATTTCAATACTATTACTCAATGTTTGGGGGTCCCGGAGCGATCCGAGTGTTTGGGGAACCCCGGGATCCGGTTACGGGGACCTCGTCAAAACTCATAGATTTGGCATATTATGGCCAGTTTTCTATGCTATTACTCACTGATTTTGTGTCCCAGAGTGATCCGAACGTTCGGGGAACTCTCGGCCCGCTTACGGGGACCTCGCCAAAATTACCAGGTTTCGCATATTATGGCAAGTTTTCAAAGCTATTACTCACTGATTTTGGGTCCCGAGGTGATCTGAAGATTCGGGGAACACCGGGGTCCGCTTAAGGGGACTTAGCCAAAACTCGCAGATTTGGTCCATTCTGGCCAGTTTTCTATGCTAGTACTCACTGTTTTTGGGTCCTGGGGCGATCCGAACATTCATGGAACCCCGGAGTCGGGTAATGGTGTCACATCCCTAGCTTTGTCGTGCACCTAGGTTCATGTTTGAGTTTGCATCATGTTTAATTTTTCCTTAAACCTGAAATGGGGATGATCAAAACCCTATCACTATTTGAATTCAAATAGGTTCACCCAAAATATTTTTCAATGAATCCAAAGTGGCCTTGTAAAATGTTCATCATCCCTGGAAAAATGTGACAACATCAACCAAAGGTGACTCATATTTTTACTTGTCATTTTGGTTTATTGAATTAATGCAATATGTATTTGAATTGGAGTTATAAAATACTACAAATAAGTTTATAGCTCCAATAAATTTGAAACTTGGCCAGGGCCTTTGGAATATTTCAATTAGTCCCCAGAAAAAGTTTCATAATTCTATAAAATGTTTTAGTGCCTAAACTAAAACAAAACAAACTACAGAAAATAGAAAACAGTAAATAAAAAGAAAGAAAAGGAGGCAAACCTTATTTGAGGCCCAGGAGTGGGCCGGCCCCGCAGCCCAGCTCCCCACCGTCTTCAACCTCCTGTCAGTAGGCAGGACGGCGTGTGCCCGCAGTGCGCTCGCACGCGCGTGGCCACCTCCTGCTTGCCACTAAGGCCGGAGGCAGATAGGAGCGCCAGCGCGACGCCCTGCCCCCGTGCCCTCTTTCTCCTCCTCTGTCTCCTCTCTTTTCCCCCTGGCTCTCTCTCTCTCCCTCGCGACCAAGAGCGCCGCCGTGCGCCGCCGTGACCACAGCCACCTCCGAGCCCCCTCGTTGTGCCCACGAGAAGCGCAGCGGCCCCTTACTCCCCCTCGTCGAGCTGTGCAAGATGGGAGCCTCTGAAACATTGTTGTCGAGCTCATCTTCATCTTTGGGAGCCGATCACCGTCGGCGTCGATTCGCCGGCCACCGTGCGTCCCCGACCGCGCTGCCCGCGCCGTTGCAACCGCGATGAGCCCTGGATCATTCCCCCTAGCCCCGTCGCGTTTCCCCCCTCCTAACCGCGTTAGCCACCGGAGCCAAGAGCTCTTGCCACCGGCGACATGGCCATCATGGCCAGAGCACATGCCGTGCTCGGTTGAGCATTCCGGTGTGCTCGTAGGGTCCCGTAGATGCTGCCCGACCTCCAGCTCCTCCTCCCGCAGCCCATAGCGCCGCGCCCGCCCAAGCCGAGCTCCGGACGCCGCCAGCTCCAGCCATCCCTCGCCTCCCCGCGTGTCCGAGTGGATGCGGGCGAGCAAGGACTTCGCCTAGCTAGTGACCCCAGCCGCCGCTCCCTTGGCCTGTAGGCGGACTCCGCCGTGCGATTTGGTCGCCGGCGACGAGGCCGTCGCCTGAGCCACCTGCCGGTGGGGCCCCGTCGTCAGGTGATTAGCTATTTAACCCCCTGGGTGGCTGACGAATGGGCCCGGCCCTGTGAATGTTGTTAGTTTGTTTATTTTAAAACCATGTTAGTTGAGTGAGTCAGTGACAGGTGGAGCCCAGCCACCAGGTTTGACCTAGGCTTGCGCCTTTGACCTGCTGACGTCATGGTGACGTCAGGTTGATGCATTAATTGCAATTCTGTATATTAAATAATTCTAGAAATTGCTAAAAACTTAGAAAATTCATATAAAATAATCTGTAAGTCAGATGAAAATAATTTATATATGAAAATTTATCAGAAAAATCCAATGAATCTATTTGTACCATTTTCATGCGTGATAGAGCTACCTAAATAGGAGAAATTGGACATTTTGTTCAAATACAATATGAAATCTCACATATGGAGTTGAATTTGAACCTTGGGTTCAAACCTACTTCATTTAACTATGTTGCTATATGCATTAGGCAAAACCACATCATATTGCCATGTCATATTCATGCATCATATTGTTGCATTTGATGTGTATTGATTTGTTCCCCTTCGATGGTTGTTGTTCGTGTTAGGCACTGTTCCAGAGGATACAGTTGAGTAACCATCTGAGGAGCAGTAACGTGATGACGTTTTATCAGGCAAGCAACCCCCTTGAACATCTCCGATACAATCCCACTCTCTCGCTCTTGCTCTCACTTATTGCATTAGGACAAAACGATTCAACTTTTATTTGTTTCGGTAGTTGAACCCATTCATCTGCATGACCTGTCATTGTCACAGTAAATAGCTGAACCAAGCAACCCAGCATACCTGGTAGATGCTTGAGCCATGTTGTGCCTTTACCCTGCTATGCTTGCTATGCTTAGAGTTGTGTCAAGTCTGATTCATCTGGGTGATGGACCAGAGTGAACTGGTTGTGTTCTGATGATGAGAGTTAAGTGGTGAACCTGATTTGTTAAAGGTAGCGACGAGAGGCCATGTAGGAGTACATGGTGGGTTGTCTCATTGGGACCGTCCTTAAGAACTGAGTCTTGTGTATGTTATCCAAGACTAGCTACTACCGCGCGTTGGGCCCAAACCAATGGACCCTCTCGACTTATTAATTGCCCTGTTCTCTGTCCAGGAGTTGCAACTAGTTTCTGGTGTTTGTAGGCCATGCTAGTAGTCTACTGAGTGGCACCCCGTACAGGTGGGCTTGGGACAGACTAGGCACCGTGGCCCAGTGTACCAAGGGTAGTTCCAGCCGTCGAGGTGAGCTTGGGAACCCTGCACACATCGTTTGGGACCGTGATGGAAACCTCGGCCGGACTTCCGTTGCGGGTTCAGTCTCAAATAGGTGATAAACTTGGGCTAGGGTCTTGTGTGGTTAACGGTCGTGGCCGACTCCCTCGCTAGGCTTCCGCTTCAAGGTTGCCGAGGTGCCTTTTTTTACATGCACATAGCGATAAGTGGCGGGAGCATGTGTGACGAAGTACACCCCTGCAGGGTAATCATCTATTCGAATAGCCGCGTCCGCGGATATGGACTACTTGGAGACTTATATGGTTCATAGACAATTTTAATGGTTACTCATAAAAGCTTCAAGACAAGTGTGAGTACCGTGGATGGCACTCTCGTAGGAAGACGAGAGAGGATCCATGGTAGTGTATTGTTGTGGTGTTAGTGGACTCGTGTGTGCTTTCTCAAACTTATTCAAAGTACTGGTAGTCATAGTACATGATAGCCAAGAGTCAAAGCTGGCTTGCTGCAATGAACCCCACAACCCCTTGTTGATACCGATGCATATGTAGTTAGTTCTGATGTAAGTCTTGCTGAGTACCTCCGTACTCACCATTGCTTTATTAATGTTTTTGCAGAGGAGACACCAAGCTCGCTAGTGGTTTCTATGATAAGATCGATGCCGACCAAGTAGCTTGGGAATCCCAGACAGAGGTCTGGTTCCTATGGAGGGTCTTGTAGATAGACAGGCTCCCTCAGCCTTCTTCTTTTCTAGATGTCTGTACCCAGACATGTTATGCTTCCGCTTGTTGCTTGTAAGACTTGTGTGTTGGGTCATGTGACCCATGCTTGTAATATCACACTATGTTGGCTCTTATGAGCCTCCTAAATAAATGTTGTGTTGTTGTATGGTTATGTTGTGATGCCATAGTTGTATCTATGCATATCGGGCATGTCGTGTGACATGCAACGTTATGTATGTGATTCGACACCTACTTGTGTGCCCTTAGTAGTACTCTTTACAGGAAACTGCCTCTTTGTGCTTCCACTGAGCCTTGGTAGCTTGCTACTGCTCCGGACACATTGATTGACCGGCGTGTATCCTTCTTGCTGTTATGTCCGTCCCTTCGGGGAAATGTCTCGCAGTGTAATGGAGTCCATGTAGCCTGCTATGACTAGTCTACGTGTAGTTGATGACATTTATGTCCCGCGGCGTAATGGAGCCCCTGTAGCTTGCTATGACTCGTCTACACACGCTGATGACCGACACCTGCATTGTTGGGTTAGGTATGCATGTTCCTGTACGGATGTGCCACTTGGGTTCTACAACTAGTCATGTCGACCTGGGTTCCTGGACATTTGAATGCTAGCGACATATTCACATTAGTGAGCCAAAAGGCGCAAACGGCCCCGACCCAGGTGAGGTGGCAGCCGTGGAGATAACCGTGCGTGAGGCCGCAAAGTAATGTGAAGTGTTACATGCTAGATTCTTATGGCTTAGGATCGGGGTCCTGACAGTGTTGGTATCAGAGCTTGACTGACTGTAGGACTACCAAGCCAAACTGGTCGATGTTGAGTCTAGCAACTCTTTAGTTATATAAGGGAATTGATTGTGGAAGGGAACGTAAGGCTCTTTTTACTCCTTTCCCCATGTTATTTTGATTCTGAGTCACCCTCTTCTTTCCTACGGGGATTAAGAACTAGGCTTCTTACCTATCTACCAGGATCTCGAGTTACTATTCTGTAGACTTATAGGAATGGTTGATCTGAGTTGCATTCTAGTCCTCGAGTTCTTTCCGTGTAGCTTGTTAGTTCGATCAGAATCTTGAGATTGTGATGTTGAGGTGGCGTGGCACCTCAATCTTTTGCAGGATGTCTCATTTCTGAGCATTCACAGCCGTTATGTTGTCCAATTTTCCCTAGGATCTATATGGAGATCAAATGCTTTTGCATTCCTTCCTATCTATCTAGTATATCGCTCTGCCTAATCCTAGTTTCTCATCCTCAGGATGTCTCTCAGTAACCGAGCTGCCACTGGCCGCAAGAAGGGCCAACGACGTGGTACCAGAGATGCCGAAGTTTTGCCGGATTCATCTTCGTTGGCACAGTTCATGCTAGACATTGAGAAGGATAAGCGTGAGTCAAATCGCTTGCTAGCCCGTATTGAGGAAAACACCGCACATTAGTGTGCTGGGACAGACCATCCGTGACTTCATCAAGCTGTACCCACCCACTTTCCATCACTCCATTGAGACACTCGATGCAGATGACTGGCTCCGTAGCATCGCAAATAAGCTGCGTTCCGCGAACGTGGCTGAGGCTGGCAAGGTCACCTATGCTACATATCACCTGGAGGGTCCTGCTAGTATATGGTGGGAGAACTATGAGACTATAATTCCAGCTGGCCAGATTCCTACCTGGGAAGAATTCACAGAGGCTTTCCGTGAGCATCATATTCCTCAGGGTCTTATGGACCGAAAAGGGGAAGAGTTTTGTAACCTTACTCAGGGTAAGATGGCTGTAGATGCATATAGTAGAGAGTTTGAGAACCTTGCCCGTTACGCCACAGAAGAAGTGTCCACGGATGCCAAGAAGCAAGCTAGGTTCAGGAAGGGTCTCCACCCAAAGTTGCATCGTGATCTTCACCTGCATCATTGCGACACCTTCCAGGCTCTTGTGAACAAGGCCATTAATGCGGAGACAGCTCAACTCACTTATGAAGAGTCTCGCAAGCAAAACCGTGATTTGGCTTCTACCTCTGGCTCTGGATCTCAGAAGCGCCGGATTTGGGTTCTGAACTCATCACTTCCACCAGGATATGTGAGGCCATCCTATGTGGCTCCTCGTCCAACTCAGCCAAATGCTCCACCCAAGCCTATTGGTGGACCGCCTGTCAATGCGGTTCCACGTGCAACCCAAGTGATTTGTTACAAGTGTGGAGAGCCAGGCCACATTGCTCGGAATTGCACTCAGTCCAATGTTGCTCCACCCCCGTCTGGAAAGTCTGTTAGAGTCAAGCCGATCCATGCCAAGCCAGCCATCATTGATCGTGGTAGTGTGAACCACGTCACAGCCGAAGAAGCTCATGAGGATCGTGATGTTGTCCTTGGAACGCTTCTCGTAAATTGCCATCCTGCATCAGTTCTGTTTGATACTGGAGCATCACATTCCTTTATCTCGGAAGGCTATGCCCGGTTGCATGACATGTCATTTTGTGATATGCCAACTGCAATTGAAGTTCAGACTCCAGGGTCTAGATGGAAGACCACGAGAATAAGCCATGGAAATGAAATCCTTGTTGACAGACTTGTGTTCCTTGCTTCGCTGATAGCTCTCAAGTCTTCAGATATTAACATCATCTTGGGTATGGATTGGATGACAGCTCATCATGCCAAGATTGATTGCTCCACCAGGTCTGTTCAGCTTACGCACCCATATGGCAAGATAGTCAATGTTTCAACTCGAGTTGCAAAGCGTCAGCTCTATTCACTCAATGCCAACCCTCTTCCTGAGCTTGAAGATATTCCGGTAGTCCGAGATTTTCCGGATGTCTTTCCAGAAGAGTTGCCAGGTATCCCACCTGACAGGGATGTAGAGTTTGTGATAGACCTCATCCCAGGAACTATTCCAGTTTCAAGAAGACCTTATAAGATGGCACCCTTGGAGCTTGCCGAACTTAAGAAACAACTTGATGAGTCCTTGCAAAAGGGTTTCATCCGACCTAGTTCTTCTCCTTGGGCTTGCCCCGTCCTCCTTGTGAAGAAGAAGGATGGAACGAACCGAATGGTTGTAGATTACCGGCCCGTCAATCTGGTCACAATAAAGAATAAGTATCCACTCCCCAGGATCAATGATCTGTATGATCAACTTGTTGGATCCTCAGTGTTCCCAAAGATGGATTTGAGGTTAGGCTACCATCAAATCAAGATCAAGAACGGAGACATTCCCAAGATAGCTTTTGTCACTCGTTATACGCAGTACGAGTATACGGTCATGTCCTTCGGTCTGACCAATGCTCCAGCAACATTCTCCCGCCTGATGAACTCAATCTTCATGGAGTACTTGGACAAGTTTGTCATGGTTTACCTCGATGACATACTGATCTACTCAATGAATCAAGCAGAGCATGCTGAACATCTCAGGCTTGTGTTGGAAAAACTCAGAGAGCACCGTATTTATGCCAAGTTCTCCAAGTGTGAGTTTTGGTTACCAGAAGTGACCTATCTAGGTCATGTGATCTCCGGTAAGGGCATTGCAGTTAACGCCGAAAGAGTTCAGGCCATTCTCCATTGGACTCCACCTGAAACAGTTAAGCAAGTTAGGAGTTTCCTTGGTTTAGCAAGCTATTGTCGCCACTTCGTTGAAAAACTTCTCTAAAGTTGCCAAGCCTCTGACAGAACTCCTCAAGAAAGATAAGAAGTTCGAGTGGACCCCACAATTTGAGCACAGTTTCCAGGAACTGAAAAGACGTCTGACCTCTGCTCCCGTGCTTGTGCCACCGGATTTCTCCAAAGACTTTGTCATCTATTGCGATGCTTCCATACAAGGACTTGGATGTGTTCTTATGCAAGATCAACAAGTGATCGCCTATGCATCCCGACAGTTGCACCCACATGAGGAAAATTATCCAACACATGATTTGGAGCTTGCAGCAGTAGTCTATGCACTCAAGACAAGGCGACATTACCTCCTTGGTAATCGTTGCGAGATTTACACCGATCATCAGAGTTTGAAGTATATCTTCACCCAACCAGATCTGAATCTCAGACAAAGACGATGGTTAGAGCTGATTACGGATTACGACTTAGGAATTACTTACACCCCAGGCAAGGCAAATGTTATGGCTGATGCATTAAGTCGTAGGTCGTACTGCAACAACCTTATGCTACAAAAAGGTCAACCCCTTCTGCATGAGGAATTCTGCAAGCTTAACCTTCACATTGTTCCTAGTGGATCCCTTTCTACAATGGTTGGAAAACCTACTCTGGAGGATCAGATCATTGAAGCTAAGAAGATTGATCCAGGGATATCCCGCATCAAGAAAAACATCAAGAAAGGAGTTGCAGGTTGTTTCTCAATAAATGACCAGGGAGTCGTATTCTTTGGGAACCGCTTGGTGGTTCCCAAGGTACGGAACTTGAGACGGTTGATCCTTAAGGAGGCTCATGAATCCCCTCTCACAATTCATCCCGGCAGTACCAAGATGTATCAGGACCTACGCCAAAGGTTCTGGTGGACAAGAATGAAAAGGGAAATCGCTCAATTCATTGCGAGTTGCGACGTTTGTCGTCGCGTTAAGGCAGAGCACCAGAGGCCTGCCGGCACCCTTCAGCCTTTAGCTATTCCTGAATGGAAGTGGGATAAAGTTGAGATGGACTTCATCACCGGATTTCCCAAGACCAAGAATGGAAATAATGCCATCTTTGTGGTTATTGATCGCCTCTCCAAAGTGGCTCATTTCCTTCCTGTCAAAGAGAGTATCACTGCTAGTCAGCTGGCTGATACGTCTCCAACGTATCTATAATTTTTGATTGTTCCATGCTATTATATTATCTGTTTTGGATGTTTTATATGCATTAATATGCTGTTTTATATTATTTTTGGGACTAACCTATTAATCTAGAGCCTAGTGCCAGTTTCTGGTTTTTTCCCTTGTTTTTGAGTATTGCAGATAAGGAATATTAAACGGAGTCCAAACGGAATAAAATCTTCGGAATAATTTTTCTTGGACTAGAAGCAACCCAGAAGACTTGGAGATGAAGTCAGGAGAGCCGCCGTGTGGCGATAAGCCACACGGGCACGCCCCCCTGGCTTGTGGCCCCACGGCAGCTCCCCTAACCCTATTTCTCGGCCTATAAATTCACAAATATTCCCTGGATACCAGAAAGATCCACGAAAATACTTTTCCGCCGCCGGAAGCCTTGTTCCCGTGAGGTCCAATCTTGGAGCCTTTTCCGATAATCTGCCGGAGGGGGAATCGATCACGGAGGGCATCTACATCAACTCCATTTCCCCTCCGATGATGCGTGAGTAGTTCACCACAGACCTTCGGGTCCATAGCTAGTAGCTAGATGGCTTCTTCTCTCTCTTTGCTCTTCAATACCATGTTCTTCATGATCTTCATGGAGATCTATCCGATGTAATACTCTTTTGCGGTGTGTTTGTCGAGATCCGATGAATTGTGGGCTTATGTTCAGATTATCTATGAATATTATTTGAGTCTTTTCTGAATTCTTATATGCATGATTTCATATCTTTGCAAGTCTCTTCGAGTTATTGGTTTGGTTTGGCCAACTAGGTTGGTAATTCTTGCAATGGGAGAAGTGCTTAGTTTTGGGTTCAATCTGGCGGTGTCCTCACCCAGTGACAAAGTAGGGGTAGCGAGGCACGTATTGTATTGTTGCCATCGAGGATAAAAAGATGTGGTTTTCATCATATTGCTTGAGTTTATCCCTCTACATCATGTCATCTTACCTAATGCGTTACTCTGTTCTTCATGAACTTAATACTCTAGATGCAGGCAGGAGTCGGGCGATGTGTGGAGTAATAGTAGTAGATGCAGAATCGTTTTGGTCTACTTGACACGGACGTGATGCCTATATGCATAATCATTGCCTTGGATATCTTCATAATTATTCGCTTTTCTATCAATTGCTCGACAGTAATTTGTTCACCCACCGTATTATTTGCCTTCATGAGAGAAGCCTCTAGTGAAACCTATGGCCCCCGGGTCTATTTTCCATATTATACTTTCAGATCAAAAACCAAAAATACCAAAAATATCTTGCTGCAATCTTTTTACTTTTGTTTTACTTTTCTTTCAAGCAATCATATCTATCTATCTCTATCGGATCTCATCCTTGCAATTAACCGTGAAGGGATTGACAACCCCTTTATTGCGTTGGGTGCAAGTGTTTGATTATTTGTGTAGGTACACCTATTGGGGACTTGCTTGTATCTCCTACTGGATTGATACCTTGGTTCTCAACAACTGAGGGAAATACTTATCTACTTTTCGGCATCACCCTTTCCTCTTCAAGGGAAAACCAACGCATGCTCGAAAAGTAGCACTGGCTGATTTATATATCTCTCGAATAGTGTCTCTCCATGATGTTCCATTAGAGATCAATTCAGACCGAGGAAGGCTTTTCACCTCTCGATTTTGGGAAAGTTTCCAGAATGCTATGGGAACCCATCTCTCCTTTAGCACTGCTTTTCACCCTCAGTCAAGTGGTCAGGTTGAAAGAGTAAATCAGATTCTCGAAGACATGCTCAGAGCTTGTGTCATCTCATTCGGAATGGATTGGGAGAAGTGTCTTCCATTTGCCGAGTTTGCGTACAATAACAGCTACCAATCAAGTCTGGGTTAAGCTCCATTCGAAGTTCTTTATGGACGAAGATGTTGAACACCTCTGAACTGGTCAGAAACCGGGGAAAGACAATTCTTTGGGCCAGACATGATCCAGGAAGCAGAAGAGCAAGTTCGCGTTACCCGCGAGAATCTCAAGACTGCTCAGTCTCGTCAGAAGAGCTAGTATGATCGCCATCATAAGGAAGTAACTTATGAGGTGGATGAAAAGGCTTATGTTCGGGTTACTCCTCTCAAGGGTACCCATCGTTTCGGTATCAAGGGCAAATTGGCTCCTCGTTACATTGGTCCTTTTCGCATTCTTGCTAAACGAGGAGAAGTTGCCTACCAATTGGAACTGCCCCCTCAGCTTTCCAGAGTCCATGATGTCTTCCATGTTTCTCAACTCAGGCGTTGCTTCAAGGATCCTATCCGCGAAGTGGACCACGAAACGCTTGATCTTCAAGATGATCTCTCATATCGAGAATATCCTGTTCGTATTCTCGATCAAGCTGAGCGTGTTACCCGGCGTCGGAACATCAAGTTTCTCAAGGTTCAGTGGTCGCATCATTCTAAGAATGAAGCTACGTGGGAACGAGAAGATCGTCTTCGACTTTAATATCCAGCCCTCTCCCTGACGACTCCTGAATCTCGGGATGCGATTCTTTTAAGTGGGGGTGAGTTGTCACATCCCTAGCCTTGTCATGCACCTAGTTTCATGTTTGAGTTTGCATCATGTTTAATTTTTCCTTAAACCTGAAATGGGGATTATCAAAACCCTAGCACTATTTGAATTCAAATAGGTTCACCCAAAATATATTTCAATGAATCCAAAGTGGCCTTGTAAAATGTTCATCATCCCTGGAAAAATGTGGCAACATCAACCAGAGGTGACTCATATTTTTACTTGTCATTTTGGTTTATTGAATTAATGCAATATGTATTTGAATTGGAGTTATAAAATACTATAAATAAGTTTATAGCTCCAATAAATTTGGAACTTGGCCAGGGCCTTTGGAATATTTCAATTAGTGCCCAGAAAAAGTTTCATAATTCTATAAAATGTTTTAGTGCCTAAACTAAAACAAAACAAACTATAGAAAATAGAAAACATTAAATAAAAAGAAAGAAAAGGAGGCAAACCTTACCTAAGGCCCAGGAGTGGGACGGCCCAGCAGCCCAGCTCCCCACCGTCTTCAACCTCCTGCCAGTAGGCAGGACGGCGTGTGCCCGCAGTGCGCTCGCACGCGCGCGGCCACCTCCTGCTTGCCGCTGAGGCCGGAGGCAGCTAGGAGCGCCAGCGTGACGCCCTGCCCCCGTGCCCTCTTTCTCCTCCTCTGTCTTCTCTCTTTTCCCCCTCGCTCAATCTCTCTCCCTCGCGACCGAGAGCACCGCCGTGCGCCGTCGTGACCACAGCCACCTCTGAGCCCCCTCGCCGTGCCCACGAGAAGTGCAGCGGCCCCTTCCTCCCCTCGTCGAGCTGCGCAAGACGGGAGCCCCTGGAATGTCGTCGTCGAGCTCATCTTCGTCTTTGGGAGCCGATCGCCGTCGATGTCAATTCGCCGGCCACCGTGCGTCCCCGACCGTGCTTCCCGCCCCGTTGCAACCGCGGTGAGCCCCGAATCCTTTCCCCCTAGCCCCGTCGCGTTTCCCCCCTCCTAACCGCGTTAGCCACCGGAGCCGAGAGCTCTTGACGCCAGTGACATGGCCATCATGGCCAGAGCACATGCCGTGCTCGGTTGAGCATTCCGACGTGCTCATAGGGTCCCGTAGATGCCACCCCGACCTCCAGCTCCTCCTCCCGCAGCCCGTAGCGCCGCGCCCGCCCAAGCCGAGCTCCGGCCACCGCGGGCGAGCTCGCCGCCGCTAGCTCCGGCCATCACTCGCCTCCCCGCGTGTCCGAGTGGATGCGGGAGAGCAAGGGCTTCGCCCAGTGCCCCCAGCCGCCGCTCCCGTGGCCTGTAGGCGGACTCCGCCGTGCGATTGGGTCGCCGGCGACGAGGCCATCGCCTGAGCCACCTGCCGGTGGGGCCCCATTGTCAGGTGATTAGCTTAAGGCTAATCACCAGCTATTTAACCCCCTGGGTGGCTGACGAATGGGCCCGGCCCTATTAATGTTGTTAGTTAGTTTATTTTAAAACCCTGTTAGTTGAGTGAGTCAGTGAAAGGTGGGGCCCAGCCACCAGTTTTGACCTGGGCTGGCGCCTTTGACCTGCTTATGTCCTGGTGATGTCAGGCTGACGCATTAATTGCAATTTTGCATATTAATTAATTCCAGAAATTGCTAAAAACTTAGAAAATTCATATAAAATAATCTGTAAGTCAGATGAAAATAATTTATATATGAAAATTTATCAGAAAAATCCAATGAATCCATCTGTACCATTTTCATGCATGATAGAGCTACCTAAATAGGAGAACTTGGACATTTTGTTCAAATACAATATGAAATCTCACATATGGATTTGAATTTGAACCTTGGGTTCAAACCTACTTCATTTAACTATGTTGCTATATGCATTAGGCCAAACCACATCATATTGCCATGTCATATTCATGCATCATACTGTTTCATTTGATGTGTATTGATTTGTTCCCCTTCGATGGATGTTCTTCGTCTTAGGCGCTGTTCCGGAGGATACGGTCGAGTATCCATCTCAGGAGCAGTAACATGACGACGTTTTATCAGGCAAGCAACCCCCTTGAACATCTCCGATACAATCCCACTCTCTCGCTCTTGCTCTCACTTATTGCATTAGGACAAAACGATTCATCTTTTACTTGTTCCGGTAGTTGAACCCATTTCTCTGCATGACCTGTCATTGTCACAGTAAATAGCTGAACCAAGCAACCTAGCATACCTAGTAGATGCTTGAGCCATGTTGTGCCTTTACCCTGCTATGCTTGCTATGCTTAGAGTTGTGTCAGGTATGATTCATCTGGGAGATGGACCAGAGTGAACTGGTTGTGTTCTGATGATGAGAGTTAAGTGGTGAACCTGATTTGGTAAAGGTAGCGATGAGAGGCCATGTAGGAGTACATGGTGGGTTGTCTCATCGGGATCGTCCTTAAGAACTGAGTCCTGTGTATGTTCTCCAAGACTAGCTACTACCGCGCATTGGGCCCCAAACCAATGGACCCTCTCGACTTATTAATCGACCTGATCTCTGTCCAGGAGTTGCAACTAGTTTCTGGTGTTTGTAGGCCGTGCTAGTAGTCTACTGAGTGGCACCCCGTACAGGTGGGCTTGGGCCAGACTAGGCACCGTGGCCCGGTGTACCAAGCGTAGTTCCATCCATTGAGGTGGGCTTGGGAACCCTGCACACATCATTTGGGACCGTGATGGAAACCTCGGCCAGACTTTCGTTGCGGGTTCAGTCTCAAATAGGCGATAAACCTAGGCTAGGGTCTTGTGTGGTTAACGGTAATGGCCGACTCCCTCACTAGGCTTCCGCTTCAAGGTTGCCGAGGTGCCTTTTTTTACGTGCACATAGCGATAAGTGGCGGGAGCATGTGTGACGAAGTACTCCCCTGCAGGGTAATCATCTATTCGAATAGCCGCGTCCGCGGATATGGACTACTTGGAGACTTATATGGTTCATAGACAATTTTAATGGTTACTCATAAAAGCTTCAAGACAAGTGTGAGTACCGTGGATGGCACTCTCGTAGGAAGACGAGAGCGGATCCATGGTAGTGTATTGTTGTGGTGTTAGTGGACTCGTGTGTGCTTTCTCAAACTTATTCAAAGTACCGGTAGTCAGAGTACAGGATAGCCAAGCGTCAAAGCTGGCTTGCTGCAATGAACCCCACAACCCCTTGTTGATACCGATGCATATGTAGTAAGTTCTGATGTAAGTCTTGCTGAGTACCTCAGTACTCACCGTTGCTTTTTTAATGTTTTTGCAGAGGAGACACCAAACTCGCTAGTGGTTTCTACGATAAGATCGATGCCGACCAAGTAGCTTGGTAATCCCGGACAGAGGTCTGGTTCCTATGGAGGGTCTTGTAGATAGACAGGCTCCCTCAGCCTTCTTCTTTTCTAGATGTCTGTACCCAGACATGTTATGCTTCCGCTTGTTCCTTGTATGACTTGTGTGTTAGGTCATGTGACCCATGCTTGTAATATCACACTATGTTGGCTCTTATGAGCCTCCTAAATAAATGTTGTGTTGTTGTATTGTTATGTTGTGATGCCATAGTTGTATCTATGCATATCGGGCATGTCGTGCGTACGTGTGACGTGCAACGGTATGTATGGGATTCGACACCTAGTTGTGTGCCCTTAATTAGTAGTACTCTTTACAGGGAACTGTCTCTTTGTGCTTCCACTGAGCCTTGGTAGCTTGCTACTGCTCTGGACACATTGATTGACCGGCGTGTATCCTTCTTGCTGCTATGTCTGTCCCTTTGGGGAAATGTCTCGCAGTGTAATGGAGTCCATGTAGCCTGCTATGACTCGTCTACGCGCAGTTGATGACATTTATGTCCCACGGCGTAATGGAGTCCATGTAGCTTGCTATGACTCGTCTACACACGCTGATGACCGACACCTGCATTGTTGGGTTACGTATGCCTTTTCCTGTACGGATGTGCCACTTGGGTTCTACAATTAGTCATGTCGACCCGGGTTCTTGGACATTTGAATGCTAGCGACATATTCACATTCGTGAGCCAAAAGGCGCAAACGGTCCCGGCCTAGGTGAGGTGGCAGCCGTGGAGATAACCGTGTGTGAGCCGGCAAAGTAATGTGAAGTGTTACATGCTAGATTCTTATGGCTTAGGATCGGGGTCCCGACAAATGGGGACCTCGCCTAAACTCACAGATTTGGCATATTATGGCTAGTATTCAATGTTATTACTCACTTTTTTGGGTCCCAGAGAGATCCGACTATTCAGGGAACCCCGAGGTCCGCTTACGGAGACCTCGCCAAAACTCATAGATTTGGCATATTCTGGCCGGTTTTCTACGCTATTACTCACTATTTTTGGGTCCCGGGCGATCCAAACGTTCGGGGAACCCTGGGGTCCGTATACGGGGACCTCGCCAAAACTCACATATTTGGTCCATTTTGTCCATATTTCAATGCTATTACTCAATGACTTTGGGTTCCGACGTCATCTGAATGTTCGGGGAACTCCGGGGTCCGCTTACGGGGACGTCATCAAAATTCGCAGATTTTGTCCATACCGGTCAATTTTCTATGTTACTCATTGTTTTGTGGTCCCGAAGCGATCCGGGTGTTCAGGGAACCCCGGGATCCTGTTACGGGGACCTCGTCAAAACTCACAGATTTCGCAAATTATGGTCAGTTTTCTATGCTATTACTCACTGACTTTGGGTCTCCCGACAATTCAAACGTTCGGGGAACCCCGTGATCAGGTTATGGGGACCTCGCCAAAACTCACAGATTGGGTCCATTTTGTCTAGTTTTCTATGCTATTACTCACTGTTTTGGGGTCCCGAGGAGATCTGAACGTTCGGGGAACCCCGTAGTTCGCTCACGGGGACCTCGCCAAAACTCACAGATTTGGCATATTATGGCGAGTTTTCTATGCTATTACTCACTGATTTTGGGTCCCGAGGCGATCTGAATGTTCGGGGAATAGCGGGGTCCGCTTACGGGGACCTCGCCATAACTCACAGGTTTGGTCCATTCTGTCCAGTTTTCTATGCTATTACTCACTGTTTTTGGATCCCGGGGCGATCCGAACATTCCTGGAACCCCGGGGTCCGGTTACGGGGACCTCGCCCAAACTACCAGATTCCGCGTATTATGGCTATTTTTTCAATGCTATTACTCGCTGATTTTGGGCCCGGGGCGATCTGAATGTTCGGGGAACCCCGAGGTCCGCTTACGGTGACCTCGCCAGAATTTGAACGTTTGGTCCATTTTGGCCAGTTTTCTATGCTAGTACTCACTATTTTTGTGTCCCAGTGCGATCCGAACGTTCATGGAACCCCTGGGTCCTGTAACGGGGACCTCGCCTAAACTCATAGATTTGGCATATTATGGCAAGTTTTCAATGCTATTACTCGCTTTTATTGGTCCCGAAGAGATCTGACCTTTCAGTGAACCCCGGAGTCCGCTTATGGAGACCTCACCAAAACTGGTATATTTGGCATATTGTGGCCAGTTTTCTACGCTATTACTCACTATTTTTGGGTCCCGTGGCGATCCGAACGTTCGGGGAACCCTGGGGTCCATTTACGGGGCCTCGAAAAAACTCACATATTTGGTCCATTTTGTCCATATTTTAATGCTATTACTCAATTACTTTGGGTCCTGGGGCGATATGAATGTTTGGGGGTCCTGGAGGGATCCGAGGGTTCGGGGAACCCCGGGATCCGGTTACGGGGACCTCGTCAAAAGTCACAGATTTGGCATATTATGGCTAGTTTTCTATCCTATTACTCACTAATTTTGGGTCCCGGGCGATGCGAACGTTTGTGGAACCCCGGAGTCCGCTTACGGGGACCTCGCCAAAACTCTCAGATTTGGCATATTATGGCCAGATT
The DNA here is from genome assembly GCA_039707655.1 of Elymus sibiricus. Classification (NCBI taxonomy): domain Eukaryota; kingdom Viridiplantae; phylum Streptophyta; class Magnoliopsida; order Poales; family Poaceae; genus Elymus; species Elymus sibiricus. Next base: position 15,267,735 of record CM077673.1, on the reverse strand, counting down.
TCTATGCTATTACTCACAGATTTGGGTTCCGGGGCGATCCGAATATTTGGGGAACCCGTGGTCCGCTTATGGGGACCTCGCCAAAAATCGCAGATTTGGTCCATTCTGGCCTGTTTTCCATGATATTACTCACTGTTTTTGGGTCCCGAAGCGATCTGAACGTTCGTGGAACCCCAGGGTCCGGTTACGGGACCTCGCCTAAACTCACAGATTTCGCATATTATGGCTTGATTTCAATGGTATTACTCACAGTTTTTGGGTCCTAGGGAGATCCGAACGTTTCGGGAACCCTGGGGTCCGTTTATGGGGCCTCGACAAAACTTACATATTTGGTCCATTTTTTCCATATTTCAATGCTATTACTCAATGACTTTGGGTCCCGGGGCGATATGAATGTTTGGGGGTCCTGGAGGGATCCGAGGGTTCGGGGAACCCCGGGATCCGGTTACGGGGACCTCGTCAAAACTCACAGATTTGGCATATTATGGCTAGTTTTCTATGCTATTACTTACTAATTTTGGGTCCCGGGCAATCCGAACGTTTGTGCAACCTCGGAGTCCGCTTACGGGGACCTCGCCAAAACTCTCAGATTTGGCATATTATGGCCAGATTTCTAATGCTATTACTCATAGATTTTGGGTCCCGGGGCGATCCGAATATTTGGGGAACCCGTGGTCCGCTTACGGAGACCTCGCCAAAAATCGTTGATTTGGTCCATTCTGGCCAGTTTTCCATGATATTACTCAATGTTTTTGGGTCCCGAGGCGATCTGAACGTTCATGGAACCCCAGGGTCCGGTTACGGGACCTCGCCTAAACTCATAGATTTCGCATATTATGGCTAGATTTCAATGCTATTACTCACAGTTTTTGGGTCCTGGGGAGATCCGAACGTTCGGGGAACCCCGGAGTCCGCTGACGGGGACCAAGCCAAAACTCGCAGATTTGGCATATTATGAAGAGTTTTCTATGTTATTATTCTCTGATTTTGGGTCCCGGGGCGATCCGAATGTTCGTGGAACCCCGTGGTCCAGTTATGGGAACCTCGCTAAAACTCGTACATTTGGTCCATTTTGGCCAGTTTCTATGCTATTACTCGCTAATTTTGGGTCGCAGGGCGATCCGAACGTTTGACGAACTCTGGGGTCCGCTTACGGGGACCTCGCCAAAATTACCAGGTTTCGCATATTATGGCTAGTTTGCAAGGCTATTAATCACTGATTTTGGGTCCCGGGGCGATCCGAAGGTTCGGGGAACACCGGAGTCCTTTTACGTGGAACTGGCCAAAAAATCACAGATTTGGTCCATTTTGTCCCGTTTTCTACGCTATTACTCATTGTTTTTGGATCCCGGAGCCATTCGAACGTTCGGGGAACCCCGGGGTCAGGTTACGGGGACCTCGCCTAAACTATCAGATTTCGTATATTATGGGTAGTTTTCAATGCTATTACTCACTAATTTTGGGTCCCGAGGCGCTCTGAATGTTCGTGGAACCCCAGGGTCCGCTCACGGTGACCTCACCAAAACTCGCATATGTCGTCCATTCTGGCTAGTTTTCTATGCTCGTACTATGAAATAGATATAAACATTTCTTGTGATATGATTCGACATTCCTTCTGCAATCTCTAGTGATGTACTTATCGATTTTGAAATGATTAACTACCATGTTTAGACTATACGCACCGTTCTAATAAAAGCTATAAATCGATGGTGACGCTCAATTACATAGATCAGTGGACCATGATGCTAAATTGCTAATTCGCGCCCGCGCGCAAGTGAGCGATTTCCGAGCAGGTTGTTAGGCTAGATTAGGTCACCACATCCAGCCACACATTTCTTATAACCACAAGGGAGAAAGAGAGGGAGATTTAACCGTGCGGAGAGAGATTAGAGGAAAATTTTACCTACCCCACATTAAAATCAGGGGGAAGAGAGATTAGAGGAGAGATCTTATTGGGTCCCCTTTAAAATTAGGGCAGGGGAGGATCGAGCGTTTATTAGACACCCTCATTGTTACTAATTGGTGTCATTCTCAATTCATTGCGCTTGAATATCTGCAAATCTCACCATGGATCCAACGTTTTTTATGCTAGTTTCAGTTGCACCATTGTTCGAAAAATACTCTCAATCTTCATTTTCCATTGTGCTACATGTCGCACTGCAATGAGTTTGGTTCCATCAGGCTTGTAGTAATATTACATTTTTCAGGGCTACATATTATTTCAGTTTTGTTACCAGGCCTGCAAATGAAAGACAAAGAACATACAAACACGCTCCACCATCACACAACATTCATTTGCATGTTTCCTCAAAAAAAAACATTCATTTGCATGTGCTCTTTGTTTTTAATAACAAACACGCATATAATTAATTAGGCGTTCAAAGCCAAGATGTACAATTACACACTTCACACCGAATTCATTTGCACATGCTCTTTGTTTTAATAACAAACATGGAAATAATTAATTAGGGGTTCAAAGCCAAGATGTACAATTCCACACTTCACACCGAACATATTGAGATATTTGTAAAACCAACAAACATAAGTCTATTTGTGATGTGCTTATACTCGTCGTCGTCCTGTGCAGTTTACCCATCTCTCTTCTTCATGATGTCACCACTACATTTTGATATAAGTCTTTTGTGATGTGCGCCTAAAGTGTAATATGTTCAAAAACAAATTCACAAGCAAGTTATGATTGAACTGAATGAAGTTTACTTACAAAAATTAGACCTGCTTCCAGGATCATAACTGTCTCTGGGTAAGAATTTGACCAAACGAATCCACAAATCCATAAGGCAGTCGTACTTGCTGTGAAAATTATATTGAAAACTACTCCCTCCGTTTCTAAATATAAGTCTTTTTAGAGATTCCACTACGGACTACATATAGATGTATATAGACATATTTTAGAGTGTAGATTCACCCACTTTGCTTCGTATGTAGTTTGTAATAGAATCTTTAAAAAGACGTATATTTAGAAACGGAGGGAGTATATAACTTCTCAACTGTTGAGAAAACAAATACTACCACATTGTTTATTACACTAAATTATTCATGAGAACATCCAGCGTCATCCTTGAAAAGCCATGTGACTAGATCAGGTAGGAGGGCGATGGAGAATGGGTCATCGCTGCCGCAGGGTGTAACTGAGAAGTCTTTGGACAGCCCGCCTCGCAATCATCCAATGAAACATAACAAGTGTAATTTGCTAGGCAACAGAAGCATACACGAGGATTTTTGCAGTTCGTATTACGGACGCACAAACCATGTAATCGGATCTTAGAGTTCTCCACGTCTTCCAAGTTTCTGCCTATAGAACGCAAAATAATTAATATTCATATTAGTCTTTGTTTATCAACTGACAAGCAACTGATACAACAACAAACAAATACACAATCGCTCAGGAAAAATGTAAGAACTTGTGAAGAAATTTACACTGCGTTTGCATTGACTGCTCGATAATTGAAGACGAGTATTGAAAAGGCTAATCAACAGAGATATATATATGAATAATCGATCGGTTGCTTATCTGAAAACTTAGATTGCGCATGTGTAGCAAAGCATACAAGAAGAAGCATCGAGATTAGGACTGATGCATGGAAGCGGTTCCTGTGCTGCTTCTCCATGGAGAAAACACTATGTGCTTGTTTGCTACGCGTCTACTACTATAGGTGCTAACACACACGGTAGTACATTGGTTTGGGGTGCTAATATATAGGCAAGCAAGCAGTAAAGCGTGCAACCAAAACAGATCGCTAAAATCACGGTGCATTCTATATGGAGGTAAAAGGCATGCCTTCAAATTACCTGTATTTTTGTGATATGATTCAACGTTCCTTATACAGTCTCTCGTAGTCCGATACTAAGCGAATTTGAAATGATTAACTACCATGTTTACACTCTACGCATAGTTCCAATAAATGGATTATAATCTCTATGCGGCGGCATCGGCATGATTCCAACTAAGAGCATCTCAAGCCGCCCCCCAAACGCCCCCCCCCCCCCCCCCCCCCCCGCCATTTTTTTAGCGCCGGCTCAAAAAAACGGCTCAGCCGCGTCTTCAGGAGCGGGCCGAAACTGGCGCCGGCGCACCCAGGCCGAACCCAGCGCGCAGGGGAGAGCCCGGGGCCGCCGGGGGAAAGGAATTTGGCGCGAAAACAAAGGGCTCCAAATTCCTCCCGCGTGGACCTGCCAAGTCAGCGAGACTGGGCGTCGCCGAGAATGTTCGTCCTCCTCATCGCCTTGGCTCCCGCGCTGGATTCCAAGGTATGCTAGCGCAGTAATGGCAAGCCGTCGCGCGTCCCACCACACGTACACGCCACTCCCGCCCCTCCCCCGCTATAAAAGCCGTGCGTCGCCGCCGCTCGCTGCACACTCGCCCATCCATCCTCTTGCCTCTCTCTCGCCTCCTCCCGCCGGAGAACTTCCTCTCTCTCACCTCCTCCCGCCGGAAAACTTCCCCGAGACCATGGCGGAGCGCTTCCCCGGGGACGGAGCGGCTACCAACGGCTTCGGCCGTCGTTCTCTACACGAGTGGGAGGCGTACGCCCTCCACGAGGCCGACTACCCGGCGTCGTCAGACATGCGCGTGCCGGGCACCTGGAGGCTGAGCGCCGGCGGCGTCCCCGTGCCCCCTCCGCCATCCGCCGCGGCGAGATCTCGTGGATCCGGGCGTCCTTGCCGGAGGAAGTTCGGCAGCAAGAACGGTACGCCGCCGACAACACCCCCTTCTGGACGGCATACTTCGAGCGCCACCACGCCGACCACCTCACCTGCACCAACGGAGTTCAGGCTCCAAGGGGGCGCCACAACTCCGACGGCCACCGCCGGTGGTGGGGCGCCCCCGGGCGCATGCTCCACGCCGTCCTCGAGCACATCGATGGCGGCAACGAGCCGCCGCTGGAGTACCCGGCGGCGCCCTCGTTCTCGCGCCAAAGCGGCATCTCGTGGCTGCCGAGGCGAATGGCGGGGTCCTCCTCCTCGTCCTCCTCCCGCTCCTCCAGCACGGCGACGACGCCGCTCGCCACCGTGAAGGCCGAGCCCCAGGAGACGCCGGAGTGTCGTCGCAGCCGCGGCGGCAACCTCGTGATAAACGAGAGCCGCCGCCAATCTTCGCCTTTCTGCGGCCACCTTCGCCTGGTCAGGCCGAGGAAGGATCCGGTGACGCCGGTGGCCGTCAAACAGGAGCATATCGAGATGGCCACTGACCTTGACACCGGCCTGCAGTGGTCGCGCAACGACTACGTCCGGGAGGAGATGGCGCGCCAGCGCCGCGCTCTGGAGGAGATCGCCGAGCGTCGCCGCGGCAGCGAAGAGGGTGGCGTCATCGTCCTCTCCGATGATGACGAGGAGGAGGCGCCGGCCGCCCCTGTCCGCAGCGGCGGCGCGCAGGACGGCGACGGTGGGACGACGATGACGACGACGGCGGCGACTACACAGCCTTCTACCAGCTCCTCAGCATGAACTAGGGGCGACATGGCGGCAGTGGCGGAGGCATTGTTTTGTTTTATGTTTTTACTATGTATTTCTTTAAGTTTTGTACAAATTTGAATAAAATTGCCTAAGTTTCATCCAAAACCGAGTCAATTTGTTTGAATTTCTTCAAATTCGCATTTGAAAAACGACGTCTGGGGGGCAACCTTGGGACGGCGGCTAGGAACCCGAACCCCCGGGCTGATTTTAGCGTCAGTTCGTCCACAAGCGGCGCTATTTCAGGCCCTTGGGGGGCGAACGGCTGGAGATGCTTTAATAAGAAACTACCAATTGGCGTAGTTGCAGTAAATGAATGGTAGTCTCGATCCACGATATCCCAGGATGCACATAAGCAGAGTTTACAGCAGCTATTGTCTGTCTAGAAGGATTACGACAATGTCGGGCACTGATCTGCTCCTGGTCATTGAAACTGTCTAGAAGCATTAGTGCAACTCTAACCGATTCACTGTATATAACGGACGATCCGACGGAGTAAACATTTAGTGGAGTGTTTTTATGTCACTAAGTGTTGACCGAACCTAGCCGATCCCTTGTATATAACGGAGTAAAATATTTATTTTTCATTTTCATTTCATTTTTTGGCCACTGAAACAAATTTCATTACTTCTTTATTTCATTTGACGACATTTCGATACATTGGAGTACATAATTCACCAATTCTTCCCTACAAGAGTGAAACCAAAAAAAACGAGAACCACAATCAGACACTTTAAAATATATACAACTTCCATAACTGCTCCTACTAGTTGGATTAATATTGTCTCAATGTCTTCATTTTTTATTCTCTCTATTGACTTGTCGAGCTTCCACACTTCTTTCTTCTTCGTTTCCGACAAATTCGATGTTGCTTCACATCTAGTCTTATCTCTAGCCTCTATTCTAGCAACAAGTGCACGAACATCTATCCAATTTCGTGCTATCAATAGATCGATGTAATCTTCTTTCAATACCAAAACTTGCAACCATCCTACACACAAATCTGAGCAATCAATGAGATAACATAGTTGCGCCGAATCCGGTGAACAGCCGAATAAAAAAAAAAGGCACATACCCCATCTTTTTTGCACTTGAAGAACACTCATCCGGGGGTGTTCCAGTGTTGTGGAAACTCAGCACACCACCTGCAGCGGGCCATCGTCGCACTTTATGACCAACAACGGGGAGCTGACAAGCCGTTGGGCCAGAGCCGAGCGACAGAGGGGTGCGTCTTTGCCGGCAAACCGCCAACGGGACAGATCCGGGCGGCTAGAGGCAGAGTCAATACCTGCATGCACGCGCGGAGGACGTTGTCGGGCTGTCAAGTCCGGTACCCGGTCAATCCATGACAAAGACACAGTCGCAGACGGACGGATGCGTCAAATCCGACGGCGGCGGCGGCATTCGGATGCGTCAAATCCGACGACGACGACAGCATCCACGAATCTACCGGTTGTACGTCACCGCCCCGGTGACGGGGCTAGAGGTACAAATCTAGGTGGTCAATGACAGCGGCGAAGCCTACGAAGCTTCCGCGACGGCGGGTGGTGGCCGGCGCCGGCGTAAATGCGACGCAGGAGCAAGGTAGGTGAGGCAGCTAAGGGAAGAGGATTTTTTTTCCTTCAAACGGTAGCGGTGGGGTAAAATTAGGGAGGCAAGGCGCGCTGAGGATATTATTTTTTTCCTCCAGTTGCGCCGATTGGGGATCGGTGCCGGTTAGAGGAGTAAAATCAAATTTTTACTCCACTAACCGGCAAGAGCACCCCTCTAGGATTGACAGGTCGAAATTTGGAGATATTGCAGAGGAGTTTAGCAGACCACTACCAAACAAGGAAGGAGAGAAGTTAAAAGTTTGTACGCAAGTCTTGCCCAGAATGGGCGTAGAGTTGTGTACTGAGGTTAAGCAAGTTAACGTGTTTAACCCTGGCCTTGCAAGATTGTAAGAACAATCTGTCTTCTTTTAATTAATATATATACAGTTCTTTTTCCAAATAGAGGGCGTAAAACTTATCATCGAAACAAAATCAGTCTCACGGCATCAAGCATGGACAGCAACAAATAAGAACACATAATATGGCAATATATATGGTAGATTTGATTGCGCTGACAAAACGATCTTAAAGTGTACCAAAACTCAAAGCAATTCGACATTACTGGTGGCACAGAGTGCCTCCCTGAACATAGTGAACATGAATAACAGGAACACCTGTCTACTGGACTAGAAAACAGCCATAGATCACATGATACTGATAAATTAGGTGTTTGTGGCCCTGGTGAAGATCCGCTGGCTGGAGTGGATTGACACCATCCTGATGAGCCCCCTCTCCATCAGGTCCTTGATAGCCCTGCGAGCCAGAGACCCGTTGATCTGCAGGTAGTAGGCAGACACAGGGTGAGTAATAAGATCATCATGATCATTGTGCATAGTTGAAAATGCCAGAAGAGTACACATTATTAAATTGAGAGCAGTCACAAATTTGATGCACAGATACATGCAAGCAAGGTTTTCAAGTCAAGAGTTGTTCAGGGGTAGCAAATCTTGACCAGTCGTGCCTAGTAGTTTCGACTAGTCGAGGTGTTTTGAGTCAACTTCCAGTTACGACTCATCAACCCGACGACCAGTCGTTCAACTTGAAAACAGTGCATACAAGGGTAAATAGCCTACACAAGTTGCAGTGCTCACGTCGGTCGATCGGTAGTTCTAATGTACAGTTCAAGGCATGCAAAGAACAAAATGTGCACAGCAAGATGGAGGGACAAGTTAATTAAGTGTTCAGCGGCATCACTGGTGATGTTGATAAAACATCAACAGCACTGCGCATTTCCAAATCAGATTATGCAATATCTATGACACTAGACATAATTGGCCACCAGATGGGCATATCAAATCCACAGCATCCTAGTTGTAGCTTTGCAGCTGGCACCAAACTGAGCATCAGCACAGATGCAGCAGCCGAAACCGGTACCCAATAGGACATGTAAACAATTCATAGCACAATCTTATATGTTCATGCTACAGCGTAGGGTGCAGGTATGTGTCCGTGTTCTTGCTCAGAGTACTACTGACTGAACCCAAAATAGAACATCAAAGGAGAAGACTTTCACCAGGAGCCATGCGTCACACACATATTTCCTACCATCCCGAGATCCCAATTCTCACGGGAAGGAAGCAAGCAAGAAGGGCAGATCCGGAGGGAGGGAGTGCGTGCGTTACCCTGAGACGCTCGGAGAGGACGGAGGGCGTGATCTGCTTGTACTTGGGCACCTCGGTGAGCAGCTTGTTGTAGGTCGCCTGGTCGAACAGCACCGCGTTGTTCACCTTCTCCTTTTGCTTGCCCTTGCTTCACTTCTTCTTCTTTTGCTTCCCGCCGCCGGACTTGGCCGGCTTGGAAGAAGCCGCCGGGGCATTCTCCTTCTTCGGTGCCTGCGTCCAACCACGAGAGAGAGGGGACGTCAGTGCGCGTCCGGTGTGGCAACGCGGGGAGACGGATGCGGGTGGTGGGAAGGCGCACGTACCATGGCTGACGGCGGTTGCGCGGCGGCGGGAGCGGGAGCGGCGAAGAGGAGGAGAGGGAGGCGGCGGCGGGGAGGAGGAGAAGAGATGGGTTGCGGGGTGAAGGAGGGGGTATATGAGTTGGCGGAGGCTAGGGTTTCTCTGCGGGCCAGACTGGGCTGTTGGGCCGCGTGCGGTGGGCTCGTTCTTGGGGATTTATCCATCCAAGTCCATTTGAAGTTTTTTTCCTTACTTTTCTCAGGAAAAAAATGAAAGTTCCTTACATTCGAAAACCATCCCCGTGCGAACCAACCTGTGGTTGGATGGTTAGAGGCACAGTGGTACCCCCATCCCACCAGGGTTCAAATATTCATGCTCGCATTATTCCTGGATTTATTTCAGGATTTCTAACGGTGCGTATTCAGTGGGAGGAGACGTTCCCGTCGACGACAAGGCGCCTACGATCTCAAGATGATATATCGGCTCAGTCTCTCAGAGGTGCTCATAGGGATAGGGTGTGCGTGTATGCATTCATAGGGATGTGTGTATGCGCTGGAATGTGAACGCTTGCGTTTGTACTGTGTTTAAAAAACATCCCCGTGTGCGTGCACGTGAAGTGGAAGTATCTCAAATACGTGTGTGTGCAAGGGTGTAAAGGGAAAGGAGGCTCCGGATTTTTTTTCAAAAGTATGACTAAATTTATAGCAAATTTGAAAACTGTATGGCGCAATGCAAAAAAAAACCAAAAATATGTCCCCGTCGGCCTGCGGTGGGCCGAAGGGGGGCCTGTCGGCCAGCAGTGGGCCGAGGGGAGCCTTTCGGCCAGCAGTGGGCCGACTAGAGGCCTGTCGGCCTCCACACGGCCGACGAGTGGGCTGTCGGCCTCCAGCCGGCCGAGGGGTCATGTCGGCCTCTGGTAAGCCGAGGGGCGGCCGAAGTGTCCCTAGATAAGGCCGACCGAGCCACTCCTTTGTTCCTCCTCTGCTCGCTAGCTCCTCCTCTCTCTCCCGTTGCTCTCTGGTGCTTCCACCCCCGCGCCGATCTCAGTATGTCAAGGAGACGGACAACATTATCATATGAGTCAATGAACGTCCCAAACCTTTCCTCCATAGCCTTCTGCTTAGCCCTCCAAGCCTTCCCATAAGTAATGTCATAATTCCATCTGACCTTCACTGCTGTCTGGATGTGTTTTGCTTCCATATCTTTCTTCTCCACTATCTCAGTATACATGAGTTGCGCAATGAGAGTTGAAGTCAAGTTTGGATGACTAACCAACAGGTTTTTCCTCACACAATTATGTGGGACCACATTGCTGACAACCCAGTGGATGTTATACTTCGGCACGTGTCCGTGCACCTTCGCAGGACAACCTGTTTCAACACACTTCACGGTATAGTTTGTTGGACTCGATATGTGTGTCCGGAAAACCCTCTGCGTAGACATAGCCCACTTTATCACCGCATACTTCAATTTTTTCTTTGTATCAAACATAGCCCCTATCTGGACTTGGTTCAGATTATATTGCCATGGAGTCTCATGGCCATCGTTGACAGTAAGGCCGGTGGATATGTCCTGATCCCATGCAGAAGAAATCGGTACCTCCACTTCATCCTCGGAATTTTCAGAATTCAGATCCTCCGCAAATCCATCCTCGTCCTCTTCCTCCATCACCCTCTGCATTTCATCGCCTTCCTCATCCCCATCAGCAACACCAGAACCAGCTAATATTATCGACTGAATACTCTGTATCATGACCACAAACATTGTGTGGCACGTAGTCTGACTCTTTCTCGGCTTGGCTAGCATCCACATCCGGTGGCTGTGACCCGGATAAATAAATATCGTTAGCCACTTGACTACCCTGGCCTGGTTCATACCCCACGTGGAGTTGTACGGTATTCTCCTCCTTCGCCACAGGTTGCACTAGGGCATATGGGTGGATTCTTCGGTCTCGGCAACGACTTAACAGGGTCACCCAATGCTGGCTCCTATCTATCGGCATGAATACTGACGGAACATACTTCAGGATCCAGCCCAAAACTAGTAGTCAACCAGTGCTTCAACTCTCTAATGTCCAGTCTGTCAGGGTCTGAAAGTGTCATGACGCCATTTTTAAACTCGCTAAGATCAACCCCCAACTCATTATATCGAACATTACTTGGGCCGTAGTAAACAGTCAAATTTACTGATTCAGACATTTTCACCTGTCATACATTGCCACCTTCTCATTAATCGCAATGAACAAAATTATTACCGGCTACACTAACTATCCGCTAAAATGACAATGTACACTAAATAAATTGTACAACTCATAGAAAATTATTACCGGCTACACTACATATCCGCTAAGATGACTATGTACACTAAAATGACTATGTACACTAAAAGTACACTAACTACACGAACAAAAATATACCTTCGACGCGTGTGTCCCCTTCTTCTTCCTCTCCACACCACCACCTCCTCACCAGCCACACCTGCTCCACCCCACCACCTCCTCACCTTCTCCACCCCACCATGGCTCCTCCTCACTTACGCACAAATAACTACCCCATAGCAAAAAAAATGACCGTAGGGCGCTGGAGAATGCTATGATCTATTGATTTTGCCGCTTGGAAGGGAAAATGGGTGGAAGAATGAGTAGATCGGTGAGGGGGTGGAGAGTACAGAGAGGAAACGAGAGAGAGAGGAAGTGCCAGCGACCGAGGAAGAAGAAACCGAGCGGCTGGGCTTATGTCGACACCCCTCGGCTTACCAGAGGCCGACAGGCCCCCCTCGGCCGGCTGGAGGCCGAGAGCCACTCGTCGGCCGCGTGGAGGCCGACAGGCCTCTAGTCGGCCCACTACTGGCCGACAGGCCTCCCCTCGGCCCACTGCTGGCTGACAGGCCCCCCTTCGGCCCATCGCAGGCCGACGGGGACATATTTTCGGTTTTTTTGCATTGCGCCATACAGTTTTCAAATTTTCTATAAATTTAGTCATACTTTTGAAAAAAAATCGAGGCTCCGTGGTACGAAAGCTCCTCTAGGAATTTGAGACAAGTTTCGACCGTGATTTTTCGAGCAACAAAATACAAGTCATATCTCCCAAAAAAAAATTAAAAGTCATATGTAACATTAACTGGGGTACAAACGCAAATATGCAACATGAACTAGGGTACCTAAACCATCGAGTTGTCTTCATTCTTAGATGCAAGCGGCGGTGAAACTTCCCGAGAGGAAACAGTCGATGGCTGGTTGAATTGGTTTGTTCAAACTCTTCTGAAATGTAGTTATAAGCAGATTATCAACATGCAAAACGTAAGTTTTGACAATGACAGCTAACTTAGCTCTAAATGAGTATTAATGTGAGAAGCCACACTCTGTGTCTGCTATAGCCAGTTCTTTTGGCAGCTTTAAAAAAAATCGCCTCCTCCCCAACTTTTCTCATAAGCCACCTCTTTTATTTAATGAGGCTTCTAAACTAGTTGTGGGATAACTATTTAAAAGTCTCAAATTTGGAGGGATTATATTTTAAGTTGGGGAGATGTGGCTTATTTTTTAAGCCACCGAAAAGAACTAGCCCTATATCCGGATTGGAGGCTCCAGAATTGTCTGGTAGATGGTGTAGGATTGCAATTAATTATGAATGAGGTTGAGTACATCACTTATGTATATATGTAATATGTATTCATTAGTACTTAGGATCTAAACCCATCTCTATGCTGGTGTTGTGAGTTAATAGCCGAATAATCCCCTTTCTTATCCGAATTCCATGTTATTTACCTCGATACACCCCAAAAATTTAAGGATTCAATGCCTTAGCTCTCACCATATTCCCAAATAAGCACTCACATAGTGGTTACACAAGAAATTCATGTTTATAAATCACTTGTTCTAGTTTGTGAGTGGAACTTAAGTACCTCACTGTTAGGGTTAATTGTGTAATCATCTTGTGTACGATTCTTGAATCCACCAACGCTGCGAGCTGCAAACAAGATAATTATAGAAGTAAACAATTATTCAATTTAGGACAAACCAATTAATATTTCCAAATGCATTTTTGAAACTACTATACTTGGTACAACAACTGCAACGAATATATAGCCAAGTTAATTCCCAATAGTGCAGATAAAAAAATACCAATAGTTGTATCTACGCCTGGGCATGGGCAACCCGGCCCGGCCGGGCCGGGCCTGATCGTGCCATCGGGCCGGGCTCGGGCCTGGAAGGCGAGCCCGACAAGCAGACCGGGCCGGGCTCGGGCTTGCAAAACACAAATTTTTAGCCTAGATCGGGCCGGGCCGGACGGGTTTTATCGGGCTTTCCAGGTTCGGGCCGGGTTCGTACCCGATTTGTTAGGCCCGACGGCCGGGCCGGGCTCGGGCCTGAGGTTTCCCGTTCGGGCTTTTTCAAGCTCGGCCCGAAACCCGGCCCGGTCCGGGTTATGCCCAGGTTTACTTGTATCTTATGACTAGCCAAGAAATCTACCAAAGAGTTGATCATTTAATGATCCTTGCTGTCATTCTGAAGCGATTAAGTTTGATCATCACATGGTCTATAAATCAATACATGTTTATTTCACTTAGCCAATAGATATATCTACTATCTAGATATCAGGGCTCTTGATTAGCTTACTGTACTAATAAAAAATATATTATGTAGAACAAATGCGCATAGCAGATAAATATTAGCTCTGAAGTTTATTTATATTTTCTTCAAATATTAAATCTTCTATGAGAAATAACAAGAATCTGAAAGTATTTATATATGGAGTCAACCCATAAGGCAGTAACATCAATCTACCTCTTTTTTGTATATCCCTAAAAAACCTCTTTTCGTATGGTATGAATAAGGTAGGAAAATTATATAAAAAATTAGGGCTTGATATGTACCTGGATTAATTGGTGCCAAAGGTTGTCAATAGTGTCTCAAAATAAATTAAGAATCAAAAGTAATGTTATTAAGCTCATTTTTAGAAAAATAGAATGAAACTATTGTAGTTTTTATTTTTACGACGGTGAAACCAATTTGGCTAATTTCTAGGAAGCACAAAGGAAATGATTACCCGACGATGTATTCCTTCAGATATGGAATAATGTGACAACAGCCTGTCCGGTGTAGCACGTAATGACCCACAAGTATAGGGGATCAATCGTAGTCCTTTCGATAAGTAAGAGTGTCGAACCCAATGAGGAGCAGAAGGAAATGATAAGCAGTTTTCAACAAGGTATTCTCCGCAAGTGTTGTGAGTAACAGTGGTAGATAGTTTTGTAGCAAGATAATTCGTAACAAGTGACAAGTAACAATAGTAACAATGGTGCAGCAAGGTAGACCAATCATTTTTGTTGCAAAGGACAGGCCTGAAAATACTTTTATATTAAGCAAATGCTCCCGAGGACACATGGCAGTTTCTGTCTAGTCATGTTCATCATGTTGAGTTGATTCACGTTCGCTACTTTGATAATTTGATATGTGGGTGGACCGGTGCTAAGGTGTTGTTCTTACTTAAACTAACAACCTACTTATGATTAACCCCTCGCAAGCATCCGCAACTACGAAAGAAGAATTAAGATAAATCTAACCATAGCATGAAACATGTGGATCCAAATCAACCCCTTATGAAGCAACGCATAAACTGGGGTATAAGCTTCTGTCACTCTCGCAACTCATCATCTACTTGTTACTCCACAATGACTTCCCTTAGGCCCATAACATGGTGAAGTGTCATGTAGTCGACATTCACATGACACCACTAAGAGAAGTAACAACATACATATCATCAAAATATCAAACGCATACCAACTTCACAAGATTACTTATAACAAGACTTCTCCCATGTCCTCAGGAACAATAGTAACTACTCACACATCATCAACATGTTCAAGATCAGAGGAGTAATAATGATAATTAAGGATCTGAACATAATCTCTTTCATCAAGTAATCAAACAAGCATCAACTACGAGATGTAATCAACACAACTAGTAACCCACAGGTACCAATCTGAGGTTTTGGGACAAAGATTGAATACAAGCGATGAACTAGGGTTGGAGATGAGATGATGCTGGTGAAGAGGTTGATGAAAATTGGTCCTCCCACGAAGAAGGAAGCGTTGGTGATGACGATGGCTTCGATCTCCCCCTCCCGGAGAGAGATTTCCCCGGCAGAATCTGACTGTCGGAGTGCAAAAGGGCCTCTGCCCAGGTTTTCGCCTCGAGACGACGGCGCTTCATCCCGAAAGGTTGCTTATGATTTTTTTCTAGGGTAAAACACACCATATAGGAGAAGAGGGGGATCGGAGGACCAGCAGGGGGCCCACAAGCCATCTGGCCACGCCCCCGGGGGGGGGGGGGGGGGGGGCGGCCAGTTGGCTTGTCGCCTGCTGGCAGCCCCTCTCTGGTATATTTTTTGCTCCAGAAATTCTTAAATATTCCAGAGATATTCTCCGTAAATTTTCAGGTCATTCTGAGACTGGTGATTTTTCTGCCTTTTCTCGGTTTTCCGGTCCAGAATTCCAATTTCCAGATATTTCCCTCCTTGTGATGTACCTTGCATATTCAGAGAGAATAAGCATAAGAATTGTATGATAATGTGGAATAATGGACACAAATAAGGTAGATAGTGGTAAGAAATCGTGATGCAAAATGGACGTATCAGCAGGCAGATAACAACTCAAGGCTGCAAATAAAAACAAACATGAAATATCAACATTTATACTTGCATTCCCGTATAATCAGCACATCAATAGTGGGTAGAATACGATAAAGAAAAAGCAGTAGTCCATAAACACAAATAGTACTAGGAGTAGGAGTGCATGAACAATTAAGCCAACCACAATTATATGGCAATGGTGTATTGTAGGGGGGCTATAGCCCCCACCCCCTCTCCATTGTAATTTTTCAATAATTGTTTACATCGGGGGTACATGCATCCTATAAATATGCCCAGAGAATACCAGCTGAATTATTAGTGTCCCTTCCTAGCTCCTCGAGCTTGCACGCGCTCGACGCCTTTTTCATTGTTCGTTCTGAGGTGGATTCTTCCCCACAGTGGGTATTCATCTAGGGACGGTTCGTCGTCAATCTGTTCAAAGTAAATTTGTTATTATCTTTTTTGAGACAATTTTTTTTATTATTGATGTTAAATGAAATGCATCTGTAAGTAGGTTATCATCAAGCAATGAACCCAACCGGTGAAATTTTACAAATAAGTTAGCATAGCTCTTATATTATTGTGTACCACAAATTATCATTTTGCTGTTACATAAATTGGTTGGTTGGCTCAACTCAGGTTCAAGGTTAGATCAGGACTAGCATTTCTGTTTGCTAGGATATCATATGATTTCAAAAGAAATGGTATCGTATGATTTCAGCAAAGTATCATTGTTGGAGTCATTCAACATTGAGATTTCAGCAACATGAGCATGTTGTCAACTAAATTGTAAACAAAGGGAAATATAGGGCCAGTTCAATTTCAATATACATGGCAACTAAAACACGATGATCCCAGGTCAACTGTGGCCATGATCCTACAAACCTTATTCTTGTTTTGCTAGGATAGTAACAATATCAAGATAGTAGATGGCTACAAACTTAAAATTGTATACTTGAATCGGTCCACTTAAATCTAGGTCATTGTCAGAGAAAAATATACGCGATGATACAACAAAGCCGGGGAGCATATTGTGGTATGCTAGGCATCCAGTTGTTTTTCCTGAAAAACAAAAGAGCAAGGTCATCCAAAGAGCAAGGGAGGGGCGATGATAGTTGATACGTCCATTTTGCATCATGATTTCTTATTGATATTTATATTATTCTTGGTCATTATTCCATTTTATGATACAATTCTTATGCCTTTTCTATCTGAATTTACAAGGTATATCACAAAGAGGGAAATTGCCGGAAACTCGAATTCTGGACCTGAAATACAAGAAAAGGCTGAAAATTCACTAGACTCCAAATGACCTGAAACTTCACGAGGAATTTTTGTGGAATATATCTGAATTTATGGAGCAAAAATATACCAAAGGGGGGCCACGTGTTTGTGCCAAGCCAACAGGGCGCGCCCTGGTGGCTTGGGGGCGCCACAGGCGGCCTTTGGCCCCCTCTTCTATTATATGATGGATTTTGACCTAGAAAAAATCAAGAGGCTACTTTCAGGACAAAGCGCTGCCGTCTCGAGGTGGAAACCTGGGCAGAGGCCCTTTTGATCTCCGACAGGGAGATTCTATCGGGGAAACTTCCCTTCGGGAGGGGGAAATCGAAGCCATCGTCATCACCAACGCTTCCTCCTACGTGGGAGGACCAATCTTCACCAGCACCATCTCATCTCAAACCCTAGTTCATCTCTTGTATTCAATTTTTTGTCTCAAAAACTCAGATTGGTACCCGGGGGCTACTAGTAGTGTTGATTACATCTTGTAGTTGATGCTTGGTGGTTTACTTGGTGGAAGATAATATGTTCAGATCCTTAATCATATTTGTTATACCTCTGATATTGAACATGGTGATGATTTGTGAGTAGTTACTTTTGTTCCCGAGGACATGGGAGAAGTTTTGTCATAAGTAATCATGTGAAGTTGGTATTCGTTCGATATTTTGATGATATGTATGTTGTTGCTTACTTTAGTGGTGTCGTGTGAACGTCGACTACATGACACTTCATCATATTTGGTCCTAAAGGAAGGCATTATGGAGTCATAAGTAGATGATGGGTTGCTAGAGTGACAGAAGCTTAAACCCTAGTTTATGCGTTATTCATAAGAGGCTGATTTGGATCCACATGTTTCATGCTATGGTTAGATTTATCTTAATTATTATTTCGTAGTTGTGGATGCTTGCGAGAGGGGGTAATCATAAGTGGGTTTCTTATTCAAGTAAGAACAACACCTTAGCATTGGTCCACCCACATATCAAATTATCAAAGTAACGAGCGCGAATCAACTCAACATGATGAAGATGACTAGATGGAAATTCCCATGTGTCCTCGGAAGCGTTTGCCTTATATAAGACTACTCTTAGGGCTGTCCTTTGCTATAAAAAGGATTGGGCTATCTTGCTGCACACTTTTTTACTTTTGCTACTTGTCACTTGTTATAAATTATCTTGCTACAAAACTATCTATCATTGCTACTCAAAGCACTTGCAGAGAATACCTTGCTGAAAACTTCTTATCATTCCCTTCTGCTCCTCGTTGGGTTCGACACTTACTTATCGAAAGGACTACGATTGATCTCCTATACTTGTGGGTCATCAAGACTCTTTTCTGGCGCCATTGCTGGGGAGTGAAGCGTCTTTGGTGAGTGAAATTTGGTAAGGAAACATTTTCGGTACGTGCTGAAATTTACTGTTGCTTGTTACTATGGGTAGTAATCCTTTGAGAGATTTGTTCGGGGTATCTTCGCCTCGAACGGAAGTGGCAAAAGCCGCTTCCCAACCTACTGAACCTACTGAAAACATTTATTATGAGATTCGTTCGGGTATGTTAGAGAAACTAGTAGCTAATCCTTATGTAGGAGATGGAACAACTCATCCTGATTTACACTTGATATATGTAGATGAGATTTGTGAATTATTTAAGCTTGCAGGTTTATCTGATGACAAGGTTAAGAAGAAGGTTTTTCCTTTATCTTTGGAGGGAAAAGTATTGATTTGGTATAGGCTATTGGATGATGTTGGATCATGGGACTATAATCGTTTGAAGCTGGAATTTTATCAGAAGTTTTATCCTATGCATCTAGTTGATCGTGATCGAAATTATATATATATATATAATTTTTGGCCTCGCGAAGAAGAAAGCATTGATGTTTTTTTAAACAAACAAATGAAAAAAAAACAAAAAACGAACAAAAAAAGAGAAAGAATTGATGGAAAAAAGACCGGATCGACAATGGGCCGACCTTGCGAAACTAGAAGAAAACAAAAAAGGTAAATATGCGCTAGCATTAAGATATACTAGTTGGCCATGAGTTCAAGTCACGTCAGCCACACTCTTTTTGAAGTTTAACAGAAAATCGGGCCCCGAACGTACATACATGTTTATAGTAATTGATTTTGCAACGGAAATTCCAGGTAATTTCTTGACAGCGTGATTTCCAGCGTCGACCATCTTACCCAACTCATCTTAGCCGTCCCTTGTCTGAACTACACTCTCATCAGCTCCTAATCCCAGGGTTGAGACTTCTGGTCAATAGGGTGGTCAGCGCCCCTGTCAGAGCCACATTCTAAGATCCATGCAACCACCAGCAAGTATGATGGCTCAGCTTGCATGGTGATCGAGTTGGAAGCGCGACCCCGATCGACGCAAGTTACCCGTACATATGGTGGCAGAGCTCGGACGTACGGCCATGGTATCTTGCTCCGTTTGGCAATTGTCTTGTTATTTTACTCCATCGATTGATTCGGTTCGACGTCATGCATTACCTGTACTCTTCACCCATTTTGTACCAAACACATATACCTGCCTATCAAAACTCCTATACACACATTGTTCAAAAAACTTGGACAGAATTATCCAAAACATTATAGTTGAAAAATCACAATGAGATGAAAATATACACAACTAGCTGCAAATGTTATGATGTGGAGACTACTTGGAGTTTCAAACATTATAGCCGATGCATGCCACGCTGACCGGTCTGGAACACTTGTTACGGCAAACACCTTCTACACTTCCGCACACACCCAACGTGGGAAGTAGGGAAGGCATAATAACAACATGTTGGTATTTGTGGTGGCTCCGTAGAAGGCAGACACATGATGAAACTATTGTCCCAATGACTACCAGTACCTTTGTTGTTCAAGCGATCTGCGTTAACTTCCAATTCTTTCCCCACCCTCCCTTGATTTTAACTGCATCTGATCTGACTTTTAAGTAGATCAACTCGATGGCAACTCCAAAGTTCCAAAGATACAAATCAAATTTAGGACAATAGGATGGCAATTTCGCAGATCCAGCTTCTACCAATGAATCGTGAGCAGTAGGCATGACAATTTTGAATGGCACACCTTTGTGTCATATTTGTTGGAAAATTTGTAAGGGGGGGGGGGGGGGGGGGGGGGAGAATGGCCGGATCCATGAGGTTTCTCACCTTCAGGAATTAGTTGCCGCGTGTTTTTCGGCCAGATGAAGTTAAGGTTTTGCTGTGGTTGCCATGGCAACTTGGGAAACATGAGGAGGGAGGTAGGGGAAGAAGCCGATCGGGAGGTGGGAGATGGAAGAGGGGTTAAGTGAGGTTTGGGGTGGCGACTCTCTCGCGGGGGACCCACTCTAGTTTGTGGGGAGGGAGTAGCCATTGGTTGTCCAGGTCGCCAGGTGGGGCGCCCAAACGTGCGGGCCGTGAGGTGGACGCCTAGACGTGCGGGGGTTCGGTGTTTTGCCTGAACGGAGGCGTGCGGGCCATTTTACTTAGATACCACACGGGACATGCGGCAAGCCCCCCTTATAGCCCACACGTATGATGAATATCGCGACACAAAAAAAAACAAATGAAAAAAACAAGGGGAAGTCCGCACATGTGCCAACTCAAAAGGGCGCGTTTGGGGAACGGGGCTGCACATTAATACGTTTACCAGCAAACAGCACGCTAAATAGGAGGTCCCATCGCGTACCATGATATAGGGGAATCCTATTTGGCACGCAGGTCGCCCGCTAGCGACCTGGCGCGCACCCCCATAGCGTGTTGGGCGTTGGTATGGGCCGGCCCATTTGCCGTGTTTTTATCGCCTTTTCATTTTTTCTTTCTTTTTTGTCTTTTTGTGTTTTCCTTTTGTCGTTTCTCTTGTTTTATTCTTTACTTTACACTATGTTTGTTGATTTTCCTTTTTTTCAAATTATGAACATTTTTTATTTTCCTTTTTTTTCAAATTATGAACATTTTTTTGTTCATCCAATTCAAGAACTGTTCATCAATGTAAAACTAAGATTGTATATTTAAATCAGTCCACTTAATGTAGGTCACTGACAGAGAAAACAAATGTCGTGATTCAACAAGATAGAGGATGCCTATTAATTGTGGTACCTCGGGCATTGAGTTGTTGTTTTTTTTTGAAAAAAGAAGCCCATAAATAACATCGAAAGGTGCAGGCGATGGTGGAGCTTCCCGGGAGGAACGAATCGATGGAGGGCCATAACTAGTCTGTCCAAATTCAACTTGTTATGTTCCGAAATACAGTGGTTAGCAGAGTATCTACCGGTGAAAAATCGAGTTTCCAGATAATGTAAGCATGACTGCATGCAACTTAAGAGAGTGGTTTTTCTACATCCCAGCTCGGTGCACCCATGCTGCACCCACGCAAGAAATCGTAAAAAAACATTTAAAAAATTATGAAACTTTATGAGAATGTTTATGAAAAAATGTTATGGATGCTTGCAAATTTTGGCGGTCAAACAATATTTGAGGAGCTTTGTACAAAGAAAAAACCAAAATTACTCAAAATGTATGTGCACTGTTTGAGCAGAATTTGTAATTTTTTTTACAGAACTCCTCGGATGTCATTTGACCATCAAACTTTGCAAGCATCCATAACATTTGTTCATAATTATTCTCACAAAGTTTCAGTTTTTTTTGAAATGTTTTACTATGTTTTCTTACGTGGGTGCGCCATGGGTGCACCGAGCCGGGCTTCAACCACTACTTTTCCTAATCTAAAAATGATATAACCATCACAACTAGCCACGAACATTTATGTTTCTAGTATGAAGTTGGTGTTGTCTGCAGAGTGAAATTATGAACATTTTTTTTGTTCATCAAATTCAAGAACTGTTCATCAATGTAAAAAGCATTCAACAATTCAAAAAATGTTCATCGAATTAATTTTTTTGTATGCTGGATTAAAAAAATATTCATCAAAATTTAAAATTTGTTCATCGATTTTTTCCAGCAAATTTCGAAATTTTTTCGTTGTTTTCAATAATTGTTCAACAAATTCAAATTATTTTCATTGATTTCAACATTTGTTCATCCATTTTCCAAACAGAATGTTGTCGAATACCAAAATTTGTTCAGAAAGTTCAAATAATATTCATTGAATTCAATTTTTTTCATGAAATATTTAAAAAATGTTCATCATTATTAAAAAATTGTCATAAAAATTTGATCATCAACATTTTAAAAAAATTCATTGAAATTCAAAACATGTTCATTCTTTTGAATCACAAACATTTTTGAATTCAACAATTTTGTTTTGACAATTCACAATGTTTTAGAAATTTTAGAAGCAGTCCCAATATTTTTAATATAGAATCAAACAAAAACAGAAAATAAAAAGAAAAGTAGAAACGTGAAGAGGGGGGGGGGGGGGGGGGGCTGCGCATGGGCCGGCCTAATCGGGTGGGCGGTGCCGCGACTGGGGGCGCCTCATGTGCTTCGTTGTTATCCCAATGGATAGATAACAAGGAAACACATGCCACCCCTAGCTTCTGCAAGCTAGGTGGGCCGGTCCAAAGCCACATGGGTGTGTCCGCGTTTACCATTGTGGTGGGGCGTGTGCCTATGTCTCACCTCCAGCACGAAACTTGACGATAGTATAGATGGGGCTTTCATCGATGCATAAAATATAGGAGGCTGGAGTTTCACGCTGAGAAATGAATAAGGAGCTTTATTGGCTGCTGGTGCTGGCAAATTGGAGCATGCCTTGCCGAAGCACTTGCCCTACAACATGACACAAATATTGAGATCAAAATGGGCTGCCAACAGGTAATGTTTGAAAAAGACTCAATGGCACTAAAGCAAGCAATCAGCGGTTCTGAGTACTGTATGATTTATCAAGGCTGGGATCTTTATTCCAAGATGTAAAAATTCAGATGGGTGTTGTAAGCTTTGAACACTGTAATAGAGTGTAATGTAGTCTCTGTATGGCAAGTGGTTGCCTCAAGACCTGGCTCGGCAACTTCCCAGAATTTGTACTCAATGCCGTATTTGGAGACTTGCCCAGCGTTCTAGTGTGACGGGATGCATTGTGTTTCTTAAAAAAAATGATTATTTTTTAGAGCCACAACATTTGAATTTCGTCAGAGACCAGGCCCAACTAGTAAACCCCTCCCACTTTGCTAAACGAGACCAACCCAGCCGTCAGTGCCCAAGCCAAGCAAGTAAACCAGTAAATCCCTAAAAATCATAGCGCCCACAGTTAAGCATGTTAATGGAATTTCTGACCTATCGATTCTGAGTTTCACCAGAGGGAGAATCTCAATATGAATACAAGTACAACAGCTTTATTCATTACGCTGCATTCTCCACCTATTACATAGTGTATACTTTTTATTCGAAAAGAAGGGTAAATTGTTCCAGGAACGGCACAAAAAATATCCAAAATACTATTATGATTCAAAATACAATAATGTAGAGATACGCAAAGCTGCTTATATCGCATCGCAATCTCAAGACTCTCCAAAATCCCGAAGTTGATCCAAACCATACCCTTCTACGCATCAACGCCACGAGTACGTCTCTGCATCTCGTCTTGTTTCCTGCAATACACTAACCATGCTTAAAGCCTTGCTCATCAATGTTGGAAACTAAAAACTCTCTGAACTTAAAATCCAAAGTAAAATGAACCTACAATCTAAAAAATCTATACTACAGTTGATTTCAAAATCGGGATAATCAGAACCAGAAAATTTCCTGCCTAGAAATACCAAAAGACTATATTATTATTACTGCTGCAAATACTTCCCTTCAGGTCAAAGTTAATTGTCATTTTGGCCAAAATGAATAGAAGTACAGAACATGGAAGGATCATCTATATCTTATTTGTATCCCAGTCTAAATTACTTGCCATTTTGAAAAGGAATGTTCTCGATTCTACATTTACTACTAATTGCAACAGTAAGGGAACGTACCATGGCATCCTGGACTGGAGCAATAGCCTACATGTTACTATTCCCAATCAAAGTAAATTGTGGAAGCCGTTCAGGATTGACATATAATCAGCTTGAGAATTCTGTCCACCAGACTGCAAACAACAGGAAATGTATGGTCAATTCACTTTCCATATATGTGGCAACTAAAACGTGGTAATTTAATCCCTGGTCAACTATGCACATGATCCTACAAACAGTATCAGGATACTAAAGGGCTGCCAAATTAAGACTGTACACTTGGATCGGTTCACTTAATTTAGGTCATTGACAGAGGAAACAAATGTGATTATGCAACAAAAAGAGGATGCAATCGACTGTAGTACCTCCAGTGAATCATTTTCTGAAAACAGATGCTGAGAAATAACATCCAAAGGTGCAGGCGGGGGTGGAGCTTCCCAGGAGGAACGGATCGATGGATGCTCATAACTAGTCTGTTCAAACTCAAGTTGTTATGTTCCACAATACAGCTGTAAGTAGATTCAACTATAGTACATTCTATATACAAGGTTCAAGTTCCCAAACAATGTAAACTAACTTAGCTTAAAACAAGTGTTCTGTTTACCAGAAACATCATGCGAGAAGCCACTATTGGGCATGGGGTTGAGATAAATCACTAATAAATATCCGTAGTATCCCAACTAGTTAGGCATGGGGTTGAGATAAATCACTAATAAATATTTGCAGCAAAACACAGTTTTCTTTTCCTTTTGTTAAATACGGTAGCGGTTTCAATTTATAGTTAACTGACTTGCGGAATGAATATTGAAGTTAGCACGCACAGGTGAACAACATTCCACAGCAAAATTAACTGTTCCTTGGCTGGATTGGACAAAACAAGTGGGACTTTCATTGAAATGCATCGACGCAGTTTCATGCAAGTTCAAATCTGCTGACGAAAATGCATTTGTGGTAAATTCCATGAGGTGTCTGAACAAAATCAGCATGAACCATGGTGGTATCATTCCTTTGGTTAACGTAATCCATGAAAATCCCATCTGATTAAATCTCTCCATAATTGCTACCAAAAATAACCTATGGATCCACCAGCGTAAAAGCAATTTCCCAAGAGGACATAAAGTATTTACCTGTTGGATGTACTGCCTCAGACCCCGAACACAGTGACGATAGTCCGTCCGATGCAGCACCCAGAGAGCAACTCGGGGCTACAAACAAAAACAAACACGAAAGATCAGCACATGATTTTCTTGTCTCATACATATGTAGCTGGATCGCTGTTTCACTCATCACCCCCACCGGAACCTCGCCGCCGCCATGAGTTGGGGATGGTGGCTTGGCCGGTAGCGGCGACCCTAGAGGGAAGGGGTTGGGCGAGCAGACTAGCCAGTAGCCAGGAGGGAGTGAGGGGCTGGGCTGGCCTCGTTTGCTATCTGGCCCTGGGCTCTAGTGACCCAGTTCCCATACGTAGTTGTTAGTTGCAGGAGCGCGTCCTACTTGAGTTGATTCAAGCCAGTTTTTTTTTCTTTTTTCTTTTTCTTTTTGTTCTCCATTATTTCCATCCTTTTCATTCTGTTCATTCTTTAAATGATTGATTAACCGTTTTCAAATGAAAATATTAATAGTTTTTACATGCTCAACATTTTTTCTATAAACATTTAATATTTCTCAAACTCTTAATTAACATTTTTCAAACACTTGTTTTCTGAATGCTTGATTAACATTTTTTCAAAAACTTGTTCAACATTTATTCAAATACTTCTTCAAAAAAATTCAAGTACTTATTCAACATTTTTAAATAATTCCTCAATGTTTTTAATATTTATTCAACATTTTTCAAATACTTGTTCAACATTTTTAATACTTATTGAATTCTATTCAAATACTTCTTCAACATTTTTAATACTTTTTCAATATAGTTTAATACTTATTAATTGTTTTTCAAATACCTGTTCAATATTTTAAATACTTTTTCAACATTTTCAAATACTTGTTCATACTTTTTCAACATTTTTAAATACTTGTTCAACATTTTTTAATATCTAATATATATATATTTAGAATATTGTAAAGTACAAACAAATGTAAACAATAAAAGCAAAAAAGCAAAACAGAAAACAGGGGACAGAAAGAGAAAAAAAAACAGAAAAAGGAGTCTGGAGCTTCCCGCGCGGCTTGGCTGCGGCCCCCGACGCGCGAGAGGTTCGCTCCCGTCTCGCTGAACGGGAGGAATAGGGGCGCCCGGGGGGTTTACTAGCTGGCGAAGTTTCAAAAAAAAACCTAGCTGGCTTCGGGTCTAACGATATTTAAACGAATTTCAAAGTTTGCCAAAAATATATCCAATATAGTAATCTTGTTTCGAAGATCTTGTCACCGGTAATACGAAGGTTACAACGGAACTTCTGTGAGTCTTTTTTTGTTTTTGTTTTAGTTTTAGTTTTGCAGGATGGACATCTACAAGTCCGTCCACTACAACAAGTACTTCTCTACAAAAGAAATTGCATACGTACCTGGTCTTTTGCGAGATGGAACTCAAAAGCTGTGAATCCGTCTCTGGGTCCGTCCCTATTGAAATACAGTTTGGTGAGGACGACGTGGTTTCCTATGGTTTCTGCACCCTTGCTTTTCCATTTCCCGCCGGCGAGAGCCTCCCTTCTGAAGGTGCGCCCCTGGCCCAGAGGGGTGATGAGCGTGAAGATCACCTTGGCTCTCTCCAGCACGGCGTCTCTGTCCCAGTTCTCCTGCAGAAGCCCGCCTGCATGCATGCATGTACTGTACGTACGTGACCAGCGAAGATGTGAAACGGATCGGGTGAGATGGATTGATCCTGAGCTACTTACATCGCTGCTGCCAAGGCGGGAGTGACTCGTACGTGCGGACCCAGGGGATGCTTCCTTGGTCGCCGAACCGGCTCATAAACTCTCGGAGAGCGCCGACGGTGGTGGCATGGCTGCCGCCGGGAGATAATGACGCAAAAGAGCTCACCAGCGAATCTTTTTTCAGCTAACACGGATGCCAACAGAGTGTCATTGCGGACGCCGGCCATGGCAGGAATTAATACTTCTCAATGGACCTAGCTAGCTACTAGCTTCTCTCTCAGCTCCGGTGTCTGGCCGGCGTCTACTTGAAAGTATGACTCGAATGGATGGTGATCCTACCTCTCTACTGGCTGCTGCCATTTATACATACACATTTAAAGGTCAAGGGTCGGAAGGGGAAGCCGCACGTAAGCTGCTGCAGAGTCGGATGCGGAACTCCGGCCGGCAGGGACTCGGCTAGGGCGGGAATCCCGACTTGGATAAAGGGTACGTAGTATGTCCAAGACAGCTGGAGGAGGGGGAGAGGCAAGCATTCAGCAGCACCAAAGAGGTTTGGGCCGTCAAGTGCACGCACATGGTCGGGTTTCAAGTTTCAACACATCGCACTCTCAACGATAGTTTTTTTTTTCTCAAAAAAAAAAAGACTATCGTTTATCGATCAGTATTTTCAGTACGTACGTATGACGGTATCAGTTTTAGCCACTGAAAAAAATAGCATGCTATACCGCCGCTAATAGCACGCTATAGCGTATAGAGAATCGTCTCGCTAAATTGATCAGTGTACAATGTCTCGCTAATAACACGCTATATCACGCTAATAGCATATTTTTAGGGACGACGCTATTTTCTGTAGCATCGGTGTTGTGATTGTGACATTTATGTAAACTATCTCCAAAAAATTATGAAGACTACGAATATGATGACCCTAAGACATGCAGTGGCGGATCCAGGATTTTTAACTTGGGTGTTCAAACTTTTTTTTTGCCATGTACAATTGTAATATGTTTATAATGACAGTATCGTACATGAATAAGAAAAAGGAAGATTATTTACTACACTATATCTCATGGCCAAAAACCAAGGCATAGTGTCATTTTCCTTTACTTGCAGAAAAATTATTGAGGATAAAATGACCGGCGGAGCTTCGGCAAGGCCGAGTGGGCCGCGGCCCGCCCAGGTGTGGAGCAAAAATAGTTTTTATAGGCAGCCCAGCCAACGATGACAGACAGACATATAGAAATACATCAGGCATTAGCCTCGCATACAGTCGCATATTGCATGTGTTCCTTGAAAATAAATACGCAGCAGACTTGAGGTGCTCAGGAGCAGGCATTGGTACTAGACCAGTTTTATACGAATTAATATGTGCTTATTACACAAACTAGACCACATTTAATACATGTACATAGTAAGCATCATATATAAAAAAATCTTGCCAAAAAATTTGGGTGTACATTTGTACACCCATGCCCCCATATGGATCCGCCCCTGAAGACATGCAAGACTTCTTCTGACTACTCAGATGAATAAACAGAGCACTTGTTATAGAATGCCGGTCGAATAAATGAATTTAGATCCCCGCAAATTTTTTTTTTGAATTTAGAGCTACTCTTAGTAAAACTGAAACGAGAATCTGCAGCAAATCCAGTGTATCGGGTCTCATATTTTTCAAGTTCAACATTTGGATTTTTTTTTACCTGCAAAAAAAAAAAAAAAACAACATTTGGATTTTTTCCATGCGGAAGAAACTAGAATTATTGTAAGGTCGTCTCTATCGATCGACCAGCCCTTTCCGATGCGGCGAAAGAAATTAGACCGGTGCTGCTGCTGCTGCATGTGCGAGGGTGCGTGTTAAAAAGGGGTACCTTCCCACTCTTCTACTGGATGAATTTTTAACAGGCTGAGGTGGGCACTGGGCAGGGGATTAGCGTGCCAAAGGGCTTCTGGTCAAATCTGCACGCGCGGTTATCCGTCGTCACTCACCGTGCAGCCAAATGCATTTTCAGCGTTCACATCCCTTTTCACCACATTAGTAGAGTACATCACTATCGTGGATGAACTAGCATGGATGATCTACTACTACTACTAGCTACTCTAGTATATAGACTTATAAAACACGCAAAATTTGGAAAAGTACGTTCCGCCGAATAGGCCACCTCGTCGGTTTTCGACTGCTCAGCCGTTACACAACCAAGTATCCATTCTCCAGATCTACCATACACACGTTGGAGCATCTACAACCGGACCTAGGTAATCCGTCCATCACAAATGTCCGCGGATGCGTCAGTGCATGTTTGTGGACAGTGATCAATCATCCCTCAAACGCGCACGTTCATTTTTGGGTAGCTCATTAGCAAATCTTCTAATCCATATAATTACATGCGAGGACTTTTAAGATGGTCCCTCTTATCTCTCTAGAGGTAAGGACATCTCGAACGCCGACCCATACATTTCCTCTCGCATCCATCCGCGGACAGGAAGGGATCAGTTCACGGACATTGATGCGGGAGCTAACCATCCAACGCTGTTCGCATAAAATTCAAACATTTTTTTAACAGGCTGGATGAATTTCAAGCAAACACATCGGCTTTGCATATAAATCGGACGAGATTCGTGCTAACACGGTAGATTTTCATTACATTTTGAACATTTAGGATAGTAAAAACTACCCGATCCTAAACCTACACCACGGCGGCGTCCGGCGTCCAAGTCCTTGTTGTTTCCTTCCTGGCACCGCGGCCTCCATGAGCACTGGTGATAAGACCGATGAAGTGAAGATGCATTCTCCGGTGAGAAAGAGTAAAACATGGGAGACGGATCGGCCCACATTGGACACAAGGCCCTACCGCCTCCCATGCCCTACTCGTTCTCGGAGGAGTCCGCGTCTTGTCCATGGCCGATAGACGTGAGGTCCACGAGCTCTCGTCGTCCCATGGGGCCACCCGAAAGTTCGTCAGTAGCGTGTTGGACGCGCAACTGGCGTTGTTCTCGTCCGCGATCGCCTGCAGGTGCGCCTTCGCGTCGGCATGTTCCCGGCGAGTGGCGGCTTGAGCGCAAACAGCCTCGTAGATCGCATGCTTCTCCGCGATGAAGTTGGGGTTCTCCGAGGTCATGGCCACCACGACTTCCTCGCTCGCTCGCTTGATGTCGATTTGTCCCTCTGCCAGCCGTTGCTTCTGTAGAAGGAACAAGTTGTTTCGCGGTTCCTCCCGCGCCTCTTGGAACACCGACATATATAGGTGCCGGCGCTGGCTGCTCCTCCACCATGAGGATGTTGAAGTGCGTCTGCACCTTCTCCATGGTGAAGCTGGCAGGCACATGCGCGGGCTCCGGTGCGGTGTCATCGGAGCCCGTCTCCATCGTGGGATCGTCCTTGCCGTTGAAGACCTCGGGTGAGCTGGTTCCGATGTTTCGGGTCATGTACGTTGGAGGGTGCCGTCAGCCTTTCTATCGTTTTTGCCTGTTGGGATGACCTGGCCGGGCCGAGAAGGACATGGACAATGATAGTCGTTGTCTGTCATTGTTAAATATACATGGCAGATACAAGCGAAATACTAACATAATGACTTTCATATCATTCACGAGAAACATCCTTTGGATAGTTCACCTATATTTTTAGTTGGTTGGTCTTGGGCTGATGGCTTCAGTTGGCCTCTTCGAATGGTTCACTTAACTTCTATTTATGTTTCAAGTAGTTACTTAGTTGATGGGCTGCGGTTGGTCTCTGGCAATGAGTCGTCTATCGAAAACTCTAATAAAACTCGAAGAAACATCTACAAACGGAGCCTTCCCACTGACAAGGTCGGGATCCACCATGCCCCTATGGCCCTAAGGCCACCTGAGACGAGATGTACCGGCGGCGAAAAAAAGGCCTTTGACTCGACTCATGGCATTCGCATGCCTGTATCATGCTGATTCTGGCGTTGGCACCTCGCCTGCAGCACCACTAAAAATGAAGAGCACAATAGCACTAAGTGTAAACATATTAAAGTGGTCCTATACTAGAATACCTTTCCCTCTTAAACTCACAAAAACAAGTAATTGTGAAACAACAACCATGGAGTACATCATTCTTTGTGCCAACAGTCCACTCATCTCTGTGTTCTTGAAAGAACATGTTATTATGATTACATGCAACTTTCTTCTTCGAAGATAGTCATTAGAAATTTAATATAGTTATCTTCATGGAAAAAATTATTTCTGATTTCTCAACTTAGGAATCTATGGCAATTACTATACACTAGCCACTAATATGGTTACCTTCAAAAGAGCTTCTTATTGTGTTTCCCCCCTGAAGAATCAGTCTGAGCATATCCAATCAATGCCTCCAACAAAGTAACAACATAAGAAATACACCACCATTATCAGGCATAACCACTCGAATTTGACCTAGGCTTTCGCTTCGAAGCTCGAGACTGAGTGCTCGACATCACAATCATCGAAGTCACTTATGTGTTATCGCCACCACTCTTCGATGATCCCAACAGCTACATGTGATGCGACCGCCGTCACTGCACAACCATGTCTTCGCGTCCAGCCGTCGTCCATAATTTGTATCTCAACGTCGAAGTCAAACCCCGGATCAAGAGAGATGAAACCTCTCGAAGACCTTTCGATGACCACCGCTGTCATGGAGCCGTAGGAAGTCATTTTAGTATAGTTTCCAGTCACCACCATCTGACTGATTGAATCTAGATCATCACCACCAAGCCGTGGACCATAGCGCCGTCAGCCGGCCACCACAGGCGGGGAAGGAGCACCTCGCTGATGCGGTCTACATCTAGCAAAGTGCCCGACGCACACCGGCCCCCCTGACACCAAATCTGATCTGATCTGACCGAAGACTGGCCCACACAAGGAGGTCCCCTAACATCACCACCCAGCAGGGTCAACACCTGCATCGGCGACTTGCAAGCGGAGCCACCACCCGGCAACCTCACCGGAGAAAAACATTGGGCCGAGCACGACCACCAGAACACCGCGACAGAATCCTATATCCCCGATGTAGGACTCCTACTTCCTTGTTGCCTGCAGCCTCCCGCCCAACACTAGGCCCACTCCGACCCAGATCGGCCCTCTAGTGTGCTTCAAAGCTAGATCCACCCAGGTAGACACCACCGAGCGGCCAAATCCACTGCCGGCCAGGCCCTCTGCGCCACCTCCCACTCTGTGATCCAGCCAACCTACCATGAAGTTTCATATGTTCATAAGAAGGAACGACGACTTATTTGCTTGCATGTGCTTTCTAAAGTTTGTTTATCTGTTTTGTCTTCGGGTTGTTCCGTTTTTTTACAAGTGTTGCTCTTAGAAAGGGTTATATATTTATTTTTATAGATACATGCGAGCCTGTCGTTAAACTCGCCAAAGATGGAGACATCCATAGATTTAAGGGTTCTCATTCATTTATATCTCAGTGAATTGATATCGGTTTCCAACTTCCATTCAGAAATGAGATAACCAAGAACCATTTTGTTCATGATACTTGGTTGTATGAGCTCTTTGCCTTCCTATAGGCCAATATTGTACCAAGTTGTTCCCTGAATTTATACTGGAAGGTGACTTCTGAGAGGTAACCATCTCAATCATTTTACTATACTTGTTATATATAAGGCTCTTGAGCTTAAGAGATTTTAATATTTCAAGCACGGATTAGTTAATGTTCCAGTAGCGAGGCATGCAACTGTTAAAAATAAGGATACATATTTTGAAAGTGAAAACTAGGTACTATTACTAGCTTTGCAAAGTTGGATCAATGTCCTATGTCCATTTTTGGGTTCCAAAAACTGTAGTGCAGTACAAAAGTAAAGCTCATCTACAGCAGCATGATGCAAGAATGTTTTAAGATCCAGAGAGTTGGAGGATAATCGGTGAGTAAGAAGTATATGAGTACTATCCGTTTGTCACTCATAAATTTATCGGTTCTCTAGAAAGTGCCCTTCTGCTCCCGGGCTCATTTGAGCCCAGTGAACAGTAAAACCAAAAAAAATTCGAAAAGGTTCAAAAAATTCCAATTTTTTTTGTGATCAAACATTGAGAAAAGTTCTAACTGCGTGCAAAAATTCGGCCTGAAATAACATTCCTACAAGGCATGACAAGTTTTTCAGGCAGAATTTTTGTACGCAGTTAGAACTTTTTTTCAAATTTTTTGAACTTTTTTTCGATTTTACTGTTCACCGGGCTCAAATGAGCCCGGGAGCAGAAACTCTGCGTCCCTCTCTCTCTCAAGTATAATGGAGCATTGTTGTTAGACAAAGCAGAATTACTTTATGATCTTATTGTTGCTTATTTATGCTAGCAAATTGTTATTTGTTGCTCATCTTTGGACGTGCAACAGATGGAGGGTTTTCAGGAGGGGGCATTGAGTACAACGTTGATCATCATGCAAATAGGAGATCTTAGCAAAACAATTGCCATATTTTGTGAATGCTTTATTTGTTGTGTTGAACAGTAGTTGCAATGTGAATAAACAATGTTACACGACAATGTTGCTTGGTGTGGATGGGGATCCTAAAATTAGATATTTGACACGACTGATGTTAAACCACTAAAATATTTTTGCCCATGTTGGAAACCGGAGGAGATGACCCCTCTTTTAATAAGAAAACCAATACAAAATTGCTATTGCTACGCACAACTTCTCGGGAAAGCTACGAATTGTGAGATAACCGACGGCTAACTGAACTAGTGCATAGACTTTTTCGTAAAACCATTATGTATGGAGAGTATTGCTCAAAAAAAAATATCGCTGGTATCTCGTATGTTGACTGTGTATGACTTGTTGCTGATTTTTGCAGTGTGTATCGTCGGGCGGTATCGAGAGGGACGTCGTCGCCTTTACGTGCGTCCAAGTTAACGAAACCGCACGTAAGCATTTATGTTACTTATTGTACTTGTCACCATGCACATGGACTATTTCTCGTGGATGCAGGCGGTCACGGGCGTGGCTGCGTCGATCGGAGCTAGCATGCTCCTTCAATTCCAGCCTTTGCTGATTGGGATTGCGACCGTCGCGTGATGCGATGGCCGACTTTGGGTTGCAGGCAAGGTTTTGGTTACCAGTCGAAATTTCAAGATTTCCCATGGTTACCGCGTATTTCAGTCCCCCTCGGTAAATCCCCATACCAAGCAAATAATACCAATTTTTTGAATTTTTTAAATTTAAACCCTCGATTTACAGTAAAGTACGTAGGATATAATTAATGCCATGAAAGTTGGTTCTGAAATGTTGGTAGCAATTTAATTCCTGTTTTGAGAGGTCTCTGGTTCGAATGTTCATTCATTTACTTATTTGAATTCAAAATTCAACTATAAAATTCATTCGAAATATTCTCGGTATTTTCTGGTAACCATGGTAACCACGTTTACCGGTCCCCCTCGGTAAAAATGTCTCGTTCGGTAACCAAAACGTTGGTTGCAGGGATTGCGACGGCCGAAGACCTTTCACTGGATCGTTATATTATTAAGCCCTAATCGGAAGTTTAGTTTTGTCGGCGAAACCGCTCTGGGGCTACCTGATGCATCCACGTACTACACAGCAACATGTCGATCCATCTGCAACGCACAGTAGGCAGGGACACGACAAGGAGCTGACGAGCGGTGACAGTTTTGCTTTAATTTATCGTGCATATATAGCACCTGGCCAGCACGGCGACTACTTCGTGTCACACCCACCCACCCAGCCCCTACCGGCCCCCTCCCTATATATAGGCTGCCCATCTGATTCAATTGAGGATTTGAGATACAATTGCTGCTTTTATCTAGATCTTTTTCTTCTTTCCGCGCCAAAGGTAATAGCCGAGAGAGAGAGGTTGAGTTTGAGCAGCTAGCATTCGACTGGGACACATGGCATCCGTGAGCCCGTATCATGCTGATTCCGGCGTCGGCACATCGCCGGCGGCGCTGTACGCTGAAAAGGATAGTTTGGTGGGAGTCCTGATACGAGATCCCGCTCCCGGCAAGCATGCCACGATCATCGTAGCATTGGGAGAATTCTTGTACCGCTTTGACGAGCAAAGTGAGATCCCCTGGGTTCGCATGTACCAGCCATTCCCTGATTGGCAAGAGCAGAGTAAGTAGCTAGAGTACTACAGTACAGTATTATTAACCATCTAACCCACACCACGTTTGATTTATCGGAGATCACATCTCACACATGCATGCATGCATCTGCAGCTGGGCTGCTGAATGAGAGGCGGTGGGACAGCGATGATGCGACCAATGGAGCCACAGTGTTCTTCACTCTCATCACCCCAAAGGGGGCCGGCCATGACAGGAGGGGACTCATTGTTACTCCCTCTCTGGATGCGGCTTGGAAGATCAAAGCTAGCTGAACCCAAAGTGAGATTCTATATGTGGCTGCTGATACAGAATAGGAACTGGACCTCCGACCGTTTGATGGCTAGGGGATGGCCTCACTCGGCAGCTTGTGTCATGTGTGATCAAGATCCTGAGACGGCTGCGCACATCTCTTTGCTCTGCCCTTTTGCGCGTGAGGTCTGGTTCACTTTCAGTCAATCGGATGGGGCCACTGCGGAGGCTGGCTCGACGAACATCACAATCAAAGGCTGGTGGCGGCAGGTTTGGGCGCTAAACAAGCGCTCTGATGTGGCTCCCCAGATTACCACGGCGGTATATGTCGCTTGGAATCTCTGGAAAGACGAAAGAAAGGAACAGAAGAACTTTCGAAGGGAAGAAATGCTCACCTGAAACGGTTGCTGCTATGGCCAGAGAGGAGCTGAGGCTTTTTAGAGAGGCAATTAGATAGTTTTTCCCTCCTGTTTTTGCTCTTTTCTTACTGTTTTTGCTGAGTCGGAGAGGCCTCACTCTGTATGACACTTTGGGATCTTTGATCCTTTTCTCCCTACTTATATGAAAAGGCAGAGCTACTGCCATTGCCGGTCAAAAAGACAGGAGGGGACTGGGAGGCGGGACATGGAAGAGCACCGGTAAGGCCGCGGAGACCATGGAAGAGAACGGTCAGGTCGTCCTCAGCAAGCTGTATTACAAAAGGGACGACGGCTCCAATGGCGGATTCACAGCTTTGGAGTTCCGTCGGAAGATCCAGGTAGGTACTCTGTTCAGTTCAGCCAGTTCGGTGGTTAAGGGGTCATGGGCTCAAACTGCAAAAACCCAAGCCCACGCACCAGATATACATACGCTTCGCGCGCAGATAATAGGGTCGTCGTGTCCACACATCCCCAACCCAAAGTCGCCACCAAACCAAACCACAGAGGAGAGACCGCACCTAGCGAGCGAGCTAACTCCGGCCATGGCGGCGGTGGGCCGATCGACCTCAAACTTTCTCTTTTGGATCCAGGAGCTCCCGACGTCGTTGCCATGGAACCGATTAAGCCAGCAGCTCTAACCTTCATCTTCATCTGGATTGGCTGATGCAGTTTTTTGTACAGCAATCCACTGTTGCACTTACCTATGTTGTTCTTTTCATTTGCTAGCCCCATGTTGCTATCTACGTGCTGCATCCGACGGGCTATACTCACTGTGCTCGGGATCTCAGGCAGTACGTCGGTCAGGTAAATATTTTCTACACTTTCCAAAATTTTGACTGAATTGAGTCCACTCCACTCTGCTTTTTGTTGTTGTTGCTAGAAATGAGTTTAATTAACACCATTACTACGATCATCTGAATTCAATTCGGACACTGCTCACTAAGATTGCATGCATACTTATTGTTGAATCTACTATCCTCTTTCAGGGATGGTTTCCAGGACAAATTCATCCAGGTATCCGTAAACATAATTTATAGTTTACCTGAAATAGGGGCCAGTTATATGTGCTCATATGTTTATTGAAATAATAATGTTCTTCTATCTTAGTCCATAGAAAGCCCTGATTTTATATACCTTTGAACGTAGTTGCTTGGGGGAATATCTGTCAATTTGATGAGGCTTCCTCATGGTGCGTCGGCTCAAGTTTACAAAACTGCTGCTCCACACTGGTGGATATTACGGCACGCTGTTCTGCTGCTGGTAATTGTTTTGTAGCTCTTAGTCTCGTCTATGTGTGTATGATCTGTGAGCTTTGGATCATTGCTGGTAGGTTAGCTTTTGTTGTGCTACCAGGTTTTCATCCCATAATACAGTGGTGGCACTAGAGTCAGAACTTAGTGATGACAAGGCTATATATATGTAGACAAACTATAGTAAAACAAGGTGTATTAGTGCAGCTAACCCATTTTTTGTGATGTCGCTTGTCATCACAAATTAGAAGTAGCACCGCCACTGCCATAATGCACCTGCCGATTGCATGCCCGCGTGATGGGATTCCTGGTAGTGCATGAACTCGCTCTTTCCCTTCACATCTTCTGCTTTCTGTATGCCTGAACTCTGTATTTCTGTTATATCAATTAATGGAAAGGGGAGTAGCTCGGTTCCAAAATAAAATGACTCAGTACCTTGTTCTTGCAATATGAAAAAGGAGGCACAGAGCAAGCGATATGTGCAGCTCTCGCGTCCGCGCTCGCGGCGGGTGAGCGCCCGCGACGGCGCCGTCCCGATCTGCCAGCTCCGACCTTCCCTGCGTCCATCGAGTGCAGATCCGGGACCCCGTCAGCCTCCTCTCTCCCCTCCCTACAGAAGCTTCCGCGCCATGGCGCCCCTCCCGCGCGTCCGGCCGGTATCTGCGGCAACACCGGCGGCGGCTGTCGCCACATCCGTGTCAGGCGCCGGCACCACGACCCCAGCGCCGCCGCCGCCGTGCTCGCCGCGGCTGCCCTTGCCTCCCGCAGGGCACGGCTGCCCTTGCCTCCCGCAGGGCAGCCCCTGCCGCCGGTGGCCAGTTCTCCCGATCTGGTCACCCCTCCGTCCTGAAGGCATCCTCGTCTGCTGCTTTGGATCGGGAGCAGTCTGCACTGGGCCGTGTTGACGGTGGCTCCATGGAGGTGCCACCAGCAAAGCCGGCTGCTCCAGCTCTACCGGCCGCTTCAGCCGACTAGGGTGAGCTCTGATGTGGATGATGATGTGGAGATGGAGCTGCAGAAGCCGCTGGCCTCGGCGAATGGCCCCCTTTCCGGTGCCGTCGAGCTTACCCGCCGGCCACTTTCTGTGTTGTGGGCTTCCGCTGCTGATGAAGACGACGACGAGGACGACGATGAGTTGCTGGCCCCCCAGACGCCGCCGGCTGCCACCAAGGCCATCGACCCTGACTTCGCCGAGGTGTGTGTGGGGCATGGGCCAGACACAAGAGGGGGTTGGCAGGAGGTGCTGCCGCGGCGTGGTCCGCGGCATCCGGCATCCCCGGCCCTGACATTGGCTGCTCGTCCCATTCCTAGGTGGCTTCATGGCAGATGCTGCAGATGCCTTGCTCCTGGGCATCGCGCGGCTGTTTGCAGAGATCCCCTTCGGTGCTCCCGCTGTTTGGAGAACGGTCATCT
Organism: Elymus sibiricus; assembly: GCA_039707655.1. Classification (NCBI taxonomy): domain Eukaryota; kingdom Viridiplantae; phylum Streptophyta; class Magnoliopsida; order Poales; family Poaceae; genus Elymus; species Elymus sibiricus. The sequence goes on along the minus strand of CM077673.1, from coordinate 15,229,767 downwards.
TGCGCGTGGGTGCCGTAACCCCTGGCGTCCACTCAGCTCGCTTGCATGCCTTGTCATGCCGCGCCTCGGCATGGAACATCATCAAGCTCCAGCTTGCTGTGAAGGTCCGATGATGTCCACGCTCCCCTCCGAGGCGCTTTGTCGTGGTTCGTGGGCGTCTGTCGTCTCTGGTGTCACTGGCCCGGCTGCCTCGTCTGATATGGATTTGCGGTCCGCTCTAGTAGATCAGTCCAAGCTGTTGCAAGACTTGTTGGCGCGTGTTGGGAGCTTTCTGGAGCGGGCGGAGGATGCTCTGGTCAAGCTCTCCCTCGGGCCGACTACGTTGGCGACTGTTCCGACACCGCGTTCTCATGTTGTTTCGTGTGTTGGTTCCACCGAAGACATGAGGACAGAGCTCTTCGGTTGTTTCTCCCCTCATGTTGGGGTCAGTTCTTCGTCTCCATCTACCTTGCCCCTTGTGTCGACTACTGCTGTGGGTGAGGCCATCGCCATGGTCGGTGCCCCTGTGCTGCAGATCATGCCCGAACTTCAACAGCTATGTGTGAGACCTGCTTCTCCTCTGTCTGTGGAGCATATGGAGGTCGGCTCGTTGGTGATGTCCTGTGAGGGTCATGATTCACCTATGTCATGTGAGCAACTGGAGGTGCCTGAGTCCATTGTGTCGGTGGTACCTCTGGCTGATGATGTTGAGGCGGTTGGTACGTTGGCGCCTGATCCTTCGGCACCAAGCCAACCGCTCGCCTTTGTGGACCTTGGAGGTTCGGAGGTTGCGGTCACTGACTCGCACAGGGGGCAGGCATTGTCTGTGCATGAGAAAGTTGATGAGATTCTCTTTGAACTTGAGATTCACAGCTTGCTCGCACGTTTGGAGAAGGTTAGTCCTGGATCTGGCAAGACGATCGTGAAGGAGGCTCTTAGGAACAAAACAAATAAGAGTGACGCCACAGAAAAGGCATCTGCAGCTGCTTGATGACTCCGTGGATTCTAGTGGTGCATGTGGTCTTCAGCGAGGTACTCTCGTTGGGGGTTGCTTTGCAATGTAGTAGTGTGGGGGTTGGTGACTGTTGGGTGTTGGGTTTGGTTGTCCGTTTAATCATGTGCTTATGGGGTTGTATGCTCTGTGAGTAATCCACATGTGGTCGTTTGTATCGGTTTTTGACCGGTTTTCCGTTAATTAACCGGACAATTCTCTTCTTCTTAATTAATTGATGGGGCAAATCTTTTGCCTCCGTTTCAAAAAATATATATGAAAAAGTGGTAGATTGATCTATTATGCATCGATCCTATAAAAAGTAGGTTGTGTATTATCATTACTATTATTACTGATGGGACGATTATTATTTGTAGACAATAAACTTCAGAGCTGATATTTATCTGTTATACACATTTGTTCTACATAATACTGATTAACAGTAACATAATAATAAGTTAATTAAGTGGCATATATCTTTGCAGTAGAGAAGCTTCTAGCGTTCTATTATCTTAGTAAATAATTTTGCATTCATTTATTGACCCATACATAGATGTGTTTCCGTCTCATGATCAAACCTAATCACTACATAACGAATAAAATTAATCAATCAGCAAATCATACATTCTTGGTTAGTCATAAGATACAAATATTGGTATCCTCTGTCCTACTGGGATTAGCTTTGGGCTATATATCTTTTTGCAACTGTCGTGCTATGTATAATAGTTCCAATACTCTTGAGTTTGGGCATATTAATTACATCGTCTTAACTTGGATAACTATTTACTTCTTTAATTACCCGGTTTGCAGCTCACAGTGTTGCTGGGATCATGAATGGGTACACAGTTTCTAAAAGTGAGGTAATTAAGATTTCCATGCACAAACTAGAACATGTTACCACTATAGTTGAGTATTTTGTGTAACCACTGTGTGAATACTTATTTGGAAATCATGTTGTAAACTAAGGCATTAAGTCCTTCAATATCTGGGTATACAGAGGTAAACAACATACAATTCGGATGTGATGGGACTATTAGGAAATTAGCACACAAGACTAGCGACAGAAGTGTTTTATCCCCAACACAATTAAATATAATACTCCCTCTTCCAAAATAAGTATCGTGGTTTTAGTTCAAAGTTCAAACACTTATTTTGGAATGAAGGGAGTAAAATATGTTGATAAGTAAAATATCTCAATCCCGTGCTTACTTAATTGCAATACTACAGAATCTACCAGACACTTCTGGATCCTCTGAATCCGATATCATAGGCCACATAGTGTGACTTCTCATATGAATACTTGTTTGGAGCAAAGTTAGCATACATTTTCTGGAACTTAAATATTTTCCTCTCGATAATCTGCTTACAGCTGCAATCGGAAACACAAGAATCTGACTTTGGACAGCAACATACCGGTTATGCGCAGCGATCTACTGTTTCCTCTAGGGGAACTCCACCATTGCCTGTATCTCAGAATGCAGTTCATCATCCCCAGTTTCCAGAAAACAACTCAATGTTTGAGGTACGACAATTAATGTCCATCATTGGTTTTGTTGCATCACAACATATTACCTCTCTATCCGCAAAAAAAAACATATTACCTCTCCCTCATTTAATTTAGTTAAACTTGTGTGAACAGGGCCAGCCATTGATTTCTGCACCACTCATTGTTTCTATGAGAGAAGATTCTGGCCATCTTATGTTTTCAGATAGCAGGTCAATGTTAGAGGTATTATGTTTTTTTTTGTGTTCACCAATATTTCTCTCTCTATAAACAGAGTGCTTTTATGAGAGTAAGCAAATTATATAATCCCTCCTTTCCATATTAACTGTCGCTCACACAGATGTATCTAATACAGATATATGCGTTTGAGCGACAATTAATATGCGATGGAGAGATTAATCTTTTTTTTTTTTGAAAAGGAGGATTACCCCCGGCCGCTGCATCAATAGATGCATACAACTATCTTTATTAACATAGTCTGACAAAGCAGATACATGAATCGACCCAAAACCACCTTCCTGGTGACCTCAAACGCTACACCTACAAGTCTGATGGAGCACACTGAGCATCTACACACCCATCTAAACCGGTGGCCTCACCAGGCTGCCCCACGGCAAGCCAAGAGCACCAACCGGTCTCACAAAACCACGGCACGCACCGGATGCGCATACTCTAGAATCTGATGTCCCATCTTCAAGAGAGATCAATGAATAGGCCTTGCCAGGACAAACTGTTGTTAACGTCACCATGACGCCAGACAATGTTTTCCTCCTGCGCATGCCCGTTAACACGCATCCAACGCCGAGATTCCACCGCGCCATGCCGACGAGACCCACTGTCGTCAATGCGGAAGACGCATCACCTGCTCCAATACGATCCCCCCCCCCCCCCCCCCCCCCCGCGAAGAAGGGACGACCGCACCCCGGAGCCGACTAGATCCGCGCGGATCTATGCCATGGAGACGAACGCAACCGGCAGAGGGCCTCCAGCTGCCTCTCACCGCCCCTCCTCGCGCCGCCTGCTGGCCAAAAGCCACGCCATGGTAGATCTGGATGTACGCTAGATCCACCGCCGCCACCGCCAACCATCACCAGACGGGAAGCCCAACTGAGCACACACCCGCCGTCCATGGAGTCAGTCGCCGTCGTCGCACAGCCGAGGGTCGCCGCCCTGACCGCCGTGCCTGGTAGCCCCACAAAAGCCGCCCTAGCCGCCTCAAGGGGACCCGTCGCGAGCCTCCTACCCGAGCACCTTAGGCGCCGGGGCCACTGCCACCGCTGCCAACGCCGGCGGCAGCGGTGACAGCCGTCGATCCGTCTTGTTGAGGCCGGCGGCGTGGGCTTGGGACCCCTGGTGTCGCCCTGCGGGAGAGCGACACGAGGGGAGTATTAATCATCACCCCATTTGTTCGCATCTTAGGATTTTTCCACATCAGTTGGCCCAGAAGTAGGCGACATAGTGTAACTACTCACATGAATACTTGTTTGGAGCAAAGTTGATTAGAGTACATTGTGTGGAACTTGAATATTTGCCTGTTGATAATCTGCTTACAGCTGCAACCGGAAAGACAACAATCTGAGTTTGACAGCAACATATCTGTTACGCCCAACCATTGACTGTTCATACAAGTTGTAACATAGAGTAGTAACATAGAGTATAACGAATTCGGGAACAACTTATCTGCTTATTTAAGTGTAATAACATGCATATGTTACTACCTCTATAGCGGGGAGTAACATATATGTGATGTCATGCAATACTTTATTTATTAGCTTGTAGACTCATCTTGTTTTGATGTGTGTGATGTTACTCATTGTGTGAGAAAATAGCTATGTTGTTCAAATCACCTCTCTCCTCATTAAACCATGGCCACATAAGCAAATTTGCTTAGTTGAACCTTATGTTATTGCTGAAGTTACTCCCACTATGGGCAGTCTTATGGCTATCTTATGCTTTCAAACAGCAGGTCAATGTTCGAGGTACTACAATTAATACTCATCTTGGCTTTTTTGTGTCACTAATATTTTCTCTCTACACAACAGAGTAAATTTTATATAAGAGTAAGCAAATTATATATTTATCATCACTCCATTTATGGTACCTAAGGACTACATTAGTTGACCTACATGTAAGTGAAACTTTAAGTAACATATCAATAAAGTGCATGCATACTGACTGTAATATTTCATCGAGTTGTCAGCCCTGAAAATTCCCAAAGAATAAAAATAATTTATTCACCACCCATAAAAAAATCATTGCAAAAAACCTAGTGGGTCAATTATGGTCAGTCCAGGAGAGGTCATATATAAGGCACTAACACAGAAATATTAGTGCCCATCCGTTTCATAGCTAGCTCAAAGACTAAACAAGCAATATATGCCCTTGTTTGTCAATAGAAAAAGAAATGCATGCCCTTGTCCAGTAGAGAAACTTATGCTGTTCATTATGTGACTGTATACCATGTAGTCATGCTTGAACCTTCATTTTTATTTCTACTGTATGGAGTGAGAATTTATATTGAAAATTTATAAAGTATTCATGGCCATTGCCCTTGATTTGCAGAGCTCTGGATACAATCCCTCCTGCCAAAATAATGAGGAATATACCATCCAACAATTGGCATATGGATGGCGACATGCATGATATGTTGTTGGATAGAAACGTAGGTGGACTTTGATTTTTTAAATATCAATTCTCAACTTGTTGCTGCCCTTCACTACCTCTACTGCCTCCGTTCCATTTTTTTTTAGTTCTAGCTTTGTCTTAAGTGAAACTTTCCCTTGAAATATGCTAATATCTATAACCATAAAAAAAAAATTGTGATAAATATAATGAAACTAAAGGTTGTGTCTTTTTTAGTTTTGCGGGGATTAAGTTGGTGTCAAAGATGTTGATATATTTCATATTGACTTTGTCAAACTTAAATAAGCACAGAAGTTTTTCAAGAATTCCTTATCTCAACTTCTAACTGAACTTAACTTGCTAGACATTATTGTGCCCTGATTCATTCATCGAGTTTTAAAGTGTTCGATTAAGTGCCCTGATTTAAGGATACAATATCAATTTTAGTAGTCTTAGTATCTTCATACTGTTACTATCGTAGCAAAACAAAACAAGGATGCGTTTGGGAGCAAAGTATTTTGGAAATTTTTTTTAAGGATACTGTAGTTTCTGGAAAAACCTTGGTATAAAATTCTTTGAAGCGTTTGGCTCAAAAAAATAGTTTAAGATACTGTGATATCTCTCATACTGTAGTTTTTCTGCAGTATTTAAAAAGAGGTCCCGACCACTTTTTTAAAAACTGAACCAAGAGAAAATCAATGAGGAGAGTGCTCAGCCTGTTGACGTCGCGATCTATGTACAGATCAGAAAATCCCATCACTGCCTTCGACGACTCCTCTTTCTGTTATATTTTAAATGAATTCGTTGGTGGCCGATTAATTTCTTCACGTTGTAGCAGGGAGGCTGACCTCGTGGCCACGTCCTCCTCTGAACTGACCTTAGGCCTTTTCTAAAAAATAAACAAATCGAACTGACCTTATATTTCCCATTTGTTTGCACTTTGCAGCTTGCTGGACAACATTCAACCCAGAACTACGACCACAATAATTCGATTGTTGATGCTAATCCTCTAATCCATGATGCCTTGGTACGCTTCCTCACTGTTGCAATTATTAGTAACTTAGGATCGAGAACATCCCTTTCAAAAATGACAAGCAATTTGGCTGGGACACAAATAAGGCATTGATGATCCTTTGTGTGTTCTATTGTCTTTGGCTAAAATGCCAACTAATTAGTATCTGAAGGGAAGTATTTCCAGCAGTCATAATAATATAATAATCTTTGCTATTTGCAGGTAGGAATATTTTTTGTTCTAGTTATATTTTAATAATTTCTGCAGTAATCCACATGAGTCCATGCTCATCTGCTCCATATGAACAATAAATTTGAAAAAAAAAGCAAACAATTTCACAAAAAACTGTTTTTTTTTGTGCCCAAGATGCTCAAGTTTGCAAGGAGCATGCAGCATTTTGTGGTGAAACAACATTCCACGAGCTCTATAAAAAAAACCTGGGTTTCCAAATTGCCTTTTTTTAAAAGTTTCTTTCAGAGACATTCTTTCTTCAAAATCGGGTCAATATTTTGCCTACCTATGAAATGGACTGCCGCTAATTGTTCTGTTTTAGTGCCTCATATGTGATTTCTCATGGATATGATTGTGGTTTGTTTCTATGAATGCTTGCCTACAAATCTTTCCACCTCAAAGACAAAACCAGCAATACATGCCCTTGTTCAGTAGAGAAAAATAACATTGTGCATTATGTAACTGTATAGCATGTAGTCATGCTTGTCCGTTCATTTTTATTAATGGTAGTGATCATAGATATTGAATATTTATGTATCAGTCCTGGCCATTGCCATTTATTTGCAGAGTTCTGGATACGATCCTCTTTACGGAATGCAGATGAATATACCATCCAGCGCTTACCCTATGAATGATAACATGCGTCATATGCCATGCGAAGCTAACATGGTATGTACATTACTTCATCTCTAGTTTCATTGCAATCATAATTCAGATGATCTTTGCATTTTACATACTCCCTCTGATCCATATTAATTGTCGCTGATTTAGTACAACTTTGTACTAAGTCACGGGCCAATAATATGGATCGGATGGAGTATCAAATTCTCAACTTCGCGTTGTCCTTCACTACCTTGCTAAGCATCAATACACATATAAGTTGTTCCAGAAATTTCTTATACTCCACACCTAACTATAGTTAACTTGCTAGATATTGGCTGATCTTGATATCTTGATCGGGTCTTGTGTTAGTATTCTATATATGACCTAAATTAAGTGCATCGATTCAAGTATATAGTCTAAATTTAGCAGTCTGGTATCCTGGTATTATTACTATACTAGCAAAATGAAATGAGATCTTGTATGATCATGACCGTAATTTACCCACAATTACGATGTTTTAGTTGGCACATTTATTTGAAATTGACCAGACCTTATATTTCCATTTCTTTGCAGCTTTCTGGACAACATTCTCATGTTGATGAAATGTCAACCCACAACCACGGCTATAATAATTCGACTGGGAATATTAATAGTTATGCTAATCCTCTAATCCAGGATGCCATGGTACACTTACTCACTGTTGCAATCAGTAGTAATGTAGGATCGAGAACATCCCATTTCAAAATGTCAAGTGAGTTGGATCAGGATAAAAAATAAGACATTACTGATCCTAACCCGTGTTTTGCTGTCTCTTGCTAAAATGCGAACCAATAATAATACAATAATATTTTAGTATTTGCAGGTAGGAACATTTCTGGTTCTAGTAATATTTTTGAATGTTCTGCAGCAGCAATCATATGGTAGCATTTCTTTGAGCCCCCGCCATCCCCCTCCCCCCCCCCCCCCCCCCCCCCCCCCCCGCGCGAAGAGAAACAGTACCAACTAAATTACATAAAAAGCGACATGATATTGTGTCATTATAGGGCAATTATAAGAGCTATCTACATAATTCTTCAGAAACTTGTAACTGTTGGCTTAGTTGCTTGATGCTAACCTGCTAACAGCTGCACTCGTTTGGACAGTTTCACTTTGATCAGGCTGATGGCTATGGCGAATTGCCCGATCTTTTTCAGGCAGGGAAGATTATTTGACGGCAAGTGCACATGATGGTACTCAAGATTGTCATGCTCTGGTATTTTCTGAACACAATTCAACTGTTGATGTATGTGTAGTATACTGTGTTTGTTGGTCCACCAGTTATTTGGCAATACAGTTACTAATTTTGACAGTGTCCTTCTCCTTCCGAGCTCAAATGAGCTCGGTGAACAGTAAAACCGTTTTTTTTCTAAAAAACTGATTTGTTTTTGTGACAAACATTGACAAAATTTTAAGTGCTTGCAAAAATTAGTCTTGGAATCACATTCCTAGAAAGCGTGGCCAAAAAAAATTGGTGTTCCAAAATGCTTTTGAAAGTGCATTTTCAGAGTATTGTTTTTGTTTTTTTTGCCATGCCTTCTAGGAATGTGATTCCATGACGAATTTTGGCAAGAACTTAAAACTTTTGTCAAAGTTTGTCATAAAAAAATTCAGATTGTTTGAATTGTTTTCGATTTTTTTTTCATTTTACTGTTCACCGAGTTCATTTGAGCCCGGGAGTAGAAACTCTGCGTCCTACTAAGTTGCTTCTCAATGCCACATGGAGTTTTGCAGTTTGTTGGTCCACAAGCATATATTATTTTCCCTTAAATCCACTTTGCATTGTAGCTTCACAGGGAGTTTTGCAGTTTTCAAAGTTTGACGAGCAAGAAGGCAAGCATATTGATTATTGAGCATATTGCAGGAAACAACAGGAGATGCCGAGATTTGAGGACCTTGATGAATAGAAGATATTGGTTTGGATCAACTTCGGGGCTTTATCGTGTTGGAGAGTTTAGAGATGGCGATTTGCCATATGGGCAGCTATATATCTTTATATAATTGTATTGTCCGTTACAATATTTTGGATAACTTTGTCCAGTTTTATCCCCCGCCAGTTATCGCCATCATTTCCCAAAGCGTTTTGAGGATGTGATATGCCATAGGAATGAGCATGCATATGCTCGTTTCGTTGGTTTGTATCATGATATTTTGGATCATTATGTCCTGTTCCTTGAACAATGCTATATATAAGAATTTTGCAACAAAAAAAAAGGTATGTGTGTTGCTTGCCTGTAGATTGATCTATATATCCATGTCTATGATATGTTACTCTATATTGTAACAATTGTATTGATTGCTCGCCATGTTCCACTTGGGCCTAGAGTGATGGGACATGAAAGTGCATGTCCATATGTACCACTTGAGCCTAAAGAGTTGGTCAGTCATAGTCTTGAGTAAGCCAATCCAATTGTCTTGGTCTGCTTGACTAGAAAAAACAGCCAGTCGAATGGCAACCTTTGTGTGTGTTCATCCCTTACAAGATTTTTTTTTTAAACTCTTGTGTTCAAGTAAGTAGTTTGCTTCCATGCAGTGGTTGGATCAGGACATCTATTCACATCTGCGTTGAATACCTATTCTGCATTTGCATCTAGGCCTCATTCCCTGTGCAGTCAACTGACATGACATGAACTTCTAGGGCTGTCGCCCCAATATGCCACCGCTCACACTCAAGCTGCAATGCCGCACAGACTCTATCACCCGCAACCCAAATTGTATACAGCAATCAGCCCCAGACCAAGGCAAATGATCCGGGACACATACGATGATAGTCGTTATGGTTGAAGCTGCGTGTCATAGAGTGGGGTGGCTGCTCTTGTTTCCTGGTGTCGGGCCGGCGGCACAGAAGACTCTGGAATCGATGATGGCGGAGTGGAACGTGTGACGGCACCACCGGGAAGACCATGCTCGGCACGGCCGGCTGGATCATTTGTCGTCCTGATGGTCATGCCCGGGGCATCTGACTATTTGTAACATTGTCCAAGGAACTGGACAGAATTATCCAAAACATCATAGTTCGAAAATCACAATGAGATGAAGATATACACAACTACTCATATGGCATATCGCGACCTCAAGACTCGCCATAAGGACTGCTGTAGAATAAGTTCTGTGTTGACGATGTCTCATAAACAAGAGAATGATGTCCGGCAGGCTGCAAACAAAGGGAAATATAAGGTCAGTTCAATTTCAATATGCGTGGCAACTGAAACACGGTAATCGTGGGTCAGTTATGCCCATGATCCTATAAACTTCTGATCTTATTACAGCTGCAAATCATAAACTTGGACTATACTTGTGTACCAAAACTGTCATGTATATATATGGCATTGTCTTAGGAACATGACAGAATTATTCTCAATATCATAAATTCAAAATACAGTTAAAAATCAATGAATAAAATAGCGCGCTATACAAAATAGTGGCGCTCCTGAAAATATGCTATTAGCGTGCTATAGCGCGCTATAGCGTGCTATTAGCGAGACATTGTACATACATCAATTTAGCGAGACGATTCTCAATATGCTATAGCGTGCTATTAGCGACGCTATAGCACGCTATTTTTTTCAGTGTTAAAAATACTTCCCTTCCGAAAAAAATGTAACAGTAAGGAAGCGTACTATGAGTAATAGCCTACATGTTACTATTCCCAATCAAAGTAAATTGTGGAAGTCGTTGAGGATTGACATATAAGCCGCATGAGAATGTTGTCCACCAGACTACAAAACAAAAGGACATGTAAGGATCTTATTTTGTTAAGATAGTAGCACTATGAAGATACGAGACGACTGCAAAACTTAGACTGTATACTTGAATCAGTCCACTTAGTCTAGGTCATTGACAGAGAAAACAAATGTGATAATTCAACAAGACCGAAGATGCATATTAATTGTAGTACCTCGGGCCTTGAGTTGTTTTCTGAAAAAAGAAGCTCAGAAATAACATCGAAAGGTGCAGGCGGTGTTGGAGCTTCCCGATTTTTTTTCAAAAGTACTACATATTTTTGAACAAATTCGAAAACCATATGTCATAATTGAAAAAAAGCAAAAATAGCACCCCGTCGGCCTCAGGTGGGCCGAAGGGGGGCCTGTCGGCCTGGGGCAGGCCGAAGGGGGCCTGTCGGCCTGGGGCAGGCCGAAAAGCGGGCTGTCGGCCCGGGGCAGGCCGAAAGGCATCTGTCGGCTTCCAGGAGGCCGACAGGCCCCTGGATAAGGCCGAGCGGCCGAGACCTTCTTCCTCTCAGCACTCCTTTCACCCTCCCCCGTCGTCCAGGCTCACCAGCTCCACCTCCCCCTCCCGTTGCTCTCTGGTGCTTGCACCCCCAACGCCGATCTCTTCGCTCGTCCACCCATTTTCATATCGAACCCGCGTAAACAATAGATCAGGGCTCTCTCCGCCGGCGTACGCTATTTTTTTTTGCTTCCAACACAATCAAATGTCAACTTTCAACTCGGTTGTGGATTCAGTTCTTATTGGTAACTGTTTCTTTGCAGGTAAATGGCTTGCCCATTTTGTCGAGCTCCAAGTGGTCCTTGCTCTGCCTTTGATTCTGGTGCGTCTGTATTCACTGTGGTGCTGGATCGTCGATGTTCAAGGCGTGTTGTAAGATTCTATATCTTGTTTATCTGATTGTGGCATTTGGTTGATGGTGTTTTGGTTGTAATGTATTCGAATGCCTTTGTTTATATGATTATGATGTTTGCTTCCATTCTTGTTGTAGTATGTTCCGTGCAGTGTTAGATCACATCTTGCTCGGTACATTGAGGAGTGCAGAGCTTCAGCTATTCGGAGGGGTGACACAGATATTGATCTTGCTCTTCACAACAGTGAGGGTAACTTATACCACGTTCTGTTTACACATGGTCGGGTGAGCAGTAAATTCCATGGTCCTTCCTGGGAGGAACTTGTGAATGATTATGGTCTCCATCATCGTGACATGATGACTGTTAGGCTTGAGCACTATGGAACATGGTGTAGTGTTGATTTTCATCGGGATGGCGTTATGCTGTTCCCTTTACCCTGTGTTGGTAAGTTTTTTATTTGAGTGATTTTAAGTTTTGTTTCAGCTTATACGATTTGTTGTTGTGCTCAATTTGTGAAATTATTTTTTTGTAGCTCTTGAGGATCTGAGTGAAACTCAGAGGGAACTTGTTGACAGTTGTTTTTATAGTCGTGGTATCTTCGGTCTAAATTATCACCAAATGTTTGTCATGTCCCGACAGCTCTTTGTTGACAACTACATATTGTGTACTCCTTTTGTTCATAGGATTGATTCCATGAATGTCAATGGTCAACATATGGTGAGCTTTGTTTTTGGCTACTGTATATTTTTTTTTCTTTGCTCTAGTATACTGTTTTAAATTTGTAAGCTCAACATCATATAACTTGATGTTTTTTGTCAGGTTATTCCGACCATGGTTGTGAGGAGTTTGACGGAATTTGTGTCAATTCCTAGGACCGGTTCTTTAACTCTTGAAATTACTTTGGATTCTGAAGATGATGATATATCTGTGAGCATTCCTTGTTCCTACTTTATTGGCTTGGGTGATAGAATGGTGTTCAAGAAGGAAGGCTTCGGTAATTTTCTTCGGGCATCGTCTATTGAAGTCAACAATTTGGTGCTCATAACCTTCAAAGAGCGTGATCAGGAGCTAGTTGTTGTTTTCAGTCATCTGCCACAGTGATCGTACTATCTCGCCCTACTATCCCCCCATTTTCTTTTCCCGCCCTACTATCCCGCCATTTTCTATCCCGCCACTTTTTCTCCCGCCATTTTCTTTCCCGCCTATCTTTCCCGCCTTTCTCTCCCGCCATCTTCTCTTGTGAACCTATATAACCACATCCGCAGTAAGGTGGGTGAGCAGGCCCTTCTGTCCCCCCTTTCTCTCACGCCTTTCGCTCCTGCCATCCTTTCGTGGAGATGTCTCATCCTCATTATCCTTTTGATCGTAGTTTTCACTCTGGTATGTCCGATCGTCTTCTCAAACTAGCCGCCAATTTCAAGATGGATGATAGAGTAGTTCCATGGGAGGAACTCATCAGTAGTGACACCATAATGAATGAGTTGGCTCACTCATTAGCTAGGAGTGGGTGGCCTCCCAGGACATTTGAGGAGATACGGAAAGAACTTCTCAGGTTGCATGGCAGATGGCAGAAGGTCAAACTGCATAAGAGTGAATCTTACATCAGGCTTGGGAGGAAGAATTCAGATTTATGGTCAGCAGACAGTGAGGACGAAGACGACCTCTTCATGCCGAGCAGCAAGGTCAAGACTACCTCATCGTCGAAGGCCAAGAGTTGTACTTCGACAAAGGGCAAGAGATCTGCATCGACGGAGGAGGAGGATGATGCATTCATGTAGTACTGTTTTGTATCGTACTGTTTAATTTCAGTTGTAATGTTTAATTCAGCTGTACTGTTTAATTGAGTTGTAATGTTTAATTCAGTTGTACTGTTTAAGTCTCTCTAAACCAATTGACCAACTTTGTACTGAAGTTTTGTTGCCACCGACGGCTTCTCCCTCGGCCAGCTCGTTTTTCCCTTGCTTTTTCCCATGCGCAGACGCTGATTCCGATGCCCACACTGCAGCAAAATGCGCTGGTTTCCACATTGGCAGACTGTAGTGATTGGCAGACTGTAGTGATTGGCAGACTGTAGTGATTGGCAGACTGTAGTGATTGGCAAAACGTAGTGATTGGCAGACTGACGCTGATTCCTGTTGTCTGCTTTGTCAGATTCCTGCTGTCTGCGGACGCGCGTGTTTTATTTTCTTCTGCCGACAACACAGTGCTCCTCATCTTTATATACGAGATGCCCATGCCTGCTCTCTCACGCTCTTATCTTTGCTTCTGCCCACACTGCTTGCTCTTTCTCACTCTCTTCTTCATCGTCCAGCCGCACTTCAAAACACCAACGCGCTAGTCATTATGAGTTTGCCTTGCTCGGATCAAAGCATTAGGCCTACGAAAATGAAGAGTGCGACTTTGCCTCGGGGGGTGGAAGTACTTCGTTGTTGGTGTGGCGATCTGTGCAAGGTGATGGAGGTGACGGATTTTTCAGATTGGTTGGGCATGAAGTTTTTCATGTGCGCCAATTATGAGGAAGATCCACCCGTTGCTACTTCACCGTACATCAGGCCTCCGGTATGTTTCAGTCACGAAGAATAAACATGTTGTTGATATTATTGTTGATTTGATATTTCTATTTCTATTTTTGTTGTAGTCTCCTCCGCCTCTGTGCATGTACTATCGTTGGATTGACACGAAAAAACCGGACTGGGCGGTGACCGAGATTCGTGAAAGAGGTCGTCATGCATGGGCAAGTTTGGACGTGGAAGAGCGGCGCGCGAAGGCGGCAGCAGAGGAGAAAGCAGAGCATGCAGGAGAGAGAGTGGCAAGAGTACTGTGTGAAGCAGAGGGCTTTTCTTGATGAGATGAAAAAGAAAAACCGAGAAGAGGGACTACGGCTGGCGGAGGTTTACCGATAGCGAGAGGAGGCCCGTGAGGCTGAGAGGCAGATAAAGAAAGAAAGGGCTCGTGCAGCCAAGGCAGCAGAAGAAGCTGGTGATGGAAAAGGAAAATATCCCCGTTGGACTCAGTAGATTTATGTTATTGTATCCTAATGTTCGCATTGCAGAAGGTTGTATCTTAAAATTCGTAGGAAGTTGTATCTTAATTTCAACATGTTAATTTTTATGTATCTTGTGGACTCAGTAGATTTATGTTTAATTCAGTTGCAATGTTTAATTCAGTTTTAATGTTTAATTCAGTGGTAATGTTCAATTTTAGTTGGATGCATTTAGTTCGCAGTACAAGTGTTATCTCTCTAAACCAATTGACCATTGAAATAAAACATGAATACGTCTCATACATAAGTAGATAGTAATTTGTCCCATACATAAAATAGACATATGTCTCATACATAATTAGATAGGCATGTCTCATAGAAAGATAACCATTTCACTGCTGCGGACGGCGACGAATCTTGGGCTTCCTCGGACGAGGACCGGAAGGCGATAAGCGCTCACGCGGTGGACGAGTCTCACGATGACCACGACCATAGGCCGCCTCGTCTGTCTGTGTCTGTGTCTCCTGCGTGTATGGTGGTGGTGGAGTGGCAAGAACTGTCTCCGAGAAATCATAGGTGTTTGCAGCTCGGTCATCGTCGTCGCCGTCGCCGGCAAAGAACGAACCAGCACCAGTAAACATCGGTGACTGGACTGCAGTCATGAACGGTTGCGACTGGCTGCCGACTGCGGTAAAGTAAACCATAGCACATACCGCGTGGTGTCTGGTTCCCACAACTGAGGCAGTTGGGAACAGATCGCTGGTGAGAGGGGCTTCGATATGACCAGGAGCTGATGATGGAACCAAGTAGATCCTCGTGCTCTGCCGGTAACGCTGCAGATACAACCCGAACCTGTCCCAGTCAAAGGCCCGAACTTCATCCCAGAAATTTGTCGGCGCAGTAGTCCATTCGTTGACATAAGGGCTAATGTCGTGAAGCCAAGAATCATGGGACTTGTTTCCTCCTGCTCGACTGTACCTGAGATTGAAATGCACGTTACATGATTAGTTATATTCTAAATGCAGACATGAATGTCAGGAATGTCAGGCTCTTGGCATAGACCGAACTAAAGTAGTATTACTTACTTGTGCACGTGATCTGGTAAGTGTGGAATAACAGGAATGTCAGGCTCTTGGCATAGACCGAACTGTCTCATCACCCTGTGAAGAGCCATCTCCTCAACCGTCACGTCGAACACCAACCTGGCCTTGGTCATCCAATAATGCCGATCTCTAGTGCACATTCCAGAAATCCCATCTGCACATCTGGAGGAAATAGCACGATCGGAGTATGGCTCCCAGATAACTTGATCCTCGTGCAAACTGTCAAACTGCGCCGTGAAGGAGGGGTAGCAGCCTCTCACCTGGCTATGCGCAAACTGTCTCTGTATTTGACAACAAACATTAGCAATAGTATTGAATAGCGAAAAATAAACATTAGTAATTCGCCGATAGAAAATACCTCTCTCCGTGTCCAAACAGATCCCATAGTAGGCAAGTCGCCGATAGAAGGCACGTAAGTCCCAACCATGTCCTCATAACCAAAAGATTTTTCAACGCTGACATAGGGTCGACCAATAGGGAATCTCTCATATGACCAGAGCTGCAACAGTAGAGGACATCCAACAAGACCTGATTTTCTAGACTTCAACTGGCAGGCTTTGCACAGGCCTCTGTACGTAGCCGCTAACACGGCAGAACCAAAACTCCTCTGCACAATGTCCCTCGGGCAACGTGCGTCAGCTATCTCTCGTGCAATACCGATGAGTCGTGCATCGACAGTGGTCACGTGGTTCTCCGTGAACATCGTCTTGCCGAACAACCACATAATGTATGCCTCTAGGGATCGGTCAATCTGTGCCTCTGACAACTGAACATTGGGATATCCTAACGAGGCAATCTGAAACTGGCTCAACCACCTAAAAAGAGGCCCGTGACGATCTTTGCCTAGCACCGTAGTAGTTGGCACAGCAGCCAAAAAACGGCGATGCATCGATGCTAGCCAATCAGGTTCTGGCTCTAAAGGACCTATGGCAGCACCGGCCAGAGGTAATCCTAACAAGTAAGAAACATCCTGTAATGTAGGCGCCATCTCTCCCCAGGGAAAGTGAAACATATGTGTCTCTGGTCTCCATCTATCTACTAAGCAGGTAAGGAGTGACCTGTCGTAAGAGAAGCGTGAAACATGCTTCTTCTGTAACTGCATTGGTTCACCTGCCTCATCCAATTGTGCAAGATCAACCCACTCATCCAATGTACCCTCAACCAGCCGTGCCAAGGGTAGAAGTCCAGCCCAATTTAACCTACACAATAAATAGAATGTAGCTTATAGTTAGTGGCTATCAAAAGGATGTCAAACATAGTAAGTCTTTATACCGACACATACCTATCAACCCATGAAGGGTGTATCATCCAGTTAGACTTTGGGGTGCGAGTGATCACCACGCCTAAGTTCGTGCCCGATTCCATAAGTGCGCCTCGGTGCCCTCTATCGATATTACCATTAAGCAACGGATACGAAGCCATATCTGCAATCACAACATAGTCAAAACATATTACAGAATAAAACATAGTCCGACATATTACAAAATAAAACACAGTCCGACATATTACAAATAAAAACATAGTCCGACATATTACAAATAAAAACATAGTCCGACATATTACAAATAAAAACATAGTCCGACATATTACAAATAAAAACATAGTCCGACATAGGCCGACACATTATATAGCTTGTGATATATTTGTTCCTCGTCCGCCCCTTTGGCCTCGACTGCCACGACCACCACGACCACCTCTTGCTACTGTTGTCGCAGTGGTCGATGTGGAAGCACTCGTCGATGTGGAAGCACCGTCTTTGTTCAGGTCGGGACAATATTTCATCCTATGCCCATAAGCCGCGCATAGCAAACATTGTCTGGTTGCTCCACCAGCTTCAGATTGGTCCATATCGTTTCGGATGCGCTTTACCTTGCGTCTGCCCCTGCTTGTTCGCCGAAGTCCTGGATCCGGGATGTATACTCTCTCACCATCGTTTACCTTGTTGAAATTGCCGACGACCCTAAACCCTGTCATCTCACCTGTCCAGACATTGAGTACTGCCTCTTTTGAATAGTACGGAGACACGAAGGAGATAGCGTCCAACTGAATCTGGCCACAGGCAGCCAATACATGTGAGCAAGGCAGGTGCAACAACTGCGGTTTGTTGCATGTACACTCACAGGTTGGATAAAATTCCGTTCCAATTTTAACCTCATGCGTCTTCACCTCATTTGCAGAACCAAAACCATCAGTAGGAAGCTGAACCTCATACCTCCTTTCCTGATTACCTATGAGTGTGACAGTGTGCTTTTTTGCTTTCTTTATCTTATGAGCCATGTACTCCATGACACGGCTACAATAAGGTGTGTTCTGATTAGCTGCAATATGCTTCTTTGCTAACTCGTGCCTTTCTCTAAAATATCTCAAAGTGCCATGGAATACGCCCTCCACAATAGCTGTCAGTGGCAATGCTCTATTCCCTCTGAGTACAAAGTTGTACACCTCTGCAAGATTGGTTGTCATGTGGCCATACCTAGCTCCATGGGTGTCATGCAGCAAAGACCAATTCACTGGAGGCTCTTTCTCTATCCACTCAGAAAAATTCTTTATTGCCCTGCCCTTCTTTCTCTTCGTATTAGGAGGGTCAATTGCTGGCAAGTCACAAAGACCTACTGGCTCCTCTAGCTCCGCGATGAGTGCTGTTAATTTAACCTGGTCTTTTTCCATTTTCTTCCTAGCAAGGACCTGCTTCTTAGTAAACTCATCTAGTTTTGACCAAATAAATTCGTATTTGCGTTGCTGGTTCTACTTGCATAACTTTTTGAACAAGTTCATCAACCGTTTGTTCTTGAACTGTGAGAAAAAATTTGCACCCAGATGGCGCATGCACCACTGGCTTTGCAAGTCCTTCCAAGGTGTTGGCTCGTCAGCTGTTGGATTACTTAGTGTCTTCACGGCCTTCAATATACCTGGATGTCTGTCATGAATGACACACACGTTTGGTCGGTCCTTCACGATCGCAATTTTAACTTGCCGGAAGAACCATACCCAGCTCGGAAAGTTTTCACCCTCCACAAATGCCATCGCTAGTGGGATGATTTGGTTGTTCCCGTCCACACCAATAGCAGTCAGGATTTGCCCTTTGTACTGACCAGTCAGGAATGTACCATCCACAAACATCACAGGAGGACAATGCCGGAAAGCTTCGATGCACATAGCGAAAGAGAAGAATACTCGCTTCAACACCTTGTGATCTGGTATAATCTCCAACCTCGTGTGTTGTATGTTAACATAAGTGCCGGGATTTCTCTCCTTCAGTATGTCAAGGAGACGGACAACATTATCATATGAGTCGAAGAACGTCCCAAACCTTTCCTCCATAGCCTTCTGCTTAGCCCTCCAAGCCTTCCCATATGGAATGTCATAATTCCATCTGACCTTCACTGCTTTCTGGATATGTTTTGCTTCCATATCTTTCTTCTCAACTATCTCAGTATACATGAGTTGCGCTATGAGAGTTGAAGTCAGGTTTGGATGACGAACCAACAGGTTTTTCCTCACACAATTATGTGGGACCACATTGGTGACAACCCAGTGGATGTTATACTTCGGCACGTGCCCGTGCACCTTCGCAGGACAACCTGTTTCAACACACTTCACGGTATATTTTGTTGGACTCGATATGTGTGTCCGGAAAACCCTCTGCGTAGACATAGCCCACTTTATCACCGCATACTTCAATTTTTTCTTTGTGTCAAACATAGCCCCGATCTGGACTTGGTTCACATTATATTGCCATGGAGTCTCATGGCCATCGTTGACAGTAATGCCGGCGGATATGTCATGATCCCATGCTGAAGGAATGGGTACCTCCACTTCATCCTCGGAATTTTCTGAATCCAGATCCTCCGCAAACCCATCCTCGTCCTCTTCCTCCATCACCCTCTGCATTTCATCGCCTTCCTCATCCCCATCAGCAACACCAGAGCCCGTATCATGACCACTAACATTGTGTGGCACATAATCTGACTCTTTCTCGGCTTGACTAGCATCCACATCCGGTGGCTGTGACCCGGATACATAAATCGCGTTAGCAACTTGACTACCCTCGCCTGGTTCATACCCCATGTTGACTTGTACGAAATTCTCCTCCTTCGCCACTGGTTGCACTAGGGCATATGGGTGGATTCTTCGGTCTTTGGAACGACTTAACAGGGACAACCACTGCTGGCTCCTATCTATCGGCATCAACTCCCACTTGACATTTTTACAGGATTTGGTCCACAATGCATGAATACTGACGGAACAGACTTCAGGATCCAGCCCAAAACTAGTAGTCAACCAGTGCTTCAACTGCCTAATGTCCAGTCTGTCCGGGTCTGAAAGTGTCATGACGCCTTTTTTAAACTCGCTAAGATCAACCCCCAACTCATTATATCGAACATTACCAGGGCCGTAATAAACAGTCAAATTTACGGATTCTGACATTTTCACCTGTGGCAGACATTGCCAGCTTCTCATTATTCGCAACGAACAAATTTATACTAAAATAAACCTACACTAAAATAAACCTACGTACACTAAAAAAACCTACACTAAAAAGAATCTACACTAAAATAAACCTACACTAAATAAACCTATACTAAAATAAACCTACACTAAAATAGACCTACACTAAAAAAAACCTATACTAAAATAAACTAAAATGACTACTAACATAAACTAAATATACTTACACTACCAACACGCACACTAAATGTACACGTACACGTACACTACATAAACTAATTTTACGTACAATAAAAAAACTAACCTAAACTAAAAAAAATCGGTATACCTTCGACGCGTGTGTCCCCTTCTTCTTCCTCTCCACCTTCTTCTTCCTCTCCACCCCACCACCTCCTCACCATCCACACCTCCACCACCCCACCATGGCTCCTCCAAACGAACAAAATACTATACCATGGCACAAAATGAGACCGTACGCCGGTGGAGATGGGTATGATCTATTGTTTCAGCGGATTGAATAGGAAAATGGGTGGAGGATGGAGGAGATCGGAGGGGGGGGCAAATTCGGTTTAGAAAACGAGAGAGGGAGAGGATGAACGAGCAGCGAGGAGGAAGAAGGTCTCGGCCGGTCGGCCTTATCCAGGGGCCTGTCGGCCTCCTGGAGGCCGACAGGTGCCTTTCGGCCTGCCCCGGGCCGACAGCCCGCTTTTCGGCCTGCCCCAGGCCGACAGGCCCCCTTCGGCCTGCCCCAGGCCGACAGGCCCCCCTTCTGCCCACCTGAGGCCAACGGGGTGCTATTTTTGCCTTTTTTCAATTATGACATATGGTTTTCGAATTTGTTCAAAAATATGTAGTACTTTTGAAAAAAAATCGGAGCTTCCCGGGAGGAACAAATCAATGGATGGCCATAACTAGTCTGTTCAAACTCAACTTGTTATGTTCCGAAATACAGTGGTTAGCAGAGTATCAACTTAGCTCCAAACAATCGTTCTATATATAAAATAACATCATGTGACAAGTCACACCATATTAAAATTTTAGACCAAAATTGTAAATTATGCATGGGTTTTAGATATACCAATTATCAATAATTACTGGGAATTCCCTATATGACACATGCTGCGTCAAATTGCTGGTGTATCGCACAAGCGCGAGCAGAGTGGATCGGTCCAATTAACGCTAGCGCAGGTTTAGGAATATTCTATCCATTTTAAGTGTTTTTTTCCTGTTTGTTTCGTCATTGGTTATCCGGTTTTCTTCCTGTTGTTTATTTTTTTTTACTTTTTGTTTATCTTTTTATAAACACTTCATGATTTTTCAAAATATTTGTGATTTCATAAAAAAGTGTACACAATTACAAAACAAATATTGAATTTTTAAAAATGTTTCAAATTTTGTTCCAAGTTTTAAAAAATGTTCACAAATTCAAAAATTATCCGCGTTCCAAATTTTGTTTGGAGTTTCATAAAACGCTCACTGATTCCAAAAATATTCATGTTTTCAATTTTTTATGTGGAGTTTCAAAATATGCCCCCTTTTAAAAAAAATCATCATAGATTCAAATAATGTTCGAGTATTTAAAATTTTCTTCACAAATTTGCAAAAAAATTATGCTTAAAATAAAGTCACCTTTTGTTAAAAAAATATATGTTCTCGTTGGTCATTTGAGAAATAATTCAGATCTACCACGGCCCTTAGTTCTTAATTTTTCGCGCTCCCTGTTAGTCTGTAACGCTGATAACCCCTGGTGGCTAGGAACGCGCATTAGCAGCAGGACATCTCATCTTCGATCCCTTGCGTGTGCACTAGTTTTGGTAATTTCTTTACTGTTTTTGCTACAGTATACTGGCTGATGGGCCGGCTCAGTCGGACTCGCCTGTGTGCCAGCCCTGCAATTCGCTGGCGAGCGGCACATAGGAGTTCCTTATTTACAGTAATCTTAAAAGTGGATGCGTATGGGGTTGGCCCATATCTCAGAATGGAAAGTCATCTGTTGGCTGTGTCATTGACATTGGAAATTGTCCATATGAATTCTGGCAGCCATTTATGGTTACTTGTGAGCCCAGTTGGAATTTATTGAAAGTCCTAACTACGCGAAAAAGCATAAAGTTCCAATTTTTGTGTAAATGATCCCCATAATCATGCATTCTGAGATTTTATTTTACCTGATGGATGTACTGCCTCAAATCCCGAACACAGTGACAATAGTCCGTCGGATACAACACACACATAGCAACTCGGGGTTACAAACAAGAGGAAACAAAGAATGTCAGTATATAATTTAGCTGCATCAGTGAATTACTTACTGTGAAAATTCATTTTTCCCAGCTTTATTAGTGGTTGGACTTTGGCTCCGTTGTTTACTAGTTGGGCCAGGGATCTAAATTTAAATTCAGCGATTCATTTAGATGTTGCAGTTGAGCATACATCCACACCGCTCACACACACGGTTTAGCCAACAGCTGAACCTGTGTTGTTTGAAAGCGAAAGATATTGTTCTAAAAAAAGAAAATGTTTAATTGCTGGACTCAATATATGTTTTTCACTTGCTGGGCATGTAGTACTACTTCATCCATCTAGGCTTACACGAGTCGCGGCCGAAATTTGAGTCTAATTTCGAAAAAATGTTCTTATTCTTAAACTTTTTCTACACAAATACGAAAATTTTCAAATTTATGTTCGTATTTTTCTGAGTTTTTTCAAATACTAAATTTGTTAGTGTTTTTCAAAAAATGTTTGAAAAATTAAAAAATGTTCCTGTTCAAAATTTTGATCGCTCTTTTTAAAAAATGTTCATGTTTTGACATTCTGAGTAATTTTTAAATACATGAATTTATTTATTTTCAAATTTCTGTACTATTTTTTAAATATGAATATTTGTATTTTATATATATTTGAAACGAACAAATATTCATATTTAAAAAAAAGCTAACCAATTCCCACTCTAGGTAACATGTAATCAGTTACAAATGAATTTCAATCCAAGACTTTATTTTCTGTGCCTTTGCTGGTTTTGCTCTAATGATGGCTTTATTCAGTCCTTCCTGAAGTTGATGTATCCATGTCTGATGGGATGGGTTGATGCCTTTGAAGATTTTATCATTTCTGCCCAACCAGATGCCCCAACAACCTGCAATGACTATATCCATAGCCAATACCTGAGGGAGTTGAGCGACCATGAGTCTGATTTCATCATATTGTGAGATACCACTCATTTTGTTAGGAGCTATCAGTTGCCAGCAGTCTAAGGCAAAGGTGCAATCCCAAAAAAGATGCATGAGAGTTTCCTCCTGTTGCTCAGAACATAAAGCACATGTGTAGTTAGGCAGATGCATTGACTTTCTATGCAGCAGGTTTCTAGTGTTCACCCTGTCATACATGAGTAGCAACATGAAGATTGTGTGCCTGAGTTGAGCAGCACTGCTCCAGATCCCTTTAAAAATAGGATGTGCATTGCTGGGTCCCATCATTGCCTTGTACATTTTGATACAGGAGTAGTTGGTAGATTTTTTTTTTTGAAAAGGAGGAAGACCCCTGGCCTCTGCATCTGGGCGATGCATGCAGCCACTTTATTAATTATTCTCAAAAGACCTTACAAGGACATACAACAGTAAGTCTGAAGCCACCGTCTAGGCAACATCTGTCGCTACTCCTATCCAGTTGATGTAGGAATGCTGATAGTCTGGGCCTAATACCCAGACCTCGCAGCCAAGCCTAGTAGATGTCCATGGGAATTTCCAAGAATCTGGAGTAGATTGGTTGCCAATACCTTGGAGGGTGATAGTGAGCATCTGAAATTGCTGGTGAGCTTGTGAGGTGAGTGGCCTATGGAAAAGATTTTCCAGGTTGTTGAGTGCAAGGACATGTTGCAGAGAGCAATCAGGTGTAGTGCAGAAAGAATATAACTCAAGGTAAAGCAAAATGGTGCTCTTTTCTTGCCATTTATCTGTCCAAAAATTGATGGAGGTTCCATTGCCAGGTGTACATTTTGCATAGGTTTTGTAGGTGGTCATTAGTTTCAGAACATCTCTCCACTAGAATGAACCCACAACTTTCTCACTTGGAGCATTAGAAGTGTAATAGGTATCCCAAATAACATTCACCCAAGGAGTGTCCACTTTATTAAGAAATTTATGCAGGTATTTCATCAGAAGAGCATGGTTGTGTGTAGTACTATTTAACACCTAGCAAAACTCCTATACACATATTGTTCAAAAAACTTGGACAGAATTATCCAAAACATTATAGTTGCAAAATCACAATGAGATGAAGATATACACAACTAGCTGCAAATGTTACAAACTGCATTTGTGAAAGCCGGGCTATCTTTTTCTTGAATATTCTCTCCATTAAAAAGAAAAAGAACAGAGTCATAGATGCCGATGGTAATTGGCTGCAAAACCTCTTTGATCGCATCCACTAGTTGATTGGGTTCGTGGATATATACATGCTCATTATGTTTTTGTGCCATGGATGATTTTATCTCCTGTTTCCTGATGATTTACCGCCATGTGCCGTGTGATTAAATATATGGATATTCCGCAAAAAAATAAGAATATATGGATAGGGCTTATGACAAGGCCGAACCCACCCGACTGCATGGGCGAGGAGGCGGTGACCAAATTCGAGCCCAAGACGGTGGCATGTAGGTTCAGCCAGCTTTCGTCTCTACTGCCACCGGCGACCACAACCTCGAGTTCAACTGCGGTGGTAAGAAGACGGTGACCCTTTCTTCCTTTCTTGCTTGCAGCCATTGGATTAGTTTGGTTTGGGATTTCCATTTTTCTGTGCTGCTCACTGCTCAGGGATGGATGGACGTTGTACCCGCTTGAACTAGTAATATAACTTGATGGAGTCGTAGGTAGGAAAAGGCAGAGCACTTTTTTTGGTTTCAGAGATTTCGATTGCATCTACAGTTTTGTTTCAATTTGAATATTATTCTCTGCTCTATCCTGCTCTGCTTTAGCCTGCCCAGTTCTAACTATTCTGGTTGTAAGTTAAGACTGTGATGTTTGTTGTTTTCCTTGCTGTTTACCTGCTAAGAGATTTCTCAAAAAAAAAAACCTGCAACGAGGGATTGTAGTCCTCCTCCTTGTAGCTGTAGCTTTCCTCTAGTGCCGAGAAACAATAGACAGACTTCAACATTATAATTCATGGAAACCTTTTGATGTATGCAAATGACGACACTCACAAATTTACCATCTCAGCACCTATCTATTTACGAGATTGCTGTATTTTTGTTTTTAATCGAGTATACAAACAATATCATTCATGTGTTACAAACTGCATTTGTGAAAGCTGGGCTATCTTTTTTTTCTGTATACAATATATATAATTCTCGTGTTACAAAGTAGTATTATGCTTGTAGAAGATGCTGGTTATTTTTGTAAAGAAATAGCAAAGACACAAGTTGTGTCTATAATTTTATGTCTCAATCGGAATCGACTGTTATATACTCCACCGCTGGACTAATTGGACTCGGTTATGGACTCCACCGCTGGACTACTAACTATTTCTACACGTCGATCGTCGACTTTCTTTGTCTTTCACGCACACTGCCTGCGTCTAGTTAATAGTAATACAGCCGCCGCTGCATCTCATCATCGTCGACCATGGACACGACCCACGGCTTGCCGTACGACCTCCTTCTCGACATCCTGCACCGCCTGCCAAACCGCAAGCTCGCCGAGTCACGGCGCGTCTGCCACGCGTGGCGTGCCGCCATCGATGACAGCGGACTCCTCCTCACTCGCTTTCACCGCATCTTCCCGCCCACCGCCTTCCCCGGCATCTTCACTAGCAACTATGAATGCCACGACAGGTCTTCCTTCTTCGCACAACTTCCGGTATCCTCTCTTCGAGCACGACTGGGTCTATGTGGTGGACCATTGCAACGGCCTCCTGCTCCTTCATAGGGAACCTAGCTTCTACTGCGTGTGCAACCCCGCGACCATACGATGTGCCCGCCTACGGCATCCGCCGGCGTGGCTGCACGGCAACAGAGGCTTGTTCCTCGCTTTCGACCCGGCCGTGTCACGACACCATGAGGTGTTCATGTTTCCGCAAAACATGGCCCAGCTACGACCCGAAAAAGAGATCATACGACATGCCGAAACACAACAGCCATGGACCGAGATCTCGTTGGAGCAACTACACTGGTGTAATTTCTTTGAGGAAGAGCAACCATCTGAAGAAGAACAAGGCGAAGGCAAAGTTCAACAACTAGAGCAACCACAAGAGCTACATGTTGATGAGCCGGGAGTCGAGGAGACCAAAGATGAGGTGTTGTCTTTACTGGTGTTCTCATCACGAACTAGCGAGTGGGAGAGTCGAGAGTTTTTGCCCAGGCATTGTGCACCCAAGCACATCTGCGACATTCTAACTTCATCACGGTACGAAAACTATGAGCATATATGGAAATCAGCCGAGTACTGGCAAGGGTCGCTCTACGTGCATTGCCATAACAACGTCCTTATGATCCTACGTACCTCGCAAATGACATACGATATGATCCGGATACCCTATAATGAGGAAGTGATGTCTGAATTCCCTACCAGTTCCGTCTTAGCAAGCTATGAGAAAGGGATTCACTACGTGGCACTCAGAAACAAGTTCCTACTCCAGGTATGGACACTGAATGATCCAGTTGATGGTCAGCTAGGGTAGACGATGATGTACGAGGCCAACCTTAGCCCTTACAATCATCAGATAAAGCACTCATCGCTATCTATGAAATCGATGGTGCAATGGAAGGTGTTTGAAAGCGGGAAAGCTAAAGTCAGCTTATTTCAACCTCTTAGCTTCGAAGAAGAAGAAGAAGAAGAAGAAAACGATCATGAAAAAGATGATGATGATGATTATGGAGATGAAGAAAGTGGAAAGGATTCTGACTACTCCTGGAACTCGGACGAGGACAACTTCTTTGACGTAGACAAAAGTGCCATCGACTTGGACTCGATAGGATACGAGTCCTGCTGGATCATGGGACTACATCCACACAAGGATGCGCTCCTCCTTTGTATCAATGACATTGCCACGGCGTACCATCTTAGCACCTCCAGAATGCAATACTTGGGCCGAGAACTTGTTAAAGAACCCGGACCATACAACGGCATCAAGCGTGCGTTTCCTTACCGTCCATGTTACGTGGACGCGCTTCCGACAACGAAGATGCCATGAAACGGAATGTAGAGCGCAGTTCCTACGTGGCTCCATCACACCACTGGACCATCTAGACAAGTTTTTTTCTTCCTTTTCTTCAGGAACACCCAAAGGAGTTGTGTCAGAGGCCTTTGTAAAGTGAGTTTGCATGGGTATACCATCGTCAACTTGGACGTAGAATCTTGTTTGCAAAATCTAATTTTCCTCTTTTTTCTTCATATTTCTCCCTTTTGTTTATTCTTCATATTTCTCTTGCTGGAATGGTGGATGGAAAGGTAGATTCACCCTTAGACAGCTTAAAACTATTTTTTCTTCTTCTTTTGAGTACAGAGCGTCCTGTGTTTGCTAGTGTATGACTTGCATAATTTTGTATGTCTCCGAAGTGATGCACAACTGTTAAACCGCAGCGTATGACTTGCATAACTGACCCACTACGGACTTGATCGAATAAAAGATTGATTGATTATTCCAATCCCGTCTTTTCCCTACCCTAGCGGTCGCCACGAGCCAAGCGACTAGGGAGGCGATCTTCTTCCACCGATCTCAACCGGCCAGGACGCTGGCCCTCTCTCCCTCCGGCTGCTGTTCCAGCGGCAAGTGGGAGGGGGACCCCGTTCCTCCGGTATGTAGTTAGAGTTTCGATTTGTAGGTCGTGGCGCGCCGCTGGGGGTGGTGGGAGCGGCGCCCGGACGAATAAATCTGCCCCACCTTCACTCCCACACCGGTGGTGTCCTTCATGGCGGCGTCTCGGAGTTCATGGCATCGTGTGTTTGCCGATCCTTCAGATCGGTGGCATTAGTGTTCATGGATGGTGTCAGCGAGGTGGCGGCGGCGACTCCATCAGGTGTGTCTCTTCGTCTACTCCATCCACGTTGCTGCGGCATTGTCTCCAACGTCATGGTGGAGCAGGGAGGTTTTGTCGTCCACGAGTACGCGCAAACAGTTGTCTACGCAACTGATGGCTGGAAGATGGTGCATCTTGTCATGGGTTTGTGGTTGGTGGCTGACAGTTCTGGTTTCCTCCTCCGACGTCGTCGTTGTGTGGGGGTGTCAGATCTGGAGTTCGATGGCGTGTCCGGGTACATGTTGCTCCAGTTTGATTCTTTCAACGACAATGGTTTTGCTTCTGGCAAACTTATTTGGAGGTCCGTAAAGCTGCAGATCAACGATGGAGCCGCATCGATCTCGGATGTAGAGGTGGTCCGTCTTCTTTTCCTTTGATGGCCGCTTCGGTGGGGTCGAAGGAGAGGGATAAGCGATGGTATTTTGCGTAGGATTATCCTACCTTTTAAGTCTTGTAAGGTTGGTGTTTACATGCCTTGTAACTTGATCTTATTTTATAAACGAGACACATATTACTACGCAAAAAAAGACTGAACGACTGATTTTCTCCTAAAATGTAGACAATTAAAACACTTTGTTCGACAGCAAGAGCAGCATGCCCACATGATGGCGCTTGAAGAGCCAAAAGATGATGTGTTGTGTCTTTACTGGTGTTTTCCTCCCAGACTAACCACTGGGAGAGTCGAGAGTTTGTGCCGAGGAATTGCGCTCCCGAGCATCTCAGCGACGTATTGCCTGTGTCAGACTACAAAGACCACACGATTAGAGCATCTACAGCCGGACCCCTCATACTCTTCTCAAACGCCCGAGCAGCCCGCCCGGTCACTGACCGGTCACGAAAAAACGATCCAGACGGACCCCTCATATCCATCTCAAACGTCCGGACTGACCGGCACCCCTCATATCCATCTCAAATATGAGGACGATATGAGGGGTCGTGGACGCGGCCGGGCACGCCCGGTCAGTCCGCCACGTAGAACGCAACCCCACCCCGGACCACCTTTTCTCTTTCTTTATTCATTCTTTTCTTTCTCTCTCTTCTTCACCAATCACGTGCAAGTGACCGGACATATGAGGAAAAATATGAGAGATACGGCTGCACGGACGAAAAAATAGTGGTTCAAAACGGACACGCCCGGTCGGGCGTGTCCGTGGGCGTTTGAGGGGCCAGATTTGCAAGTCGTGGCTGAAGATGCTCTTATATGGAAATCAGCTAAGTATTGGCGAGGATTGCTCTATGTGCATTGCCACAACAACATCCTTATGATCGTATTGCCACAACAACATCCTTATGATCGTGCGCAACTCACAAGAGATGTACGATATGGTCTAGCTGCCAGGGAAACCCTGCAACAAGGAAGAAGTCACCTTCCAGCGGGGCCTTCCCATTAAGTCCATCCTAGCAAGTTATGAGAAAGGGATCTACTACGTGGCAATCGATATGTTCCAGCTCCAGATATGGATATTGTTAGAACCAACTAATGGCATATAGCATGGACATTTTTTTCGAAACGGAGGCATAAAATTTGCCTCATCTATTAAATAAGAGGAGAATAGAGTTTAGAGTTTTACATAACACCCCTTATAAACGGCATGACAATTACTCGCAAAAAATTATAGACCCAAGTCTTTTTGCGCCGGCAGTAACCCAAAGCTTTGCTTCTTCAAGAATGTATGCAAGGAGAACCGGCGGTGGTGCAAACTTTTGACGAAATACTCTAGCATTTCGTTCGTTCCAGACGGTCCATGAGATGAGCATGGTGAGGGAGGTCATGGCCTGCCAATTTGGGCTCCGGTTGTCGGTTCGTTTGTCCCACCACTCGTTGATGGATTCATCAAGATGCCACTCGGAGATGTTGATGTGAGTTAGCCCAAGCTTCTCGATGATAGCTCTCCACAGCCTAAGCATGTAACGACACTTGAAGAAGAGGTGAGGCCCCGTTTCTTGTTCTCTCTTGCATAGCTGGCAAAGGCCACAATTTGCCCAATCGCGCCTCTCCAACCGGTCAGCCGTCCAATTACGGTCTTGTAGAGCTAACCAAGCGAAGAATTTAACCTTGGGGTGGGGGGGGGGGGCAAGCCTTCCAAACCATGCGGTCCATGGACGAGAGAGTCAAACCAAGGAACTGAGCCTTGTACGCGGTGGCCGCCGACTAGACCCCATCATTCGCGTGCTTCCAAATGATATCATCTTTGGCTTGCCCATCAAGGTGGAAGTCATGAACAAGCATCCAAAGAGTGAAAAACTCGCGAATGTGGCCAATGGTGACAGCGGTGTTGGGATTTATTTTGAGAATCCAAGCTGTTAGAGCATATTTATCCATATGTGGTTTTGGTAATTGTTGACAATCCCTATGGACTAATGGTTGCTGAGGGAGTCCTGGACTAAGGGGTCCTCGGGCTGCTGGCCTGTCTCTCGATAGGCCGGCTTGGTGGGCCGCACTTTGACTGTCATGGGAAGGGCCGGACACATCGAGACCCTGTGTTTTAGAAGGAAGTCCCGAAGGCGCATCGTGCACTCCAAGTCAAGATGAGGGAATCGACGTCTCCATTCTCGACAGGAGTCCTGTCATGTGTAAACCCAGGTACCCCCCGGTGTCTATATAAACCGGGAGGGTTTTCGAATGTAGGGATAGAGAAACTCATCTAGGGTTTTAGGTAGTCGATCTCGAGGTAGATCAACTCTGCAACCTTCATACCATCAATATAATCCAGCAGGACTTAGGGTTTTACCTTCATAGGAGGGCCCAAACCTGGATAAACATCGTCTCCTTCGTCCCCTTGTTACCATCGATCCTAGACTCACAGCTCGGGACCCCCTACCCGAGATCCGCCGGTTTTGACACCGACAGTTGCCTTGAGTTATATTCGAAGGATTTGTTCATAGACACTTCTTGAAGTACATGTGTTGGTTTCAAGGATTTTATATGGTGACCAAGGTGGTATGTAAGGTTTTATCCAAAGATTGGTCATGAGAGAGTTGAGGTTATTGCAAGCATGTCTTGAAGAAGAAGATTGTGTGAACATTCATGTTTACCTTCAAGACATCATCATTGTTGAAGAGAAAAGATAAGACACAAGGTTGATCAAGACTAAGGCAAAGAATGATTCAAGTTGATCAACACACAAAGCGTAGAAGATGTACCAAGTGGGATCAAGTGATCACCTGGTATGGTAAGCATTGTCCATTACGCTTTGTGTACTAACCCATGTTCCTTGTGAGTGTTCCTTGTGGGGTTAGGTATGGTCACATGGGCGTGCATCAATAGGAAGATGACATCAAGTGGTGATCGTCATCAAAGGTTGCGGTGTGCAAGTTCAAGTGAAGCATCACAGAGAGATCATGCTTGAAGCTTGCCATCCATTGTGGTGACAATGGACTTGTGAATATGTGCCAAAGAGTGGCTCACCCATAGTGGAGTATGGGGGAGCAATCAACTAGTCTTCATCGAGACAACGCAATCAAGAAAGGTGGTCCATCTTGAAGAGGACAAGATCATCATCATGTAGCTCAAGTGGACTATGCGCAAGGCAAAGGTTTGACCTTGATAGGGTTTTCTATTTTACCGGTCTCATGGTGGTAGTTGGGAGACCGGGTTATAGGATCGATAGCCGTACTATCAAGGGGGGCTCTCAAGTGAGTAGCTTGATCGTATCGTTCGTTGAGAGCTCAAACCATTGCATTCTTGGCATCATCATCTTTCTTGGTTCTTGGTTGGCTTTTCTCTTTGTGGGTTCTTGAGCTTATGGTCAGCTTCATGACAAGCTCAAGTTCATCGAAAATGGAGTCCATATGCATCTTCTATGATGTTTTCGATGCTGGAGTTTTTGCCGGTTCTTCATTCATAGAGGTTTCACATCTCTATACCATTGGCATTTTCATACTGCCTCTTCTTAGGATAACAAGTGGCTGTTTGGATAGTACTTGTCGTGTGCTATCGAACAAGCTTGAGTTTGCTCAATTCGGAGCTCGTATGCAAAACTTATGGCAGTTTTAGTGCCAGAGTTGTTTTTCTCTGAACAGGCAGTAGTACCGCTCGGTACCACGGTAGTACCACTTGGGTGGTACTTCCGCTATATACTACCGCTGCTACTTCCGCTTATATTTTGTTCTCTGGTCAGGGTGGTTTTCTGGACAGTAGTAGTGGGCGGTAGTAGGGCGGTAGTACCGCCCGCGTGGTACTATACCGCTCTCTAGTACCGCTGCTACTGCCGCTTATTTCTGGGGTTTGGCGTCTTACTGCATCCGAGCGGAAGTACCGCTGGGTAGGGCGGTTGTACCGCTCCGGCGGAACTACCGCCTCGAGTTTTCTGTTGTTTTGCATGCTTTCCTTGGAACTACCGTGCTAAGCGGTAGTACCGCTTGTGCACGACCTGTGCACATAACGGTTGGATTTGGGGGGCCCTATAAAAGGGGGTCTTCTTCCCCATTGCTCCCTAACTCTTGAGCTCATGTTCTTCCCCCATTGTTGACCTTCTTCGAGCTTGCTAACTCTCAATCCCTCCAATGATTCTTGCTAGTTCTTGAGGGAAAAGAGAGAGGAGATCTAGATCCACATTTCCACCAATCACTTTCTCCTCTATGTGAGGGGAACCCCTTGGATCTAGAGTTTGGAGTTCTTCGTATTCTTCTTCGTTCTTTCTCTCATTTCCTCCATAGCATTAGTTGTTGTGGTGGGATTTGGGAGAGAAGGACTTGGGCACTCCGTGTGCCCTTGCCATTGCATTTGGTGCATAGGTTTGAGTTCTCCACGGTGATACGTGGAAGTGAAGTTTGAGAAGCTTATTACTCTTGGGTGTTTGAGCACCCTAGAGCTTGTTCCTCTTGGGTGCCTTGGCGCCCTAGACGGTTGGTGGTGCCTAGGAGCTCAATCATTGTGGTGTAAAGCTCCGGGCAAGCGTCGGGGTCTCCAATTAGGTTGTGGAGATTGTCCCGAGAAATTTGTACGGGTACCGGTGTCCGCCCCCAAGGGTTGCCAAAGTGTACGGGTACCGTGACCGCCCACCAAGGGTTGCCATTTGTACGGGTTCGGTGACTAGTCTTTCAATCCTCACAGCAGGATTCCCGATTAACATCCTTTATTTTACACGTTATCATGTCAACTTTTATAAGATGGGTGGATGTATATCCAAAAATATATACTGCTACAAACGAAAGGGTAAACACTCCTACAAAGGTGAACGCACAAAACACGTGAACACAAACACACCATGAAAAGGGGTCGACTATCTGTCAGCCATCTTTACACCAATTTTTAAGGGGATGGGCTAAGAATCAAAGTGGGTTATACAGAGTAGAAAAAGAAAAACTTATTCAACTCATCAATGACTTTGACTTGAAAGCTGAAATAGCACCGCTTAATAGTGCTGATCGGAGTAGTAAATATGAGACCGAGGAGAAGCTTCGTACGTTACTTCGAGAGGAAGAGATTAAGTGGGCACTAAGAGCCAAAGTGTCTACGGTCGTCCAAGGTGACGATAACACACAATTCTTCCACATGATAGCTAATGGCAAATGCAGAAACAAAAAAATTCTACAACTTGAACAGGATGAGGGCACAATTGCTCGGCATGAGAACCCCAAATTGTATATCTCAGATTTCTATAAAAGATTATTTGGAGCCCGAGAAGCTAATTCTGTATCGCTAGATGAAAGCGTAACAGAAGATATTCCTCGGCTCAATGATGATGAGAATGAGGTGCTTTCGGCTCCATTTACCGAGAAAGAGGTGTTTGAAGCAATCATGCAAATGAAACAAAATAAGGCTCCTGGACCAGATGGGTTCCCAGCGGAGTTTTATAAATGGTGTTGGCATATTATCAAAGGCGACCTTATGTCCATGTTCCAGGATCTATTTAACGGGCAGTTACAGCTATTTCACTTAAACTTTGGCACAATCACATTATTACCAAAGAAGGAAGGGGCCATACGCATTGAGCAATTTAGACCGATATGTTTGCTCAATGTGAGTTTCAAGATTTTTACGAAGGTCGCAACGAATAGGCTGGCGTAGATAGCACATTCGGTTGTACAACACACACAAACAACTTTCATGCCCGGTAGACACATCCTAGAAGGGGTTGTGGTACTACATGAGACACTACATGAAATTCACTCTAAGAAACTAGATGGAGTAATTTTTAAGGTGGATTTCGAAAAAGCCTATGACAAAGTAAAATGGCCTTTCCTACAACAAGCCCTACGAATGAAAGGGTTCAATGAAGCCTGGAGGGCACAAGTGGATACCTTTATTCAGAAGGGTAGTGTGGGGATTAAGATGAATGATGACATGGGTCATTACTTCCAAACATACAAAGGATTAAGACAGGGAGATTCGATGTCCCCAATTTTATTCAACATAGTGGCTGATATGTTGGCAGTTCTCATAGGGCGAGCTAAGGAGAACGATCTTATCGGGGGATTGGTTCCACATTTGGTGGATGGAGGGGTGTCCATCCTACAATATGCGGACGACACAATCATTTTTATGGAACATGACATCGCCAAAGCTAGAAATATGAAGTTAATACTTTGCTTTTTTGAACAACTCTCGGGACTAAAGATAAATTTTAAGAAGAGCGAATTGTTCTGCTTTGGGCAAGCTAAGGAAGAACAAGAAGCATACAACCAACTATTCGGTTGTGAGATGGGCTCTTTACCGTTTAGTTACTTGGGTGTTCCTATCCATCACCGCAAACTAACAAATAAGGAATGGAAATGCATAGAGAATCGGTTTGAAAAAAGACTAAGTTGCTGGAAGGGCAAACTAATGTCATACGGGGGCCGGCTAGTGCTTATCAACTCAGTGTTGACAAGCCTACCGATGTTTCTCCTGTCCTTTTTTGAGGTACCACTAGGGGTACGGAAAAGACTTGACTTTTACCGATCTAGATTTTTTTGGCAAAGTGATGAGAGTAAGAATAAATACAGACTTGCAAAATGGGACATGATGTGTAGACCGAAAGAACAGGGCGGGTTAGGGATAGAAAATTTACAGATTAAAAACATTTGCCTGTTAAGCAAATGGATTTATAGATTGTCGGTGGAGACAGAAGGTACGTGGGTACAAATTTTATGTAATAAGTACCTACAAACCAAAACTCTGGCTCAAGTTACAGTGAAACAGTCGGATTCACCATTCTGGAAAGGCTTAATGAAGACAAAATAAGCCTTCTTTCACAGGGTGAAGTTTCACGTGTAGGCAATGGTAACACGACCAGATTTTGGGAAGATACGTGGTTAGGAGAGACACCACTATCTACGTAGTATCCGGTATTATATAATATTGTGCAACGTAAGGAGGCTTATGTTGCTACAATTCTGCAGACAACACCTCTTAATATTCAATTTAGGAGGTCCCTGGTAGGAGAGCGATGGAATTTGTGGCTCCATTTGGTACGTAGGTTGATGGATGTACGACTTTCTGACCAACCAGACACTATTCAGTGGAAATTAACTACAAGTGGTAGTATTACAGTGAAATCAATGTATGCACACCTTATTAATACCGGACCAATTCCTACCTCTTCACACATTTGGAAAATTAAAGTACCGCTGAAAATCAAGATTTTCATATGGTTTGTTTATAAAGGAGTAATACTCACAAAAGATAACTTGCTTAAAAGAAGATGGGTGGGTAATCCTAGATGTTGTTTTTGTGACAACAATGAATCAATCAAACACCTCTTTCTCGAATGTCCTTTGGCTAGACTTTTATGGTGTACTATTCATATAGCTTTCAATATAAACACTCCATTAAGTATGAACATGTCATTTGGGACGTGGCTTAATGGAGTGGAAGCCAACACAGCTAAGCACATTCGGATAGAAGCATGTGCATTGTTATGGCTATATGGAATAGTAGGAATGATATGATTTTTAACATCAAAAACTTCACTAATTTCTTGCAGGTCATATACAGAGCAACCTCTTGGATCCGTACGTGGTCGTTCCTCACGCCTGCGGAGTCCAGGGAGCGTTTAGTTACTGGGTGCAAACGGTGAGAGACGGCAGCGCGGGCTATCTTCAACCGATAGCTAGGTGTATAGGCATCATAGTCTGAGATTGATATGGCCAAGGGTGGCATGTAATTTTCGCTTTATTTCGAGCCTTTGTGCTTCAGCTGAACCTTGCACTTTGTTTTAACTCGATTGCTTAAATAAAATGGCTGCATGGCCTCTGCATCATCCGTCTGGTTGAGATCCAATGTTCGAAACTCTTTCTTTCACCTCCAATTGCCTTCCTCCCTTCAACCTGACGGAACTCCATCCAACACTGGCTGAACTGCCGGCCCTCACTCGCCACGACCGGCGGTGCTATTGTACGTGCCACGCCGATTCCTTGGCCAATCCACCATCGCCCCGACCGACCATCCCTCTAAATACGTCCCTTCCCGACATCAGTGAACCCTCCACCCCTGCCCCTGCATCCATCAAGGTTCTGCGTCTCTCACCTGCGACCTCATTTTCCGCTCGTTTCTGACTCAGGCTCGCCGGCGGTGCCGTGATGCACCGCTCGTTCTAGAATCGACGAAAAATTTCACGCTTTCAGAAGAATAGCAAACATGACAAGTAAAGGCTTGCCGTTACCTTCGATTGACGCAAAGGGAAAAAGTGCAACATCTTTTTCCAAACGCAAAGACATAATATGCTTTAGAAAACTCAATATGTGAGAGTCAGGCTTGGTTATTTTCTCCAAAATTTGTGGGAAAAAGAAATTTGTAATATCTACTCGTGTGCGAAGTCAATTTCAGATGCCATTGTTAAACAATGACAAGCCACGTGTGATACGTACGTATATACATTTTTTAGACTCCACTACAAACCTGTCATAAGATTTTTGACCAAGACAGATTATGTTCTCCGAAAATGACAAGTTTAGTTATTGAGCATGACAAATCTGTCTTAATTCTTTTTTTTGTCAGAAAATTATTTTTTGCCTAAAAACTAAAAACATACGGAGACACTAAAAATCAAACGTCAAATTTTTAGGCATGACAAATCCGACATTTTTTATGATAATTTATATTGACACAGTGATGACAAATTTAATTTACAAGCATGATAAAAACTGCATGAATCACTACATACTGTGTAGATCCGATAATAATTTAGAAGAAGCTAATTGAGGAAGATGCACCAAAAAAGAAGAAAAGTAACAATGCCGTCTCTACCTAATAATAATAAAGCAGGGATAACTTCTGGTCGTACGTCATAAAATTGCCCCGAAAGTTGCCCTAAATTACCCACTATGCCACCTATAAGTGAAGAAAACGGTTCGTTTATTTAAAACGCCGCCAGACTTGGTTCTTATATGGTGATACACTATTATTTCACTAGCACATGAGTAGCCCACTGGCTAAGCCCCTGATGTTCCGCCCGTGAGACCGCGGTTCGATCCCCAGGTCGGCTCATTTTTCTCTCCCAGGTCGTGACGCCCCTTTTTTTTTCCTTTATCATTTCTGTATATGTTTTCCTTCTTTAAATTAATACAGGATTTGCAAAACAAATCCAAATTTTCAAAAGTTGCGAGTTTTTAAAATATATATCGAGATATGGTAAAATATTAACGATTTCAGAAAACTGCTCGCATATTATAAAAAAATCCATGATTTCAGAAACATGTTAGTGAAATAAAATGTTTATGATTTTGGAAAAAAGATCATGTATTCAAAAAATATTCGGTAATTTGAAAAAAATGTCCATCAATTTTTCGAAAATGTTCACAAAAATCAAAACGGATTTTTTATTTTTATCTCATCTGCATAAACAGATTGTTTTTCTCCCGTTGTAACGCACGGGCATTTGTGCTAGTATTAATAATACACAATCTTTCGTTCATGTCGAGATTAATCAAGCTGCCGTCGGACGAAAAAAAGGATCTCGCATGCAGCGCTTTCCAAATTCCTTATCGTACTTGTATGTCACGGAACCTACTGTTAATTGGACTCGGTTACGAACTCTCCAACTACCATCGAGACTACTATTTCAACGACATCGATCTTCTTCTTTCCTTGTCTTCCACGCGTATTGCTTCAAGTTTTCTCAGATCCGGCAAACATCTCATCATCATCAACATCGATGGACACGGCCACCCACGGGGACAACCATGGCGTCCTGCCATACGATCTGCTCCTCGACGTCCTGCACCGCCTGGAAAACCGAGAGCTCGCCGAGTCCCGGCGGGTCTGCCGCGCGTGGCGCGCTGCCGTCGACGACAACAGTGTCCTCCTCGCCCGCTTCCACCGCATCTTCCCGCCACGCGCCTTCCCCGGCGTCTTCCTCAGCAACACCTTCTTTGCCCCCGCTGAGTCACCCTTCCGTAAGCCGTCGCCGCCCGAGGAGGACAACTTCCGGTATCCTCACTTTGATCACGGTTGGGCCATCACGGTGGACCACTGCAACGGCCTCCTCCTCCTTCGCCGCGGCGCCGATCTATATGTGTGCAACCCGGCGACGATACGATGCGCCCGCTTACCGTCCCCACCGACCAAGTCGAGGTATGTGAAAGGTGTGTTCCTCGCTTTCGACCCAGCCATGTCACGGCACCACGAGGTGTTCCTATTCCCGCAGACAATGGCGCAGCTGCGCCCGGCCCAACCGCGAGTCGAAGTACAACAATCATGGGAGGAGATCTCCATGGAGCAGCTACGAGTCTTTAATAATTTTTATGAAGAAGATCCACCTTATGAAGAAGAAGAAGAAGAAGAAAAAGAAGAAGAACAATGTGAAGTTGAACAAGAGCCAACGGAGGTAGAGGAACCCAAAGATGAGGTGTTGTCTTTGGTGGTGTTCTCGTCACGAACCGACAAGTGGGAGAGACGAGAATTTGTGCCTGGCCGCTGCGATCATAGGAACCTCCGTGACGACGTCTTACCCGTGTTTTCACGGAGCCCAAGCTTGGATCGTATATGGATATCATCCCAGTACTGGAGGGGCTCGCTCTACGTGCAATGCTACAATAACATCCTTATGATCCTACGTACCTCACAAGCGATGTACGATATGATTCAGCTACCCTGTAATAACATGGAAGAGCACAAATGGTTTCATGTCGACCTCCGTTCGCTTTTAGCAAGCTATGAGAAAGGGATCCACTACGTGGCAATCAAAAACAAGTTCCAGCTTCAAGTATGGACACTGAATGAACCAGGCGATGGGCAGTTAGGGTGGACAATGATGCACAAGGCGGACCTTAGTGCGTACTGTCATCATATTGATATACAATATTCATCACAATCTCTGAAGTCGATGGTGCAATGGAAGGTGTTTAATAAAATAACAAAAGAAAAGGTCAGTTTGTTTGAACCTCTTAGTCCCACCAAACAAAGCATTCTCGATCAGAGCTTTGGCCCAAGCGACAGTGACGGCGACGAGGAGAAAGAAGAAGAAGACAAAAGCGAAGAGGATTCCGAGTACTCTTGGAACTCGGACGAGGACAACTTCATGGACGTGGATGAAGACACCGCCACCGTGGGCCAGATAAACTACATGAGCTGTCATATTGTAGGGTTGCATCCCTACAAGGATGTACTCCTCCTCTATATCTTTCCAATTGACATAGTGGTGGCGTACCATCTTAACACATCAAGGATGCAATATCTAGGCCAAACACCCGGAATTGGAATGAGTGGCTTTCCTTACCGCCCGTGCTACATGGATGCACTCCCAAGAACCAAGATGCCCCGAATTGGAATTAGGCAGCCATCAGAAGTTCATTATTGGGATTAGACTGCCAACGGCTTGATCTAAAATTCTGGTGTGGCGCCGACCATGCATTCCCTTACTGCCCATACTGCGGTCCCGACGAAAGGATGTCATCATATAATGTGAAGAAGCATGTTTTTTTGACAAGTACATGCTTTATTAATTGTTGATAGTGTTTTTATTTTTGCAAATTTCTTTTATCTATTCATCAACTGTTATAGTAGTACAAAGAACACTTGAAGTTCCTGCTTTATTAATTATCGATAGTTGGACCCAGCACCTTGTAATGGCAAGCGTTTGGGCTCGGCAGTGTTGGTGTTTTAAAGAAAGAAAACCGCCTCAGCTTCATTGTGTGTTTCTTTGCTCTAAAATATGTTTCATGGAGTTCATCGACGATTGCAGCAGCCTATCCTTGTCAAACTTCTACAAGGAGTGAATACCTCTATGATGTGTTGTGTGCCGTGATGGTGCTGCAAAAGCCTTTCAAAACTACAATGCAGTGATATAAGATTGTATAGTACATATTGTTCTTTTCTCTATTTTTAAAGAGAGGCCGCCATTCGAAAAAAAATAAAAGATAAAGAGAGATCGATGATACGCATTTATTTTTGTAACATTAGAGCTATGTGTTCCATTCAGAATTTTGAAGCCGGGATTAGCGTTTGTTTGAACTACAGCAAAACATTATCAGAAAAGCATCATGCATTATTGGAAAAGCGTTTGTTTGAACTACATCGCACTGATATTCCGGTGCAGGTACATCTCATCAGCACCATCAATGGACACGACCCAAGGCAAGGAGAACGGTGTCTGCCTGCCTTGCGACCTGCTTGTCGATGTCCTGGCCCGCCAGCTGCCAAACCCGGCGCGTGCCGTGCGTCCGCCGCCATCAATGACAACAACCTCATCCTCGCCGGCTTCCACCGCATGCCTTCCCGGGCGTATTCACCGGCTACTACTTATGCTGTGAGTTCTCCTTCTTTGCCCTCCCTGAGTCGAGCTCCAGAACAAGCACGTGTTTCATTTTTTTAAGGTGAACAAGCGCATGTTCCGGTATCATAAAATAGCCGTCAGGCCGGAGAAACAAAGCCCAAAGCTGTGGGCTGACGTAGGCAACATGCATGGTTTTGTTATCGTGTACATCAAGTTGGATTTCCCTAGCCCCAAAACATAATATGTTTCATGGAGTTCATCGACGATTGCATCAACCTATTCTTGTCAAACTTGTACAAGGAGTGAATACCTCTATGATGTGTTGTGTGCCGTGATGGCGTTGCAAAAGCCTTTCAAAACTACAATGCGGTGATACAAGATTGTATAGTACATGTCGTTCTTTTCTCTATTTTCAAAAGAGAGATCACCGTTTGAAAAAATAAAAGATAAAAGAGAGATCGATGATATGCATTTATTTTTGTAACATTAGAGCTATGTTCCATTCAGAATTTTGAAGCCAAGATTAGAATGTACGCAGTGCTTTCCAGATTCCAATATGTCTCGGAATCGGCTGCTAACAAATTAATTGTACCCGGCTATGGACCATCTGTTAGAGTATTCAATCAGGACTCCTAGATATACAAATACAAGAGTTGTAATCTGTTTATTATAGGCTGTACGAGTCTGTTACGAGTCTCCAAACTGTACTATATAAACCTCTACCCCGTATTGATTTATCATAAGTTGAGATTATTCCAAACTTACATGGTATCAGATTATCGTTCCTAGGGCATGGCCCGTCCACCCACACCGCCGCCGCCGGGCTACTTCACCCAACAATCCGTCGCCTCCACAGCCCAAAACTCCTCCATTGTTCCGACGTCAACCTTCATAGCTGCTCCAATGTCTCTTACAGATACCATAGCTGATGTGAGCCCCTACATACCCATCGTTCTTGACCTAGGCTCCCACAACTATTACCACTGGCGACATCTTTTTGATCTCCATCTTGGCCGATGCAATCTCCGTTCTCATGTGGCTGCCAATAGTGTTCCTCGTCCGGATGATCCTCAATGGGTCAAGGATGATCTTGCCATCGTTTAGTGGTTCTACACCCGGATCTCCACTGAAATCTTCAACATGCTCGACCACGAGGGTGCCACTGCTGCCAACATCTGGGCTGCTCTGCGCCAGCTTTTTTAGAGCAACAGCGATGCCCGGAAGAACGCTCTCCACACCGAGCTCCGCAATATGGTTCAAGGCGATGCTCCGGTCAATCTCTTCTGCCAATGCATCAAAGCTATCGGCGACGAGCTTCGTGAACTCGGCGACACCGTCAGCGACTCGCAGCTCGTCAACATCGTCGTCGTCGGGCTCAACGAAAGCTTCGACAAGCAGGCCTCCTTCATCCCGATGATGCGGCCTCCTCCGACCTTCGCCGAGGTGCGATCTATGTTGCAGCTCGCCGCCGAGACTCAAGCTCGCAAGGAATCTCGTCCTCAGGTGTTTCATGCTGCTGCTCGTCCACCGGCGTCTCATGCTTCGACCGGGCCTTCCACTCCATCACCAAACATGCAGCCTCCGCCGGGCTGACGTCCAAGCCCGAATTATCGTGGGAAAAATCCAGTGTACCGGCCTCCGTCGACTCGATCTACCTCGACTCCTACTAGTGCGCCCGCTCCACCGACGATGCCCCCATCCACAGTTGCCTTTGCTCCGACGGCTCCACCAACCTGGCGGCCACCACATGATCCATGGACCGGACTTGTTCAAGCCTGGCCAATGCCATGGACGTCATCGTCTTCTTCACCGCCACCACCGCCCGCCTACTCCAGCGCTTGGATGCCGAGCATGCGTTCGCACACTGGCTCTCCAGGACTACTTGGCCCGCGTCCTCCTGCCCAGGCCTACCATGCTACACCGTATGTGTCTCCTCCGAGCTATCCACCGTACAGTCTGTATGGCGCCTATCCTACACTATTATACCAGGCCGCTCCATCGACTGCTCCATCGATCTATGCGCTGAACATTGCATCATCGCCGGCTTCTTCCTCTACACCGAGCTGGGATCAAGCTGTGTTTCTTTCAGCCATGAACAACTTTGCTGCCCATGGAGATTCAGGTAATGATTGGATCTT
Source organism: Elymus sibiricus (assembly GCA_039707655.1). Classification (NCBI taxonomy): domain Eukaryota; kingdom Viridiplantae; phylum Streptophyta; class Magnoliopsida; order Poales; family Poaceae; genus Elymus; species Elymus sibiricus. Next base: position 15,186,890 of record CM077673.1, on the reverse strand, counting down.
CGATTCTGGTGCTTCGTTTCATATGTCCGCTTCGAGTAATATGCTGTCATCTTGTTCCCCTACCCTCTCTTACTCCTCCATCACCATTGGGGATGGCTCCACTATCCCTATTTCATGCATTGGTCACACATGTCTTCCTACAATTAACCGCACCTTAGCTCTTAGAAATGTTCTTGTTGCACCCGACCTCATCAAAAATCTAATATCCGTCCGTCAATTTACTATTGACAATCATATTTCTTCGGAATTTGACCCATTTGGTTTATCTGTGAAGGACCTTATAACCAAGGTGGAGATCGCTCGGTTCAATAGCTCCGGTGACCTCTATACTCTTCGTGGTGCTCCCACTCCTGCCGCTCCTACCTCCATGGCCGCTTCGGTTGATCTCTAGCACCAGCGTCTCGGGCATCCTCATCGTGTTGTTCTCTCTTCGGTCCTTAGCGAGTTTTCCGTACCCAATAAACGAGATTCTCATGATGTCTCCGTTTGTGAGCCATGCCAACAAGGCAAACATGTTCACCTTCCCTTTAGCTCATCTAGTTCCACTAGCACTTTTCCTTTCGAATTATTGCATTGTGACATATGGACGTCACCTATCTCCAGTGTATCCGGTTTTAAATATCATCTTGTCATATTGGATGATTTTACTCATTTTTTTGGACTTTTCCCCTTCGCAACAAATCTGATGTGCATGCCATTTTCCTTAATTTCCAACGATATGTGTCCACCCACTTCCTTCTTCCTATAGCTTCATTCAATGTGACAATGGACGAATTTGACAACTTACGTAATCATACCTTCTTCCTTTCTAATGGCATTTTACTTCGATTTTTCTTGCCCTTACACCTCCCCTCAAAATGGCAAAGCTGAACGTTCTCTTCGTACCATCAATGACATAATCTGTACACTTCTAATTCACTCATCCATGCCACCTCAATTTTGGGCCGAAGCACTTCGTATTGCCACATATCTTCTCAACATACGTCCCTCCAAAGCCAACCCTTCTACCACTCCATACTATTCCCTTTTTCTTTCTCATCCAGACTACCTTGAACTGCGTGTCTTCGGCTGCCCGTGTTTTCCCAATGCTTATGCAACATCTCCTAATAAACTCGCCCCACGCTCTTTCCCATGTGTGTTTCTTGGCTATTCCGATGAGCATAAAGGTTATCGCTGCCTGGATTTGACTTCAGCTCGTGTGCATGTCTCTCGACACGTCACATTTGTTGAGCATGTCTTTCCTTTCGCCAATCGTTCTTCAGAAATAAAATCACCAGCCTCACCTGCTACACCACACTTGCCTGCTACACCACCCTTGCCTACTACACCACCTACGAGATGTGTTCTTTTCCCATTACATGCTCCTGCAGCACGCCATGCAGACCCGGACGTCGATCTCCCACCCTACTCGCCTGCTCCACGCGAGCCACCGTCTCCTCATACACCCGCTTCTATCGTGCCCACACCATCCGCTGCGCAGGGTGCGCTTGAGCATCATCCTCCGCCCACCCCTCCATCGGCTGCCTCTTCTTGCTCAGATTCATCTCCTTCCTTGCCTCCATGTCCTCCACCGCCTCATGCCATTTCCGTCCCTATTCCAACCAATGATCACACTATGCGCACTCGTGCCAAAGCTGGTTTTGGCCTTCCTACACGTCGTCTTAATCTGACTGCATCTCCTACTATCTCCCCTGTCCCAAAATCATACAAAGCTGCTCTCCTCGATCCTCATTGGGCTGATGCCATGAAACAGGAATACCATGCTCTTGTTCAAAATAACACTTGGCAACTCGTTCCTCGTCCCTCCAGTGCCAACATAGTTTCCGGCAAATGGGTATTTTGTCAGAAATTTCATTCCGACGGCAGTCTATCCCGCTACAAGGCTCGGTGGGTTTGTCGCGGGTTTTCTCAACAGCATGGCATCGACTATGATGAAACTTTCTCTCCCGTCGTCAAACCGAGCACCATTCACACCGTTCTCAGCCTTGCCGTCTCCTCCAACTGGTCTATCCATCAGCTAGATGTGCAAAACGCCTTCCTTCACGGCTCCCTCAATGAAACGGTGTATTCTCAGCAACCTCTTGGGTTCGAGGATCCCTCTCTTCCCAATCATGTCTGCCTCCTTAACAAATCTCTTTACGGCTTAAAACAAGCTCCTCATGCGTGGTTTCAACATTTCGCCACCTACCTTCAGTCTATAGGCTTTGTTCCTTCTCTTTCTGATTCCTCTCTTTTTATTCATCATTCTGATAACCAGACTGCCTACTTACTTCTATATGTTGATGATATCATCCTCACTGCATCTTCCTCGTCGTTCTTAGCTCATATTATAGGCTGTACGAGTCTGTTACGAGTCTCCAAACTGTACTATATAAACCTGTACCCGTATTGATTTATCATAAGTTGAGATTATTCCAAACTTACACCATCGCTTCGGCTAATATTTCTACGCATCGATCATCGTCTTTCTTTTGTCTTCTAACAAGCACACTGATATTCCCAGTGCTGGTACATCTTATCACCATCCTCAATGGACACGACCCAAGGCAAGGAGGACAGTGTCTGCCTGCCGTACGACCTGCTTGTCGATGTCCTGGTCTGCCCGCTGTCAAACCCGGCGCGTCTGCCTGCCGTACGACCTGCTTGTCGATGTCCTGGTCCGCCCATTGTCAAACCCGACGCCTTTGCCGACCAGAACATGCCGCCATCAATGACAACAACTTCATCCTCGGCTGCTTCCACCGCATGCCTTCTCGGGGGTTTTCACCATCTACTACTTATGCTGCGAGTTGTTCTTCTTTGTCCTTCTTGAGTCAAACCAACCCGTGGTTGGATGATTAGAGGGACGGTGATATCCTCAGCCCATCAGGGGTTCAACTCCTGGTGCTCGCATTATTTCTGGATTCATCTCAGGATTACCGACGATGCGCATTCAATGAGAGGAGACGTTTCCATCGAAGACGAGGCGCCTACGACGACTTCGTAAATCTTAAGATGATATGCCGACTCAGTCTCTCAGAGGTGTTCATAGGGGTAGCGTGTGCGTGTATGCGTTCATAGGGGTGAGTGTGTGCGCGTTTATATAAGCGCTTTAATCTGTACTGTGTTCGAAAAGAAAAGGTAAGCCGTCACCTGGTGACAACAAGCACGTGTTCCTTTTAGGTGAACAAGCGCAAGCCGTCAGGCCGGAGAAACAAAGCCCAAAGCGCTGCAAACGTCGTGGGTGTGGGCTGACCTAGGCAACATGATTTTGTTATCGTGTACAGCAAGTTGGATTTCCCTAGCCCAAAAACATAACATGTTGGATGGACTTGGCATCGGACGATACAGCCTCCCTAGCCAGGTCTCGGTCGATCTATGCATGCACAACAAGAGAAGAGAAGAGAAGAGAAGAGAAGAGGAATCAAGCGACGCGAGCAGAGTAAGAGGGGAGGGGAGGGAAGCCATGGATGTGGACGAGTTTACAGTTTCTCCGTTCGAGGCGCATGACGACAGCCTGCTGAGGCAGATGTATCCGCCGCCGGTGGACGGCGTCGATCCCCTTGAAGTCTTGTGCTTCAATTTCGCAGAAGACGGCGAGCCGTGGTCGCCGTCCGAGGAAGAGCTCCGGGGGATCTTCGGCGAGGCGTGGTGGGCGTTCGAGGATCCATCCAAAGAGGATATGGACAGTTTCCCCTTGCTGATGCCATCGGAAGGATCGATTCCGCCCTAGCTAGCTAGTCCTTCTTCTTCCTGATGTTATCGGATGGACGGATCGATTCCTTCCTAAATTCCTTCCGCTGTCTAATTAATTCATTCATTAGATTTCTTTCTGCTCGATCGACCCTGTGCCGCTCATCTATAATTTGTGTGCTTAATAATTGTGACCATCCATGGATTGATGATGGCAACTTCGTTTGTGTATCAACTTCTGTTTAGCAAAGCAAATGTAATGTCATGTTCAGTCCCTAGTGTCTTGCTTGTTCCTCTGCGCGTTTTATTGCATTATTAGGTGCAGAATAACTCATTCTCTACACCTGGATCCAACGGCCCAACCAGCCGCCCAAATTATTTTTTGGAATCGTGGGGTTTTGGAGCTACAACTACTGACCACTGTTTCCGCTGATCATGGTGTGAAAACGAAAAATCTTTTATTTTTCTAGAGGTCATCTCACCTGGGTAAATGATTCATTTTTTTGCCCAAGGAGACGCTTCAGCTAGAAATCATGTTCAGTTTTTTTAGGCTAATGCTAATTCTCTGTCAATTTTGCAGGATGGCTGGTGATGTTAAAAATACTAACTTTGAGTGCCTTGTTCCTTATACCAACTAGCATAAATGTATGTCCGTTGCAACGGGAGAAAAATAATGGGGTGCTGATGATAAAAACGTTATACCGGTTGAGAGTGGTCATGCTCAAAACTGACTCAAGAAGGGAACTCTCTCGAAATAGGCTTTCGCCCCGCTATATTAATATAGCAACCACACGATACAACATAAAACCACTGCTGGGGCAAACAACACATCCACGCCCAAAAGAAAAGAAAGAGAAAACAATACCGACACCGACGGATCAACGAAAACGAAAATGACTCGCAACCGCTGTGTCCTCCCCGGAGTATTCCCACCACGATCCCAGCACTCTGATTCGCCTCCTGCCTTTTTTTGACTAATATAACAACTGCTTCATCTCCCGTTCTGAGGAGGCAGGAGGTGAATTAAGTCTGATGATGGACCTTCACAAGAGGCTCTTGCAAGCAACAAAATTCAGGTTTCGCAAGCATGCACTGTCTTCTAACAAGCCCACTGATATTCCGGTGCTGGTAGCCTGGTACATCTCATCAACACCATCAATGGACACTGCCCCAAGGCAAGGAGGACGGTGTATGCCTGCCTTACGGCCTGCTCGTCTGATAATAGTGAGCATAAAGTAAAGACGGTGTTCATGGTTGGCACTTGGGTGTATATTAAAGTGGCTTGATTATCGCAATCGACCTCCAAAATCCCTAATTTAATTAGGCTGCAGTGTGACATTTGAATTGTTCGTCAGTTCTAGACAGGACCCGACAATTGGAATTTCAAAGCTAGATTTAGTCCTCAGCAGCAAGTGGATCCGGAGACGAAGAGGAGTTGGGGGATCCTGTAAAATCCTTCTCTTTAACCCTGTTCTCGGCGGCGGTGTGGAGTGGAGTTTCGAGTGGCGCTGGCAGCGGCGATTTCATTCATTCAGGTGCAAGTTTGGGTAGGAAGTGGAGATGAGCGACGATTTCATTCATTCAGGTGCAAGTTTGGGTAGGAAGTGGAGATGAGCGACGATTTCATTCATTCAGGTGCAAGTTTGGGTAGGAAGTGGAGATGAGCGACGCATGCTGTGGCGATCAGAATCTGCTATACAAATACAATACAGAGTCTTGGTTGCAATGTTGGCTGTGCTAAACCCCTCCCCCGCTTCCCTTGTTGGTGATTCAAACTATAATACTACATGATATAAACTTGAGGAAGCTACGTACGGAGTGCCTGCTTTGCCGCAAACCAACTGCACAATGTTGATTGAGATATATATGCCACATCTCTGCTTGCAAGAGTAGCAACCATTCAAATTATAAATAAATGCATCATGCACATGTACCAGCAAGGAACCACCACCGCAAGGACTGAACCGTAACATGCGATGCATACAGATCTACTTTTTTTTTTTTTTTTTTTTTTTTTTTTTTTGGAAAAGAGTATATATTAATATCGAGAAGATATCAATTACACCCGGCCTCTGCAACAACGCAATGCCCTAATGGCACGACGGATGCACACAGCCAACTAAAGACAAAGAAGCTGAAAAAGAAAAAGATCCCGCTACAGAGTTCCAGTCTTTGCAGCAGCAATACAACCACGACCAAGACAGCACCTGATGTCCAAGTTCTCCAAAAGCGACGCCTCCAAGAAGGAAACAGTGCACCAGCGCCGTCATCGCCCGATCGAAGATCATGGGTTTTCACCCTGGAGAAAATCCCCCCTCTCAAAACAATGCCTTCAACAAAGCAATTGCCAGGCACAACCAATTAAGGCCAGACCTTGGATTTTCACCCTGAAAGGTAGGACCTTGAACTTCACCTGTGCTGTCACCCCCACTTACATACCGCTGCTACGAATCCCGAAACTCCAAGCAAGTTCCTCAGCGCCGAAGACTCCAATCACCATCACTAGTCCTCCACTCTCGGCTTGCATGATTCTCCGCCTCTGACTTCACCATGGAGTATCTCCTGATGGCAATAGATAGCAGAGCTGCGCGCCGCTCCCACCTTTGGGGAAACCGCAGCATCCATGACATTCTCCGCCTCTGACTTCACCATGGAACGAAAATGACATGTTCCATGATGGCAACAAATAGCAGAGCTTCGCGCCGCTCCCTCCTGAAACCAAACGGTCGGTAAAGGGTGCGCACGACCGAATCCCATCCGATCCAGCAATCTCCAGGCATGAGACGGCCAAGGGAGTTCGCCGGCGGAGCCTTCCGGAACTAGACACTCCGGCCAGATCAAGGAAGACAAGCATCAAGCAGATCTTCATCTTTGCGCGAGAGGAACCCTAGGACCGCCGCCTTTTATTCAGAACGACGGCCCCCACGCCGTCGCCCGCTGGCTCCTCAGATCGAATCCCATCCGATCCAGAGGAAGGACGGCCAGAGCCGCCCGCTCCGCAGCGCCGGCCCCAGATCCAGCCGCGCCGGCCAGACGCCGGGATGCGCCGCCGCCGGATCTGGCCACCCCGGGCATACAGATCTACTTATCAATAAGTATTCAGGCACAAGGCATTCTTCCCCTTGGTATTTTTAACATCACCAGCCACCCTGCAAAATGGTCAGAGAAGCATTAGACTCAGAAACCAAGCAGAATTTCCGCCTCCGAATCATCACGAAGGTGACAGTTCAGCAGATTTAGAAGCTATTCGCCTCAGAAACTGTGCTCGCCGCTTCCCACTCCAAAAGATTACTTTGAGTCAGTATTGTCATGTCTTACAGCACGATTTTTTCTTTTTGAAGAAGAAATTGCGTTGGTTGAAAGGTGAGTAAACATGGTCGAGCCGGACAGCTCCTAGGGGGGGACGGGGCTGGTTGGGCTGTTCGATTCAGGTATAGAGAATTGAGTTATTTTACACCCATGGCATCTAATAGAGTTCCTCCTAATATGAACCCTTTCTGATGGTAAGCCTCTGACTTGCAAATCAGCGTGCAAGGCAGAGGTGTGGCTGGCTAGGATCACAAATAGACCCTTTAGCGGAGGCCATTTGGAAATACTATGCACCAAATTAATAAGTGCAGAATTTTCCTATGATTGGCAAACAAGAAGAGGCTCATCACCAACAAAAGAAGATTTAAAAGGGTCATTGCTATTTCAGCTTGTTGTCCCTTCTGTCCGGTGCCTGAAACAACAACCCACATGCTGCTTCACTATCAAGCTCTGTGGGAGGAATTGTCCTATATCGCCCCGGTGCTCCGCAATGACCTGAGGGGCACTGACCTTCAAAATAAAGGTCGCTCCACGGTCATCATTGCCATTCTCTAGAATATACTAATCGATCGCTCTGCTGCAGATAACATCATGCTTTGGTCTAACTGATGCACCAACGAGCAGGCTTCAAATCTGCTACGGGAGTGGAGTACCATGTTGTTTCGGTTATCTATGAGGTTGTAATCTATCATTTCTGGTAAAGATGCATTGATGAATCCCGTTTTCAGTCAGGTCCTTGGAGCCCTGGCCCATTGATCTGCGGGTAGATAGATATGAGGAGCAATCAAATAAGACAGACAGACAGACAGGGGCATGCAGTTTGCGGATCACCTGGTTACAATCAAACAAGTTGCCAGCAGCAAGCAGCTGTAGATGGACTGCACCAACCAAATGCAATAACTATATATGCAGAGGAAACAAACCTTTGCAATCGATCAATATGCAGAGGAGAGGAACAAGCAATAAACAACAACCAGACGACAGCAGTCCATCATTCATTGATTGATAAATCAAACACCTGTTCATAATATAATAGACAAACAAAGTAGCCATGCATCATCGATGGTCACAATTATTGAACACATAAGACAAATTATAGATAGATGGGCACAGCACAGGGTCCATAACATTAATACTTGATTAAACTGCTGCTGCGGAAGGAAGGAAGGAATCGATAACATGAGCAGGAACAAGGGCTAGGCTAGGGCTGAATAATGGATCCTTCCGATTCCGATTCCGTCGGCAAGGTGAAATCGCATGGCGGAACCATATCCTCCAAAGTCGGCTCGCCCAAGACCTCCCGGAGCAGTTCCTCGGCCTCTTCTTCTGTCAAAGTTAAACTGGACAAGAAGGTTTCAAAGGGATCGACGCCGTCCACCGGCGAGGGAGGGGGACACACCATCCTCACCAGGCTGCCGCTATCCTCCGCCAGCGGGAACGTCGTCGGAGTAGCTTGATTCCCCTTCTCCAGATCCATGGCTTCCCTTCCCTCTCCTCGCTCGCGGTCGCTTGATTCTTCTCTCCTCTTCTCTCCTCTTCTCTTGGGGCTTTCCCCTTCTAGATCAGATCAGATCTGATCTGGATGGATCGACCGAGACCTAGGGCAAGGTGGGTTAGTTGGTTGGTTGTATATAAGGAGGCTCGCTCGATCGGGCCAGGGCCACGGCCCGGAGGTGGTGTCCTATCCGACACCCAGTCTTGTTGCTTCTCAGCCCACGTCGGCCCACACCATATGTATACACACACACTAGCACAAATGCCTCAAAAAAAAAATGCCTCAAAAAAAACTAGCACAAATGCCCGCGTGTTGCAACGGAAAAAAAATAAAACACTACGACATGACGGGCATATTCGCGACGGCGTACACATTGGTATCTCATACATGACATAATCATCATATAAGCAGTGGGTTGTACATCTCCACTCTGTGACGAAATCAGACATCATTGGTATCTTTTCCCAAAATAATAGTGCACACCCTTACCCTAATAAGCATGGCTCAATTTCAACACGTCACTTATCCCTCATCTCACCCTTGTCAACAATGGCTTACCGATGTTAAATAACAAATATCTCATCTCTATTTACAACCCATCCCACCCTTGTCAAGCAATAAACAACTTATTTAGAGACCTCTATTTACAACCCATCCCATCTCACATCAAAATGATATAGGAAGATTCAAAACAACATCCTTCGGGAAATATTGTCTAGATTATTATGATGTTTAGAATTAGTATTAAAGAGTTTATAAAATAAGTAAAAATTGAATTAGCAAGTTGGATGGAAACTGTACACCCTAATTTCATCGAAACTGTACACCCTAATTTCATGTCCAACAGTCCAACCGGTTCCATATGTGTGTGTGTGTGTGTCTATATATATATATATATATATATATATATAGGGTCGCGCTATTCGTCACCCTGGGTGAGGAATAATCTGGGTGAGGAATAGTTATTCTTCACCCCTCTCTATTTTTACATCAATGCACCGTAATTTTACGTTCCGTAAATTTTAATCTTATTTCATACGTAAAAAGAGACCGTAAAAAAAATATAGTCACCGTAAAAAATATTTTATGTCACGTAAAATTAGAAACATAAAAACACAGTGTAAAATATACATAAAATGCAATTTTTCTGGCCTTATGACCTATATTTTTGTTTTCTTATGCCAAAATTTACGTAGTGAATCAATGTAAATGTAACTATTTGCGTTTCAAATGTAATTTATTTATGAAACGATCGTAAAATTACCTCGGGTGAAGAATAATTTATTCTGCACCCTGAGTGATGAATAGACTTTCTATATATATATATATAGGGTCGCGCTATTCGTCACCCTGGGTGAGGAATAGTTATTCTTCACCCATATCTATCTTAACATCAATGCATCGTAATTTTACATTTCATAAATTTTGTCTTATTTAATACGTAAAAAGAAAATGTAAGAAAACATTTAATCGCCGTAAAAATATTTTAAGTTCGCAAAATTACAAACATAAAAAATAGTGTAAAATATACATAAAATACAATTTTTCTGGTCTCATGACCTATATTTTTGTTTTTCTCATGCCAAATTTAACTACATAACCTGACGCAGCAGTAGTACCTGAACTTGCCTGAGTGCTAGGTTGAACTTTCGCTAAAAAGTGTCCAAATGGGGCTTGCGATATACCGTTGGAAAGCTATGGACACCAGTGTAACAGCCTAGGATGAATTTTTGGCAAAATGTACACGGTTTAAGAGCAGTTTTGAAAACCGTTTTTCTTCATACAAAAAAACGTGAATCGTATTTTCGAGCCTATTTCTAAACCGTTTATCGGAATGAGGAAAAATGAGATGGTATTGGATAGCTGCTGCAAATCCGCTCATTTCACATGTTGAACGTTTTCCCAAATTCTCTACGGTAAAGAGGAATTTTAAAAATAGCGGAATTTTAGAAACCGAACAGTCGGGTTCGTATTTTTGGGTTAATTTGAAAATGGCTTGTCCGATTGATGCAAATGATATGGCGTTGGAAAGCTTATGAAAGTGCGCTTCTTTTTCGTAGAGAAAGTTTTTTCTAATTTCAAACTATTTAAACGTAATTTTAAAAATGGCCGAAGTCCCACCGAGTTCGTATTTTCGCGTTATTTTCTCAATGGTTTGTCGGAATGCGGCAAATGATACGACGTTGGAAAGGTTGAACAAATGGGAAACTTTTATATGTAGATCATTTCTTCCAATTCTTTACGGTTTTAAGTCAATTATGAAAATGGATAAAAACGTTTTTTGGCCGTAATTTCTACAAACATTATCGGAATGGGGCAAATAATATACCGTTGAAAATGTACGAAAAATACGAATTTTTTTCATGTAGTTATTTTTTTTTTGATTCCTAGCCGTTTTCAAGCAATATTGAAAACAGCGAGATCACGCGTTCTGCCTTTATTGCGAAACAGAATCTTCGAAAATGCACCGCGTGAAGAACTTGAACTTCTTGGCACGTCTACTTGAACTTCACTCTATTTTTCACGCGCTACTTTTTGCTCATAGCTCTTCAACCACTTACCGAAATCGAGCAAAAGATATACCGATGGAAAGCTACAGTAAACACACAACTTTTCTGTGTTGATCATTTTTTCATACTCGTGACGGGTTTAAAGGATTTTTAACTGAAATTCATTCAGTGTAGCAGTTGACCTTCTTTCTGTTTTCACGTTGAACTTTTATCACGTATTTTTGTTTGTAATTTCCCACTCATTCATCGGTGTTACGTAAATGATATTCCTTTTGTACAAACCTCTCTCGTAATAATTTTTTAACTTTCTCCGATCGAGGACTTTAACTTATAGCAACAAAAAAATTGAACCTTGTCTTTTTATTCCTTTTCCTTATATGAAACACACAGTGTGTAGTACGTGAACTTTTGGCTGTTATCATTTTAAACTGCTCTTTGTTGTTTTGCCCTAACTCCTAAAGCACCCATCAAAATTTGAGCATGTAAATCCTAGGTTTTCATAATCTTTCAACTTCTTAGTTTTATTCTTCGAAAAGGAAAAAAATGATTTTTAAGTAAACATCGTACAACCTTTTTAAAAATTGAACTTCATAATGTACTTTTGCATAGAAACAAGAAGAATTTGAGTTCTGAAAATGGAGCAAACAACGCCATTTTTTTCATTTTTAAAACATGTAATGTAAGGTCGAACGTCTCGCAATATAAATTTTGAACCGTGTTGGGAGGAGCACATGAACTTCTTGCAACAAACCTTTTAGGATTTTAGTTTTTATTCTTTTTTTTCTCATTTGAAACGCATTCTGTGTAGTAGTTGAACTTCCCGCTGTTTTCACTTTAAACTTCTGTCACGTATTTTTGTTATTAATTTCTCACCCGTTCGTCGGAGTTGCACAAATGATATACCTTTTAAAAACATGTTGAAAAGACACAACTTTTTCTAATGCAGTTAATTTTTTGTTTCCAACAACATACACCAATTTGTTTCAACCGTTTTTTTGGAATAAGAATAATATATACCCTTGGAAAGTTGTTGAACATGAAGAACTTTTTGAACTTTCCCGGACCGAGTACTAGAACTTCTAGCAACAAAAAATTTAGAGTTCGCCTTTTTATTCCTATTTTCTCATACGAAACACACACCATGCAGTACGTAAACTTTCGGTTGTTATGAATTTGAACTTCTCTCTGTTTCACTTTAGTAACGGAAAAAATCTGAGTTTCTTACAGACATCGAACCGCTTTAACCTTTTTATTTGAACTTCTTTGTGTTTTTTTAGAAATGTGAAAATTGGAGTTTTGTAAGAAATATCGAACTTCTTCATTATTTTGAATAGAACTTATTGGTCATATTCTTTAGTAACCGGAAAAAAATTGAGTTTTCAAATAAATATCTAACTGCTCTGCTTTTTAAAATTTACCTTAAATTCGGTTTTTCAGTAACGAGAAAAAACTGATTTTTTTTTAATATGCATTGAACTACTCCGTTTTTTAAAATTGAACTTCTTGGTTTTAATCATTAGTGTCGGGGAAAATCTAAGGTTTTTATAAACATAAAACAACTTCATTTTTTAATTAGGACTTCTTGGTGTTATTCATTAGTAAAGGGAAAAGTCCTAGTGATGTAATAAACATCGAACCACTCACTTATTTAAATTTGAACTTCCAGATCTTAAAAAGGCATTGGCAAATCCATGTTTACAAACTTTTCTGAACTGCTCTGTTTTTTTAGTTTGACCTTCTTGGTTTTGGAATAAACATTTTGAACTTCTATGTTATTTAAATTTGAACTTCTCCATTTTTGTAGTAAAATGTAGAAACACTATTTTTTATAAACTCTTGAAAGTGTTCCATTTTAATTTTGAACTTCTTGGTTTATTCTTTAGTAACGGGGAATATCATAGTTTGGTCATAAACATCGGACCGCTCCATTAGTTAAATTTGAACTTCTAATTTTTGTAGAAATGGGGACAACCGTTTAAAAAAACTTTACTAAAACGACGTGTTGATAATTTTTTTTCATATTCGCGGCGATTCAAGAGATTTTTTTGAATACGCAAAAAATTCTACTTTGTTATAAACACACATATGCACGCACGCATACACATACACACACACTCTTTATATGTGAACCGTGTGACACAACAGCAGAAGATTGAAAAATTTCATGAGCTCTCATATACAAGAAAAGAAATTGATAGTGTATATCGTGTACACAATTTTTTTAATGTCAAACTGCTCATTTTTTTAACTTTTAATAAACTTTTTGCATGTAGAAGATCATCAAAGAAGAACCTATGCAGTTGACAATCTAGTACACTACCATAGTTCTCAAAGATTATGTAGTGAGACGTTGCTCTCAAGATAGCCATCCTTATTTTCCCATGTATATTCTTTATCTTGTTCTTACAAAAATTGTTATAAGTACCGCGCATAGGTATGTACAACTATACAAGTCACCTACAATAATATAAGCCTGTTGTCCTAAAGAAACGTACAAAAGTACATTTTACACGTAATTTCACCTCTCATAATCATGCACTTTTTTATTGAAACTATACATGCACTTTTTGTTACTCAACATGAAACATGTTGCAGATCAACCACATTTTCTTTTTGAACTTCTTTTTTTCTGTTTACACAAGAAATACAATAATTTTCTTGACCTTTTACTTCTCCGCATAAGCGAACTTCAACGTTACAGTGAAATAAAATAATTTTGTTAAAGGGACTACTACAAATCTTAATTAGAACTTCAACTACGACCACACGATTCGGCGAAGGCGAGAACACAATTTTTTAAATGTAAACACAAAGCATCAACTTTCCTGCACATGAATTTGTGATATATGTGAATTCCTCGTGTCTATGTACATGAACGTCTCATGTAGCGAGATAGATAGATAATGAGGTAATATCAGTGGCAGTCATAGAACTTGCATCTAATGTTCAGTTTAGTGCTAAAAGTTGTAAAATACGTCATTGCAGTCACATAACTTGCCTATGCGTGCAGATACGATCACTTCTTCAGTATCTCGTGCTCACGTGGCGTGTCACACATGAATGTCGCCCTCTGCCCACATGTCAGTGGCCGAGTGTGGTGCGTTGGTTAACCCATACGGTATCTCTTTTTTTTTTACAGAAAACACACTCGGCTTTTATTTAATTACGCACATGTCAGCATATAGTGGTTCACAAGAAACAGGAATAAAAATAGCACCAAAGGGATTCAATCCAAGGCCCTCCACTCCATAAGCTAACTGCACTATCCACTCAACCAGCAATAAATTGATACAAAAACTAACAAACGAAATCCTCAAAAAACACCGTGTTTGCTCAGCCCAAAAAAGGAATAAACAAAAACTAAAAATCCGTCATGTTATTACATACACGAATAAATTGAGGTAAGAACAACTCATATGCTGTTGTTTGTGACATTTTTTTTTCATGCGTTACAAAAAAAATAGTAAGTACAATTTAATTTTTTTTTCTAACATCATAAAAAATGTTTGTATAATTAAAAAACGTAAGCTGCATTTTGAAAATATTCTTTTGAAATGTTCATGCGGAGAATGGAAATGTTCGCGTGTATATTGTTATTTATCGTATTCAATTTGAGAAAAGTACGCGGGGAATAGGAATTTTCCATGACATATGCATATTATCACAGGGTGAATAGGATCATTCTGATTGGAAATTTGCTTTTTACAAATTTTAAATTTCTTTCGGACATATTAGCTGAAGTACATAATTTTATCGAGATTTTATAATTTAATTATTCAAATTCAAATAAAATTTCTTCTGATTTTTGGGAAAGAAATTTTATCTAGATTTTTTAATTTAAAATTATTCAAAATAATAATTAGTTTATTTGTCCAAAAAATTACCTAATGCATTCTGACCTATATTTTCTTTTATTGAGATTTTCAAATTTAAAATTATTCGAATTCAAACAAAATTTCATCGATTTGTCCAAAATAATTTATGTTCATTCATTATGCACCAGATTTTTAAGTTAAAGGTATTAAAATTCAAACAAAAATTTAGTTGATTTGTTCGAAAAAATTATATGGAATATAAGTTGTTTTCTTAGATGGAGAAAGAAAAACAAGAATACATAAGATAAATTGTGTATATTTCTTTAACTGCACAAGCGGCGTGGTCATAGGTTTGAACTGGGCTTTCCCTTTTTTGCACACCCTTTTTGTGAATTTTTACTTTAGTTCATACTGACTATGTTATATAAAATCAAATGTGCTACCTAATTGTCAAACGTTAGTTCGTTGAATGGTTATCTAGGCGCCGCCAATCGCAGGTTGTGGGTTGAACCCCAGTCATCACTTTAGCGTTTCTTATAGAGGATTTTCTACATAAATAAATTGCAAGCCACTATGTGCTAACATGTGCGTATTTAAAATACAACAGAGGATGTTTTCTGCAAAAAAAAAAAAAATGGGCATGGCCCACCCAATACCTCACCACTCTAAGCCACCGACGTGTGGACCACATTCATGCTGACACATCATGCGAGCATTAGATATGGCTGGATACGAAAGCATGACTGTATCTACACGCATAGGCAAGTTATGTGACTGCAATGACGTATTTTACAACTTTCAGCACTAAACTGAACATCAGATGCAAGTTTTATGACTGTCACTGATATTACCTCATAGATAATAGCCATGTTCTAATTAACAACAAGTTCATTGGTAAGTACCCTTGGACTAGTCAGGTTCTGACAATCGGGATTGTTTCTATTAGCTTGCGGCACTCTCTCTTTTTTAGCTCCTCGCTGCTCATAGAAGGACATGTAACTCTAGTATTGAACTTGGAAGGTCATTCTTGGGCAACAACTTGAGCGCCTCACAATTACCGATCTCCAAATTTTTGAGAGAAATCGGGAGGCTGTTGGGCAGCGCCTTTATGACATAACAATAGGCAATCTCCAAATTTTCTAGAGATCTCAGGATGTTGTTCGACAACGACTTGATGGCATAAGAGCACATGATATGTAATCCCCGAACTTGGTGTATAGATGAAGTAGAACTTATTGTTAATCCACGGCTGTAGTAGAACTTGTCCTCGAGCAGGGAAGAGCGGAGCGACATCGAGCATAGCCTGAGCCAGCTCGTCTGCAGGTGGATGGCTCGGCCTGGGGCAGTGCGCTGCTACGACATCCTGTGGCCGACGGTGGGATGCACGGCGGCTGTTTCCGGAGGAATGCGTGGCGGCGGCAAGCAATCTGAATGCGAACAGAAGATGAACTTCTAACCTGTAGTTATTTCGCATTTTGATTTTCCTCTCACAAGTTGAACTTCTAACTTGTAGTTTTTTTTTTTTTGCACTGAATTAATCTTAGATGTTGAACTTCCAAACTGTAGTTGACCAGAAGCCATCCAAAGTCACGAACGCAAGGGAGAGAGCATGATCCTCTGCTCATGTTAATGATATACAGGAAGACCATCAGTGGAAAGCACCTCTCATCAATTTTTAACCAAAATATGTGGCTTTCTTAGTAAGCAAACAAAGAAGAACATCTTCAAGTAACAGATTTGCTCCAAGACGATGGGGAAAGCACCACTTATCATTGCTTCAACCACGCACAACAGCAAGTTCAAACCAGAAAAACATGGACAGCAACAGCAGCTAATCTCTCTCTCGCACTCAAGATGAACTGCAGCAGCACCACCGAGAGCAAAATGGGTAGGTGAGAATTCATCTGTATGCACAAAGGAGTATATTCTTTGATGTACCTGAACCTTTGCAGCAGATTTACACGAACCTCTTGTGTTATGGTGAAGCCGCCGCCGATGCTGCACTCGCGGACGCACCAACCGCCGAAACCCAGCGACCTTGGCCCCTCTATTCCCGGACGAGCTGATCTGGCAGGAGCTGACGGAGGAGCGGTTCTTTTACATACAAGACGAGGACCAGGATGTGTACGAGCTCTTTTTGTTTCTGGACGCACTGATCCGTTCAACCACTGATTCGTTCGCAGTTCATACCGCACCCAACCTGCAATAGAACACGAAGAGAATCAGGGATGCACAAACTTGGACAACTGAGGAGCACAGGGAGTAGTGGCTCTGGCTGGCGGCGTCGGGGACGTGCACACAAGTGGAGTGGATCGGACGAGCGGCACCTAAGGAGGAGGGAGGTGGCGTGCAGCGGCAAGGTTTGCTGCGAGATGGGGAATCCCGGTCGCGTGCAGCCGAGCCAGTGGTTGCGGTGGCCGGCAGAGGTCCGGCAGTGGGGGCGTGGCGGGGATGGAGGGCGGTGGCCGGAGGCGATCTGGGGATGGAGAGAGGCGCGCCAGGACCGGGGCGGCGGTGGTGGTAGGCGCGTCGGGGTCAGGGCGGCGGCAGCGGGAAGCGCGTCGGGGCCGGGCCGGCGGCGGCGAGTTGAGCGCAGGGGGCGGGAGGGCAGTCAACGGGAGGCACGCCGGAGCTAGGGGCTGGAGGTGGGTTGGGGGTGGAGGCTCATGGGGGTGGGGATTTTTGGATCCGGGTGGGAGGCACCGTGGGTTTTCTGTAATCTTGGGAACACGTGATCACGCCTATATAGGGTGCGCTGTGATTAAAATATTATTCTGATCTCAGGATCAGAATAGTGTTACTATATATAGTGTATATTATACACTATAATTTAAAGTATAAATTAGACTGATGCATAAAATATGATGTATATAAAGTCTGTTTTATTCTCCTTTAAAGACATCCATGAATATTCAGTAGATATTTTAGTTCCATAGCCCAAGACCAATTGCCAATCATGAACCCTAATAAAACGGGATCAAGGAGTCAATATTGAACCTCAAAATCAAAAGATGGAACATTATGGTACATACATGTAGCTCTGGGGGACCTCTGTACCTCTCCGTAGTGCACAGTGACATCACATGAAGCCATCCCGCAGCCAACAAACCAGATTGATCTGTCAAAAGTAGATCCCAGACGAATCCCTAACATCACCTGTAAATCAAACCGGGGGTTTCTTCCACAGTGTATATGTCACAACACCGCAACAACACACACTGTACAATGTTAGTAGCAGAATCCCGTGCATCCATATTTTGCGGAGGCGGCGAGGTGCTCGTCCACGGCTAGCCGTTGATAGCATCCAGTGCGTGACTGCGTCCACGGCAACTCGTTCCGACGACCACGACAGCAACATCCTTTTCTCCTTCCCTGACTTCTCTTGGGCACCATCATCGGTGGACGGTGAGAAGGACCAACACATTCACGGCCTAGCTGCAGAACTTGAGGTCATGGCCGAAAGCGTTTGCAGGGAACCGGCAGAGCACGCATCATATTATAGACCTGGGAACACAAAACCCATAACTTAGTTCTTATAGCATGTAAAATATCTTTGCTTGGTTGTAGATTTGACCAAATCAAGGGTGGGCACCGGATAGATTGCAGTGTGAGTGCAGATTAGCATTTATTTTAAGTGCCATTATGCTGGCCTTTGAAGGTATTGGTTGTTCGGATTTCAGTTTGAGAATTATATTAAAAAAACTATCTTAAATCCCATTGTTATCCCTCAAAAAAAATCTCAGTGTAATGAAAATCATTATAAGAAAAGCTATGCATCTAGGAACATGCAGCGTCCCTTCTGAATAATCATTAGATCACTAAACTGTTAACAGAAGGATGTAAATGCACATAGAGAAGGACATGATCAGCAATGAAAAAAGCAAATTTGCACATGCTCCCTCTGTATCACAATACTTGTAGTTGAGGGAACTTAAACTAGTTCTCCCCAACAACAAATATTTAGGTACAAAAGGAGTAGTAAATAATTTTATATAATGAGACTATACACTAAGAGAATCTGGAACAAAACGATTCGCAAGATGTACAAAAACTTAATTCTACAGCCTCCAGTGCAGGCTATAAGAGCAACTCCAACACGCCGACCCATTTCGTCCGCGCGCGTCCGTTTGGGTCGGCGCGGACAGAAAAGTCGGCCCAACGCGCCGACCCAAACGGACGCGCGTCCGCTTTTCGTCCGCCTGTCGACCCATTCCCGGCCCATTTTGAGCCGAATTTGCGTCGGCGCGGACACGAGACGGATGCGCGCGCGCCCGCCTACTCCTCCCCTGGCCCGCTGGTCGGTGGCACATTGGCCATCCTCTCCCATTCTAACAGCAAACCCTCGGCCGCATCCTTAGTCGCCGTCGCCGATGCCGCCGCCTCCCACGCCGCCCGCCACCGCCTTGCAACGCCGGTGCCGCAACATCCCCCCTTGCAACGCCGCCACCTCCCACGCCGCCCGCCACCGCCGTCTTGCCGCCGGGGAACCGAAAGCTTCCCACCCCCATTCCCCACGACCGCGACCAAGAAGCCGCCTCGCCGCCCTGGCCATATCCTTCGTCGGACGCCGGCACGCTGGCCCGAGGGCGGCGCTATTCCCTTCGCTGGCCGGCTCCTTCATCGACGCCCGCAAGCTGTTCGACAGTTTGCCAAGGTACAAAATGGACTCCGCCGACGAGTTCTTTTTTCACAATTTCCTTTGCGACTCCGACGATTCCTCGTCCGATGAGGAGGAGGAGATCTTGGCTGCCGTGTTGGTCCATCACCACCTCAATAGCCAGCGGCCGTTGTTCCGTGGCTCCATTCCGGGGCACATTCCGGCGTTGAATCGCAACCGAGAGAGCGGGCATTTCCTTCTTTGGAACGACTACTTTGACACAACGAACTCGTTGTTCAAACATCAGAAATTTCGCCGCCGTTTTCGTATGAGTAGGCAACTTTTCAACCGTATTAGAGAGGGGGTGTCGGCAACGATGACTATTTCGAGTGCAAAGAGGATGCCGTTGGAAAGATTGGCTTCTCCTCTTATCAGAAATGCACTGCAGCCATCCGAGTGCTTGCATACGGAGTGCCTGGTGATCTCATTGACGAGTACGTCCGTATGAGCGAGTCTACATGCCTAGACTCCCTGTATAAGTTCTGCAAGGTTGTTATTGCTGTGTTTGGCCTTCAGTACTTGAGAGAGCCAACTGTTGCTGATACAACACGGTTGCTAGCGATGAATGCCAGCAGGGGCTTCCCAGGGATGCTTGGCAGCATAGACTGCATGCACTGGGAGTGGAAGAACTGCCCTTCTGCTTGGCAAGGGCAGTACAAGGGCCATGTCAGGGCTTGCACTGTCATACTTGAGGCCGTGGCATCTCAAGATCTCTGGATCTGGCACTCTTTCTTTGGCATGGCCGGATCACGCAATGATATCAACGTGCTTCAGCGCTCGCCGGTGTTTGCTAGGCTTGACGAAGGCAACAGCCCACCGGTTAATTTTACCATCAATGGCCACAACTATGACAAAGGATACTACTTGGGTGACGGTATCTATCCTCAGTGGACCACTATTGTGAAGACAATCCCCAACCTTGTCGGAGAGAAGAGGAAAAGATTTGCCCAAGAGCAAGAGAGTGCTAGGAAGGACAAAAGCGCCATCCGTTTGGGTCGGCGCGTTGGAGTTGCTCTAAAAAACTTAAAATCCCTATGTTCTCTTCGTGAAAATGCATGTGCATTGTAGTAGTCTGTGAAGGAAAAGAATATGTCCTACAGTCTGTTAGCTTCCTGCAGAAAATACGAGGAAAAGATAGGCGATGCGATGGAAACTATGAGTTCAGAGAAGGGAAAGGAACAACTATCACTGCCACCCATACAGTGGCTCCACCGGAACAGGGCACGGCCTAGTTGAACACTTACGCAAGTTTTAAGCAGATTAGTGGCCAGGATGGGCAGGAGCTGTAGCCAGGGAATACAAAGGCTAAGTGTATCTATCGACATACTGTCTGTTACCAGTTTCCGACAATGTGGACGAAGTTGAAGCTCGCGCGGCCCTGATTCGACTGCCTGCTCTGGCAAAGGTTTTCAAAGGACCCGGGGAGCTTGAGATGGATCGCAAAACGATGACTGGATATCTAAACTTGGATGTGCCCAGTCTTGCTCCCTGCTATGGAGGGATCCAAGATATAAAGGCGGCCCTGTCTTCCTTTCCATCGTTTAAAGTTGTATTTACAGGAAGGAGAACGCTTGTTAGCTGATGACCCCACAAGTATATGGGATCAATCGTAGTCATTTCGATAAGTAAGAGTGTCGAATCCAACGAGGACCAGAAGAAAATGGTAAGCAGTTTCAACAACGTATTCTCTGCAAGTGCTGTGGGTAACAGTGATAGATAGTTTTTTAGCAAGATAATTCGTAACAAGTGACAAGTAACAATAGTAGCAAGTGTGTAGCAAGATAGCCTAATCCTTTTGATAGCAAAGGACAGGCCTGAAAGTACTCTTATATGAAGCAAGCGCTTTCGAGGACACATGGAAATTTCTGTCTAGTCATGTTCATCATGTTGAGTTGATTCACGTTCGTTACTTTGATAATCTGATATGTGGGTGGACCGGTGCTAAGGTGATGTTCTTACTTGAACAAGCAACTCACTTATGATTACCCCCTCTGACAAGCATCCACAACTACGAAACAAGAATTAATATAAATCTAACCATAGCATGAAACATGTGTATCCAAATCAGTCCCTTATGAAGCAACGCATTAACTGGGGTTTAACCTTCTGTCACTCTAGCAACCCATCATCTACTTGTTACTCCACAATGACTTCCCTTAGGCCCATAACATGTTTAAGTGTCATGTAGTCGACGTTCACATGACACCACTAAGAGAAGTAACAATATACATATCATCAAAATACCGAACGAATACTAACTTCACAAGATTACTTATAACAAGACTTCTCCCATGTCCTCGGGAACAATAGTAACTACTCACACCTCATCAACATGTTCAAGATCAGAGGTATAATAATAATGATTAAGCATCTGAACATAATATCTTCCACCAAGTAATCCAACAAGCATCAACTACAAGATGTAATCAACACAACTAATAATCCACAGATACCAATCTAAGGTTTTGGGACAAAGATTGAATACAAGAGATGAACTAGGGTTGGAGATGAGATGGTGTTGGTGAAGATGTTGATGAAGATTGGTCCTCCCACGAAGGAGGAAGCGTTGGTGATGACGATAGCTTCGATTTCCCCCTCCCGGAGAGGAACTCCCCCGGCAAAATCTGACTGCCGGAGTGCAAAGGGGCCTCCGCCCAGGTTTCTGCCTCGAGACGGCGGTGCTTTGTCCCGAAAGATTTCTTATGATTTTTTCTAGGGTAAAACACACCATATAAGAGAAGAGGGGGGGTCGGGAGACCTGCAGGGGCCCGGCAAGCCATCTGGGCGCAGCCGGGGGGTGGTCGCGCCCTGTTGGCTTGTGGCCAGCAGATGGCCCCCTTGAGTATATTTTTGGCCCAATAATTCTTAAATTTTCCATAAAAAATCTCCTTGTAGTTTCAGGTCATTTGGAGTCTGATGTTTTTTCTGCCTTTTTCTTGGTTTCCCAGTCCAAAATTCCAGTTTCCAGATATTTCCCTCCTTGTGATGTACCTTGCATATTCAGAGAGGAAAAGCATAATAATTGTATCCTAATGAGGAATAATGGACAAGAATATCATAAATATCAATAAGAATTCATGATGCAAAATGGACGCATAAACTCCCCCAAGCTTAGACCTCGCTTGTCCTCAAGCGAAAGCCGAGCTCGAAAATAATGAACACATGATTTGAGAGAGAGAA
The DNA here is from genome assembly GCA_039707655.1 of Elymus sibiricus. NCBI lineage: Eukaryota > Viridiplantae > Streptophyta > Magnoliopsida > Poales > Poaceae > Elymus > Elymus sibiricus. Next base: position 15,164,252 of record CM077673.1, on the reverse strand, counting down.
GTCGGTAAAACAGAATACAGATATGAGGGCATCATGAATTCTAGTATAGCAGCAAGTATTTTATCATATTAATCCTCATAAGCAAGTAACAATTCATTCACAATTATTGAAGTATAAAGCACAAACTTTATTGAAACAACAAACTATGTTCTTAGTCATGAGGACAATCATAATTCATTATATTTCAGAGGAGAGTCTATGTAAGTGCTTTCTTATTAGCAAGTTCGCATACTCAACTATCATTTAATCTTCTATGATTGCTGACACTCATGGCATATTTTTGGAGCTCATGTTTCCATCGGACACATAGGAAGATGGGGGCATAAATGATTCGCCACCCCACTTATTTACATCAAGGATAATGTCAACAATAATAAATCATGATCTTCTACATTCGATTGGATATATAAGCTTGAATCTTTCCTCAACACATGATGCTTGCCACTGTAGAGTTAATATGTAGGAAGGGGAATAACCTTTATTGACGCAAGTATAGTAGTAAATGCATGAAAGTAAAAGATATGCCCTTCGCAGAGGGAAGTAGAGGTTGTCATGCGCTTTTAAGTCTTGGATGTGCAAACTCTTAATGCAAAGGTACGTCACTTTATATTGCCCCTTATGATAGCAAACTTTATTATGCACTCTTTCGCTTTTATTTCTCTGCCATCACAAGATTGTACAAAGCTTATTTTCCCTTGCAATAAAAGATCATACATATTTAAGAGCAATTTTTATTGCTTGGTGCACCGATGACAACTTACTTGAAGGATCTTGTTCATTCCATAGGTAGGTATGGTGGACTCTCATGGAAAGAAACTGGGTTCAAAGGGTTATGGATGCACAAGTAGTATCTCTACTTAGTAAAGAAAATTTATGGCTATCAAAAAATCTAAAGCAAGCACCACATGTTAAAGGATCCAAGACCATATAACTTCTACGTGAATGTAAATTACCATGATCATCACGTTGTCTCCCATGTCCAACATCAACACTTGATCATTATATAATATTTGGTGAAGGCTCACAATCATACAGGATGTCCAAGATAGTGTATTTATATGTGAATCTCCTCTCCTCTATCATAATCTTGCATAGATTGTATCAATGACTAATGCTATGTTTTTTTATGTTCAACAATTTTAATCACTTATACTTTTTCCATGTGAAGTCATTACCCCCATGGGGTTAGCATATGATCTATCATATTTATTTCAATGCTATGAAAATAGATGAATGAGAGTAAAGAACACGAACTCAACTAATCTTTATTATATAACTCTCACACTCAATTACAAGGATAGATAGATCTCAAAGCAAAAATTCTAAGCAAAGCAAATCTGAAATTTTATTTGTCTAAATCACAAAAAACTAGAGATCGAACTAGGATAGATAGTAGTGGTAAAAGTGATGGTGACACAATACCGGGGCACCTCCCCCAAGCTTGGAACAAGCTAAGAGTGGTGCCCATACCCATGTACTCAAGCGTCCTCCTTGGGTGATGGTAGTGATGGTTTAGTAGGCTTGTCCTCCATCTTCCAAGGCATAGGCTCACCATCATAGAAAGAGGACCTTGTCTTCGGAATCCTGAAAGTGGTAGCAATGCTCATCCTTTTGAACCTAGATTCATACTCACAGTTCTGGTTTTGTAGGTCAAAGATTTGAGCTTGGAGATGATTGATCCGCTCTTGGAGTTTGAAGAGAGCCTCTCCCATGTCCCTTGTGTCCATCTTGTTCTCTCGGATGAAGCCTGTGATTATATAGTGATTAGCACTCAAACCACGTTCAACCATCCCTTGGCACTTGAAGATCTCCTGCTCCACCGGTGCAAGCCTGGCCTTGTTGCTCCCCTCCTTCTTGGGGCCTTGTACATCCCGGATGTGGAGCAACCCCTCACGCATCTCAATGGCTTGAGGGTGCTTCATCACCTCCGGCAAGTAGGGGTTGATGACCTTCTCATAGAACTTGTCCTTGGAGGAGCTTGGCAGTGCCATGGCGATCTATATATGTTAGAAAAACAGCCCGAAACAAGGACAGAGGAGAAACTCGCGATGCGGTGGTCAAAACAGACGGGAGTATATATAATGAATTTTTCTAGGTCAGAATACGAGTCCAGGAAGAAAACGGAGTCCGGGAGGCACACGAGGGCCCCACAAGCTAGGGTGCGCCCAGGGGGTGGGCGCACCATGCTGGCTTGTGCCCCCCTTGTGGGCCCCCCTGACTCCTTTTTATTTTTGGAATTTTTCTAAAATGCCTAAACCAACAGAAAATATGTTTTTGGAATTTTTGGAGTCAGTTTACTTACCATATCACATACCTACCCTTTTCCAGCTTTCTGGAGTGTTCCGAAAGGTCTCTTTTATGTGTTCTTCCGGAGCCATAACTTGAATAATATTAGTTTCAACATTGATGGGCATACCTGAGATATAGTGATTAATTCTTTGCTCATTTGTCACTCTTAGATTTTTGCCTTTGAAGTTGTTAATCTTTATAGCACCAGAGCGATAGACCTCCTCGACTACATAAGGGTCTTCCCATTTGGAGAGAAGCTTACCTGCAAAAAATCTGAAACAAGAATTGTACAAAAGAACTAGGTCTCCTACATTGAATTCTCGTTTTTGGATTCTTTTGTCATGCCATCTTTTAACTTTTTCCTTACACAACTTGGCATTTTCATAAGCTTGTGTCCTCCAATTGTCTAATGAACTAATATCAAATAACCTCTTTTCACGAGCAAGTTTAAAGTCATACTCCCTCCGTCACAGTTTAGAAGGCATGCACGTGTACCTAGGTCATCAATTTGACTTATATAAAATATATTGTTTAACATCAAAATTATATCATTAGAAAATAGAACATCTAAAGTTTCTAATGATATATTTTTTGTAATATATGCTTCTCATTAAGTTGGTCAAATTGATGACCTAGGTTCACGTGCCGGACTTGTAAACTGAGATAAAGGGAGTAGTTAAGTTCTTTAATTGCCCAATAAGCTTTATGTTCTAACTCAAGAGGTAAGTAAATGACATGCTTTTCCATAGACCATTTTATAAGGAGTCATTCCCATGGGATTTTTATAAGCAGTTCTATAAGCCCATAAAGCATCATCAAGTTTCTTAGACCAATTCTTTCTAAACCTATTAATAGTCTTTTGCAAAATTAATTTTATTTCTCGATTGCTCAGCTCAACTTGGCCACTAGACTGAGGATGATAAGGTGATGCAATTCTATGGTTAACACCATATTTAGCTAGAAGTTTATGAAAAGCACCATGAATAAAATGTGAACCACCATCAGTCATTAAATATCTAGGGACTCCAAACCTTGAGAAAATGATATCATTAAGCATTTTAATAGAAGTGTTATGATCAGCACTACTAGTTGGAATAGCTTCTACCCACTTAGTAATGTAATCAATAGCAACTAGAATATGAGTATACCCATTAGAAGAAGGAAAAGGTCCCATATACACTAGTAGAAAACATGCCTTCCGTTTCTACCTTTAGTCCCGGTTTGGCTTTGGACCGGGACTAATGTGGCCATTAGTCCCGGTTCCAACGGCTAGGAGCGGTCAAGGGGTACGGGCCCCATTAGTCCCGGTTCATCTGGGACCTATAGTCCCGGTTTGTATCACAAACCGGGACTAAAGGGGTGGTGGCAGGCTGGTGTCAGCCTGGGGCCCCCACGAGCCCTTTTAGTCCCGGTTTGTGATACAAACCGGGACTATAGATGGACCTTTAGTCCCAGTTTGTTTAACCAACCGGGACTAAAGCTTTCCCTATATAAACCCTTCGTCCAGTCCGACTCCATTTCTCTGTTTTCTACATTCAAACTCCCCTCTCTGTTCTTCCCCTAGCTCGAGCTCATCCCTCCATTTTTGCCAAGATTTGTCAAGATTTGAGGCATCCCAATCCATCCAAGTGTTCACAAAGGTTAGCAACTTTGTCCTTTCATCTCTTATTGCTAGATCAGCTCGTGCAATGCTTTATAAGTATAGTGATTTGTGGGTTTTAGTTTGGGTGTAATTATGTGATAGTTTTTTTTGATTTATATGCAATTTGAGCTCAAATTAACTCCTTAGCTCAAATTAACTCCTTAGTTTGCATATGTGTCGGTGTGGTTTACTTAGTGTGCCTTCCCGTCCCGGTCCTAACCACCGTCGATCACCCGCACCGTCCCGTCGCTGGCACCACCTTGGTGAGCCTCTTCTTGTGTTCTTATCCTTTTTATAAAAAAAATCATATTTGTATGATTTAGATAGTTACTTGCATAGTTTTATTACTTGTATGATTGTTGTTATATATAGTGCCATGGTTATGATATCCGTGCCCGTCGGCCCTCGTCTAGTTTACGATTCGGATGTGGTATATTCTCTTTTATAACTATTTGTTTCATTTCATGTTAATGACAATTATGCCCATCAAGTTGACATATATATTTTTATCTAGGAGGTAGTTGAACCGGAAATGCCAACCGACCCTATTGTCGAGAAGTTAAATTTAGTTGAAAAAGAAAATGAGGATTTGAAAGGAAAATTGAAAAGAGTTGAAGAAGAGAAGATGAAATTGGAGTTGTACGTTGCCGATGTCGTCGATGATCACAAGATCAAGATGGATGCAATGCGCTTGAAGATTAGAAAGATTAGAAAATATGCCATTAATAAAGAGGCTTGGTATCATTATGCTGTTGGATCAATTTTTACCTTAGTTGCGATTTTGATGGCATTTGTTGTTGCATTTAAAATGTTTTAGCTAGATAGTTTTATGTTGTTTTATGAGAATAAGTGTGTATGAACTTTATGCATGAACTTGTATTAATTTGGTCTTTTCGGTGTTGTGTAATGAAGATGAACCGGTAATGGATGTACGTTGACCGACGCTCTCCCCAGTTCATTAATGGCGTGCATAGTTTTTTGCGTGCGGCTGAGGCAAACAAGCGGGATGGTTTTATGTGTTGTCCATGTGGTGTGTGTAAGAATGATAAGACTTACTCTAGCTTAAAACAGATTCACGTCCACCTGTTTACGTCCGGTTTCATGTCCGGCTATAATTGTTGGACCAAGCACGAAGAAAGAGGGGTTCTAATGGAAGAGAATGAAGAAGAAGAGGATGACGACAACTATCCTGGGTGTCCTGAATATGATGGTACTACAATGGGGGAAGAGAATGAAGAAGAAGAAGCTGAGGCATCAGATGAGCCCACTGATGATCTTGGTCGGGCCATTGCTGATGCAAAGAGAAACTGCAAAAATGAAAAGGAGAAGTTGAAGTTCCAGCGCATGTTAGAGGATCACAAAAAAGGGTTGTACCCAAATTGCGAAGATGACAACACAAAGCTCGGTACCACACTCGAATTGCTGCAATGGAAGGCGGAGAATGGTGTATCTGACAAGGGATTTGAAAAGTATGTAGATGCTTAGTATGTAGATGCTTAGTTAATTTAGTTGTTTAGTATGTAGATGCTTAGTTAATTTAGTTGCTTAGTATTTAGTTAATTTAGTTGCTTAGTATGTAGATGCTTAGTATGTATAGATGCTATGTATGTAGATGCTTAGTATGTAGATGGCGCACGGCTTTGTTTAGTTAATTTAGTTAATTTAGATATTTAGTTGTTTTAGTTGTTTTAATTATTTAGTTGTTTTTATTGTTTAGATGTTTAAATGTTTAGTTGCATACCGTAGCCATTGAGTCGACGATGCCCGGCCAGCATCCTCGTCGTCGACTCGGTGGCAACACCCTGCTTGAGAGGCGCCATGTCCGGGACTGGGCTCTGCCGGGCTGGCACTGTGAAGTGCTGCCTTCCGGGGCGCCCAGCTTGGTGAGGAATCAGGGTCCCGTCGTCGACCCGGAGGTTCTTTGGTGGCGGTCGCGTGGACCACTGTCGGTGCAGAGGGAGCCGGCCCCCGCGGAGGTGGTACGTCGCCATGTCAGGGAGGAGGACGAGCACGTCCGACGCTACATGACTGCGTTGGATGCCAGGTTCTCCAATACCTGGCAGGTTCTTCAGGGGTCTCACCCGAGCTATGATCCTATCATAGTTCCTTCTCTTTGGATGTCCACCGCCTGCGCCGCGAGACGTCAACTATATCTGTATTAGTGATAATATTCGATGATATATTAGTGATATTATTCGATGATGTATTAGTGATACTATTTGATGATGTATTAGTGATACTATTATTCGATGATGTATTAGTGATATTATATGATCGTATTGTTGCATTGCCTTGTATTGATTTGCATATCTCCGGTTCTGCTTATTGAATGCATTCTAATTGTTTTATATTTGTTCTGGATTAGTTAAGCTATGGATGTTAGAGACAGAGACCGTGATCAAGGGAATGTCATGTACGACCTGATATGCTCCGAAAACGAAGAGAATGAAGTAGATGATGGCTCACAATACCTTAACCCATCCGGTGAGGGAATTAAGGAAGAAAAACCAAGAGACGAAGGCGAACCAGCTGACAATGACGATGGCGAAGAAATTTTTGTCCATTTAATAGTGTCCGGCGAGGTATTAATTTGCCCTCTGGTGATCATCAGATGTATTGATTGATTTGTATATATTAACGAATCTTTCTTCCTTTTAGCCCTCTGGATCGAGCAAATCTTCTACAAGGGTTAAACGTGGCCCGACAAAAAAGTTGAAACAAGGCGTAAAGTATAACATCGATCAAATCAAAGCAGATGGCAAACCGATTGCTCCTAAAGAGAATGCAAACAAATTTATACGTCAATGCAGAGTTATCATTAGGGACCAAATCCCGATCACCGCTCAAGAATGGAATTAGCCAAAGGATCGCAGAGTTCCTTTTGTCAGCCAAAGAGGAAAAGATCTGCTTTGGGAGGAGCTCATGAAACATTTCACCCTACCAGAGGGTCTCACAGATCTCCAACGGGAGAAAGTCAAGAAGTGTGCTCTTAAGAAGATGGCCACACAATTCCAGTCTTGGAAGAAAATATTATGGACCAATTACTTGGAAGGAGAAAAGAAGACTCCAAATTTCAAAGGAGAATATGTGAAGTTCAAGGAATCAGAAGAATCTAAGAAACGGTCAAGAATAAACAAGAAAAATGGCGACAAAAAAATGTGGCACCATCGTGGCCAGGCGGCTACAAGTCTGGGTTGCCTAAGTGGGATGAATCTGAGAGAAACATGAAGGCTGCAGGGGTCACTCCAGTAACAGAGACTTGGCCCGAGAGGTGCAGGACTTGGTTTTATGCACATGGGGGAAAGTTGGACCCAAAGACAGGGGAGGTTCTTGAACAGGCAAGTCTTAAAGATGCCACGGTCGAGATACTTAAAGCAATAGAAGAAGCTCGAGCGGGTGTGTACCAGCCGGAGAGAGAGAACGACGAGCTTTCGCGCGCCCTCAAGAATCCTGAACACCCGGTGTCGTGGATTTGTCACGGCAGATGTCCGGGTTAACGGACTTAAGGTGTGGGGTCATCGCATCTAACTGGTAGCTTGAGAGGGGTTGAGCGGGACGAGAGACGCGGAGTTTTTACCCAGGTTCGGCCCCTCCGATGGAGGTAAAAGCCTACGTCCTGCTTGTCTGGTATTAATGATGAGGAGGACCTCTTGGTTACAAGGATGATCTCTAGCCTCTAATCTGACTATCTTTTCTGACCTGTCTCTAAGACCTGTCTATGAGACGTCTAACCTGACCCTCTTGGGGTGACCCGCCCCTCCTTATAAAGGCTGAAGGGGCGGTTTACATGTAGAGTCTAAGTCGGATTGATGACTTCCCATCGCGGGCTTCTCTTCATGGGCTTCCGAGTCCTGGGCTTCTTCCAATCCCGGGTGGCTTACACCGGGCGGGTTACAACCAGGGCTTATCTTCAGAGACTCGTCTCCGGAACTTTCTGATAACACTGTTCACCTTCTGGCACTGTAGCAGCCGGGTTAACCTCCTGACACTGTAGCCGGGTTAACATCCTGACACTGTAGCCGGGTTAGCATCCTGACACTGTAGCTGCCGGGTTATGATTGTCTGCCGGGTTAGAACTGTAACCAGGTCTGTACTGTTTGCCGGGTCAGCATGTCTGCCGGGTCAGTACTGTTCTCCGGGTCAGTACTGTTCGCCGGGTCAGCATGTCTGCCGGGTCATATCGCGGGGTAATATCCCCGTCACCCGGGATGAACACGAGGCAAAGGCATGGTTCCGTGGTTTCTGGGGTTTGCGGATTGGAACGACAGCTACAGAAGTCATGACAGAAAGAAGAAGCATGAAGTAGATCGGATCCTGGACTTGGAACGCAAATACATGCTGCAGCAGGAGCAAATCTACAAACTTAGCCAGCAAGGCGCGTCTCAGCAGCAGCAGCAACCAGATCCAGCATTGGATGGTACCATTCCATCATCTATGCCGAAAAGCAGCGTGGGTTCCACGGGGGTCCCGGCCGATGATGCACTGCTGGCTCGCTACCCCGTGGATGATATCCTAGAGTCGACACCTTGTGAGCTACACATGAAGCTCAAGAACATATCCATGAAGGTGGCGCACGGCTTTGCTTTACCGAATGCACCTGAAGCACTCCTCCACGACAATCTGATTCCACCTGGCTATGCTCGTGTCGGGGTGGCTCAAGTTGTGTTGGGATATGATACACTAGAGCTTGATCACACTGGAGGTCAAGGGGAGCTGACACTAGGAGAAGCCATACGTGGTATCATTGTGTGGAAAAAGGAATGCATCATGTTTGCACACTCGGTGCCAAGGCCACCGACTCCTCCTCCAAGTCCGCCGCGTCAACAGACTCCAACCCTCCCTGAGACGGAGCGCAGGGTGAGTCCGCCATATCCATCTCCGCCGCGCCAGCCGAATCCATCCCACCCCGAGACGGAGTGCATGGCGAGTCCGCGATATCAAGCTCTGCCATGTCAGCATAGTCCATCCCACCCCGAGATGGAGCCTAGCGCCAATCGTCCGTGATATCGATATCCGCCGTCTCCAAAGCGGAAGAGAGCACCAACGAAGAAACCCGAGCCTCCTATGAAAAAGAAGTTAGCTTACGATATGATTGACGAGGAACTCGATGTACAAGTGGCTAGTGAATTGCAGGCATGTTTTGGACCGAAACCGCCCCCGCCGCCAATGGAGAAAGTACCCGACGAGGTCGTACAACACTTTATTGATGCAGCTAAACCGGCAGAGAAAAGGCCGGTATCAGACTATGAACGCTGTATTACCAAGTCCTATGAATCCCGCAAAAGACAGAAGTCGAGCGATAGCAGTAAATGCGGGAAAACTGTTCCCCAGCTCGGAGAACAACCAGTCCAATTGATCAGCCCGCTCAAGGTGAGTGCCAATAAAGTGGTAATAACCGACGCTGATAGAGAGAATGCTAGATTGCTCGGTATCACCGTTGAACAACTCCTAGAGATCAAGGAATTTCCACCGTTGGATCCGAAGGAAATAGCATGGCAATATGTCCCCGGGAAACCTCTGGTTAGACCTGACGACGAGAAGCTTCTAACAACGCAAATGTACAAATTGCATGACTGGTACATGAGAGAAGTAAAGGACGGGCGAGCTAGCCTCATGGTGAAAGTTGAGAAAGAGCATTACATCCATGAAAATGCTTTGTGGATTGAAAATGAAGAATTTTTTCAGTTATTCAATCAAAAAGCACTCGACAAGTCTATCGTTAGTTGCTATTGTCTGTAAGTGATTTCTTTCTGTAATTTAAGTCTCTAGCTCAGCTCATTCATTGCCTGTTATTATACTCACTATATTCTTTTGTGTGGTATTATGCAGAATGAAGATTTTTGAATTGAAAAGAGCTGGAGTCTATGGCATTGGGTTCGTTGACCCAAATACCGTTAATGAAGAAGTGTTGAGAAGGGACCCTAAAGACACGGAGAAAATGCTTCTAAGGTTTTTGAAGGCCCTAAAGTACAAACCAGAAATACTTTTACCTTGGAACTTCCAGTGAGTGTTACTGTCTTGTACTACAAATTCTATTTTTGCTTATATATATATATATACTCGATGTTAAGTGTAGTTGATGAGTTTTGCATGCCCGCTTATACAAATCGTGTGCGCAGCTACCACTGGATCCTTCTAATCATTAGAGTTGATGATGGAACTGTTGAAGTACTGGACTCGCTAAGTAAAGACCCTGAAGATTACATAAGCTTGCATTCGTTGCTCGGAAGGTAATTTCAATCATTGACGCACTATGCCGGCTTCTTTATTAGTTCATTTCCTGATATCAAGTAATTAATAACTCCTTTATTCATTTTGTTTGCCGAGCTGGGTTTGGAAATGTTTCATCAAAGAGGTCACCGGTGAATGGAAACCAGAGTTGAGATGGCAAAAGCCCAAGGTAATTAAGTAGTACTAGCTACGTCCGCGTATCTCTTTAATTCTAGTTTCAATACCATTGTCATGCTTCATTATTATCTGATTGAATTATATTCTCGTAAAGTGCATGAGGCAGGCACAGGGGACTGAACTATGTGCATATTACATTTGCGAGAATATTCGCTTTATGACCGAAAGCAGCAAGAGTGCAAGAGATCTTTGGGTACGTAAACACCATTCATTTTTTTTTTATCATGATCTAATACATATACACACAAGTAACATGCATATTCATATTGATCTCCTTCTTTATATATAGATGACGCAGATGCGGGATCAGCTCCTACCAACGGACCGCATACGAGCAATTCAAGAGGAAATTGCGGGATTTTTGCTTCAGCGGGTCATATCTCCCGACGAAGAATACCATTACCCGATCCGCAAATGATCTGCAAATTGTACGAGAAATTGTATATACCAAATTGTATATATATGTGTATGCATGTGGTCGTACGATAAATTCTATGATATATGATTGCTTGTACGAGAAATTTTATGATATATGATCGGTTCTACGAGAAATTCTATTATATATGCATAACGTGTACAGTATGTAGTAGTGTAAAATATGTTTGAAATGAAAAAGAATTAAATGGAAAACACAAAATGAAGAGGAAAAATAAACAATAAACATTAAACCCCTAAACACCTAAACCCCTAAACCCCTAAACCTTTAGTCCCGGTTGGTGTTACCAACCGGGACCAAAGGTCCCAATGCCCTGGCGTGCACTGCCGACCACGTGGCCAGGGTTTAGTCCTGTTTCGTAGCCAACCGGGACTAAAGGCCTGTACCCTTTAGTCTCTATACTTTAGTCCCGGTTGGGGAACCGGGACTAAAAGCCCTTCCCAACCGGGACTAATGGCCTGTTTTCTACTAGTGATAATCAAAGCCCCAAATATCAAATGGTTCAATAGCAAGTGAAGAATTCATAGGCATTTCATGACGTCTACCAATGTTACCATTTCTTTGACATTCATCACAAGAGAGAGCATAGTTATGAGCATCTTTAAAAAGAGTAGGCCCATAAAAACCAGATTGAAGTACCTTGTGTGCAGTTCTGTCACCAGCATGGTGTCCTCCGTATGCCTCGGAGTGACACTTTTGTAGGATATGTACCTGTTCATGATCAGGTACACACCGTATAATAACACCATCTACTCCTTCTTTATAAAGATGTGGGCCATCCCAAAAGTAATGTCTTAAATCGTAGAAATACTTTTTCTTTTGTTGGTATGTGAAACTAGATGGTATATATTTAGCAACAATGTAGTTAGCATAGTGTGCACACCAAGGGGTACTATGTGAAGCATTTATAACAACAAGTTGCTCATCAGGAAAATTATCATCAATAGGCAGTGGGTCATCAAGAACATTTTCCATCCTAGACAAGTTATCCGCTACAGGGTTTTCAGCTCCCTTCCTATCTACGATATGCAAGCCAAATTCTTTAAGTAAAAGCACCCACCTAATAAGTCTAGGCTTAGCATCTTTATTTTTCATAAGGTATTTAATAGCAGCATGATCCGTGTAAACAGTAACTTTGGAATCAACATATGAGGTCTAAACTTATCACATGGAAACACAACTGCTAAAAATTCCTTCTCAATACTAGCATAATTTCTTTGAGCGTTGTCTAGAGTTTTACTAGCATAATGAATAACATTCAATTTCTTGTCTACTCTTTGCCCTAGAACAACACCAACAGCATAATCACTAGCTTCACACATAATCTCAAATGGTAAATTCCAGTCAGGTGGTTGTACAATAGGTGCAGAAATCAAGGCTTTCTTAAGTATTTCAAAGGCTTCTACACAATCATCATCAAAAACAAAATGAATGTCCTTTTGAAAAAGATTAGTTAGTGGCCTAGAAATCTTTGAGAAATCTTTAATGAAGCGCCTATAAAAACCAGCATGACCCAGAAAACATCTTATACCTTTGATATCTTTAGGACATGGCATTTTCTCTATTGCATCAACTTTAGCTTTTTCTACCTCAATGCCTCGTTCAGAGATTTTATGCCCAAGTACTATTCCTTCATTTACCATAAAGTGGCACTTCTCCCAATTCAAGACAAGGTTAGTTTCCTCGCATCTCTACAAAACTTGATCAAGGTTGCTCAAGCAATCATCAAAAGAAGTCCCGTATACGGAAAAACCATCCATTAAAACCTCAACAATCTTTTCACAAAAGTCAGAGAATATAGCAGCCATACATCTTTGAAAGGTAGCAGGTGCATTAGATAAACCAAAAGGCATACGTCTATAAGCATGGGTTCCAAAAGGGCAAGTGAAAGTAGTTTTCTCTTGGTCTTCTTTTGAGACAGGTATTTGAGAGAAACCAAAATATCCATCAAGAAAACAAAGTGTGTATGCTTAGATAACCTTTCTAACATTTGATCAATAAAAGGCAAGGGGTAATGATCTTTCCTAGTAGCTTTGTTTAATTTTGTGAAATCAATTACCATCCTATAACCAGTTACGATTCTTTGTGGAATAAGTTCATTTTTATCATTAGGAACAACAGTTATACCTCCTTTCATAGGAACACAATGAACAGGAATTACCCATCTACTACGAACAATAGTATAAATTATACCTGCCTCCAGAAGCTTTAGTATTTCAGTCCGTACCACCTCCTTCATCCTGGGATTTAAGCGGCGTTGATGTCAACGACAGGTTTAGCATCTGGTTCCATATTAATCTTGTGCTGACATAGAGTGGGGCTTATGCCCTTAAGATCATCGAGAGTATATCCAATAGCAGCTCTATGCTTCTTCGAAGTTTTAAGTAATCTCTTTTCTTCATGCTCTAAAAGGTTAGCATTGATAATAACATGATATATCTTCTTTTTGTCAAGATAAGCATATTTCAAAGATCAGGTAATTTCTTTAGATCAAACACGGGATCTCCTTTGGGTGGAGGAGGATCCCCTAAGATATCAACTAGTTCGTTGTGTTTAAGAATAGGTGTTTGTCTAAGAAATATATCATCTATCTCATTTCTTTCATTCATATGCATATCATTTTCATGGTCTAACAAATATTGTTCTAATGGATCAGTAGGAGGCACGGGAATAGAAGCAAGACCAATTATTTCATCCTTACTGGGTAATTCTTTCTCATGTGGTTGTCTACCTAACTTAGAGAAATTAAATTCATCAGACACATCACCAAATTTAACAGTAACCTTTTCAGTAACACAATTAATTTCAACATTAACGGTATTCAAGAAGGGTCTACCAAATATAATGGGACAAAAGTTATCTTGTTCTGAACCAAGTACTAAGAAATCAGTAGGGTACTTAACTTTTCCACACAAGACTTCAACATCACTAACAATCCCAAGTGGTGAAATAGTTTCTCTGTTTGTAAAGTTTAATCGTGACATCTATATCTTCAATCTCAGAGTGAGGGAGACCGGGACTAAGGGGTCCTCGGGCTGCCGACCTATCCCTTATGGGCCGAACTCGTGGGCCACTCGGTGGCTACTGTTGGAAGACCAAACTACAAGAGTACTTCGTGATTAGGAAGGAAACCTCAGGTGTTGTGGTGTGTCCTCCAAGCCAAAGATGGTAGAATAGGCATGTTTAAACCCTCGGCAAGAACCGACTATGTGTAGCCCTAGGTACCCCTGGTGTCTATATAAACCAGAGGGTTTAGTTCGTAGAGTGCAGGTGAACTCATCTAGGGTTTTAGCTCATCTGATCTCGAGGTAGATCAACTATGTAATGGTTATACACATCAATAAAACTAAGCAGGATGTAGGTTTTACCTCCTCAAGAGGGCCCGAACCTTGGTAAAACATTGTCTCCTTTGTCTACTGCTACCCATCGATCCAAGATCCACAGCTCGGGACCCCCTACCCAAGATCTGTCGGTTTTGACACCAACATTGGTGCTTTCATTGAGAGTTCCGCTGTGAATCACCGAAAGATCGATGGCTCGCCTAATCATCAACCGTGACGTCTGTAACAGGGACGTTTTCGTCCTTGGGCAGATCTTCACGTTCGGAAGCATCGTACTGCACGCCGATCCGGCAGGCCACCTTGGCCAGGTCAGAAGTTTCACCCCGATCAGGAGGTCAGGTTCGGGAACCTAGAGTTCGTCGCTGACTCCTGGGGAGATCTTGTTTTAATGAAGCTCTCGGCTCCCCTTGAAGAACCCGCGAGCCCCGATACCTTAACTTCGATAGCGGTGGATCCCGCCAATGGGGCGGCCTCTATCCCTGGTTCTGCCCTAAAGCTCAACCCAGTCGATATGCCCGGATCTGCCTTGGCTGAATACAGACCGGGCTCGCCCCCGAACGACCCCGAGGCAGCGGCACTATGGATCGACCCCAGACACTCCAACAACATGGACTCCTCCGAAATCTCGTCATTAAACGAGTTGCTCGGCTGGATTCAAGCCATGGGCATGACCGACGGCCGACCCTCGATATATGACCGGATCGGGCTTAGACTTGACGACAAGGAAATTCATATCCGACCAATCACACACCTGTTCGCTACCATCGAGTGTCCGGCCGAAGGTTTGCACCCGCAACCATCGGAGTTAGGAACAATTTATGTCCCGGTTTCCGACCACCAGGACCCCTCCTGTAGTCCGAAATCCGGACTTCACCCCGGAAATAGTTCGGGATTGGCCGCCTATCTAGCACACAACCTGGAGTCTATGCAGCGAGGTCATGTCGATAATACGGATTCCGAACCCACCGCACCAGACCCCACGATAGCACGGGGCGCGGCCGCCAGGATCTCGGACTCACATCCTATTGGAATACCAAACTTTTTCCCACCCACCACCCAAGTCGAGCACTCTTCAAGCAGTGCAGGAGAGCCCGGGATACCGGCCTTACGGGAAGTCAAACAATAGCCAGGGGAATCAGTCCATCATTTTTTGGCCAGATTCCTTCTTACCAAAGATAGGATAGAGGACTGTAGTGGCCAGGAGATAATAGCAACCTTCCGGCATAACTGCCACGATGAAGGAATTCTCAACGCCCTCGACCGTCGTCGCGTTCAAAATTTCACCGAGCTATCGGACCTAGTGCGCAAATATTGCGCCATGGAAAGCACCTCGCAAGCCCAACAGTTGTGCACGGGGTCAGTCCAGACCGAACAACCTAGAGGAGCTCGGAGGAAGTGCATACCCCCACGACGGCCGGCCGAACACGAGCCCGCCGAGAAAAATAATAAACCCTTTAGAGGAGATAGAACTGTCCTCGATGGACTATTGGACAAGCCATGCCCGATACACTCCGTCTTGCTGAACACGAGCCCGACTCACAGCCTTTGAGCTTGCTGGGTCGTTAGGCAAGTCGCAAAGAGCGGAGAGGCCATCCTTGATGCCTCACCCCCGGGTAGACATTCAGCAATGCCACCAGAACACGTGCCACCCTGGTCCTCAACCCCATAGTTGACGGCTTCAGGTTACACAAGGTGCTAATGGACGGCAGCAGCGGTTTAAACATCATTTATGAGGACACCTTGGATAAAATGCAGTTTGACAGATCTCGCGTTGAACAAAGCAGCACAACCTTTCGAGGGATTATCCGGGGGAAAGAGGCACGTTGTACTGGACAAGTTACTCTCGATGTGGTATTCGGTACCCCCGAGAACTACTATTCTGAAGAACTTCTCTTCCATATTGTGCCCTTTCACAGCGGCTATCATGCCCTACTAGGGTGTGACGCCTTCACAAGATTTCAAGCTATACCACATTACGGGTATATGAAGCTCAAAATGCCGGGACCCAACGGTGTGATCACAATCATAAGTTACCCGGATAGAGCCCTTCGAGCTGAAAATAAAACAGCATCACTCGCCATCGAGGTGTTAGTCGAGACCCGTGCTGCAGAAGAATTGACCACACTCCGCTCAATGGTGGATAATGATGATGTGGTACTCGGTAAGAAGCCCAAATCCACGTCCTTCAAACTTGCAGATGAAATAATCAAATTTTAGGTATATCCAACAGACCCCAATAAAACATCGTCCATCGGAGTTCAGCTAGACCCCGCGGTTGACGAAGCTATGCGCACATTCTTATGCGAAAACTCGGACATATACGCCTGGCACCCCTCAATATGCCAGGAATCCCACGAAGGCTAGCGGAACACAACCTGAACATAATCGCAAGCTTCAAGCTCGTCAAACAGGCTTTACGCCGATTTTCCAAACCCAAGAGTCAAGCTATGGGCGAAGAGCTAGCAAAACTGCTCGAAGTCGGATTCATCAGAGAAATCAAACACCCCGAGTGGTTGGCAAATCTGGTCATGGTACCGAAGAAAGACAAATCTTGGCGGCTGTGCGTCGACTTCAAAGACCTTAATAAGGCCTGCCCCAAGGATCCTTTCCCTTACCCCGCATAGACTAGATTATTGATGCTACAGCCGGACACGACTCACTGTGCTTCCTCGATGCTTATTCCGGGTACCATCAGATTAAAATGAAGGAGTCCGATCAAGCCGCAACCACCTTCATGACTCCCTACTGGCCATTCTGCTTTAACACAATGCCCTTCGGGTTAAAAACACAGGCGCCACATACCAGCACATGATTCAGACATGTCTAGAAAAACAAATTGGCAAAACAGTCGAGGCATACGTGGACGACTTGGTCATCAATACCAAACACTTCAACCAACTGGTAGACGACCTCAGGCAAACTTTTGCCAATCTACGCAAATATGACATACGGCTCAACCCAGACAAATGTGTCTTCGGAGTTCCTGTCGGTAAACTGCTCGGGTTTATTGTCTCCCATAGAGGAATATATGTTAATCCCGCTAAGATCCGAGCCCTATCCCAACTAGCGATCCCTATGGAGCTAAAGCACATTCAAACACTGGCGGGCTGTGTGGCGGCTTTGAGCCGCTTTATCTCCCGCCTTGGCGAAAAGGCTCTACCACTCTACAGACTGCTGAAACGGACCAAAAACTTCGAGTGGACCGATGAAGCAGTGGCCACATTGGAAGAAATCAAAACATTGATGGCTAGCAACCCCATACTAGCAGTGCCTGACGCCGGTGAACCCATGTTATTGTACATCTCGGCCACAAATTAGGTGGTCAGTGCGGTCCTTGTGATTGAACGAGAGGCCGAGGGTCACAAATTCCGGGTGCAAAAGCAAGTCTACTATGTATCATAAGTGCTCATGCCATGCAAGTCCAGGTATCCGCATTACCAAAAGATAGCCTATATAGTGTTTATGGCATCGCAAAAATTCAGACTCCGAAGTACCTTTGAATGACACAATCAACAACAGGGACGCCACCGGCCGCATAACCAAATGGGCCATTGAACTTCTTCCTTTCGAAATCACTTACAAGCCCCGACGAGCTATTAAATCTCAGGTGTTGGCTGATTTTCTTGCCGAATGGATGGAGGCCGAGCTCTCCAGAGAATACATCACATATTCCCATTGGACGATGTATTTCAATGGATCCAAGGCACTTGCCGGACTGGGGGATGGAGTTATCCTCACATCCCCCATCGGAGACAACGTCCGATATGTAATGCAAATCATGTACGCCGATTCTTGCACGGACTTCGGATGGCAACATCAATGGGTGTACAACGGCTTGAAGTATGAAGAGACTCCAAACTCGCCATCTCTCAAATCAACGGCGAATTCGATGCTAAAAACCCAAAAATGGCAGCATAGAGAAACGTCGTCCTTAAGATATCCACACGGTTCGAGGGGCTAGAATTCCACCACGTCTCCAGAGATAGCAATCAAGCTGCGGACGTCCTCGCCCGCATGGGCGCCAAGCACGACCCCGTCCCTAAGAACACCTTCCTAGAGAGGCTCGTCAAGCCATCCGTGGTATGGCAGGACAAGAACAAGGACACTGGAACCAGTGGTGCAGAACAGGTCGTCCCCCCTATAGTCGAACTAGATGAGCAAATCATCGGCGGCTCCGCAATTGAAAAAACACCTTCGGCTCACGAAGTCATGGTAGTAATCGCGCCATCGACCGAGCCCTTCCTTGCCTACCTTCTCCGCCAAGAACTCCGCGATGACCAGACTAAGGCGAGATGCATAATTCAGCGGTCCAAGGCCTACAAGGTCCATGAAGGTGAATTATACAAGAAAAGCCCTATTGGGGTCCTCCAACAGTGCATATCTGAAGAAGAAGGAATGCAGCTCTTGGCCGAGATACACGCATGCATGGGCAGCCACCACGCAGCAGTGCGGGCCCTGGTAAGCAAGGCCTTTCGAGCCAGGTTCTTCTGGCCCACCGCTCGAGTGGACGCCCACACAGTCGTCCAACATTGTGTTGGATGTCAGCTCTTTGCAAATCAAAGCCACATGCCCCCCAACAACTCTTCGGACAATACCGATTATCTGGCCTTTTGCGGTCTGGGGTCTGGATATGGTCGGACCACTTAAAGGGGGGACCAAGAAAAAGAAATACCTACTGGTTATGGTCGACAAGTTTACTAAATGGATCAAAGGAAAACCAGTAAGTTCAGCTAAGTCCGGACCAGTTATCGACTTTATATCCGGCGTGGTACACCGTTATGGTGTCCTGCACAGTATAATAACAGATAATGGATCCAATTTCACCACCCAGGAGGTAAAGGACTGGTGTGCTAACGTGGGCATCAAGCTCGACTACGCCTCGGTGTATCATCCGTAGACAAATGGACAAGTCGAACGGGCCAACGGCCTCATTATTAGTGGTATCAAACCTCGTCTGGTTCAATCTCTTCAAGAATCTGACTGCCATTGGGTGTAGGAGGTTGACTTCGTACTATGGGGTTTGTGCACCACCCCGATTCGATCAACGGGATACACACCATTTTCATGGTTTACGGGGCAGAAGCAGTCCTCCCCTGTGACATCATCCACGATGCACCTAGGGTGCGCATGTACGAAGAAAAAAAGGCTGAGTTAGATCGACAGGACGACCTAGACGCCCTGGAAGGAGAGCGCGATATAGCTCGGGCCCGCTCCACCTTCTATCATAGCAGGCTCGGCACTACCAAAGTAGGGAGGTTCGAGCGAAGGCATACAATGTAGGCGAACTTGTCTTACGCCTCCCAGAGAAACAGAAGCATAAGCTCAAGCCCAAGTGGGAGGTCCCTTTCATAATTGATGAAGTACTTGCAGGAGGAGCTTATTGCCTCCGTAACTATCGGACAATCGCCTTGAACCGAACCCATGGAACGCAGCTCATCTTCGGCGCTTCTACGGCTAGACCGGTGTCGTCACGTTCTTTAAAACCCTTTCTCTTTGTATTTTTCCACTCCTCCCTTATTTACTTTTATAGGATTGGTTAGAATTTCCCAGGCCGTGTTCGGCTAAACCAAACTACGTTAAGTTATCATTGGCATACATTCTTAAATGTCTTACCCAGTAACACCTGGGGGCTTCGTAACGAAGCCAAGCAATATATTTTTTGTGCATCTATCTATTTTGAATGCATCCTTCTAGTATCGTTTTATGCCAACATATGCATCAATTGGACTTAAGATTTAGCCAAGCTGGGTTGCCTTGCTCCTATGCTTACCCTCTATGTTCCCGGTTGTTCGGCTAGGGGGTAAAGGGAGCATCTGCGATTGTTACAACCAGATTACTCGGATACGTACCTCAGATGGGTGAACCGAAAGCTAGCGTTCTTAAGAAACAAATTGGTTAGCCACGAAGGAAGTAAATATAATTGGTGATCTTCGCCACAAACTGGGATTATTCTCCCAAAGTAGCAACTATCCGCATACTACGGGTACAAGCCTATGCTGTCTACGATCTACATAGCAACCTGAAGAAAGGAACCCATGGAGGAACTTTTTTCTTCGGAAGATGTTTCTTACGTTAAATAGTAATATAACATACTTCCCTATGCGCGTTCTGTCTGTTCGCACAATATGGCCAGATTGCCTAGTTCTCTGAAATGATTCCCTGTTATCGCAGGACACACAATATGGAACACTCCCCAGCTATTGGCGAGCGAGGCAGAAGCCGATGGCCGGTTAATACAACGTTTATAGCACGAACGTGATACGTCTCCATCGTATATATAATTTTTGATTGTTTCATGCCAATATTATACAACTTTCACATATTTTTGGCAATATTTTATATGATTTATTGGACAAACATATTGATCCAGTGCCCAGTGCCAGTTCCTGTTTGTTGCATGGTTTTTGTTCGTAGAATATCCATATCAAATGAAGTCCAAACGCCATAAAAATTTACGGAGAATTATTTTGGAATATATGTGATTTTTGGGAGTTGGAATCAACGCAAAAGGAGGCCCATAGCCCCCACAGTACACCAGGGAGCGCCCCAGGGCCCAGGCGTGCCGTGGTGGGTTGTGGTCACCTCGTAAGTCGGTTGGAGCTCTACTTCGGGCGCAATGAAGATTATATCTGGAAAACAATCGTGTTAAAATCTTAGCACAATCGGAGTTACGGATCTCTAAGAATATAAGAAACAATTTTTGGCCAAAAAACAGGAACGCGAAAGAGAAGAGAACAGAGAGGGAGATCCAATCTCGGAGGGGCTCCTACCCCTCTGCCGCCATGGAGGCCATGGACCAGAGGGGGAACTCTCCTCCCATCTAGGGGGGAGGCCAAGGAAGAAGAATAAAGAGGGAGGCTCTCTCCCCCTCTCTCCCGGTGGCGCCGGAACGCCGCCAGGGCAATCATTGTGACGGCGATCTACACCAACAACTTCGCCGCCGTCAACACCAACTCTCTCCCCCTCTATGCAGCGGTGTAACACCTCTCTTCCCCGCTGTAATCTCTACTTAAACATGGTGCTCAACTCCATATATTATTTCCCAATGATATGTGGCTATCCTATGATGTTTGAGTAGATCCGTTTTGTCCTATGGGCTAATTGATGATCGTGGTTGGTATCAGTTGTATGTTTTATTTTTGTGCTGTCCTATGGTGCCCTCCGTGTCGCACAAACGTGAGGGATACCCGCTGTAGGGTGTTGCAATATGTTCATGATTTGCTTATGGTGGGTGGTGTGAGTGATAGAAGCACAGACCCGAGTAGGTGGGTTGTTGCGTATGGGAGTAAAGAGGACTTGATACTTAATGCTATGGTTGGGTTTTACCTTAATGATCTTTGGTAGTTTCGGATGCTTGCTAAAGTTCCAATCATAAGTGCATATGATCCAAGTACGGAAAGTATGTTAGCTCATGCCTCTCCCTCATATAAAATTGCAATAATGATTACCGGTCTAGTTATCAATTGCCTAGGGACAAATAACCTTCTTGTTTGACAAAAGCTTTCTACTAAACAACTAAATCTTATTATCTTGCAATTTACTCGTAGTTTTATTCCCGCAAAGTACTTCTAGTTTTATTCATGCAAACTATCCTATCACCTACAAAATAGTTTCATACTTGTTCTAGGCAAAGCAAATGTTAAAGTCTGCATAGAGTTGTATCGGTGGTCGATAGAACTTGAGGGAATATTTGTTCTACGTTTAGCTCCTCGTTGGGTTCGACACTCTTATTTATCGAAAAAGGCTACAAATGATCCCCTACACTTGTGGGTTATCAAGACCTTTCTCTGGCGTCGTTGCCGGGGAGCAATAGCGTGGGGTGAATATTCTCGTGTGTGCTTGTTTGCTTTATCACTAAGTAATTTTTATTTTGTGTTATTAGTTGTTTTATATCTTTAGTTATGGATATGGAACACGAAACACCAAAAAAAATAGTGGTACTTGCTACTCATGGAGATGGGGAACCTCCTAAAACCCTCGATGCTCATTATGTGGGATACATTAATTACTCCTTTGATAATCCTAAGAAATCCTCATTAAATTTTATAATGTGAGACACGTTGGATCAACATAAGTACTTCAGGGATTATCGCTTGTCTCAAAAAGGGAAACACTTATGGGATCAAATTAGAATATTGCAATGGTTTGCTTGGGATGCATGCTTGAGATGTGACTTTACTTGTTGCTCTAAGATAAAGGCTCCACACCTTCCCTTTCAATGTTTATTTAATGATAATGAAACCTTGGCTTCTTATGCTAATGGTATTTATGATTACTATGATGTGGAACGAATAGAAGAATTTGTTGCTTTTAAAGGTGCTTATGAAATTGCTTCTTTCCTTGAAAAGTATGATGATGTTCCTTACAAATCTGAAAATTTATCCATACTTCAATATTGCTATGATAATTATGAATTCAATTATGATATTATTGAATTTATTGAGAGAATGTCCGCTGCCCTGGAAGAAACTAATATTTTGCAGGAATCTATGGAAGAGGAAGTTGCTAAAATTGTGAGCTCATTAGATGAAAAAGATGAGGAGGAGAGTGATACGTCTCCAATGTATCTATAATTTTTGCTTGTTCTCTGATGTTATATTATCATTCTTGGATGTTTTACAATCATTTTATAACAACTTTATATCATTTTTTGGGACTAACCTATCAACATAGTGCCAAAGTGTCAGTTGTTGTTTTTGCTTGTTTTTTACTTCGCAGAATATCAGTACCAAACGGAGTCCAATCACGATGAAACTTTTTGGAGATTTTTTCTGGACCAGAAGACACCCAGTGGGCCAAAGAAGTGCCAGAGAGGTGGGTTGTGGAGGCCACAACCCACATGGGCGCGCCAAGGGGCACCCGGTGCGCCCTGGTTGGTTGTGCCCTCCACGGGGCCCCCTCCACCGCCTCTGACGCCTATAAATTCCCAAATATTCAGAAAACCCTATGGGAATCGACGAAACACAATTCCAGCAACCGCAAGTTCCAGAACCTTGAGATCCAATCTAAACACCATCACGGAGGGGTTAATCTTCTTCATAGGTGCCCCTCCGATGATGCGTGAGTAGTCCACCATAGACCTACGGGTCCGTAGGAAGTAGCTAGATGGCTTTCTCTCTCTCTTTTGATTCTCAATACAATGGTCTCTTGGAGATCTTTTTGATGTAAACTTTTGCGATGTGTTTGTTGGGATCCGATGAATTTTGAGTTCATGATCAGTTTCTATCCATGAATATTATTTGATTCTTCTTTGATCTCTTATATGCATGATTACGTATAGCCTCGTATTTGTTCTTCGAATCTTTGGTTTAGTTAGGCCAACTAGATCAATTTTTCTTGCCATGGGAAGAGGTGTTTTATGATGGGTTCGATCTTGCGTTGTCCTTTCCCAGTGACAGAAGGGGCAGCAAGGCACGCATGTATCGTTGCCATTAAGGATAACAAGATGGGGTCTATTCCTACATGAATAGATCTTGTATACATCATGTCATCGTTCTTATTGCATTACTCCGTTTTTCCATGAACTTAATACACTAGATGCATGCTGGATAGCGGTCGATGTGTGGAGTAATAGTGGTAGATGCAGGCAGGAGTCGGTCTACCAATTTTGGACGTGATGCCTATATAATGATCATCGCCTTGGATATCATCATGATTATTTGATCTTGTATCAATTTCCCAACAGTAATTTGTTCACCCCCCGTGTGCTATACTCATGAGAGAAGCCACTAGTGAAACCTACGCCCCCCGAGTCTACTTTTCCAACATATTGCTTTTCGATCTATCTTTTTGCATCTTTGTTTTCAGATCTACTAAACCAAAAACCCAAAGATATATTGCTGCACTTTTTATTTGCCCTTTTTATTTTGTGTTCTTGAGATATCTATCTCTCCTATCTATCACTACCTAATCTATCTTTTTACCGTAGAGAGATTGACAACCTCTCTTTCGCGTCGGGTTGCAAGTATTTGTTGTTTGTGTGCAGGTGCTGCTTATTGGGTGGTGGTGATCCTCCTACTGGTTCGATAACCTTGGTTTCATAACTAAGGGAAATACTTACCGTCGCTGTGCTACATCATCCCTTCCTCTTTGGGGAAATACCGACGCAGTCTCAAGCCACGTCAAAAGAATTTCTGGCGCCGTTGCCGGGGAGGAAGCGGTCTCTTCTACGTGCCAATCTCTGGCACCGAGGAGACACCATCATCATCTACTAGGTTCCTAATCACAAATCTCATCTCCTTGCAATTACATTATTTGCCATTTGTCTCTCGTTTTCCTCTCCCTCACTTCACCAATTTGCCGTTTTATTCACCCTCTTTTTCGTTTGCCTTTTTCTCGCCGGATCTCTTTTTGTTTGCTTGTGTTCCCATGTGCCTTCTATTTGCTTGCATCTTCGCTTGCTAAAAATCTATTGATATTGATCCTCATCCACTTACTAATCTTTTCAAAATACCAAATTATGATGAACCAATTGCTAGTGAGTTGAGTGCACTTGATTATCTCCATGAAGTTTTGTTTGAAAATCATGAATCTGAAAATTTTGATGAAGTGTTGAAAGAAGAACTTTATAAGGTGATTCATGATATATAGCTCCTTGATTGAAAAGCATGATTGCAATGATGTTACTATAAATTCTATTAATGTCAATTATGATAATAATATGCAAAGCCACAAGCTTGGGTGTCGTGGTTTTGGCACGGCAGATGTCCGAAGACTTAGGTTCGAGGCCAACGCCATGGTAGTGGACTCAAAGGGGTTGATCGGGACGAAGGACACGAGTTTACCCAGGTTCGGCCCCTCAAGTAGAGGTAAAAGCCTACGTCCTGCTTGTGTTGTATTGATTGGAGTATCGATTACAAGGGAGCGGATTGCTTGACCTAGTTCTCGATAGATTGGTTTCTTGTCTAAGCCGCCCCAGGGTCTCACCTTTATATATGAGGTCAAGGCCCTGGGTTACACGAGTCATAAACCGTCTTACACGACGTAGTCTATGCTGTCTCTAAGCCGCCTTGCCGCCTTGGGCAGGCCACCTCCGGGCGGCTTAACCGCCCGGGTCTTCTTACCATCTTCTGTCCCTGGGCCTCCGCCTTAGCCCATCAGGTAAGCCGCCACACGGCCTGGCCTTCATCTTCCGGCCCATCGACAGGTCTTGGGCTATGAGCCGCCAGGTATGACCCGGCCCCTCCTGGGCATTTCTTACCACGGGGTTATATCCCCAACATTAGGCCCCAGGTTGATTTGAGCCAGCTCATGTCAATCTTCAATTCACTTGGCGGCGAGTCTTCATATTTCTGTCATCTGAAAGGATAAGTTGTAACCCGCCATGACGTCATATCGAATATTCTGAAAAGATTCCATGACGTATGTAACGGATCTTCTCATTTGAAAGGCCATCCCGAAAATCGAGGCGCCACGTTCGGTCAATCATCACTGTGCCTCCTCAATTCTCGCGCGCACTGTTGCCTTCCTTGCTCATAAATAGGGACACGTGGTGTCCTTTTCCCTTTCTCCACCTCCTCTGCTGTCGCTGTCATCTTCTACCTTCGAGTGGCCGAACCTCTGGAGCTCCGCCGCCGCCGACAGGACCTCACCGTCGCCCCCATCACCGGCCACTGCATCGACCTGATTGGGACCAGAGTCTTCGCCGGCGCGTCCGCATCCGCAAGGTACCTTTTCCAGCCCTTGTCGGATCCGCATCTACCCCCATTAGGGTTCCCGAGTTCTTCAGTGTTCATCGTTGTTCATCAGCGCTCATTGCACAGACCCCCAAGCATCGCTTTGCATCTCGTAATGCCGTCTGTCCGCCGCGGTTACACTTTGAATGCCAAATGCTTGCTTGCTTTTGAATCTGTATAACAATCTCTGCCGCGTATTGACCACCTGTTCTTCCACTGTTTTTTAGGTCATGAATATATTTCATTTCCTTTGCCCGTAGATCTTGCAACTGATATAACAACATGCAAAACCTGTTTTTCTATACTTAGCCATATTTTCCAGTGCCGCCTTGTCCATCTTAACCCGCCATTGCGTTTGGCGGCTCTTGTTCAACATGCTTTGGCGGCTTAACTTTCACCATTATACTGACCACAGCTGCCTTATCCATTTAATATTTTTCTAACCCGCCATATTCTGTGTCTTCATAGCTTAACCCGCCATTATGTCACGGGCACCATCATCTTGTGATTGGGTCTGCTCTGGCGTCACCGAAGAACTTCTGCTTAACTTTGTCGAGTTGGGCATGCTACCGGCTAAAGACGTTATACACTGGCGGGTTCCAGGGCCAGAGAAAAGGCCTAAGCCCAAGGAAGGGGATGTTATCATATTTACTGATCACATCCTCCGCGGGTTCAGCCCTCCCGGGTCAAAATTCTTTTGGGATGTTCTTCACTTCTTTAAGCTTCATCCTCAAGACATAGGCCCAAATTCAGTCACCAACATTTGCCAGTTCCAAGTCTTGAGTGAAGTCTATCTGCAAGAAGAGCCGTCTGTTCACCTCTTCCATGACTACCACTATGCTAACCGCCAAACTGAAATGGTGGCTGGGCCAAGTTTAGAGCTTGGGGGCATTACAATCCAGAGACGGAGAGATTTGCCATATCCAATAGCTACCTTGCCAAGTCATCCCAAAGACTGGAACAAGACCTAGTTTTACTGTAAAGACACTTCTCCGGAAGGAGAGAACCCGTTGCCGGGTTATCGCCCTACCCGGCTTCCCAATTCCGGAGACCTCCCAAGCCGGATGTCAGCTGCAGAACGAGCAAAATACGCTCCAACTTTCGCAAAGATCAGAGCCTTAATGGGCAAC
Organism: Elymus sibiricus; assembly: GCA_039707655.1. Lineage (NCBI taxonomy): Eukaryota > Viridiplantae > Streptophyta > Magnoliopsida > Poales > Poaceae > Elymus > Elymus sibiricus. The sequence goes on along the minus strand of CM077673.1, from coordinate 15,137,331 downwards.
GGCTTGACAGGCGTCGATCTAACCCGCTGCTAGGTCAGCTGGAAGATTCTGCCACTGAGCCGGCGTGACCGGCCTATGCACGAATACACGGGTGAACCCAATGACCCCCTCTGCTTCAATGCCACCCCTCTAACCGATGAAGATATCAATTCCACCGTCAAAGGACTTCTAGGTGAAAAGCAAGCGGTTTGCAACAGAACCGGGCTTAAACCCTTTTATGTCAAGAATCCAGCTCCAGATGTAAGACTCTTTTTCCTCAATTGGCCACCTTTGTCTTGCACCTTCTAACCTTTGTTGGCGGCTTATGTACAGGACGACTCCCCTTTCTGGAAAAAGAAGTATAACCCGCCAGTGAGGAAAGCAAAGGTGAAAACCCCCGCTCAAAAGAAGAAGAAAGCCGCCACTCCAGATCCGCTTGAATCTGATGACTCGGAGGTAAAACTTGACTCCCTTGGCCGTCTCTTTATGCAACTTATTGACAGTAATTATTCATAGGATGAAACGGAAACAAGCCACGCCAACGCCCCCGAGGTAATTGATATTTCTGACTCAGAGAGCTTTCCACAAGACAGAATACGGCGGGTCGTCCGGAAAGTCCCCTTCTCTCATCCTCTTGCTCATTTAGACCCCAAATTTCTTTTGAAAAAGCAACAGCACACCTCCCGATGTCAGACCCGGAGCGCCGGCTCTGAAGATCTTGTGGCCGGGTTATCACATGCTCCGGCTCAACGGAAGCGGCCAGCTGAGGTATTCTTTAACTGAGATGTAATTTTAATCAAACATGCATTGTAATCTTACTCTGCTTTGTATTGTCTTAACTGCCTTCAGGATTCTCCTCCTTCCTCTGATGACTCAACTGCCTCCAAGCTGCCTCCAATGAAGATCAACCCGGAGTCCGTATTTTCACTTTTGCACCAAATGCTTTAATACTCTTGACCTCTATGTAACCATCGTCTGTACCTTCCAGGGCCCAAGCGAAACGAAGGAAGACTGGCGGGTCTACTGCCGCCCATACTGCCCAAGAGCCGGAATTTTCTAAGCCGGCCTCCCCTTTAACTCATGCTGAGCCCAGTGATATTATGAAGGATGCACCTGAAGATACTCACCAGCCATCTGAACCGGCCGGTCATGACACGGCCACTGAAAGCCCTGCAAAGGATGATCCTAAGCCGCCCAGCCCTTCAACAGCTGTTGAAGACACGGTCCTTCCCGAAGTTGTCATTACTGGGATGGGTCATCAAACCCCTGAGCCTCATGTGCTGACAAGACATTCTGGCAAAACTGAAGCTTCGCTTGAAAAGCTCGACTTTGAACTCCCTGTGCTGGAGAAGTTAACCGTTGACGAGCTTCACGCTGGGTTTCTGAACTGCCTGACGTCAAGCCGGAACATGGAGCTCAAGCTTGTTAACCTGATGAAGAAGAAATATGAGGTAATCTTTTTACCAGCCTTTTCCTTGTACCCTTATGTAGCCGCCAAGAGCTGGTTTAGTATTGCAAATAGTAGACCGGGTCTTCCAATCTATGCCATGTTGCCAATAGCTTAGCATGTAGCCCCCAAGTATTGGGTTAGTATAGATAGTAAACCGATACTTATCTGTAGAAGTTTGATCAATGATAGCCCCCAAGTCCGGTTGATCTTCCTGAAGATGAGCCGAGACTGTATTGCAGATCTGTAGAGCGCCGACTGTAGCCCCCAAGTGCCGGCTTATCTTTGCGGAGATGAGCCGGAACTTAATGAAAGACTTGAGAGCGTCATCTGTAGCCCCCAAGTGCCGGCTTATCTTTGCGAAGATGAGCCGGAACTGCATTGTAGCCTTGGAGAGCAAACAAACATTAGCCCCCAAGTGTCGAGTATATTGCTTGCAATGTGCTTGAGACTTGTGACATAACAGCCTCATCGATTCTGGCGACTCAACACCTTTTTACCTGCGTGTGACACAGGATGCTTTGGAGGCGGCCGAGTCTGAGATGACCGGCCTGAAAGAAAACCTTGCTTCCCAACAAACCGCTCGGTCAGAGGCGGAAAAAAAATGGCGGGTTGCCATAAAAGATCTTGAAAAGACGCAAGTGGATTTCGCTCTTTTCAAGAAGACTGCTGAAATTGAGCAAGCTGCCCTGACCAAGCGCGCAGATGACGCGGAGGGGCGGCTTACAGTTGTATCAGAAGAACTGCAAAGCCTCCAGCGCCATATCTCTAGGATGACATCTGCCATCTTTGGTGAGTTTCGAAGACTTAACCAATTTCCTTTGCGTTGTTGAATCTTGTGGGGGCGGCTTATAACGCCAAACATGTCTTGCAGGTCAGAGAAGCCGCCAGTTATCATCTGATAGCTTGTTGAAATTGAAGGCTGTGTACTCCTTAGCGAAACAACTGTACTGCGGGACTCTTTGCACAATCAAAGCCATGCTGACGGAGAACAGCATCCCCAAGTATATGAAGGGAGTCATAGAACTCTTATCCACGCTACCTAAGCAGGTTGAAAAGCTTAAACGATCAGCCGCCCGGCAGGGAGCGATGTGTTGGAAATAAGCCCTAGAGGCAATAATAAATTGGTTATTATTATATTTCCTTGTTCATGATAATCGTTTATTATCCATGCTATAATTGTATTGATTGGAAACTCAAATACATGTGTGGGTACATAGACAACACTGTGTCCCTAGTAAGCCTCTAGTTGACTAGCTCGTTGATCAAAGATGGTTAAGGTTTCCTAGCCATTGACATGAGATGTCATTTGATAACGGGATCACATCATTAGGAGAATGATGTGATGGACAAGACCCAAACTGTAAACGTAGCATATTATCGTGTCAGTTTATTGCTATTGTTTTCTGCATGTCAAGTATCTGTTCCTTTGACCATGAGATCATGCAACTCCCTGACATCGGAGGAGTGCCTTGTGTGTATCAAACGTCGCAACGTAACTGGGTGACTATAAAGGTGCTCTACAGGTATCTCCGAGGGTGTCTGTTGGGTTGGCATGGATCAAGACTGGGATTTGTTACTCCGTGCGACGGAGAGGTATCTCAGGGCCCACTCGGTAATACAACATCACAATGAGCCTTGCAAGCAATGTGACTAAAGTGTTAGCCACGAGATCTTGTATTACAGAACGAGTAAAGAGACTTGCCGGTAACGAGATTGAACTAGGTATAGAGATACCGACGATCGAATCTCGGGCAAGTAACATACCGAAGAACAAAGGGAACAGTATACGGGATTAACTGAATCCTTGACATAGAGGTTCGACCGATAAAGATCTTCGTAGAATATGTAGGAGCCAATATGGGCATCCAGGTCCCGCTATTGGTTATTGATCGTAGAGGTGTCTCGGTCATGTCTACATAGTTCTCGAACCCGCAGGGTCTACACACTTAACGTTTGGTGACGATTAGTATAGTTGAGTTATTTTGTTGGTGACCGAAGGTTGTTCGGAGTCCCGGATAAGATCCCTGACATGACGAGGATCTCCGGAATAGTCCGGAGGCAAAGATTGATATATGTGATAATAGTGTTTTGGTTTCCGGAAGGGTTCCGGAATTCACCGGAAGGGGTTCCGGATGTTTACCGAAGTGTTCGGGTGCAGCAACACTTTATATGGGCCAAAGGGATAAAGCCCACGAGGTATTGGAAAGTGCAAAAGGAAGTTTTGCTACTGCCTTAAGCTGGTAAGGCAGTACTACCGCTACTGTAGCAGCGGTACTACCGCTTAAGCTAGTCAAGCGGTACTACCGCTACTGTATCAGCGGTACTACCGCTTAAGCTGGTCAAGCGGTACTACCACTACTGTAGCAGCGGTACTACCGCTTGTGCGCGGTACTGCAGGGATCCGAGTTGGACTCTTTCCCTGCGGGCCAAACCGACCTTGTGCGGGCAAAACCGACCTGGAGGAGGCTTTTACTCCAAGTTTAGACCCCAAGGCTCAACATATAAATAGAGGGGCAGGGCTAGCACACGGAAAACATTAGATTGCCCCAAGCCGTGTGCCGGCAACCTCTAGTTCCTCCTACGTCATAATTTCAGTAGTGCTTAGGCGAAGCCCTGCTGAAATAGTTCCTCACCAACATCACCACGCCGTCGTGCTGCTGGAACTCTTCTTCTTCTCCGCTCCCTCTTGCTGGATCAAGAAGGCGGAGATCGTCATCAAGCCGTACGTGTGTTGAACGCGGAGGTGCCGTCTGTTCGGCACTAGTTCGTGATCGGATCGAGGGACGACTTGCGATTTGCATCGCGGAGACGTTCGACTACATCAACCGCGTTTCTTAACACTTCCGCTTAGCGATCTACAAGGGTATGTAGATTCACTCTCCCTCTCGTAGATGCTCATCACCATTGATAGATCTTGTGTGTGCGTAGGAAATTTTTTGTTTCCCATGCAACGTTACCCAACAGTGGCATCATGAGCTAGGTCTATGCGTAGATGAGATCTCGAGTAGAACACAAACGAGTTGTGGGCGTGGGTGTATACATATTGCTTGCCGTTACTAGTTGATATTTGATTCGGCGGATATGTGAGATGAAGCGGCCCGGACCGACATTACGCGTACGCTTACGCGAGACAGGTTCCTTCAACTAACATGTAACTTCGTTGCATAAAGATGGCTAGCGGGTGTCTGTCTCTCTCACTTTAGTTGAATCGATTTCAATGAAGAGGGTTCTTTTAGAAGATCAAAAAGCAATCACTACACCACGTTGTGGTTTTGCGTCGGTAAGAACGGTTCTTGCAAACCCGTAGCAGCCACGTAAAATTTGCAACAACAATTAGAGGACGTCTAACTTGTTTTTGCAGGGTATGTTGTGATGTGATATGGCCAATTACATGATGAGATATATGTGATGTATGAGATGATCATGTGTTGTATAGAATATCACGACTTGCATGTCGATGAGTACGGCAACTGGCAGGAGCCATAGAGTTGTCTTTAATTATTGTATGACCTGCGTGTCAATCATTAAGAGCTATGTAATGCTTTACTTTATCGCTAAACGTTAGCTATAGTCGTGGAAGCAACAGTTGGCGCGACAACCTCATGGCGACACGTTGATGGAGATCAAGATGATGGAGATCATGGTGTCATGCCGGTGACGATGGAGATCATGCCGGTGCTTTGGAGATGGAGATCAAAAGCACGAGTTCATGGCCATATCATGTCACTTATGATTTGCATGTGATGTTAATCCTTTTATGCATCTTATTTTGCTTAGGACGACGGTAGCATTATAAGGTGATCCCTCACTTAAATTTCAAGATAAAATTGTGTTCTCCCCGAGTGTGCACCATTGCGAAAGTTCGTCATTTCGAGACACGCCGTGATGATTGGGTGTGATAGACTCTACGTTCACATACAACGGGTGTAAGCCATGTTGCACGTGCGGAACACTCGGGTTAAACTTGACGAGCCAAGCATGTACAGACATGGCCTCGGAACACAAGAGACCGAAAGGTCGAACATGAGTCATATAGTAGATATGATCAACATGAAGATGTTCACCATTGAAACCACCTCAACTCATGTGATGATCGGACTTGAGTTGGTGGATTTGGATCATGTTACACTCGAATGATCGGAGGGATGTCAATTTGAGTGGGGGTTTTTAAGTAATATGATTAACTAAACTCATTATCTAGAACAATAGTCTAAGTTGTCTTTGCAATATTTATGTTGTAGATCATGGCTCGCGCAGTAGCACCCCTGAATTTTAATGCGTTCCTAGAGAAAGCTAAGTTGAAAGATGATGGAAGTAACTTTGTGGACTGGGCCCGTAATCTAAGGATTATCCTTACGGCTTCTCAGAAGGCTTATGTCCTTGATGCACCGCTTGGTGATCCACCCGCTCCAGTTGAGTCTCTAGACGTTGTGAACGCCTGGCAGGCTTGTTCTGATGATTACTCAATAGTTCAATGTGCAATGTTGTATGGCTTAGAACCGGGACTTCAAAGACGTTTTGAACGTCATGGAGCATATGAGATGTTCCAGGAGTTGAAGTTTATCTTTCAGAAGAATGCCCGGATCGAGAGATATGAGATCTCCGATAAGTTCTATGCTTGCAAGATGGAGGAGAACGGGTCTATCAGTGATCACGTACTCAGAATGTCTGGGTACTCCACCCGTCTGGCTGAATTGGGGATGCCCCTTCCGCCAGAGGCTATCACTGACAGAGTTCTTCAATCATTGCCACCTAGCTATAAGAGCTTCGTGTTGAACTATAACATGCACGGGATGAACAAGTCAGTCGCCGAGCTGTTTGCGATGCTGAAAGTCGCTGAGTCTGAAATTCAGAAGGAGCATCAAGTGTTGATGGTCAATAAAACCACTAGTTTCAAGAAAAATGGCAAGGGTAAGAAGGGTAACTCCAAGAAGAGTGGCAAAGCAGTTGCTCCTCTCGTGAAGAAACCCAAGGCTGGACCCAAACCAGAAACTGAGTGCTTTCATTGCAAGGGAACTGGACACTGGAAGCGGAACTGCCCCAAGTATTTGGCTGACAAGAAGGCGGCCAACAACAAACAAGGTATATATGATATACATGTTATTGATGTGTACCTTACCAACTCTCATTGTAGTGCCTGGGTATTTGATACCGGTGCAGTTGCTCATATTTGCAACTCAAAACAGGAACTGCGGAATAGACGGAGGCTGGCAAAGGACGAAGTGACGATGCGCGTGGGAAATGGTTCCAAGGTTGATGTGATCGCCGTCGGCACGCTCGCTCTTCGATTACCATCGGGATTAGTGATGAACCTGAATAATTGTTATTTAGTGCCTGCGTTAAGCATGAACATTATATCTGGATCTTGTTTATTGCGAGACGGTTACTCATTTAAATCAGAGAATAATGGTTGTTCTATTTATATGAGTAATATCTTTTATGGTCATGCACCCAATGTGAGGGGTTTATTCTTATTGAATCTCGATAGTAATGATACACATGTTCATAACATTGATGCCAAAAGATGTAGAATTGATAATGATAATACCACTTTCTTGTGGCACTGCCATTTAGGTCATATTGGCGTAAAACGCATGAGGAAGCTCCATGCTCATGGACTTTTGGAGTCACTTGATTTTGAATCACTTGACACATGTGAGCCATGCCTCATGGGCAAGATGACTAAAACGCCGTTCTCTGGAACAATGGAACGGGCAAGTGACTTATTGGAAATCATAAATACTGATGTGTGCGGTCCGATGAGTATTGAGGCGCGCGGTGGTTATCGTTACTTTCTCACCTTCACTGATGACTTAAGTAGATATGGGTATATTTACTTAATGAAACACAAGTCTGAAACATTTGAAAAGTTCAAACAATTTCAGAGTGAAGATGAGAATCATCGTAACAAGAAGATTAAATTCCTACGATCTGATCGAGGAGGAGAATATCTGAGTTATGAGTTTGGCAGTCACTTAAGACAATGTGGAATTGTTTCACAACTGACACCGCCTGGAACACCACAGCGTAATGGTGTGTTCGAACGTCGTAATCGAACCTTATTGGATATGGTGCGATCTATGATGTCTCTTGCCGATTTGCCACTATCGTTTTGGGGTTATGCATTAGAGACAGCTGCATTCACTTTAAATAGGGCACCATCGAAATCCGTTGAGACGACGCCATATGAACTTTGGTTTGGCAAGAAGCCAAAGCTATCGTTTCTTAAAGTTTGGGGATGTGATGCTTATGTCAAAAAGCTTCAGCCTGAAAAGCTGGAACCCAAAGCGGAGAAATGCGTCTTCATAGGATACACAAAAGAGACAGTTGGGTATACCTTCTACCTTAGATCCGAAGGCAAAGTGTTTGTCGCTAAAAACGGAACATTTCTTGAGAAAGAGTTTCTCTCGAAAGAATTGAGTGGGAGGAAGATAGAACTTGATGAGGTTGTTGAACCTTTACTTCAACCTGAAAGTAGCGCAGCGCAGAAAGTTGTTTCTGTAGAGCCTACATCAGCTGAAGAGGAAGTTAATGATGATGATCATGAAGCTTTGGATCAAGTTGCTATCGAACCTCGTAGGTCGACAAGGATGCGTACTGCTCCTGAGTGGTACGGCAACCCTGTCTTAGAGGTCATGTTGTTAGACAACGATGAACCTACGAGCTATGGAGAAGCGATGATGGGCCCGGATTTCGAGAAGTGGTTAGAGGCCATGAAATCTGAGATGGGATCCATGTATGAAAACAAAGTGTGGACTTTGGAAGTATTACCTGAAGGGCGTAAGGCCATTCAGAACAAATGGATCTTTAAGAGGAAGACGGACGCGGACGGTAATGTCACCGTCTATAAAGCTCGACTTGTGGCAAAGGGTTTTTCACAAGTTCAAGGAGTTGACTACGATGAGACCTTCTCACCCGTAGCGATGCTTAAGTCCGTCAGAATCATGTTAGCAATAGCTGCCTTTTTCGATTATGAAATTTGGCAGATGGATGTCAAAACAGCGTTCCTTAACGGTTTCCTTAAGGAAGAGTTGTATATGATGCAACCAGAAGGTTTTGTTGATCCAGAGAATGCTGACAAAGTTTGCAAACTCCAGCGATCCATTTATGGACTGGTGCAAGCATCTCGGAGTTGGAATCTTCGCTTTGATGAGGTGATCAAAGCGTTCGAGTTTATACAAGTTTACGGAGAAGCTTGTATTTACAAGAAAGTGAGTGGGAGCTCTATAGCGTTTCTAATATTATATGTGGATGACATATTGCTGATTGGAAACAATATAGAAATGTTGGAAGGCGTGAAGGAATATTTGAACAAGAGTTTTTCAATGAAGGACCTAGGAGAAGCTGCTTTCATATTAGGCATCAAGATCTATAGAGATAGATCAAGACGCTTAATAGGACTTTCACAAAGCACATATATACCTTGATAAGATTTTGAAGAAGTTCAAAATGGATCAGTCCAAGAAGGGGTTCTTGCCTGTTTTGCAAGGTGTGAAGTTGAGTAAGACTCAATGCCCAGTGACTGCAGAAGATAGAGAAAAGATGAGTGTCATCCCCTATGCTTCAGCCATAGGCTCTATTATGTATGCAATGCTGTGCACAAGACCCGATGTCAGCCTTGCCATAAGTATGGTCGGAAGGTTTCAAAGTGATCCAGGAATGGACCACTGGACGGCGGTCAAGAATATCCTGAAGTACCTGAAAAGGACTAAGGACATGTTTCTCGTTTATGGAGGTGATCAAGAGCTCGTCGTAAAGGGTTACATCGATGCAAGCTTTGACACTGATCCGGATGACTCTAAGTCTCAAACCGGATACGTATTTATTCTTAATGGGGGTGCGGTTAGCTGGTGCAGTTCCAAGCAAAGCGTGGTAGCTGATTCTACATGCGAAGCGGAGTATATCGCTGCCTCGGAGGCGGCGAAGGAAGGTGTCTGGATGAAGGAGTTCATGACAGATCTTGGAGTAGTGCCTAGTGCGCTTAACCCAATGACTCTGTTTTGTGATAATACTGGTGCCATTGCTCTAGCCAAGGAACCAAGATTTCACAAGAGGACCAGACACATAAAGCGACGTTTCAATTCCATCCGCGATTACATCAAGGAGGACGACATAAATATTTGCAAAGTACACACGGATCTGAATGTTGCAGATCCGATGACTAAACCTCTTCCAAGGGCTAAACATGAACAACTCCAGAACTGCATGGGTGTTCGATTCATTACAATGTAAATCACATAGTGATGTGAACTAGATTATTGACTCTAGTGCAAGTGGGAGACTGTTGGAAATATGCCCTAGAGGCAATAATAAATTGGTTATTATTATATTTCCTTGTTCATGATAATCGTTTATTATCCATGCTATAATTGTATTGATTGGAAACTCAAATACATGTGTGGGTACATAGACAACACTGTGTCCCTAGTAAGCCTCTAGTTGACTAGCTCGTTGATCAAAGATGGTTAAGGTTTCCTAGCCATTGACATGAGATGTCATTTGATAACGGGATCACATCATTAGGAGAATGATGTGATGGACAAGACCCAAACTGTAAACGTAGCATATGATCGTGTCAGTTTATTGCTATTGTTTTCTGCATGTCAAGTATGTGTTCCTTTGACCATGAGATCATGCAACTCCCTGACATCGGAGGAGTGCCTTGTGTGTATCAAACGTCGCAACGTAACTGGGTGACTATAAAGGTGCTCTACAGGTATCTCCGAGGGTGTCTATTGGGTTGGCATGGATCAAGACTGGGATTTGTTACTCCGTGCGACGAAGAGGTATCTCAGGGCCCACTCGGTAATACAACATCACAATGAGCCTTGCAAGCAATGTGACTAAAGTGTTAGCCACGAGATCTTGTATTACAGAACGAGTAAAGAGACTTGCCGGTAACGAGATTGAACTAGGTATAGAGATACCGACGATCGAATCTCGGGCACGTAACATACCGAATAACAAAGGGAACAGTATACGGGATTAACTGAATCCTTGACATAGAGGTTCGACCGATAAAGATCTTCGTAGAATATGTAGGAGCCAATATGGGCATCCAGGTCCCGCTATTGGTTATTGATCGTAGAGGTGTCTCGGTCATGTCTACATAGTTCTCGAACCCGCAGGGTCTACACACTTAACGTTTGGTGACGATTAGTATAGTTGAGTTATTTTGTTGGTGACCGAAGGTTGTTCGGAGTCCCGGATAAGATCCCGGACATGACGAGGATCTCCGGAATAGTCCGGAGGCAAAGATTGATATATGTGATAATAGTGTTTTGGTTTCCGGAAGGGTTCCGGAATTCACCGGAAGGGGTTCCGGATGTTTACCGAAGTGTTCGGGTGCAGCAACACTTTATATGGGCCAAAGGGATAAAGCCCACGAGGTATTGGAAAGTGCAAAAGGAAGTTTTGCTACTGCCTTAAGCTGGTAAGGCAGTACTACCGCTACTGTAGCAGCGGTACTACCGCTTAAGCTAGTCAAGCGGTACTACCGCTACTGTATCAGCGGTACTACCGCTTAAGCTGGTCAAGCGGTACTACCGCTACTGTAGCAGCGGTACTACCGCTTGTGCGCGGTACTGCAGGGATCCGAGTTGGACTCTTTCCCTGCGGGCCAAACCGACCTTGTGCGGGCAAAACCGACCTGGAGGAGACTTTTACTCCAAGTTTAGACCCCAAGGCTCAACATATAAATAGAGGGGCAGGGCTAGCACACGGAAAACATTAGATTGCCCCAAGCCGTGTGCCGGCAACCTCTAGTTCCTCCTACGTCATAATTTCAGTAGTGCTTAGGCGAAGCCCTGCTGAAATAGTTCCTCACCAACATCACCACGCTGTCGTGCTGCTGGAACTCTTCTTCTTCTCCGCTCCCTCTTGCTGGATCAAGAAGGCGGAGATCGTCATCAAGCCGTACGTGTGTTGAACGCGGAGGTGCCGTCCGTTCGGCACTAGTTCGTGATCGGATCGAGGGACGACTTGCGATTTGCATCGCGGAGACGTTCGACTACATCAACCGCGTTTCTTAACACTTCCGCTTAGCGATCTACAAGGGTATGTAGATTCACTCTCCCTCTCGTAGATGCTCATCACCATGGATAGATCTTGTGTGTGCGTAGGAAAATTTTTGTTTCCCATGCAACGTTACCCAACAGTGGCATCATGAGCTAGGTCTATGCGTAGATGAGATCTCGAGTAGAACACAAACGAGTTGTGGGCGTGGGTGTATACATATTGCTTGCCGTTACTAGTTGATATTTGATTCGGCGGATATGTGAGATGAAGCGGCCCGGACCGACATTACACGTACGCTTACGCGAGACAGGTTCCTTCAACTAACATGTAACTTCGTTGCATAAAGATGGCTAGCGGGTGGCTGTCTCTCTCACTTTAGTTGAATCGATTTCAATGAAGAGGGTTCTTTTAGAAGATCAAAAAGCAATCACTAAACCACGTTGTGGTTTTGCGTCGGTAAGAACGGTTCTTGCAAACCCGTAGCAGCCACGTAAAATTTGCAACAACAATTAGAGGACGTCTAACTTGTTTTTGCAGGGTATGTTGTGATGTGATATGGCCAATTACATGATGAGATATATGTGATGTATGAGATGATCATGTGTTGTATAGAATATCACGACTTGCATGTCGATGAGTACGGCAACTGGCAGGAGCCATAGAGTTGTCTTTAATTATTGTATGACCTGCGTGTCAATCATTAAGAGCTATGTAATGCTTTACTTTATCGCTAAACGTTAGCTATAGTCGTGGAAGCAACAGTTGGCGCGACAACCTCATGGCGACACGTTGATGGAGATCAAGATGATGGAGATCATGGTGTCATACCGGTGACGATGGAGATCATGCCGGTGCTTTGGAGATGGAGATCAAAAGCACGAGTTCATGGCCATATCATGTCACTTATGATTTGCATGTGATGTTAATCCTTTTATGCATCTTATTTTGCTTAGGACGACGGTAGCATTATAAGGTGATCCCTCACTTAAATTTCAAGATAAAATTGTGTTCTCCCCGAGTGTGCACCATTGCGAAAGTTCGTCGTTTCGAGACACGCCGTGATGATTGGGTGTGATAGACTCTACGTTCACATACAACGGGTGTAAGCCATGTTGCACGTGCGGAACACTCGGGTTAAACTTGACGAGCCTAGCATGTATAGACATGGCCTCGGAACACAAGAGACCGAAAGGTCGAACATGAGTCATATAGTAGATATGATCAACATGAAGATGTTCACCATTGAAACCACCTCAACTCATGTGATGATCGGACTTGAGTTGGTGGATTTGGATCATGTTACACTCGAATGATCGGAGGGATGTCAATTTGAGTGGGATTTTTTAAGTAATATGATTAACTAAACTCATTATCTAGAACAATAGTCTAAGTTGTCTTTGCAATATTTATGTTGTAGATCATGGCTCGCGCAGTAGCACCCCTGAATTTTAATGCGTTCCTAGAGAAAGCTAAGTTGAAAGATGATGGAAGTAACTTTGTGGACTGGGCCCGTAATCTAAGGATTATCCTTACGGCTTCTCAGAAGGCTTATGTCCTTGATGCACCGCTTGGTGATCCACCGCTTTGTGGACTGTAGCAGCGGTACTACCGCTTGTGCGCGGTACTGCAGGGATCCGAGTTGGACTCTTTCCCTGCGGGCCAAACCGACCTTGTGCGGGCAAAACCGACCTGGAGGAGGCTTTTACTCCAAGTTTAGACCCCAAGGCTCAACATATAAATAGAGGGGCAGGGCTAGCACACGGAAAACATTAGATTGCCCCAAGCCGTGTGCCGGCAACCTCTAGTTCCTCCTACGTCATAATTTCAGTAGTGCTTAGGCGAAGCCCTTCTGAAATAGTTCCTCACCAACATCACCACGCCGTCGTGCTGCTGGAACTCTTCTTCTTCTCCGCTCCCTCTTGCTGGATCAAGAAGGCGGAGATCGTCATCAAGCCGTACGTGTGTTGAACGCGGAGGTGCCGTCCGTTCGGCACTAGTTCGTGATCGGATCGAGGGACGACTTGCGATTTGGATCGCGGAGACGTTCGACTACATCAACCGCGTTTCTTAACGCTTCCGCTTAGCGATCTACAAGGGTATGTAGATTCACTCTCCCTCTCGTAGATGCTCATCACCATGGATAGATCTTGTGTGTGCGTAGGAAAATTTTTGTTTCCCATGCAACGTTACCCAACACGATGGCCGCGCTAAGCCGGTGTCTTGCCTTTGCTCCTGAGCTGACTGCTGAAGAGATGATGGACGGGTTCCCGTCCAGAAAAGATGACGGCTCAGAATTCACAGCAGAAGACTATGCCCGATGTAGGAAAACCTCCAGGGTGCTTGCCTCAACGCTGGTGGATGAGCTTGATCTGTCAACATACCAGGCGGCTTACAGCGAGCCCAGCAAGAGAGTGCGCGGTCCGACCTTTGAGGCCAAAGACTTGAATCCTACACGCCGTAAGCACCTTTTCGCCCCTGAGATTGACCCGTCTGCCTTCTTCGAAGAGGCTTAGTTTGAAGCTCTAACAAACTGCAACTGGGATGTGGACAATCTTCAGATAGAAGAGGTCGAAGACCCGGCGCAGGATGACCCGCCATCGAGCTGAACATCGTAAACTTGATAACCCGGCCGCCTGAGCCGCCAAACTGAAAGTTGTACAAAACTTAAGTCTGCTGCCTTTTGGGCTCTCGTGGAGAGCTTTGTAATAGGCTAGAAAAACTTTAACTGTCTGAGCCGTGCCATCGTGCACGTATAAATCTTTTGCCTGACTTGATATATGCCTTGTTTATCTTTGTCCGGCTTATGATGCCAGCTTGCACGGCGGCTCATCTGAAAAGATAAACCCTGTGAAACATCAACAAAACAACTCTGTTTTGCCATAAGGGCGGCTTGAAAAAGCACAACCCGGAGACGTTAGATCTTGCATAACCTTTGAAAAGCTCATAAACCGGTTCTTCTGGGTGGACTCACTGCTTGAACTCTTAACAGTACAGGGTCTCTAGCGAGATTGACCGTTAACTCTTTAAACGGCTCAGGGTCTCTGGACGAGATTAACTGATAAGAGCGCAGCGAACCAGAAAGAGACGCAGCAGGGTATGAGTACCCTTAGAACCCATAAGCTACTTCTCACGTGACGTAAATCCATCGTTTGAACCTCAAGGGTACGACGGGCCACTTGGCGGAGAGTATGCAGCAGACGGGAGAGTTTGCCTCGCCGCTGTAAGAGGCCCTTGCAGGGGGTAAGTTTTAGAACTCGCTACACCCCTGGCAAAGCGGCAGCAACTTACAGGCAGGTATAACCCGGCCTTGCAGATGGGAGAGTTTGCCTCGCCGCTGTAAGAGGCCCTTGCAGGGGGTAAGTTTTAGAACTCGCTGCACCCCTGGCAAAGCGGCAGCAACTTACAGGCAGGCATAACCCGGCCTTGCAGATCGAAAAGGGGGTAAGTACATAACTCGCTGCACCCCTAGTGATCGTTGTTGACGGAGTCAACCTTTGGGTCCACGACCCGCCTTACAGTGGCTGAAAATCCTGATCGAGAGGGTCGAAGCTTAACCCGGTGGGTTGAAAGCCCCCAAACGACCTTGTTGACAGGGTCAACTTTTTGGGTACATAACCCGGCCTTACTGTGGCTGAAAAGCCTGATCGAGAGGGTTGAAGCTTAACCCGGCAGGTTGAAAGCCCCCAAACGACCTTGTTATGATATCAACTTACACACCATCCTGTAAGCCGCTGTCTTGTAAGCCGCCATATGATGGTGCCATTTTGGCTGAAGAGCCGATCAAGAGGGTTGAAGCTTAACCCGGCGGGTTAGAAGCCCCCAAGTGACCTTGTAATTTCGGCTGAAGAGCCTGACCAAGAGGGTTGAAGCTTAACCTGGCGGGTTGAAAGCCCCCAAATGATCGTATGATTGTATCCATCTTTGAACAATGTGAGATACGTAAAACGGCAGAGGCCCCGGCTTGCAGGGATGCCAACTGTATTATATATATATGTGTGATATATACAATGATGATATACAATGGGGGGAGTCGATGACTCAGGTGTAGTAAGGCCGCAGATGAGCGATATTCCACGGCCGGTGGGTCTCCTGCCCAGAAGTGCGTGACTCGTCCCGTACGTCGATGAGATAGTATGACCCATTGTTGAGGTTTCTGCTAACCACAAAAGGCCCTTCCCATGGAGGAGACAACTTGTGCGCATCCGTCTGATCTTGAATCAGGCGCAACACTAAGTCGCCTTCTTGAAACGTCCGGGTATTGACCCTGCGGCTGTGATAGCGACGCAGGTCTTGTTGATAAATCGCCGATCGAGCCGCCGCCATATCACGCTCTTCATCCAAAGCATCCAACGCGTCCTGACGCGCCGTCTCATTGTCTGCCTCAACGTAAACCGCCACTCTTGGCGAGTCATGACGTATGTCACTTGGTAACACGGCTTCTGCGCCGTAAACCATGAAGAAAGGTGTATAGCCTGTTGACCTGTTGGGAGTTGTATTGATGCTCCATAGAACTGATGGTAACTCCTCAACCCAACAACCCAGCGTTCTCTGTAGAGGAACCATAAGCCGGGGCTTGATACCTCTCAGGATCTCCTGGTTAGCACGCTCCGCCTGACCATTGGACTGTGGATGAGCCACAACAGAGACGTCAAGCCGGATGTGTTCACTTTCACAGAAAGCTTGCATAGCCCCCTTGGATAGGTTTGTGCCATTATCTGTGATGATACTATGAGGGTAACCAAAGCGGTAGATCAATTTTTTGACAAACTGAACCGCCGTAGCCGCGTCACACTTGCTAACCGGCTCAGCCTCCACCCACTTGGTAAACTTATCCACCGCCACCAGAAGGTGGGTCTTCTTATCTTTGGATCTCTTGAAAGGCCCGACCATATCAAGCCCCCAGACCGCGAATGACCAGGTAATTGGGATCATGCGCAATTCCTAAGCCGGCACGTGAGCACGCCGCCCGAACTTTTGACAGCCATCACACTTGAGAACCAAGTTTTCTGCGTCCTTATGAGCCGTCAGCCAGAAGAAACCATGTCGAAAAGCCTTGGCCACCAAAGATTTTGAGCCGGCGTGATGACCACAATCTCCGGCGTGGATTTCATTCAAGATCTCCTTGCCTTCTTCAGGCGAGACACAACGTTGAAAAACGTCGGTAACGCTGCGCTTATGCAACTCACCATTGATGATCGTCATGGACTTTGATCGCCTGATGATTTGCCGCGCCAAGGTCTCGTCCTCGGGCAACTCGCCGCGAGTTAGATATGCCATGTAAGGCAGCATCCAGTCAGGAATAGCATGCAGAGCCGCCACCAGCTGCCCCTCCGGGTCAGGTATAGCCAGATCCTCTTCCGAAGGTAGCTTAACTGATGGGTGATATAACACGTCCAAGAACACGTTAGGCGGCACCGGCTTACGCTGAGAGCCAAGCCGTGATAACGCGTCAGCCGCCTCGTTCTTGCGACGATCAATATGATCCACCTGATAACCCTTGAAGTAACCTGCAATGATGTTGACCGCCTGACGATAAGCCGCCATCCATGGGTCTTTGGAGTCCCACGTGCCTGAAACTTGCTGAGCCACGAGGTCTGAGTCGCCGAGGCATCTAACCCGGCTTAGGTTCATCTCCTTAGCCACACGGAGGCCATGAAGCAAAGCCTCATACTCAGCTGCATTGTTAGTACAAGGAAACATCAACCTTAGCACATAACAGAACTTATCACCTTTAGGGGAAGTTAGGACAACTCCAGCCCCCGAGCCTTCCAGCTGTCTAGACCCGTCGAAGTGAATCGTCCAATAAGTGTTATCCGGCTTCTCCTCTGGCGACTGACACTCTGTCCAGTCGTTTATAAAGTCCACCAAGGCTTGAGACTTAACAGCCGTGCGAGGCACATACTTCAGATTAAGAGGTCCAAGCTCCAATGCCCACTTAGCAATTCTGCCAGTGGCTTCTCTGTTTTGAATTATGTCTCCCAACGGGGCAGAGCTGACCACTGTGATCTGGTGTCCCAGGAAATAATGCTTCAGCTTACGGTTCGCCATGAACACCCCATATATTAGCTTCTGCCAATGTGGGTATCGTTGCTTGGACTCAATCAAGACTTCGCTGACATAGTAAACCGGCCTTTGAATCGGATATTCCTTTCCTGCCTCCTTGCATTCTACAACAATTGCAGCGCTGACTGCTCTGTTGTTAGCCACCACATAGAGGAGTAAGGGTTCCTTCTCAACCGGAGCGGCCAAGATTGGCGGCTCAGTCAGCTGCTTCTTGAGCGCCTCAAACGCTTCACCCGCCGCCTTGCTCCAGACGAAATCGTCTGTTTTCTTCATCATCTGATATAAAGGGATTGCCTTCTCGCCCAGGCGGCTTATGAATCGGCTTAACGCAGCGATCCGACCCGCCAGGCGCTGAACGTCATTGATGCACGCCGGCTCAGCCAGTGAAGTGATAGCCTGAATCTTGTCCGGGTTAGCCTCAATACCACGCTCCGAGACTAGAAACCCCAAGAGCTTGCCTGCCGGGACCCCGAAAACAAACTTGGCCGGGTTAAGCATCATCTTGTAAACCCGCAAGTTGTCAAAAGTTTCCTTCTGGTCGTTCAGCAAAGTTTCCTTCTTCCTTGATTTGACCACAATATCATCCACGTAGGCATGAACATTGCGCCCAATTTGACTGTGAAGACAGTTCTGCACACAACGCTGGTAAGTCGCCTGGGCACTCTTGAGCCCGAAAGGCATGGACACATAGCAGAAAGCACCAAAAGGTGTGATGAAAGCCGTCTTCTCTTGGTCTTTGACTGCCATCTTGATCTGATGATAACATGAATAAGCGTCCAGGAAGCATAAGCTCTCGCAACCCGCAGTGGCATCAATGATCTGATCAATATGGGGGAGAGCAAACGGGTCAACTGGACAGGCTTTGTTAAGGTCCGTGTAATCCACACACATACGCCAAGTGCCGTTCTTCTTAAGCACTAGCACCGGGTTAGCTAACCACTCCGGGTGAAAGACCTCCACGATGAACCCTGCCGCTAAGAGCCGGGCCACCTCTTCTCCAATAGCCTTGCGCCGCTCTTCATTGAAACGACGAAGGAACTGCTTGATCGGCTTGAACTTAGGATCCACATTAAGGTGGTGCTCAGCAAATTCTCTCGGTACACCCGGCATGTCAGACGGCTTCCATGCAAAGATGTCCCGATTCTCACGGATGAATTTGATGAGCGCGCTTTCCTATGCGGGGTCCATGTTAGCCCCGATAGTGAACAGCTGAGATGAGTCGCCCTCAGTGAAATCCACCTGCTTGG
Organism: Elymus sibiricus; assembly: GCA_039707655.1. NCBI lineage: Eukaryota > Viridiplantae > Streptophyta > Magnoliopsida > Poales > Poaceae > Elymus > Elymus sibiricus. The sequence continues at coordinate 15,118,575 of CM077673.1, read as the reverse complement.
TATCATCCGCCGCAAACTTAAGGGGCGGCTCTGATTCCGTAGTAGGCTTCTTCAACGGAGACATATCCTCCGGATCGACATTTTCTTTGTAAAACTTGAGCTCTGCCTCTGCACAACTCGACTCGGCATAAGCTGCATCACCTTCCTCACACTCTATAGCCGTCTTCCGATCACCATGCACGGTAATCGTTCCTCTTAACCCGGGCATCTTGAGCTATAAGTAGACATAGCAAGGCCTAGCCATGAACTTGGCGTAAGCCGGCCGTCCAAACAGAGCATGATACGGACTTTTGATTTTGACCACCTCAAACCACAAGGACTCCACCCTGTAGTTGTATTCATCACCAAAGGCTACCTCCAGAGAAATCTTGCCCACTGGATAAGCCGACTTGCCAGGCACCACACCATGAAACACCGTGGAAGAGGGCTTAAGATCTTTGTCAAGCAAGCCCATCCGGCTGAAAGTGTCATAGTACAGGATGTTGAAGCTGCTGCCACCATCCATAAGCACCTTAGTGAATACGTATCCACCCACTTGGGGGTAACCACCAAAGCTAGCTGCCCCGGGTTGTCAACCCGCGGCGGGTGATCCGCCCTGCTCCAAGTGATGTCATACTCAGACCACTTCAAATACTGCGGGAGAGCCGGCATGACCGCATTAACCGCCCGCTTGCGCACCTTCCGGTCTCGCTTGTCAAGGCTGGTTGTAAAAACATGATATTGACCCCCACTAAGCTGCTTCGGGTTACTCTGGAAATCCGACTGGTTATGCTGCTGCTGGCCGCCACCACCAGACTATTGATGATGACCCCCTTGATTGCCTTGACCCTGGTAACCAGACCCTGAACCGCCAGGACCAAAGCCGGCTCCTGACCCGCCTGGCCCTGAGCCGCCTGACGGACCATTACCATTATTATGATGTTGTTGAAGGCTGTAATCTCGAAACTGCCGCATAATGCTGCAATTCCTCCATGTATGGCCTGCCGGCTTATCAGGCTGACTATGCTCCGGACAAGGTTTATTGAGCATCGCTTCCAAGTTGAAAGGAGCTTTACCCTTGTTAAAGTTTTGTCTGAAATTCCCGTTGCCCTTAGCACGGTTGTTTCCGGTGCTGGTGTTCGCCACCAGCTCTGACCCGCCGTCCGGGTTCTTCCGCTTGCCAGAATTGCCATTTCCAGCTGCGTTCTGCTGCTGACCCTTTCCATTGTTACTCTTCTTCCCCTGACCCGATTTTTCATCATCGGAGCCCGGATCCTTCGTGTTGTCAGAGTCTGCATATATAGTGAGATCCGCCATGAGCTCCCCCATGTCTTGACACGAGCGCTTGAGCCGGCCAAGCTTCTGCTTCAAAGGTGTAAAGTGACAATTCTTCTCCAGAATCAAAACCGCTTGAGCCGCAGTGATCTGTTCTGAAGAGTGGATGATGGTTGAGACCTGCCGGACCCAATGATGAGCCGACTCATCCGCCTGTTGCACACAATGATCCAAATCCATGATCGTCATGGGCTGCTTGCACGTCCCTTTGAAATTTTTGATAAATTTCGCCTTCAACTCGGCCCAGGAAGTAATGGTATTGGGTGGCAACCCCTTCAACCACGTGCGAGCCGGCCCTTCTAGCATCATGATGAAGTACTTGGCACATACCGCATCACTAACATCCAACATCTCCATGGCCAGCTCATAGCTTTCGATCCAAGCCTCTGGAGGTAAGTCAGCTGTGTAATTGGGCACCTTGCGAGGGCCCTTGAAATCCTTCGGCAGGCGCTCATTCCGCAAAGCCGGCGTTAAACACGGCACCCCCACAGCCCTGGAAGTTAACCTCGCTCCGACTGAGACGGAGGGTGCTACTGTGGGTTCCTGATAAGCCGCCGCTGCCGCCAGAGCCGCCGCCTCTAGCTGTGCTCTTGCCCGATCCACCAGTGCCTGAGCATCCAGAGCCGCCCTATCGGCCCGTGGCGGGTTCCGATGTCGTTCACTGCTAGAAACCGCCGGCGACTCATAACGCCGACTGTAGCTGCGACTGGGGATGGGGGTTGAGTGTACGCGAGTCCGGCTGTAAGTATACTTCTCCTGCTGGGCTACCGCCGTCCGTAGGTATCCAACAGCGTTCCGCACCTCTTCCGCGAAAGGCGATTTGTCGGGGATGGGGATAGCAGCAAGCCGGGTCGCCGCCACCACCATGTTCTCCGCCGGGTTAGAATAATGACCCGGCGGTGTAGGGAAAGAAGTTGGCGTAGCCTGGTTCCGCCGGGGCGGGTTAATCTGCTGATGCTGACCCGCCGCCCGGCTTCCAGGCACTTCCGCCGTCCGGGTTACGGCCAAAGGCACGTTCTGTCCCGTTCCTGGCGTGTTGAAAAGATTCCTTGCTTCATACTGATCCGGCAAGCGGGATTGATGCCTCATCCGCTGAACCGCCGCTGCTGACTGCTGTTCCAGCTCAAGACGAAAAGCGTCCGCCCTAAGGTGCTCCGCCTCAGCATCCATCTGATCCTTCAGTGCATTGATTTCCTGTTGGACCTCGGTCATCTGGTTCTTCAACCTTGCGATCTCCGTGTTACGGGCCGCTTGGTTTTCAGCCGTGACCTCAGTCGCCATCAGGGTTGTAAGCTCACCCATCAGATCCAGAAGAACCTGAGCCGGCGGCCTGCCAGCCCCAGATCCGGTTGCCCCGGCGGCTGAGCTACCTGGAGCCGCCGCTGAACCCGCCATGAAGACGGCAGCGCGGTTCGGCGGCTCATACTCCTCCGGCTCATGGAACTCCGACTCGGGGTAAGGCTCGACGTAGCCCCCGAGCCCGCCATTGTGGAGCTGGTAGATTGATTCCGTCTCTCCGCTCGAAGATCCATCCTCGGAGCAGATGAGAGTTTCCTCCTGTGACATAGATCCCTCGAGATCCATGCCCTGAGTGAAGCCGGCGAAGACATGCTTCCTGCCCGGTTTAGCACGGGCGGGTTGCACGCGTCGGGCGGGTTGCTCACGCCGAGCCGGCTCGACGATGTCGGTGCAGGTGTCCGGCCCGGGTTCTGATCCACCGATCTTGCCGATGAAGACGTGTATCCCACCGAAGGGGACCCGGAAACCGTACTCAATGGAGTCAGCCTCGGGGCCCCAGCCGGCATCGTCGATGTAGAGCCGGCCGCGGCGACTCTTGGTCATCCTGCCAACAGCGTACCCCTCGGTCCCTGGGAGAGAGCCCTTTGAGAACTCAACACCACCGAGCGCTAGCCCCACGGTGGGCGCCAAATGTCGTGGTTTTGGCACGGCAGATGTCCGAAGACTTAGGTTCGAGGCCAACGCCATGGTAGTGGACTCAAAGGGGTTGATCGGGACGAAGGACACGAGTTTACCCAGGTTCGGCCCCTCAAGTAGAGGTAAAAGCCTACGTCCTGCTTGTGTTGTATTGATTGGAGTATCGATTACAAGGGAGCGGATTGCTTGACCTAGTTCTCGATAGATTGGTTTCTTGTCTAAGCCGCCCCAGGGTCTCACCTTTATATATGAGGTCAAGGCCCTGGGTTACAAGAGTCATAAACCGTCTTACACGACGTAGTCTATGCTGTCTCTAAGCCGCCTTGCCGCCTTGGGCAGGCCACCTCCGGGCGGCTTAACCGCCCGGGTCTTCTTACCATCTTCTGTCCCTGGGCCTCCGCCTTAGCCCATCAGGTAAGCCGCCACACGGCCTGGCCTTCATCTTCCAGCCCATCGACAGGTCTTGGGCTATGAGCCGCCAGGTATGACCCGGTCCCTCCTGGGCGGGTCTTACCACGGGGTTATATCCCCAACATTGGGGATGCTATGTTTGATGAAGATAATATTTTTAGTCCCCCAAGTTTTGATGATGATTATATGCCTCCTATTCATGATGATGCTGATGACACGTATGCTATAATGAGTAATGATAACCATGAAACTTATCATCAATGTTTTAATTTGCAATGTGGTTATGTCAATCAAGTGTCTCATTGTAACACCCCGAGAATCATGCTACAATAATCTCCCCCTAATGGTGCCATGTCATCGAGTTTAACTAATCCAAATTGCCAATTCTTAAAAAAATCAAAACCAATTTCAAATTTAAAATAAATTCAAATTATTATTCTTGAAACTGTAAAGCAAAACAATGTTGGTTCAGTTGCAAATATTCACTAAGAAATTTTCATGAAAGAACCAACATCATTTGACTCACTAGTTAATCACTAGTAAAATATAAAGTGGTCCAAAACAACAAAGATAGCCATTTCAAAATAAACCAAAGTTTATGTATTTCCAATTGACTTGAAACCTTGTGAGCTTCATCATGCCACTTCATTGCATTTATGTGCTAGGTTCCATATTTTGTTAAAATCGTTTAGTGCCTCAAATAAATAAAAGACATTGGCAGTAAAAGAAAGCATAAATATAAAGAAAATGGTAAAAGCCTCCTGCGTACATGGGCTCTAGTGCAAACGTACACTAGCCCAGCCCATCTCCCCCTAATCTTCTTCCTCTGTTCACAGGGAGCTGGGTGGCCGCCGGGAGCCCGTCCACGCCGCAGACCGGCCACGTGCCGGCCGTCCCCGACCTCCCCGACGCCTACAAGACCTACCACGTGCCTCCCTCGAACCCTAGCCGCCTCTCCTTCCTCTCCCCTGCGCGGCGACCTCCGCTCGCACCGCCCGAGCGACACCGTCGCCATGCCGCCTCCACAGGCGTGGCCACCGGCTTCCCCTTCGCCAGAGAAGACGTCCAGGAGAACCGCCACGGTCCCCTTCGTCCATTCCGAGCACTGAATCGAGCCGGGGCGCCGTCGAGCTACGGGATCGATCCGTCTTCCCCACCACGGCCGCCGCCCCTCGTCGTCGCGTTCGTACCGTCCGGCCACCCCCCCCCCCCCCCCCCCCCCCCGTTCCCCCTAACCTCGTCCACGAGCTCCGGGGTGAGCTTCTCCCCCGATTCCCCCTTTCCCCCCTTCGATTTGTACGACATAGGCCGCCATCACCGTCGTGCCCGAATCCCCGCGTACGCATACGTGCGTGCGTGTGGCTACTGCTCTTGCGTTGCTTCTGCTACTGCTGTACGCACGCGCCCGCGCGTGGGCACGCCGTGGCTTGCTGCTGCTCGCCAACCGCTGCGCTTGCTGCTTTGCTCCGCGGTTGCTTGCTTGCCGTGCTGCTCGTAGCTGCTGATGCTGTTGTTCCTTGCTGCTATTGCTCTTTTGCTGCTACTACTTATAACGCCGCTGCTGGCTCCTGCTAGCGCCACTGGCTGCTGCTGCTAGCACCGTTGCCGCTGCTCGCTATTACTGCTGCTGCTTACTGCTTGTGCCGCTGCTTACCACCGCTGCTGTTTTTCCTCTGCTGCTGCTCTTAGCTGCTGCCGCTGCTGATGCGCGCTCGCCTAGCCGTTCGGTGCTGCTGTCGCTGCTGTCCTGCACCTCCTGTGCGTGCTAGCCATGGCTAGCATGGCAGTGTGCTGTGTGTTTGTGTGATGCGTATGTGTGAGCGTGAGTGGCCGGTTTGGCCACTGCCGTGTGTGGCCGGTCCAATTAGATTAGGGGTAAGATTAGCTTGGGACTAATTTAGTCTATGCTAACTGGTCTCATGTGTTAGTCAAGTTTATTACTCTATGACATGTGGCCCCCTCTAGTTTGATTTAGTTTAGCTACTTTTACTAGCACATGTGACACTTACGTGTGGGTCCCCATTGACCCTGTTGACAAGTCCAACCTTGACTGGTCAACTGTTGACTCAGCCCCCCTAGCCCCATTGTCATACACCCTGGCTAGCTCAGCCCCATGTGACAAAAGTATCTACTGTTTTTAATTCGAATTATTATATTCTAGAAAATTCAGAAAAACATTAAAACTTTAGAAATTCATAAAATAAACCGTAAGTCAGATGAAAATCATTTATATAGGAAAGTTGATCAGAAAAATCCCACGAATCCGAATACGTAGTCCGTTCGTCTGTCACATGCTCCTATCATAACGAACATGGAACTTTTCCATCGAATTCGTTTGTCCGGTAGTAGCCCGAGACCCGAGAAATATCGTCAGATATTCTCCCGCCCCGTCTGCGACGTGTAGTACTGCGTTAGTGCATGTCTAGCTCTGCATATTGCCATGTCATGCATCGTGATTGCATCTGTGTTTTATATTTATTGTTTCTCCTCCTCTTCTTACCGGTAGACCCTGAGACTGACGCTGCTGCCGGGTACTACACCGTTGACGATCAGGCCTTTGCAGCAGAGCAGCAAGGCAAGCAAACCCCCTTGAGCATTCCGATATCGCCCAATTCTTTCCCTCTCATTCTTGCTTTAGATTTTGCTAATGTATTAGCTAGCTCCTATTCTGATGCATAGCCTGTTTTTGTTGTACTACTACTGTACCTGCTTTCATATCACCTGCTTAGTATAGGTTGATTAGTGACCCCCTGTGACCCCTTAGTCCCAGTTACCCCTCCTTCTTCATCGACGACTCGAAGACCCGATCAACCGTCCGACAAGCCATGCCCGTCACATTCACTGCACACCCCTTAGTTGTATAGGTGACCATAATGGGAACTCAAAGAGGCAAGGTGTGACACCAACTGAAACTACAAACATACAAGGTGTATGATACATTATTAAATCCATTCAAAACTCATGTAATTCAAAGGATTACATATACCACCACACAAAATCAAAGGAGAGACAATTAAATGTTACAAAGCTATATGAATCCATGTAAGGACAGACCAATAGAAACGAGCATCCTTCCATATAAAAAGAGAAGGATTCAAATTTGTTATATGGCCCTGTCTGAACCGAATGAGAATGTGAACTGCAACCAATCATACAAAGGCAATGCATCCGAGTAGATCCATTGCCTTTGTATGATTGGTTGCAGTTTCTACTAATGATCATGAAAAATAAGATTGCGCATATGAAACCCGACGAAGGAAGGGTCTGTGCCGAATTTGGGAATAAAATAAGGGGCGCCGAATTCGTCCCATGCCCCTGTCTGAACCACCTGGGAATAAAATAAGGGGCGCCGAATTCGTCCCATGCCCCTCTCTGAACCACCTGAGAATAAAATAAGGGGTGCCAAATTTGTCCCATGCCCCTCTCTGAACCACGGGGCAACGGGAATCCCCGGCCAACTACTCGAGGGCATTCCGGGTGAGAAAAACTAGCGAGACATTCGCTGCAACATGGATATAAAAAATTGCACACCAAAAGGATCTACCGCGCTCATCGGTTAGGAGGAGGAATAGCGGGCAGAGCGAGCTTCTCGGCAAACAACCGCATCTAGAACCAAACGGAATGGAGCAGGAGGTGGGATAGGGATGGTGTTAACCTAGGGTACCGACGACGGGAGAGACTTCCGGCGGTCAGAAGGGCTCAGGAGACGGGCGAGGTAGACCTGCGGCGCGGGGTCGACCGGGACGGATCTGCTCGCGGTCGGAAGGCGCTGGCGGCGGCCGGAATTGGTGGAGGCGCTGGCGGCGGCGGCGGCTCTTTGCGGGGAGAGCGAAACGGGGTCGAAACTGGGCGCTGGGTGGGAGGGAGCGAGGGTGCGGGTGCGGGTTTTTGCGTGGGAAAGGGGGCAAGGCCGAGGGTTTCACTCGTGTTGGGCCGCGTCTCCTGGCGCGCGCTCCGACTGGATGGGTCCGTGAGTCTTGGCTGGGCTGCAAATTTCGGAGCGGATGGATGGCCGGGGCTATCGGCCTGCTGGGTCTGTGGGCTAGGCCTCCCAATGAGAGAAAGACCAGCACCGCGAGGGGGAGAGGGTGAAAAAAAAAAACAGCATCCTCTTGGTCAGGTCAGGTTCATGAACTGAAGCTGTTTTTCCCTGATATAATAAAAAACAAAGTGTAACAAGATTGCAAATCACGTATAGCCAACCAATAACATGGTACCTCCGACCAGTATTCGCTTCTCTTCATATTGGAAGAAGAGAAGATGGCATCGAACAAACCAACGATTTCTCTCTCTCTTGTTGAACAAGGGAGAAACCAGCCAGGCAGCGGATGGCCGGCTCCTTCCTTGTGCACGAGGGAGAGAAAAACTCGAGCAACGTAGAGCCTGGCTGCTGATTGAAGGAGGACACATCGAGCGCCATCGGTGAGGGAGGGTGGGAGGAAGAAGAACTTCTTAGCCGGCTGCTTGAGGAGAGGAGATGAAGAAGAAGAAGAGAGGCACACGGCCCTCGTTATATAGCCACACCACACCATAAACGGTGGAGGCACACGCATCCCATCCCATCCCATCCCACCTACCGGCCGCTCCCGACAATCGTGGCCCGCCCGGGAATCAATCAACGGCTTTTAATAGGAAAGCGGCGATCTCGACGTTTCCTCTGCATGCTCCACAGGAATCGTCCGGTTCCGCGGCTAAATTAATCGGCGCACCGGTTTTCGGACACATGCTACGGTGCTACCACGAGACAATTACAGGTGGGACGCACCGAGTGTCGCCATCAATCAATCCATAACGGACGGCACGTCATCGATCCGCGAAGAAGAGCTGCGATTGGAGGATCAGTTGCTGGCATCTCGTGTGTGTGTGCTTTCTTCAAATCAGAAAAAAAAAACTTGAAAATTTGAATTGCAGTCTTTTTTTAAACTTGGTCCCAAACCGGCCTCAAACATCTGGCCGGAACGTCCGGTCATTGATCGGTCATAGAAAATATTGATCCAAATGGGTTTCTTTTGACCCAAACGCTCGGGCTGATCGACACCCTTTTATATTCAGTCCAAATATAGAGGGGCGTCGAACCCAACAGCCCGTCCCCATCACAATTTGCATCAAATTCACGAAACCCTTCCTCCTCCTTCCGCCTCCCTCATGTCATTCCCATGCCCGAGCCCTCGTCGTCCGCCACCCTTGCTGCACATCCTCACCACCAGCCCCGATCTGTTGCCGTAGAAGTCGTCCAGCCCGCCCCCGACCACCGCGACTGAGGCTGCATCCGCCTCGTCCTCGGCTTCGTCGTGCAAGCCGGAGAACCACGCTCGGAAGATGCGATGACACCGGCAGGAAGAGAGGGAAATGGCGGTGGTGTTGCAGGGAGGTCCGGACATGGAGGGACGAGCAGTTGTCGCCCCGCCATGGTCGGAACCCCACACCCCATCCGTCGACGCCGATTGCGTCATCGGACCACGTTGGGACAAAGGAGATACGTGAATGTGCGGCAATCCATATGAGAGGCCGGAGGGTGATGTCCGCAGTCGCGCCCGGAGGCCTGCGGACAAATAGGGGGCCGAATTTGTCAAGTCCGGTTGTAGATGCTCTAACAGGATGGATGCTCGTGGCCTCACCACCTCCACCTCTTGATTTCTAGCCACCACTGACACGTTCCAATATTTTGATACGAGTTTGCTCTTTCGGTCTTTCCATTAAGGCCGGCGCTACACATTCGCAATATATTTTTGAAACGGACCTTTTGATCTTTGGGGAGAGCAATAAGGCAAACGTGGCAAAAAAAAAAAAATCAAAGCCGTCATCCCAAGCCTGGTCATCGGCGACGAGCAAGCCGACCTCATCTCCTCCTCCCAAGCCTGGTCAGACGAACTGTCATGGCGCACCCTTGCCTGCGACTGTGCCGAGCGTCGACGTCGTGCAAGATAATCAAGTACAGGGAAGTTGTGCAGTTGCCGGCAAGCACCGCTGCGGCCTGCGTGGGTGCAAGCGGCACAGATCGGCGTGTGCCGTGTGGACGCTCCACGCTCGTCTATCCGGGCTCCACCGGCAGGGAGTCAAGGCCACGGGGTCGTCGCCTCGCGCCGTCCCCCTGCAGGTTCCTCTCGGGGTCAGCACCCATCGCCTAGAGCTGTGCGGGCTCGGGCGGGCGCCGTGGTGAGCCAGACAGCGACATTAAGATGTCCTAGAGGAGCGGCGCTCTCATGCCGGAGCCCAGCGACAAGCACGACGAGCGCAACACGGAGCATAGCCGCAGCAGCCGGGCCGGGCGAGTTGGCGTTGGCGCGCACGCCGGCTCCGCCAGCTCGTCCGCCACTCGCCGCACCCGGTGTCTTACGCGTCGACGGCGCTGCATGCACTCGCCGCACCCGGTGTCTTACGCGTCGACGGCGGCCACGGCGCTGCATGCACTCGCCGGACCCGGACGCCCACATGTGCGGCACCATCGCGGTGGCGCAGAGCGCATGCATCCGACGGTCACCGACATCTCACATGCCAACGCTCGAGGACGCCCACATGGCGTGGGCCGGCCGGCAACGTTCGACGCGGAGCAAGACCGACGGCCGCAAAGCAGCTGACACATGCCGTACTACGTGCGTGACAGCGTGAGTGTGTTCGAGCAGTGATGACCACCGGCGAGCGAGCGAGCCGGGGTCGCCAACCGCATGATGGGCTTCACGGTGCGCTGCATGCGCTAGCTCGCCGTGCCATGCCCTGCAGCACGCGCAGGTCGCCGTGCTGACGTGCTGTGTGTACCAGTGTACGGTTGGGCTTGGCGTCGTTGACTTCCTCCTGCCCCGCGGAGGCGCTCCCTCCTCGACCTGCGACTGAGACGAGTCGGCGGTGTAGCAGAACAAGGTGGGCGCCGGCGCGGGGTGTTGGGTGGCCGGGCGGAGGCGCGGTGGCTGCGGCAGAGGAGGTGGTGGGGCGGGCGGGCGGCGAGGAAGACGGGGGTTTCTCGGGAGACAGAGAGGCAGTCGCACGCGGGGTTGGGCAGGCGGAGGCGGGTCTTCGGTTGGCCGCCAGGTGTGGTGTGGTCAAGTTTGCAATGATTAACCGTTATCCGCGTCCTCACGGTTAATTACTCTATCAGGGGACGAGGATATGCAAGCTTTAATGCACACGGGGAAGTTGGTGTGTCAAATACCTTACCCAGCACGGGTAATTACTCTATCAGGGGATGGGGATGGGATAGCATTACCCATGCCCGTTACCCGCCTTACCCATGAAGCCCTTACATGTGTCATCTAAAATTACTAGACACCATGTAATTCCTGTCCTTACCCACCCAAACTTCTATTCATCTCATCAATTTTGCCAAAAAAACCTAAAAATCTAACCTAGCCACAATATATTATTTATTGTGCTGAAATGCTAATCTTTTCTACTGAAATTCTATCGAAGGTTCTTGCTGATTGCGTACATGGGTTTCCCCACGGGGATACAAAACCCGACGGGGATGGGGATGGTAATATTTTTATCCCCGCGGATGGGTGGATGGGGACGGGTATGGGAAGGCTCTCGCGGGGACGGGAATGGGAGTCCAATACCCGCATGGCTAATCCCTATTGCCAGCCTGAGGTGTGGTGCGACCAGCGGTGCGGTTGGCCAGGTGCGCTGCGGTGCGTCCGCGAAAGAAAAAAAAACAGAGGCCAAACCAGATTTTCTCTTTTAACAGGAACGTTTACATCGCCTGTCAAATCAGTAACGAATTAGGGAAAATAATAATTGGGATCAATTCTGTCACAAAGGGATGAAATATGACGGCTACTGCAAATCAACCTGCAGTTGGGTCATGAGTCGTTGGATTCGTCTCCTCGCAGCCGTTGGATCAGTCTTGCATCTATCATCGTCGGGCACCCGCATGGACGGAGCGTTGTCGGTCCCCCCGCCACACCCTGTCTCCTCTTGCATCCGTCGCCGTTGGGCACACAACATCACGCCCATGACATGGCAGCGATGCTCCATTGCAGCCCCACACACCGGCGAGGCGGTGTTCCAACGTCAGCCCGTCGTAGCTCCATCATAGCAGCATCGCGCCGCTGGCGATGCTTCATTGTAATGGTGGTGCTGCATCACAACTCGACGGTCGTGGCGATGTTCCGTTGCAGCACCAATGGTCGCCTACAATGTTTCGTCGCAGCACAACGGTTGTCGTCGATGCTCCATTGGAGCATCACGCTGCCCGGGAATGGCACATCAGCCACTCCTCGCAGCAAGGGTGTTGTCGGAAAAACCGGCTTGCAACCGGGTCATTCGCTTGAAGCATGGACGGAGCGTCGCCGACCCTCACTGCCGCACGACCCCCGGGTCCGGCTGGCTGCACACTCAACTGCAGCATCGACGCCCGTGGCCCTACATCTTCTGCACTCGTGTCTCGCATCGACATCTTCTCCACTCGTGTCTCGCATCGGTGCGTCTTCCTCTTGCATCGGTACTCGGTGCTGGTCTTGAACAAACCCGACGCCGCTTGCGAAGTTGTGACGGCGTGGTGGCGATGTGTGCTTGGAGCATGGAGCAAGTGGTTCGCGCTTTCAGCAACGCGGTGTGGCAATGTGTGCGGCAACGGTGGTAATGGGATGTGGTGGAGAACGAGAGAGGCTTAGGAAGGATAGAGACCTTAGTGGATAAGAAGGAGATGTATGGAGACCTTAGTGGATAAGAAGGAGATGGATGGCTTGCGGGAGGTTAGAGACATGCTGTGCCGTGGGTGCACGTGGCAGCCGAGGGAGGAGGCTCGTCCGATGAATTTTAAATGTTTTTCATAAAATATGGCACAAAGTCAACCAATGAGGGTATAAATTGAGGGTTTTCATAAAATTTGTGTAAAATATTTCTCAAATGCAATGGAGTAAAAGTGAAATTAACTCCCTTACAATAGGGGCGTGCTACGCGTCAGCCGGCGGATCTTTTTAAAATATCCGTCGGCTCGCGAGCCGTCAGATCTAACGCAATCGTGCGACAGAGCGGCACCTTTCATCACTGTAACAAAGTTGTTGTTGTAGAATTTTTGCGACAGAGGACTCGTTGTAGAAATCTTTGCAACACATATCTTGTTGCAAAAATCTTTTGCAACGAAAGTCTTGTTGCAAAAAAACTTTGCAACAATGGTAATGTTGCAGAAATGTTTTTGTCTTCACCTCCGCATGATGTTACGGAAGAAATGTTTTGCAACATGATTGATGTTACAGAAAATCTTGCAATAAAGAGGAAGTTGCAAAAAAATAGTGCCACTGTGTTCGTCGCGAGCTCTGCTAGATGATGGTGACAAAGGATTGACGCCGCCCGTCCCCGCCTTCACGCCGCCGGCGGCGAGTTCCACACCTTCGACCAAGCCGCCTCGCCGCCATTCTCGTCGGATCCAGCTGGAATCCTCGCCGCCGTGGCCCTCCCCGGCGCATGAGTCTCGGCCCCCGTCGCTCCCAGACGTCCCCGCATGTCATCCTCGCCGGATCCGGTTGGAATCCTTGTCGTCGTCGCCCTCCCCGTCGCACAAGTCTCGGCCCCCGTCGCTTCCGGATGTCCCCGCATGCCATCCTCGCCGGATCCGGCGAGGAATCCTTGCCGTCGTTGCCCTCCTAGCCACACGAGTCTCCCCCGCTGCAAACTCTCTTTTCTGAAACAAAGGCTCAGTTGCAGAAAACGTGGACACAGAGGGGCTTGCTCTCGACTGTATGATGGAGAGTCAGTCTGACGTACACGGAGGCGGCGGACGCTCGCACGCGATCGGTCGGCTGAACATAAGCATTTCCCCTTACAATAGGCATTATTAGTGATCGGTTTGGACAATTTTAATTCAACTTCTGACACGCTGGGCCTGCATTAAGAGTCAACAAAACTTACGTTGACCGTGATGTCAGATGTGGGCTCCGCCCGTCGAGTCAACACTCCTTTCTGATGCCATTCTTTCTTTGTGGCATTTCGTCAAACGGCTCACGCGCAGAGGGCACCGGGGAGGAGCACGCTGTGCACCGGCCGGAGCAGCAGGCCACGGTCACCAGCCAGCATCCGGAGCCCCTGGCCGTGTAGCGCGTCCAGCGGGAACTCTGCGAGCTGACGCAGCCATGGACGCCGTAGAATCCATGGCGACGGGCGCGCATGAATCCATGGCGGCGGCGACCACGAGCTTCACCGAGACGCGGAGTGGCCAAATGGGGCTCGGGGGCCGGACGTGCAGACGCTCGTGAGCGCTCTACCAGCATGCGGCAGGCTGCAGAGAGGCTGCTCGCTGCCTCGCTGAAATACAGGCTGAGCCGCGTCCATGCATGAGCTCGCCGGCCCGCGCACTGCGACTGCGCTCGCCGACTAGCCGCCTTCGAAGCGCACGCACGCGCACCGCGCACACGCGTAGTCATGCGCCCGGCAGCGCGAACACGCACAAAGCATACGCACACTCGCTGACGCCGAGCAGGACGGCGGCCGTGAAGGTAGAGGAGGAGCTGGAGCGGTGGCCAGAGCGCGCGCGAGCGGCGTGACATACGGCGGGGCTCCGCGCCCTCGCCGAGGACACGGAGACGTGGCGCGCGCTCTTCCTCGCTGTGCGGCCGTCCTTCGCAGGCCAGCACGGGCTCTTCTCGGCGGAGCCGGCAAGCTTCGACGACACGTCCTCTTCCCCGTGCCCGGACGACGGGGAGCTCACCGCCGGCAGCCTCCCCACGAAGCTCGTCTCCGCGGTGGACGTGTAGCTGCAGGGGCACGTCCCGCGTGGCCGAAGACGTCCGCGGCGTGGCCGCGGTTCCTCAGCAACTCGCCATTCCGCATCACGGCAATACTTCTTCCGTCCCATCTTAATCAAGCATTTAAAAAAATGTTAAACAAGTATTTAAAAATGTTAAACAAACATTAAAAAATGTTAATCAGTAATTTGAAAAAATTTAAATGTGTTTGGGAAAACGTTGATCAAATATTAAAAATGTTAATCTTGCATTTAAAAAACTGTCAATCAAGCATTTCAAAATGTTAAATGTGCACAGAAAAAATGTTGCCATGTATTAGAAAAATGTTAATCAAGCATTTAAAATTGCTAATTTTTCATAGAAAAAATGGTGACCATGCATTCAAAAATACTCCCTCCGTCCCATAATATAAGAGCGTCTTTTACTAGTGTAAAAAACGCTCTTATATTATAGGACAGAGGGAGTATTGTATTTGAAAATATTAAAATGTCTACAAAATATGTTGACCTTGAATTTGAAAAATGTTAATCAAGCATTTAAAAAATATTTAAAATGTTGACCTTGTATTACCAAAATTCTTAAACTTGTATTAGAATAATGTTCTTGGCGTATACGAAAAATATAGTATGAAAATCAATAAAATGAAGAAAACAAAGAAAACCAAATAAACAAAGAAACCCGAAATAAAACAAAGAAAAGGGAAAGAAAAGTGAAAACCAATAAAAACATGTACAGAAACGTCGTGTATTATAGTTTTATTTTGTTTGCTTGTTAATTTGCTACAATCATTGTTTGCAGGACACACCTTTTGAAAGAGACACACATTCATCATAATTTTTTAAAATACTCTATGAACTTCACTTATATCTTTTGAGCTATGCAGTTGCTCATGTGCTTCACTTATATCTTTAGAGCATGGTGGTGGTTATATTTTATAGAAATCATTTGCACTCGCATACTTCACTTGATTCTATTCTGTTTATATTATGCCATCTTGTTTAAATTGTTACTCTGTTTGTCATGAACTTAATATTATAGATGCATACTGGATAAAAGGTTGATTGGTGGAGTAATAGTAGTAGATACATGCAGAAGTCAGTCTGCTTGTCACGGACGTAATGCATATATACATGATCATGCCATATGCCATGAATAACATCATAACTATGCGATTTTCTATCAATTGCCCAACAGTAATTTGTCTACCCACCGTATGATATGTTCTTGAGAGAGATGCCTCTAGTGAAAACTATGGCTCCCGAGTCTATCCAATATATTTACTAAAACCCTAAATACCTTGCTGTAATTTATTTACTTTTATTTAACTTTGCAATTTATCTATCTATCTACTATCAGATTTGATCCTTCCAATTAACGAGTACAAGGGGATTGACACCTTTTTGCCCGCATTGTGTAGGTATTGTCGATGGTTATTTGCGTGATTCTCCTATTGGTTCGATAAACCTTGGTTGTCAACTGAGAGAAATACTTATTGCTATTTTACTACTTCATCCCTTCCTCTTCGAAGAAAAACCCAACACATCTACAAAGTAGCAGCGGCTTTCTTTCGACATGCTTTATCAAGGAGGAGGAGGGCATCACCCATCAACCGGCACCGCCGGAGTGGATTAGTTGGTGCCAAAGGTTTTCACTCTCTTTCCTCATGACCAACCAAGATCGCCAGCACGATGACAAAGGCAAGGGGAAGCCCTACATAAGACATCTGGACATGCTAGATCTTGACAGAAGGGTGTTTGGATCTGTAGTTGAAACATAGGGCAAGGGTGTAGGGTAGGGGGTATAGCCTCCCTCCCCCCTCGGCGAGCAAACTGTAATTTTTAATGTTCACAATTTCTAGAGAATGAACATTTTTTATTTTTATGAACAAAATTTGAATTTTGGATAAACATTTTCTGAATTTTGTTGAACATTTTTTTTTATTTAATGAACATATTTTAAATTAAAAGAAAGAAAATTGTATTTGATGAACAAATTTTGAATTCGATGAAAAAATGTTCAAATTTCAAAAATATTTATGGATTTGAAAAAATGCTCCCAGATTTCAGAAAATGTTTGTGAATTTGAAAAGAAAAAAACGGAAAATAGAAAACAGAAAAGGAAAAGAAAAACGAAATTAAAAGAGAAAGAAAAAAAATGAAAAAACATGGTTTGTGACCTTCCCAAAACCGGAAACGGCTAGTTGGACCGGCCCAAACAAACGCCACGTGAAGCCACGGGGTGCGCGTAGCGATCCTTGCGCCCACTAGGATCTTCCAAAAAAAGTCTACTCCTCCAAAAAATGTATATGTTTTAACTCATTCCCTTTTTTTCGAATTGCACCCTTTATTTCAATATTCATCGGGATACAAATTATATCGGGCATAGAACCTAGCGACACATGGAAGAATACTCGCCACTTTGGCAAGCATATGAGCTTCTCCATTATGCTGACGTCCTTCATGCGTGAATCCAGATTCAATGTTTCTCATCGCTTCGATGGCGTCCGATGCGACACGGACGGAATCCAAGTGAAGATCCAGGGCCAGAGCAAGTGCTTCATTGCACGCCCGTGCTTCAACGGATGCCAGGTCGACAAGCCTGTCGTCCACCACGACGGCGGAGGTGCCCATATACTCGCCATTCTTGTCCTGACAAATCACCGCTGCCGCTCCCCTCGAACCATCCCTACACAAGCCTTCGTTCACATTTAATTTGATCTCATGATGAGTAGGCCGTAGCCAGCCCTTTGAATAAACTGACACTAACCTTAGTGCTTATTGTCATCATATTGATATACAACATTCATCACCATCTATGAAGTGGATGGTGCAATGGAAGGTGTTTAATAAAATAACAAAAAGGAAAAGTCAATTTGTTTGAACCTCTTAGTCCCACCGAACAAAGCATTCTCGACCAGAGCTTTGTCCCAAGCGACAACAACGACGACAACAAAGAAGATAAGTAGAAGAAGACGAAGACAAAAACAGAGAGGATTCCTACTACTCTTGGAACTCGGACGGGGACAACTTCATGGACGTGGATGGAGACACCGCCACCATGGGCCAGATAAACTGCATGTGCTGCAAGATTATTGGGTTGCATCCCTACTCCTCCTCTACATATCTATCCAATTGTCATAGTCGTGGCGTACCATCTTAGCGAGTGAATTGCTGAAAACCACCACATTTGTGGCAAGGGTACTCCAAAACCACCACTTTTGTCGAAAATCACAAATAACCACCACTTCCGCGACAAGTGAGTAACAAAAAACACTAAACCAGCTTCGAGCCGCGTCTAACACGAAAACTGACAATGCTGGCCCACCCGTCGGAGCCACGTGGCCAGGGCAAACGGCAGAGCCCAGACGGCCGTTACCCCCGCTGGTTAAGCCCACTGCCCCCGCGTGTGGTGATCTCATTCACCTCCCTTCTCTGCTTATTCTCCCCTCGCACCGCACCTGTCGTCGTCGTCGCCGCCATCCACACCTGCCTCTGGATAATGCTCACAACGTGCAGGATGATTCAGAGCCAGGCCGCTCCATTCCGTGCACTCCATGGTCGGAGGTAGACCTGTTCATGGACAACCTGGTCCGAAGGCCCAAACCCGAAGCCCGACGTTCGGGCTGGGCTCAGGCTCCACTTTCTCGCCCGAAGCCCGGCCCGAAAGCCCGAATAAAGCCCGAAATGCTTATATAAATATTTTTTATTCAAAATATAGGTATAAAAAATTAATATAATATCTCGAATATGATTATTTTAATTAAAAACGTCATTTTTCATGTGTTTCGGGCCGGGCCAGGCTCGGGCTTGAGATTTTTTCTTCGGGCTTTGCCAAGCCTGGCCCGAACCCGACCCGACCCGAGAAATGATCAGGTTTAGTCGGAGGTGCCTAAGCATAAGGAAAATGAGTTCAATTTCTATAGGGAACATAAATTCCCCTTTCTCCCTTTCTCCCTAACCCTAGATGCACATGAGCAGAAGCTAACCTGGGTCACACAATCATCGTCAGACGACAAGGACGGGTCAGAACCATCAGACAAAGAAACCATGTCTCCCTCCCGTCGGTGGTGGTGGACGGCGGCAGATGGCGGCGACGGCGGCGGCAGGTGCGAGGGGAGAATAAGCAAAGAAGGGAGGGGAATGAGAGCACCACGCGCGGGGGCAGTGGGCTTAACCAGCGGGGGTAACGGCCGTCTGGGGTCTGCCGTTTGCGCTGGCCACATGGCTCCGACGGGTGGGCCAGCATTGCCAGTTTTCGTGTTAGACGCGGCTCGAAGCTGGTTTAGTGTTTTTTGTTACTCACTTGCCACAGAAGTGGTGGTTTTGGAATACCCTTGGCACAAATATGATGGTTTTGAGCAATTTACTCCATCTTAGCACATCGAGAATGCAATATTTAGGCCAAACACCCGGAATTGGAATGAGTGGCTTTCCTTACCGTCTGTGCTACTACGTTGACGCACCCCCAAGAACCAAGATGTCCGGAACTGGAATTAGGCAGCCATCGGATTCTACATTCATAGGGAGTGCAGATTCACATTGGACTTGGACCAGACTTTCTTCCTAGCCGCTGCTACAGATTCAGGGTAATAAGTAGTACTAAACTCTACAGATTCAGAGCCATCTGCAGGATTATAGATTCGCAGTAGTACGTACGTAGCAGATCGAGGTTGTTTGGTCAGAGCTGTAGACATGTCATAGAATCAATTCAGTGACAAATAATTCAATTCAATTTGAACTTCTAATCCAGAGTAAATGAATTGACAATGTAAGGAAATTGCCAAATAATACCGATGATGCACCTGAAGACACGTACGTACATATGGATTCAGAATTCAGTTAATTGACAAGCTGCTACCGGAAGTTGAGAACTTTGGTGATTCATCAAACCATAATACTTGATACAAGCTTGAATGAAGAAACTACAGAACGCATAAGATGAGATCGTCCATCCAACAGCTCTCTTACCATGCATCTACTCCCTCAGAATCACAAGGTAAAAACAGTGCAAGATGGAGAGAAAGGAAGCGACGTGATTCATTAGACAGCGGGCGGAACGGATCCGGCCGGAGCGATGTGCAGCAGCATCTGCCGGAGCCGTTCCTTGGACGGCCGCCACGGCTTCTTGCCGTCTTCTACTGGGAGGCTGGCGAACAAGGCCTCCAACTCCTCCACCGACGGCGGCGGCGTCGGCATCATCAGCGTCGGCGGCGGCGGCGGCGGCAGCAGCAGCTGCAGCACCCTGTCGCCGTCCTCGTCGAGCGGAGCGGGCATGGGAGCACTCATCAATCTCATCCCCGGCTCCCCCTCGCCCACATCCATGGCTGGCGTCGCTTCTCTCCTCGTGCTGGTGGCTTCGGAGATCTGGAATTCTGGATGGATGGATCGATGGGCGAGCTTGGATATATATAAGGCCGGAGGTGGATCCGACGCCGACTCCAACTCATCCTACATCCTGGGCCCTGGCCCAGTCTTTACCACACGTGGGCCCACAGTCCTTGCCGCTTCGGCCTCTGGGCACACGGCTATTTCCAGACACGTGAACGAGTCGCTGAGTGAGAAATATTTGGGTATGCCGACGGAGGTTGGCCACTCAAAAAACGGTACATTCAAGTACTTGAGGGACAGAGTATGGGAGAAAGTAAGGGGATGGATGCAGAAATTGCTATCGGCCGCGGGTAAGGAGGTTCTTATAAAGTCCGTTGCACAAGCAATACCGGTTTTCTCAATGTCATGTTTCAGATTATCAAGGAGACTTTGTGAGAGTGTGACTTCAACTATTCGGCAGTTCTGGTGGGGATCTAAACAAGGAAAGCGGAAACCATGTTGGGTATCTTGGGACGTGATGACAAAACCAAAGAATTTGGGGGGTTTGGGGTTCAGAGACTTTGAGGTTTTTAACCTTGCCCTTTTGGCCAGACAAGCATGGAGATGCAAGAATACTGAAGGCTGCTTACTACCCCGATTGCTCGATCATGGAGGCAGAGTTGGGCTCAAACCCATCCCACATTTGGCGTGCAATTGTAGATGGGAGAGATGTTATGAGGCAGGGTGCAATTATGAGGATAGGAGATGGAAGATCTACACGCGTATGGGAACACAATTGGATCCCCCGGATGGGATTGATGAAGCCTATTGCTTCTCTGGTAATGAACCCACCGCAGTTTGCTTCAGAACTAATTGATTCAGCTTCAGCCTGTTGGAGAGAAGATATTATCAGACAGGTTTTTGTGCCCGCAGACGCGGAGGCCATATTGAGAATTCCGCTATGCACTAGACAGGTGGACGATTTCTGGGCATGGTCTGAGGACACCCGAGGCCGTTTCTCGGTAAGGTCGGCTTATAAGATGATTTACCGTATAAAGATGGGCAGAGAAGCGTGGATCGACGATGGCGAGCAGAACTCGAATTTGCAAGGAGTTATGAAAGCGTGGGGATCATTATGGAGCTTACAGGTGCCATCAAAGCTGAATTTTTTTATCTGGAGGCTTGCTCATCATTCGCTACCAACTGGTGATGTCCTCCAACACAGAAATATGGCTGTAACTTATGTGTGTGGAGTTTGTGGGGCCCAGGATAATTTGCGTCACTCGCTGCTGGAATGCTCAATGTCCAGAAGCATATGGGCGCTTGCTAAGGAGGAGTTGGTCCAACACATGTCCATGAATCGAGATGACGATGTACAAGGCTGGCTCTTTTCCATGTTTGAATCGCTCCCTAACGATGAGCTTGTTTCATTGGTGGTAACACTCTGGGCGACTTGGGCAGCTCGGAGGAAAGTAATACATGAAGGTATATTCCAAACACCTCACTCGACTCATGGCTTTATCTCAAGTTACATAGCTGAGCTAAAAGCGCTAGCAAAGCCGGTTAATCGGTCGCATGGCGTACCCACGACGAGGACTAGGGGGTGGATTCCTCCCCCTGAGCAGCATATGAAGATTAATGTTGATGCGGCTGTGGCTCGGCGAATGGGATTTGGAACAGCAGTGGCAATTTGCAGGGATGGTGACGGAGTCTACCAGGGGCATCGGCCATGGTGTACAAAAACATCGATGATCCAGAAGTGTTGGAGACGTTGGCAATCCGCGAAGCACTTTCACTTGGAGAGGACTTCTATATGCAGAAAATATCAGTCGCGTCCGACTGCAAGGTGGCAGTTGATGCGATCAAGGAGGGAACATCAGCGCAATATGGGGCTGTGACACATGAAATAACAGCTCGCTCTAGGAATTTTTCTTCTTGTTTCTTTAGCCACGAATTTAGAACCTCTAATTTGGAGGCTCACAATCTTGCAAAGCATGCTTTATCTCTCGGGTACGGCCGCCATGTTTGGTTAGGTGTACCTGGGAATTTGGATTTCGTCCTTGTAAATCTTGTGACGGTTGAATAAAAGCTTTGTGAGGTTGTCTAAAAAAAAGATACTTGGTTGTACAAAAGGGGCCTCCTATGTGACGTTCTTTGCACCATATTGCGGTCGCGACGCACACAAGAATCCTGCCAATATCGCTAGCCATTCGAGTTGGCGAGTGCTACTAACAACAATTATTCAGTGCCAACCCCTAAAGAATGTACAAGCGCGGTTCCTGATTTTTTTCGAACTTTGTCGACATTGTTTTTGGAAAATGTGAGAAAAGTTTTTAAAAATTTGAGCAATGTTTGAAATCATAACAGAATTTCGAACTGCTGAGAAAATTGAACACTTATTAAAACATGTGAACATGGACATTTTCGAATTTGTGAACAAGGATTTTTTGGAAACTTGAACATTGTCTGAAACTCCCGAGCAATAATAAAACGCGAACAATTTTTGTAAACCTGAACATTTTTTTAAACTCCCGAATAAAATTCTAAAACGGGAACAATGTTTCAAAACACGAACAATTTTTTGGAAATGCGATTTCCCTAAACTCCTGAACAGAATTTTAAAACACAAACAAATTTTGAAAACAAGAAAAAATTTAAAACTTCCGAACAAAAGTAAAAAACGGGAACAATTTTGTAAATGTGGTTTTTTTTTAAATCCCAAACAAAATTCAAAAACACGAACATTTTTTTGGGAATGCAAGCATTTTTTGAAACTTCTGAACAGAATTTAAAGACATGAACAAAATTTGAAAATGGGGACATTTTCTGAAACTACCAAACAAAAGTAAAAAACGCGAACAATTTTATAAATGTGAACATTTTTTTAAAATCCCTGACAAAATTCAAAAACATGAACAATGTTTGAAAACAACAACATTTTTTCGGAAATGATAACATTTTTGGAAACTTCCGAACAGAATTTAAAAACACGAAAAATTGTGAAAACGGGAACATTTTCTGAAACTCCCGAACTAAATTAAAAAACGTGAACAATTTCTTGAAAACAGGAACATTTTTTGAAAATCCCCAACAAAATTCAAAAACTCGTACAGAATTTTGAAAACACAAACATTTTCTGAAAGATGAACATTTCTTTTTAATTTCATGAACAATCTTTTGGAAAACATGGATTTCTTGAACATTCTGAACAAGTTTTGTAAAAAAAAGAAAAAAAGAAAAAGAAGCAGAAATATAGACATGTAAGAAAAAGGAGAAAAACAGAATTCATAAAATGTTCAGAAATAAAAAAACATATAAGAAAAGTAAAACAAAATTCAGAAAAAATGTTGTCAAAAGAAAGAAACTTTAAAACCTAGTCTAGGGTGGACGGCGGCCCACCCTACCCACTCTGTACCTCCGCCCCTGGTTGCGGCCGTTGTTCGTTATTGTGATTAGCACAAGTGTGTCATCCCTTCATTAGTGTAGAAAAGCCTAGCTATGGCGTGGTAAAAATGGCCTTGCTGCCGTAGACACCCTACGCCACAATATGGCGCCACGGTTAAAAAATACTACTGGCGTTGGAGGGGACGCCAATAGTATTTCACATGTTTATGGCGTGCCACATGGCCAACGCCAGCTATACATCTATACTACCTTTGCCATGCGTTGTTGTTCAATGCCAGGAATTTGTTTTTTTATAATAAAAAATACTACTTCAAAAACTAAGAGCTTAAACTTCACAAAAGGTACTCATCATTTAAACATGCTCATAAACTACATAGTTTAAAACTTAGTACTGATCATTTAAACATACTCATAAACTTCATAGTTTAATTAAAACTTAGTAATCAACTAGCTACTCTTCATCATCAAGGATTATCCTCAGCTGGCGCATCTTCCCATCTTGTTTGAAATGAGCAACGGCTCTCTGTAGCTCAATCCTCTCTGTCCTGAGTTGTTTTTTTCTTCACCTTGAGTTGATCCACATCCTCTGTCAATTTATCCCTCAGCTCCCTCAGTTTGTCTACCTTAGTGAGGGCATTAGCTGTTGGAAATATGCTGGTGCAGTTCCAAGCAGAGCGTGGTAGCTGATTCTACATGCGAAGCGGAGTACATCGCTGCCTCGGAGGCGGCGAAGGAAGGTGTCTGGATGAAGGAGTTCATGACAGATCTTGGAGTAGTGCTTAGTGCACTAAACCCAATGACTCTGTTCTGTGACAACACTGGTGCCATTGCTCTAGCCAAGGAACCAAGGTTTCACAAGAGGACCAGACAGATAAAGCAACGTTTCAATTCCATCCGCGATTACATCAAGGAGGACGACATAAATATTTACAAAGTGCACACGGATCTGAATGTTGCAAATCCGATGACTAAACCTCTTCCAAGGGCTAAACATGATCAACACCAAAACTGTATGGGTGTTAGATTCATTACAATGTAAATCACATAGTGATGTGAGCTAGATTATTGATTCTAGTGCAAGTGGGAGACTGTTGGAAATATGCCCTAGAGGCAATAATAAAAGTAGTCATTATTATATTTCCTTGTTCATGATAATCGTTTATTATCCATGCTATAATTGTATTGATTGGAAACACTGATACATGTGTGGATACATAGACAACACTGTGTCCCTAGTATGTCTCTAGTAGACTAGCTTGTTGATCAAAGATGGTCAAGGTTTCCTAGCCATAGACATGAGATGTCATTTGATAACAGGATCACATCATTAGGAGAATGATGTGATGGACAAGACCCAAACTATGAACGTAGCATATGATCGTGTCAGTTTATTGCTATTGTTTTCTGCATGTCAAGTATCTGTTCCTATGACCATGAGATCATGCAACTCACTGACACCGGAGGAATACCTTGTGTGTATCAAACGTCACAACGTAACTGGGTGACTATAAAGATGCTCTACAGGTATCTCCAAAGGTGTCTGTTGAGCTGGCATGAATCGAGACTGGGATTTGTTACTCCGTACGACGGAGAGGTATCTCAGGGCCCACTCGGTAATACAACATCACAATAAGCCTTGCAAGCAATGTGACTAAAGTGTTAGCCACAGGATCTTGTATTACGGAATGAGTAAAGAGACTTGCCGGTAACGAGATTGAACTAGGTATAGAGATACCGACGATCGAATCTCGGACAAGTAACATACCGAAGAACAAAGGGAACAACATACGGGATTAACTGAATCCTTGACATAGAGGTTTAACCGATAAAGATCTTCGTAGAATATGTGGGAATCAATATGGGCATCTAGGTCCCGCTATTGGTTATTGACCGTAGAGGTGTCTTGGTCATGTCTACATAGTTCTCGAACCCGCAGGGTCTGCACACTTAACGTTCGGTGACGTTTCGGTAGTATTGAGTTATGTATGTTGGTGACCGAAGGTTGTTCGGAGTCCCGGATGAGATCCCGGACATCACCAGGATCTCCGGAATGGTCCGGAGGTAAAGATTGATATATAGGAAAGTGGTGTTTGAACTCCGGAAATGTTTCGGGCATTTCCGGCAGTGTACCGGGAGTGACGAATGGGTTCCGGGGGTCCACCAAGTGGGGCCACCATCCCCCCAAGGGGGCCACATGGACCTTTGATACGTCTCCAACGTATCTATAATTTATGAAGTATTCATGCCATGTTTACAATAATTTTATATGATTTTGGTATGATTTTATTAGAACTTACCCGGACTGACGCTGTTTTCAGCAGAACTACCATGGTGTCGTTTTTGTGCAGAAATAAAAGTTCTCGGAATGGGCTGAAAATTTACGGAGAATATTTTTGGAAAATATAAAAAATACTGGAGCAAAAAGATACCGGAGAGGAGTCCCGAGGCAGTCACAAGCCTAGGGGGCGCCCCCCTAGGGCGCGCCCCCCTGGCTTGTGGGTCCCTTGAGCACCCCCCTGACTTGATTCCAATGCCAAGTACTCCTATAAATCGAGAAACCTCCAGAAAGAAACCTAGATCGGGAGTTCCGTCGCCGCAAGCCTCTGTAGCCACGAAAAACCCTGCCGGAGTGGGAAACCATCACCGGAGGCCATCTTCATCATCCCGGCGGTCTCCATGACGAGGAGGGAGTAGTTCACCCTCGGGGCTGAGGGTATGTACCAGTAGCTATGTGTTTGATTTCTCTTTCTCGTGTTCTTGAGATGACACGATCTTGATGTATCGCGAGCTTTATTGATATAGATGAATCATATGGAGTTTTCCCCTCTCTATCTTCTTGTGATAAATTGAGTTTTCCCTTTGAAGTTTTCTTATCGGATTGAGTCTTTAAGGATTTGAGGACACTTGATGTATGTCTTGCGATGGGATATCCGTGGTGACAATGGGATGTTCTATTGATCCACTTGATGTATGTTTTGGTGATCAACTTGCGGGTTCCGTGACCTTGGGAATCTATGCATAGGGGTTGGCACACGTTTTCGTCTTGACTCTCCGGTAGAAACTTTGGGGCACTCTTTGAAGTTCTTTGTGTTGGATTGAACATGATGAATCTGAAATTGTGTGATGCATATCGTATAATCAAGCCCATGGGTACTCGTGGTGACATTGGAGTATCTAGGTGACATTAGGGTTTTGGTTGATGTGTATCTTAAGGTGTTATTTTAGTACGAACTCTAGGGCTGTTCGTGACACTTATAGGGATAGCTCATAAGATTGATCGGAAAAGATAACTTTGAGGTGGTTTCGTACCCTACAATAATTTCTTCGTTTGTTCTCCGCTATTTGTGACTTTGGAGTGAACTCTTTGTCGCACGTGAGGGATTTACATATGATTCAACTATGTCAGTATTGTTGAGAGAACTTGCACTAGTGAAAGTATGAACCCTAGGCCTTGTTTCTAAGCATTGCAATACCGTTTGTGCTCACTTTTATCATTAGTTACCTTGCTGTTTTTATATTTTCAGATTACAAAAACCTATATCTACCATCCATATTACACTTGTATCACCATCTCTTCGCCGAACTAGCGCACCTATACAATTTACCATTGTATTGGGTGTGTTGGGGATACAAGAGACTCTTTGTTATTTGGTTGCAGGGTTGTTTGAGAGAGACCATCTTCACCCTACGCCTCCCACGGATTGATAAACCTTAGGTCATCCACTTGAGGGAAATTTGCTACTGTCCTACAAAACTCTGCGCTTGGAGGCCGAACACGAGTCTACAAGAAGAAGGTTGTGTAGTAAACATCAACCTTAGGGTGGCGCACCAGCCCCTGGTGGGCTGGGCGGCCAGCCCAAGAGGGCCTATGCGGCTGGACTTGTGGGAAAAGGAAAACCCAAGTGGGGAAGGGAAGGAGTCCTACTAGGAGTAGGATTGGAGGTGGACTCCTCCACCTCCACCTCCTTTCGGCCGACCCTAGGGGAGATCCCTAGGGCGCTAGCCCCTTCCCCTCCCTCCTATATATACTAGAGGGAGAGAGGGCCAATAGGACCCAATCCTAAAGGCCACGGTGCAGCCCTCTCTCCCAATAGATCGTTTCCTCTAGTTTTCGGCGGTGCTTAGGCGAAGCCCTGTCGGAATAGTTCCACCACCGCCGCCGCCGCGCTGTCACGCTGCCGGAGAACTCATCTACCTCTTCGCCCCCTCTTGCTGGATCAAGAAGGCGGAGATCGTCATCGAGCTGTACGTGTGCTAAACGCGGAGGTGCCGTCCGTTCGCCGCTAGATCGGGACGGATCGTGGGACGGCTGCGATTTGGATCGCGAAGACGTTCGACTACATCAACCGCGTTTCTTAACGCTTTCCGCTTAGCGATCTACAAGGGTATGTAGATCCACTCTCCCTCTCGTAGATGCTCATCACCATGGATAGATCTTGTGTGTGTAGGAAATTTTTTGTTTCCCATGCAACGTTCCCCAACAGTGGTATCAGAGCTAGGTCTATGTGTAGATGAGATCACGAGTAGAATACAAAGGAGTTTGTGGGTGTTGATGCTCAGATTGCTTCCTCCCTTGGTCTTTTCTTGGTTCAGCAGTATTGTGGGATGAAGCGGCCCGGACCAACCTTACTCGTACGCTTACGAGAGACCGGTTCCATCAACTGACATGTAACTTTGTTGCATAAAGATGGCTGGCGGGTGTCTGTCTCTCCCACTTTAGTTGGATCGGATTCGACAAAGGCGGTCCTTGAGAAGGTTGAATAGCAATTTGTGTATCACCGTTGTGGTTTATGCGTAGGTAAGAATCGTTCTTGCTAGATACCCGTAGAAGCCCCGTAAAACATACAACAACAATTAGAGGACGTCTAACTTGTTTTTGCAGGGTATGTTGTGATGTGATATGGCCAATTACATGATGAGATATATGTGATGTATGAGATGATCATATATTGTATAGAATATCACGACTTGCATGTCGATGAGTACGGCAACCAGCAGGAGCCTAGGGTTGTCTTTAATTTATTTTCGCCGTTTTGCTTTACTCTATCGCTATGAGTTAGCAATAGTCGTAGAAGCAACAGTTGGCGCGACAACCTCATGGCGACACGTTGATGGAGATCATGGTGTCATGCCGGTGACGATGGAGATCATGCCGGTGCTTTCAAGATGGAGCTCAAAAGCACAAGTTCATGGCCATATCATGTCACTTATGATTTGCATGTGATGTTAATCCTTTTATGCATCTTATTTTGCTTAGGACGACGGTAGCATTATAAGGTGATCCCTCACTAAAATTTCAAGATAAAATTGTGTTCTCCCCGAGTGTGCACCGTTGCGAAAGTTCGTCGTTTCGAGACACCACGTGATGATCGGGTGTGATAGACTCTACGTTCGCATACAACGGGTGCAAGCTAGTGTCGCACAAGCGGAACACTCGGGTTAAACTTGACGAGCCTAGCATGTACAGACATGGCCTCGGAAAACAAGAGACCGAAAGGTCGAACATGAGTCATATAGTAGATATGATCAACATGAAGATGTTCACCATTGAAACCACCTCATCTCACGTGATGATTGGACTTGAGTTGGTGGATTTGGATCATGTGACACTCGAATGACCGGAGGGATGTCAATTTGAGTGGGAGTTTTTAATATGATTAACTAAACTCATTATCTTGAACTATAGTCTAAGTTGTTTTTGCAAAATTTATGTTGTAGATCAATGGCTCACGCAGTAGCACCACTGAATTTTAATGCGTTCCTAGAGAAAGCTAAGTTGAAAGATGATGGAAGTAACTTTGTGGACTGGACCCGTAATCTAAGGATTATCCTTACGGCTTCCTAAAAGGCTTATGTCCTTGATGCACCGCTTGGTGATCCACCCGCTCCAGTAGAGTCTGCAGACATTGCGAACGCCTGGCAGGCATGTTCTGATGATTACTCAATGGTTCAATGTGCAATGTTGTATGGCTTAGAACCGGGACTTCAAAGACGTTTTGAATGTCATGGAGCATATGATATGTTCTTGCAGTTGAAGTTTATCTTTCAGAAGAATGCCCGGATCGAGAGGTATGAGACCTCCGATAAGTTCTATGCCTGCAAGATGGAGGAGAACGGGTCTGTCAGTGAACACATACTCAGAATGTCTGGGTATTCCACCCGTCTGGCTGAATTGGGGATGCCCCTTCCGCCAGAGGCGATCACTGACAGAGTTCTTCAATCATTGCCACCTAGCTACAAGAGCTTCGTGTTGAACTATAACATGCACGGGATGAACAAGTCAGTCGCCGAGCTGTTTGCGATGTTGAAAGTCGCTGAGTCTGAGATTCGGAAGGAGCATGAAGTGTTGATGGTCAATAAAACCACTAGTCTCTACTCCTAAAGTCTCAGTCCGTACGTCGTCGTTCGTTAGTTTCGTTCGTTTCCCACCCTTCCATCGATCGAAGGAAGCCACCAGGCGATCGAAGGAATGCCCCGCCATCGAAGGAAGTCAACCCCACTCACGAGTCCCGGCCCCACCTCTCGTCTTCCCTTCCTACTCTTCGGATTAAGATCTAGATCCCTCCTCCACCGCTCTACACCCGGCCGCCGCCACTGCATCGCCAGCCTGCGCGTCCGTCTCTACGGCCTCAACGACTGCGCCCCCTCCCACGCCATCCTCGCGCTCATGCGCCGCCACGCACGGACGCTGCGTAGAGGAGGTCGAGTTGCCCTGCCCCTCGACCCGCCCTCGCCTTTTCCTGCGTCAACGACCCCGCCCGTCACGGCGGGTTCGATTCCCCCATCGTCTGCCTCGTCTCCGACGAGTATAGAATCGCCTCCTCCTGCACCATATCGCCATCGCTAGGGTTCCGCATATTCGCCTCCTCCTGCTCAGCACCGCGGCGGCGGCCACTTTGCCGGCGGCTTGGGGTTCCGTTCGGTCCCGTACAGCCGTGGCTTCTCCGTCCATCTCGCGGGAGATGGGCGTCCTCCTCCTGGCGGTTTCTTTGACACGCCGGCTTCTGCCTGCGATGCCACCATGCACTCGAACGTTGCCGCTGACGAGGGCAGCCAGTCCACGAACGGCCGCTGCGGGCACCACAACAGTAGTTCGTTCCCATCACGTACGTTGGCACCAGGCTCTTGGTCAGCGGCTGCATGTTCCTTGGTTTCCCATGTCGCTGCGGGCTGCAAGACGAACACCATACTCTGCACTGGGTTCTCATGCTACAGAACACACTGAAAAAAATAGCGCGCTATAGTGCCGCTAATAGCACGCTATAGCGTGTAGAGAATTGGCTCGCTAAATTGATTCGTGTACAATGTCTCGCTAATAGCACGCTATAGCGCATTATAGCACGCTAATAGCATATTTTCAAGGGTCACGCTATTTTGTATAGCGTGCTATTTTTTCCTTGACAGAACATCAGGGGTGCAGATGATGCACATGATCAGCTCGTCCATGCCATGGAACAAAGCCACCTGCTTGACGAGCTCCACACAGAGGTAAGGCTTGATGTCCCGCTTGATCAATTATTTTTAGAATGTTGTTGTGACTTTCTAATGACTGTAGCCCATTTTTTCTTCATTGTTTGTTTGGTTTTTTGGGGAGATTCAATAAATTTCTTCCAAATTATCACAGATGGAGATGTTTGTCTAAACGATTATGTAGAAGAATTGGAATGGCTGACGTATTAAATTCTGGCACAATTGAATGAACAAGTGAGTGCTGACTGCTGAGTAGCAAAGCCGATTTTTGCCGGTTGAGATATCTAGCAACATAGTAAGAACACTAAAACCAATGATACAATATTTCTTACAAATTTACACTTACAACAGTTTGAGCCAGTAGATTACAGAGGGCTGCATCATGGTGGCCGTTTTTTATGTCAGTTGTCTAGGACCAGTTGAAAGTAACCTGCATCTTTTTTACAATTTTTGTGACTATTAATATTTGCATTGTCTGACCCCACCAAAAGGTACTTTCATGCAGCTATTTCTAATTTAATTTAAACCAGGATGACTTTCACCAGTCCCTTTTTAGTTTTCATGCATTCATCAAGAAAGCTACTTTGTTACTTGGAATGATAAAATAGCTACAACACAGATGTGTTGATTTTGCGTTTGAATCAGTGTGTTCTGTTGCGAACTTGCGATGAATGCCTCTTTCATTTGCCAAGCTCCAACGGCTTACCAAGATGTGGCTTTTTCCATCAAACAATTATTTAAATTAAGAATTTGAAGAAAGTGAAGGCAAGGTAGAGAATATTGGTCCTGTCAAGAAATAATGCTTGTGTTGTTTTATTTCAGTCAATGTATTGCTTCTGTCTCGTGAACTGAGAGGTCGTTCGTTCAGGGTTTGTGGAAGTTCAGCTAGGTGCCTTTAGAGTTGACTGATTAGAAACTAGACACTGATTCTTTTTATTTCGTAATTTATTTTGTTGTTATACCAACAATTTGTTTTGATTCAAAACTGGTACTAATCTAGGTTTACCAAACTTATATGCAGTGTGAGCATAATTTGAAGTGACATTGTGCTCAATCAACCATTATTTTGCTCCGCTGAATGTAATTGCATGGTGTAAGCTCTTCTATTCTCGCAACAGGTAGTCCTAAAGGACTAAAGGTCATTTAAATATGTTGAACTATTAATACAAAATGTAGCATCCACATCATAATGGGATATGAAATCTATAACTTGATATTTGTGTTTGTTAGAAAGGTTTCTCATCAGTGACTTTTTTTAGCATATGGTTTGCTACTTTGGTCACCTGTATAACTATGCACTATTATGTAATATAGATAACAAATTATGTATTGATATTCTATCATGGCCTGCTTGATGTCGTTATGAAAGTCGTTTCTGGTGCAGATGAAAGAAAGTTCCTGAATATCATCATATTGGTGATTTTTTTCTGGTGCAGATGAAGTTCCTGCATACCGATCGCCCTCCCCTTTGGTTAGGGAAATTACAACAAGTAAGTAGGCCAAATAGAGAAAATGCCAGTGGTTTCAAAGGCCTTAGCCAGGTCCACCCATGAAGTCTCTCCAAAGCTTCACAAGTCATCTGCCATGGTTAATTCCTTTGGTTCTACACTACGCATACATTTTTCTAGATTTTTGCAGTTTCCTTCTTTGGCTTATTTCATGTAACATGGAGATTTCTTGTAATTTTGTTTTGTTCATGAAGATGCAAAATCGAGAGGAGAACTAAACGAGCTTCTTCTCAGTTCAGAAAAAACTCGTTTCTGTCATAACCTTGCAATCCCACTAGAGGAGCAGCAGCATCACTTAACCTGTTCATATTACCCCCATATGAATTATCATCCTTGATGGCCCCTCCCGGGAAGGATTCTTATCAAGAATCGCTGTTGTTGGAGGTTCCTTGCAATGCACAGCACTGATAGGCAAAACTTCATTATTGCCCCCACCATGTCTGCAATAAGAGGGCGCGCGTGTGCAAAAAGAAGGATCTGATGATCTAATTTTCGGCTCATAGGAATGAAGGACTGTTTTTCTTTCTTTAAGTGCTCATCAGATAAATATTTGTCCACATGGCAATAGAAATCATATGGTGACAAGTGGTGGGGAACTTTGCTGGCTGTGTAGATGATGGCTCGGGGCCATGCTTGATTCTTGTGCCATGTGACACATTACACGCCCTTGACGAGAAGGAGGACAAAACAGCAACTGCTTGATGATTGTTATCGTTGCATAAATATGCTGATTGTTACGGTGCTTGTTGCTGAGATGGAGATG
The DNA here is from genome assembly GCA_039707655.1 of Elymus sibiricus. Taxonomy (NCBI): domain Eukaryota; kingdom Viridiplantae; phylum Streptophyta; class Magnoliopsida; order Poales; family Poaceae; genus Elymus; species Elymus sibiricus. The sequence continues at coordinate 15,085,787 of CM077673.1, read as the reverse complement.
GAAAGAACCAATCTTAACTTTACTTTCTGTGAGAATTATTAGTCTGCACATTGATAACTAATTTGTATCCTTTGGTGAAATGACTAGGTGCAAGAAAGATGTTGCCAATACTAGCGAGATGCTGGTAGTTCGCCTTGACTTCCTTTTCTGGTCCTAACCAATTTGAGAGAACAATGGTCTTCATTGTTTATTATCCTCGGTGCGGACAAAAAATCACTTGAGTCTCAGGTAGTCGGTAGTCAGGTTGCATTATCACCATCTTATAAATATTTCTTGTTCACGTCTGAGCAGTGAGCAAGAAAGCTAAAGACATTGATGGAGGAAAGAATTGTCGGATATGTGGTATCCTGATCCTCTTACTTGGGACTGGAATAAGGTACAATCTTACATGTTCTGAGATCTGTACTCCCATGTACTTAGGTCCAAGAATTTATCTTGACATTATTTTATTTTTTTCGCTATGACGTGCATATCACCGCTGAATGCTTTTGCAATATATAAATGCAGCATCATTGTGAACACTTGAACAATACATCCAGGTATGTACAATGGTATCGTACGTCCATACACCTTTATCATCGTGTATGTATTTTGTTTTAAAGCAGTGTTAAGTGGATTGTGCTAAATACTTTTCTGCAGTGAAAATTATTGGTTAAAGATATAATGATACAGGCGTGCTTTACAGTTTCAAATGGGATTGTTATATACTGAGGTCAGCTAAGTAGACAATAGTTTCTTGATGTATATTATTAATAAGCTTCTAATAAATATGATTTGCCAAAAAAATTGGGCACAAAAGAGTATTGGTGTTTAACATCTTGTCTGGTGCGTTCTAAACTTCTAATTAAATGCAGTTTAAATTATTTTCACTACTATGTGTTCTGCCTTATAGTTGGATATGGCAGGCCGAGCACAAGGTAAAAATACTATGCATGCTTAAAATATCTTTTTTTTTCCGAAAAGGAGGTTGAAACCCTCGGCCTCTACGTCAATAGATGCATAAAGCCATCTTCATTAAATTGTTCAACAAAGGTCTAACAAGGACCTACATCAAACAAGCCGAAGCCACCACACATACTTGCACACTTGACAATAGGGATTGCCCTCATGCCCCACCATCTAGAACCGGGGTCACCGCCTATGCGTGCCCGCATGACGTACCAGGAGCAAATACCTAGAGCAGAAGACCTAAAGCGTACATCACATGCATAGGCCTCAGAAGCCACCACCACCATCGAACTAATGACCCATATTCAAGAAAGGGGTATGTAATCCTTGCCAGGCCAGCTGGCTGGCTAAGCTGCCATGAGCCAACGAGTGTGTGTTGATGAGGTGTTGTACGCCAGACCGACGGCTTCACACCGTGTTGTACGGGGTCAATTTTGGCTATTTGGGTGGCAGAGTCATTGGCTCGTTGGGTTCGTAGCCTCGGGGCTGGTGCAGGAGTTTTGGATGTGTATCTGTTTTTTTTGGATGTTTTTCTTATAAATCGGTCAATTGTTTTCTTATATACGAAAAAGATTAATCTCTACTCCTAAAGGAGGAGTTGGTACGTCGTTCGTCTCGTACCCTCTCCCTCTCCATCGATGAAAAATCGTCTCTAGCCCCCCGCGCCCCCTCCCTCCCACCGATTTTTCCACCGCAAGCCAGATGGTTTTTTCCTCAAAGAATAACACGACCTACCTCCCACATCGTTGCTGCCAGACTCCTCACCCACGCCTCCCTCAATCCCTAGCCAAGCCGTTGCTCGTCTCCCCTTCTCCACCCCTGCCGCCGCCGCACCCCGCACCCCACCCCTTTCCTTCTCGCCCTCCCACCTCTTCCCCTACCTCTCCCCTACAGCAGCACCTCTACTCCGGCCCCGACCCTCCACATGTTCTGCAAGGGGATGGCGTTCCTTCTGAAGGTCAGGAATGTCCTCAAGCGATCCGCGGGCTCCGGCTCATCGATGCTCTAGGAAGATACGGATGCGAATACGGATGTAATCGGATACGGATGCGGCTCGGATGTTATTTGAATATGGATACGTTTCGGATGTTTGCTTGATTCAGAACATATATGCATAATAGTGATATATTGCCTAAGTAAATTAGTCAATAGCTATGACATGAAATAATCAACTTGTGACATACGATAAGTCAACGATAAATAGGTTTATGAACAAATACTATTGTAATGCATAATAATTTCTAACTTTAACCATACACAGAGTAACATTTGACCACTCATGTGGCCTTTATGTTGGATAATTGTAATATCGGCTAGCATTTTAAAAATTACCTCCCATAATTTTATCCTTTATTCATATACGGATATATCCACTTCCATATCTATATTTGTGTCAAATTCTCATAGCATATTTTTTATTTGTTAAATAAATTCGGATACGGTTAATTTCCATTTCCATTTTGGTTTGGATGCGGATGGTTCGGGTACGAATAGGCATTTTCTCGAGCTATAAAGGAACATCTCTACTCCTAAAGGGGGAGTTGGTAGCTCCTTTCTCGGTTTATTTTCGTCTGTTTTTTTTTCGTCCGTTTTTTTCATCCCGCCTCCCACCGTTTCCTCCCATTGGTTTATTTTCTCCCTCTCATTAAAAAACCAAATCCACCATTAAAGCGAAAGATTTTGTTTTGTACTTTCTTTGGCAGGTGATGATTTGATTTAATCACATTAATTATAGGTAATTAAGAATTCCAAAAGCATACCATATATGTGAGATCACCTTCCGAAAAACCAAATCCACCATTAAAGTGGAAGATTTTGTTTTGTGCTTGCTTTGGCAGGTGATGATTCGATTTAATCACATTAATAATAGGTAATTAAGAATTCCAAAATCATACCATATATGTGAGATCACCTTCCGAGAAACCAAATCCATCATTAAAGCGGAAGATTTTGTTTTGTACTTGCTTTGGCAGGTGATGATTTGATTTAATCACATTAATAATAGGTAATTAAGAATTCCAAAATCATGCCATATATGTGAGATCACCTTCCGAGAAAGCAAATATAGGATTTTTCTTGATAACCTTCAAAACAAAATCCGAGTTGTAGCCTGGTACACGGGTTTATTTTTGCCCCTTTTTTTCGACCCACCTTCCACCACTCCTTTTCACTGATTTATCTCTTTACAAATAACCACAAAAGGAAAAAAAACATTCCACCACTCCTCCCAGCCTTGATCTTTTCTTTAGGATCCCTAGGGACGCCGCCGCCGCTGACGCGGATCCAACAGATCGCCACGAATCGTTGGGCACATCAAAATAAATGTGCTAATAAAACCAACATGTCTCAAATACCCCACTAATGTTTGGTCTACAAGTACTCTCTCTAATGTGGTCTAAAAGTACTCCCTCTAATGGCATGTGCACTTAAGGCCATAAAAGTTATGTTTTGTAGGTCCAAACCCTTCAGCTGGCAACAGAGATTTGTAATGAAAAGAGGAGCAGCAGTAGAGATTTACATGTCCGTGCCAGTTGAGCACGTTGGACTTTGAACGTGCAATACAATATGTGCATACATATACCTTTTAAGTAAGATTGATTTTCGTTGTGTGTACGGTGGATATACCAGACATCATGCATGTGTAGCTTCTAAGAAAAAATATAGAACCGAGCTGATTGATTTCAGCTAGGATGTAAAGACCAAAAGGTGGCAACAATTTCTGCAGAAAGGGATCATTTAGAATTTAGGGGCTCCTCTACCCCGGCCGGCCCGGCCGTGGTGCATGCATGTGGCCGGGCACGCGTGTTTTGCCCTGACGCGCACGCACGCGTGTCACATGTATAATACTCCCTCCGTCCGAAAATACTTGTCCTAAAAGTGGATGTATCTAGACTTATTTTAGTTATAGATACATCCATTTTATACATTTCTAAAACAAGTATTTCCAGACGGAGGGAGTACAAAGTTTACGTCGCATGCAAAGGGAAAAGGAAAAGGGGGAAGAAAGAGAGATGAACAAAACAGGTTAGCTTAGCAAGTATACGTACGTGTCAGTTACAAAAACATCACCGGTCAACTGATGAAGAGATGACAGCGTTCGGGTAAACAACGTTTGTATGCATGCGTGCACAGGAAACACAAAATTACTAACATTGATCACCACATTAATTCAATACCTAGAAACGCAAAAAAATTCTGGGCAATTTGAGGAAATGCCACGCTTTTCGTGGGACTTTGCTCTTATAGGACACCTTTCTTTTTATTGGATTAAATACCACACTTTTCATTGATGGTTGGATAAAATACAACAAATTGAGTTTTTCACTTCCTTTCCACGTCGGGACCCACAATTCATATTATTTAGGACGGATTTGACCTCCAGGTCGTTTTAATCGTTTCCTGTCGATCGAACATTTACTGGTCTTATGAAACGATGAATCTACATGAGACCGATAGACAAGCAGTGCGGCGCCGCCTCGCCGTGCATCCTCCGGTCCTCCCCGACGCGGCCGCCTCGCCATGCATCCTGCCCGCTGTGCCGCCGCCTCACCGTGCCTCCTCCCCGGCGAGCCACCTTTCCTATGCAGGAAGCGGCGCCATCCATCGCGCTCCAGCCCCTCCCCCTTGAAGTGCCCCTGCAGCGCGTTCCTCATCCAGGTGTAGCTGTACAAGCTGGCTGACTATTGGTTTCTGTACATACTGACTGTTGGTCGTTGCACATGTTAACTGGAGCTGCTCGTTGCTCGCTCGTAGAACATACGTGTGGAGCATCGGAGTAGGAGAAGAAGCAGGACAAGGCGACGACGGGATGAATCACAGCGAGGCGCCCGGAAGGCAGGAAGGAATGACGATGTGGTGTACGGAGAAGGAGGCACGGGCGCCGTGGCGGCAAAGTGATTTGTTCTGTGTCTGCTGTGTTGATCTTTTCTTCCTTTTTTTGACCAGTCATGCGTTGATCGTGGAAACGGTACCAGGGTAAATCCGTCCTAACAAAAATCTGTTGTGCGTTTGGATGTGGAAAAGAGGGAGAAAAACCAATTTGTGGTATTTTGTCCAACTATCAATCAAAGATGTGCTATTTACTCCAACTAGTAAGCTTGCACGTGCAACGCACGATAGCACAATCTACACTACTATTAAAAGAGCAAACATAAACTATCCTAAAGTCACACAACAAACTGTACACAGGATAATCAGAACCCTCCGATTAAGTCAACCTAAATACATCCTACTATCTAAATTGCATCAATGATAATCCAGCCAAATCAACGACTCGGATTAAATGTTCTGCCAAGGAGACGCCGCGGTCTGCCGATCTTTTAGCGCTCCGCTTCGCCCGCCCGCGATTCGCGGATAGATTCCACCCGCCTCCATTGTTCCCCGCCTCTCCATCCATCCTCTGCCTACATCGGCTGCATCGGCGCCGGGTTCGCTCTCCTCCGGTCCTCCCTCGAGCAGCGTTGGCAACAGGACGCGGCAGGCTCGGACTGCGTCGGCGGCGCCGGTTTCCCTCTCCTCCGTCGAGCGGCGGCGACGCGGGATGCAGCGGGATCGACCTGCGTCATCGGCGGCCGGGTCCCTCTCCTCCGTCGAGCAGCGGCAGCAGCACGGGACGCAGCAGGCGGCGACATCGTGGTAACCTAGCTCCTTCCCGTACAGCCACTCCGTCCCCTTGATCTATTCTTCCTGGCCCGGCGGGGATTCTCCTCGCCCCCATGCTACTACCGCGCTTGATATCGCTGACCCCGCCTTCTCCCGGGATGGTACTGCCCCATGGATCCCACCGACCCCTCACCGGCCGTGGCCTCCGCCAGCCTCCTCTCCGTGTGACCCCGCGATGCCGCCGCCTCGATGTCACGGTCTGGTTGGCCATATCCTGGATTGACGCCGCAGGGGCAGCAGCTGGACCCGTCATCAACCAGGTAATGCAAATCCGCATCTTCTTCTTCCATTCTTAATCACTGTTTCTATACAAGTGGAGACAGCCCTGCTCGAGTTGATGTTGCTTTATGTGGTTACGATCATAGAGTTGCCATCCTCAGTACCTGGTCATCCTCACATGTCAACCCACCATCTAAAAGAAGCGACGTCGAGAAGAAAATGGGTACAATTATTTACCTGCTGATGTGTTCTTTATACTCATATATATAGGACGACGTATTGGTTCAGAATTTTCCAATCCATTATCTGATTACTGCAGCATCACAGAATGTTACATATGTTTGTTAACCATACACTGTAAGTAAATACCGATTAAACAGATCCAACGCCTATTCACCCCCGGCTGTAGCTACCCAAATCCCCACCATGAGCTCCTTCCTCATGTGGATGACCCATGTTGAGTTCTATATAATTGATTGGATAACCCATGTGGAGTTCCGTATAATTGACTTTTCTGTAGAAGTTGTTCAGATCTAACTAATTCATGACGGTGATTTCAATCTCTTGTACTCCCAGATTTTATTACAAGATTAATTGATGGGTCTTATGAATTTTTTTAGTAGAATATTTGTGAGTATTTTTCTGCACCGGGTCCTATGAATTGATAAATATTGGAATGTTGAATATATTGTCGATATATTGGTTGAAACAAACAGGTTTCTGTTTTTGCCCATTCTGTTGACGCTATGATTGTCGATAAATGTTAGAGTTCCGTATAATTAAACAGGATTTGACGACGGGTATGCCAATTCAGTTGTTGTAGCAGAGTATTATCTAATACTCATATGTATATATCTTTTTTAAATCTAATAAGTGAATGGATGATCATGAAGTCATGTCTAATTATCAAGATGTGAACTCATTTCTTCGTCTACTGAAGTGTTCTTCCAACAGGTGATTATGTGGAGCTTCTGAAGGAAAAAAGATAAACCAACAAGCTTGCACGATCGTCTATTCGCGACAACCTGGTATAGATGACCTCCCTATTGTTAATTTTCCAGCTCTCACTTTGCAGGTCTGCAATCGTATCTCCTATACTAAACAAGAGAGCATTTAAATTCGACACCTACAGATTTGTGGCTTGCTGCATAGGGGATTGCCATATCTATATTCTGATATTCTCCATTTTTATTTTCTTAACGTTCATATCAGATTTTTGTGGTATATAGGTTCATTAGGTGACAAAACTGAATCTCTTTTATCAGCTATGACTACATGGTCAATATATAATGTGCAACATCCAAGAAGAGAGATGTCATCAAACTTCTCATTAACCTTTTCTGGTTCTACTCTCTCCTTTACTGCTGAGAGCATATGGAGTGCTATGAATCAATATGAACAACTCCCTGCTGCGTCTCTTCTGCTGGATTGCTTTGTTTCTGAAACTATTTAGTAACTCGATATTTTTCTGTTAATTGATGAGATTATATAGTGCAAGATTTTACTGGTTTCATCTTCCATGTTATTGGCATCATGAGTTTATTATTTCTGCAGGAAATGGCTAATATGACTTCAGATCCAACTAAAATTTTGGAATTTAGTAAAATCTGGAGATGAAGAATGTGTCAATTACCTAAAACGCATATTGAAGTATCATTCACCAAGTAGTGCTCAGATGGTAACTTGGTAAGTTATACTGCAGATCAGTGCAATCACATTTATTTACTTTCCCTCCAATATGGAGATAAATACAAGGCTGTAAATATTAGTACCACATCTTCTCACATAAGTGACCAAAGTCATGTCCTTCTATTTTTATGCTTCTCATGCTCATAGAGCTTGGAAGAGTGTTTGCTAGCTTGATTTTGGTCTGGGGGTACAGATTTACCATGGGAACTAGTGGCAGCAATGTTACGTAAATTATAAAAACATGCATCCTTCTATGAACTGTATAATAATTCTGAGAGCATGTATGCATATCAGTTTTGAGAGTCCCGTTTCTGCTATTGTGGATGCTACCAGTTCCAATTGACAACAATTTATTATAAGTTTTTAAGGATGCAAGTTCGGAACCTGTAATTCGCATTCCTAATCTTTTTAATTATTCTTTTTGTGACGAGCATTTTAAGGGTGTCAGGTTGACATGTGAGGATGACCAGGTACTGAGGATGGCAACTCTATGATCGTAACCACATAAAAGCAACATCAACTCGAGCAGGGCTGTCTCCACTTGTATAGAAACAGTGATTAAGAATGGAAGAAGAAGATGCGGATTTGCATTACCTGGTTGATGACGGGTCCAGCTGCTGCCCCTGCGGCGTCAATCCAGGATATGGCCAACCAGACCGTGACATCGAGGCGGCGGCATCGCGGGGTCACACGGAGAGGAGGCTGGCGGAGGCCACGGCCGGTGAGGGGTCGGTGGGATCCATGGGGCAGTACCATCCCGGGAGAAGGCGGGGTCAGCGATATCAAGCGCGGTAGTAGCATGGGGGCGAGGAGAATCCCCGCCGGGCCAGGAAGAATAGATCAAGGGGACGGAGTGGCTGTACGGGAAGGAGCTAGGTTACCACGATGTCGCCGCCTGCTGCGTCCCGTGCTGCTGCCGCTGCTCGACGGAGGAGAGGGACCCGGCCGCCGATGACGCAGGTCGATCCCGCTGCGTCCCGCGTCGCCGCCGCTCGACGGAGGAGAGGGAAACCGGCGCCGCCGACGCAGTCCGAGCCTGCCGCGTCCTGTTGCCAACGCTGCTCGAGGGAGGACCGGAGGAGAGCCAACCCGGCGCCGATGCAGCCGATGTAGGCAGAGGATGGATGGAGAGGCGGGGAACAATGGAGGCGGGTGGAATCTATCCGCGAATCGCGGGCGGGCGAAGCGGAGCGCTAAAAGATCGGCAGACCGCGGCGTCTGCTTGGCAGAACATTTAATCCGAGTTGTTGATTTGGCTGGATTATCATTGATGCAATTTAGACAGTAGGATGTATTTAGGTTGACTTAATCGGAGGGTTCTGATTATCCTGTGTACAGTTTGTTGTGTGACTTTAGGATAGTTTATGTTTGCTCTTTTAATAGTAGTGTAGATAAAAGAAAAGGTGTGCTATAGGAGTAAAGTCCCAGGAAAGCTGTGGCATTTTCTCAAATTGCTCAAAAATTCTAGGTGTGAGTAGTTAGTTGGGCACATCATCTGGATGATCGGTCTCCTCTCCCACCACAGCTTCATGTTGGTTCTTATTCAATGGTTTATTTTTCTCTTCATTTTTTCCTTGCAAACACGTACTTTTCTTAACGTATAAAAGATCATGGATCCAACTTTCCTAACATTCCCAAATTAATGGATTCTGTCCATCAGTACAATTTACTTTAGGAAACAAATAAAAAAATAAAAAAAATAATGAATTTTAAGGAAACAAAATAACAGATTTTGATTAAATCAATTTCCCCCTCACCTGCCGCGCCCTCCTCCCAGCCTCTCCACGCGCCCCCGCAATGTCGACCCGTGCGCCATCGCCTCTCCCGGCGCTCAGATCCGGGGCTCGCCGCAATGCCCGAGGCACCGACAGTGAGCCGTAGGGAGGAGGAGATGGTGGTGTACAAAGAATTACATGGAGGTGGAGGAGGGGACGGGCGCAACATCAACTACACGCCGAACGTGGAGGCATGGAGGACTACCGCCGGTGTGAGCACCATCCCATCAGCACCGGTGACTCATCCAAGCAGGTCACCTACATCGTCGTCGCCAATTCCTCCTCCCCATGGCTAGGGTTTCTAATCAAGCCGCCACCATAGATGCACATCTACATGCGGATGGCTCGTGTTCAACCATGGCTAGCGACCGCGGAGGCGACATGCGCCTGATCTACGACAAAATTAAGGAACAAGCAACGGTGATGCCCGACCACGTGCTCGTCACACTCCACAAAGAGAGCCTGCTCGCGGATGCAGTCACTCGGGTGGAGCCTGCAGTGAGGCGGGCGGGCTGTGTTCAGGAGTGGACTCGGCATGCTGGTGCGGAGATGTTCAGTAGCGGCCACCTGCTGCCTGCATCGTGCCGTTGGGCGCCGTCGACGGGCGACATGGACAGAGTCCTCTGACGCTGATGAGGTCGAGGTGTGGAGCGGTGGCAGGTACTCCGTTGACTGCTCACCTCGCCACCGCGACGATGCCCCTGTCGCATTGCCGTGCCCCTGTACCAGGGCAGCATAACTACTACTCCATGTTGGCTACTCGGGTCTGAGCTCATCGAGGGACACGGCGCCGGCGAGGAAGCCGGAGCAGGTTTGTGGGTCGTTTCCATTTGTGTTATGTACCCTTTATTTTTATCGGTGTAAAACCCTTCATAGATTATCCTTCCTTTTTCGAAGATCATGAGGTTTTGCAGTGGACAAGCTGACATGTTTAAACAATGGGGCAGACCCTTTGACCTGTGGGTTCTGTTGTTAGACCGTTATAAGGATAAGGAGGTTCCTTTTAACCTGCAGGAGCTCCGCCAATGGCAGCATGCTTTCCTTGACAATAGCATAGTACTGCACCCATGCAAGCTGCAGCGAGCGAAATCGGCGCAAGAGTGCATCATGCAAGCAGCACCAAATCTGAAATTGTTGACTGTTTTTTTCTTGCCCCGTCATCTTATAACGTTGGGATCCTAATGTATAACTGATCCAAACAAAAAGGTGCTCGTAGCAATTGCTCTGATCCGTGCTGGTTATTTGATTAATGAATCTAATGATATTGATTTGGTATTGTGAATGTCAATACTTTGTCCTATAAGTTTGGACATATTAGAGATACTTTGATTTCAGACAAACTTATATGAAGACTAAACATGACCGAAGAGAATAATAACACAATGATCAAAGAGCTGAAATGAAGAGTATTATAATTGGCCCGTGGCAACGCACGGGCGTTCTCCTAGTTATGAAAGGTATGTAAGGTAACTCCATCCATGGCCACACACAAACATATGTTTTGCAATGTTATATGTTCTAACCTTGACAAATTCGTTTACTGTGAATTGAGTAATGATGCACCATGATACAAATGTTGGACGGGCTGGAGGAGACCATATGCCAGCACAAAACGCATCGGACATCAATGAGGAGCTGGACCTGCCCATCAGTTTTTTTGTTGAATCAGACCCGCAAACCATGCTAATTGCAAGCATTGGGTAATTGCTGTAATTTTTGCATGTATGTGCCCAGTTATTCAGGAGTTGTTTAATATATTAATGGTATCAAGAGGACAAGTCCAGTTTCCTCATGTCAAGTACAAGTTTCTCTCCAAAGAAAAATGTCTTTATACAGCAAGTAGTACTTACTTTGTTTTTTGCATGACGTCATGGTTCTTCCTTGGATTGTGGGCTTTGTGTCAGTGGCTGCAAGCTAAGGTTGCCTTAGTTGCCACTGACATTTGGGCAATACATTTTGTTCCTTATTTCGGTGAAAAGATGATCATAGTTTTTCTATATTGATTAACCGTGTTATGATAACTACAAAGAATCTCCCCAACAGAATTTCGGGTGCGTATCAAAGAAACAAGCATGTACTGCAGTTGAACCACAATAAAGTTTGGCAACTTAGGTTGTAACAGAAATATGGAGAATCATTTGAGGGATTGTAAATGGTGGAGATAGAGAATCATTTGAGCGATTGTAAATAGTTGAGATAGCAAAATATGCACATTGCATATAGATTCAGTTTCTATGAAAGAATTTGCATTATAGGGATCCCCTACTTGGTGGAAGTTCTGGTGTCAACGGAAGGGCAAGGAGCACAAGCATGTGAGAGAAATAGGGGAGTGCAGATAGCAGGTACTGGATGCTCCCTCATGAAGTGGTGTAATAGTAGCCAGCTTGAGGGACGATGATGCATGCAATCATTTGCATAACAGAATACAAATATGTTGCATGAGTCATCAATTCAAGTGAGAAGAACTTGTTTCATGTGATTTGTAGTGGACAAAAGCGGACACAAATTGTCTTTAGAACCGCTAATCGGACAACAGAAGTGCTACACCTTGATCATTATGTGCATATGATCCTATTCTAGCTATTTTCCTTTGTATGGGTGATTTTAATCTTAACATAGAAGAGTTCGTACAAGTGAAACTATTACCTTTGATGCAATGCTTAAAAAGAAAAAATGAGAGCAATTTGGGATTTTCGATGTATTACATTTGCTAAATTGTATGGGGGAAATTGTTAGAACTTTCAGGAGGGACATGATGACTAATGTTGGAAGACATTCAAGGTTGTATGACTAATGTTGAAAGACATTCAAACTTAGGGGTGATGAAAATGCCTATGGCAATTTTGCGGAAGCCAAGCGTCATCTATTCGTTCGTTTGTTAGGGGTGATGGGACAACAATTTGATAGACTTGGAGGGAACACAGGGTGAATTTGAAGTGGGGGTGACAACATAGCAAAGTAATAACACAATGATCGAAGAACTAAAGTTGAAGGCATCGTGATAGATTCATTTGTTGGCCCGTGGCAACGCACGGGCGTTCTACTAGTTTCAATAAGAATGGCAAGGGTAAGAAGGATAACTCCAAGAAGAGTGGCAAAGCAGTTGCCCCTCCCGTGAAGAAACCCAAGGCTGGACCCAAGCCAGAAACGGAGTGCTTTCATTGCAAAGGAACTGGTCACTGGAAGCGGAACTGCCCCAAGTATATGGCCGACAAGAAGGCGGCCAACACCAAACAAGGTATATATGATATACATGTTATTGATGTGTACCTTACCAGCTCTTGTTGTAGTGCCTGGGTATTTGATACCGGTTCGGTTGCTCACATTTGCATCTCAAAACAGGAACTGCGGAATAGACGGAGACTGGCGAAGGACGAAATGAGGATGCGCGTGGGAAATGGTTCCAAGGTTGATGTGATCGCCGTCGGCACGCTCGCTCTTCGATTACCATCGGGATTAGTGATGAACCTGAATAATTGTTATTTAGTGCCTGCGTTAAGCATGAACATTATATCTGGATCTTGTTTATTGCGAGACGGTTACTCATTTAAATCAGAGAATTGGTTGTTCTATTTATATGAGTAATATCTTTTATGGTCATGCACCCAATGTGAGGGGTTTTTACACATGTTCATAACATTGATGCCAAAAGATGTAGAGTTGATAATGATAATATCACTTTCTTGTGGCACTGCCGTTTAGGTCATATTGGTGTAAAATGCATGAAGAAGCTCCATGCTGATGGACTTTTGGAGTCACTTGATTTTGAATCACTTGACACATGTGAACCATGCCTCATGGGCAAGATGACTAAGACCCCGTTCTCTGGAACAATGGAACGGGCAAGTGACTTATTGGAAATCATACATACTGATGTGTGCGGTCCGATGAGCATTGAGGCACGCGGTGGATATCGTTATTTTCTCACCTTCACTGATGATTTAAGTAGATATGGGTATATTTACTTAATGAAACACAAGTCTGAAATGTTCGAAAAGTTCAAGCAATTTCAGAGTGAAGTTGAGAATCATCGTAACAAGAAGATTAAATTCCTGCGATCTGATCGAGGAGGAGAATATCTGAGTTATGAGTTTGGTAGTCACTTAAGACAGTGTGGAATAGTTTCACAATTGGCACCGCCTGGAACACCACAGCGTAATGGTGTGTCCGAACGTCGTAATCGAACCTTATTGGATATGGTGCGTTCTATGATATCTCTTGCCGATTTGCCACTATCGTTTTGGGGTTATGCACTAGAGACAGCTGCATTCACTTTAAATAGGGCACCATCGAAATCCGTTGAGACGACGCCATATGAACTATGGTTTGGCAAGAAGCCAAAGTTGTCATTTCTTAAAGTTTGGGGATGTGATGCTTATGTCAAAAAGCTTTAGCCTGAAAAGCTGGAACCCAAAGCGGAGAAATGCATCTTCATAGGATACCCAAAAGAGACAGTTGGGTATACCTTCTATCTTAGATCCGAAGGCAAAGTGTTTGTCGCTAAAAACGGAACATTTCTTGAGAAAGAGTTTCTCTCGAAAGAATTGAGTGGGAGGAAAATAGAACTTGATGAGGTTGTTGAACCTTTACTTCAACCTGAGAGTAGCGCAGCGCAGAAAGTTGTTTCCGTGGATCCTATGTCAGTTGAAGAGGAAGCTAATGATGATGATCATGAAGCTTCAGATCAAGTTACTATCGAACCTCGTAGGTCGACAAGGACGCGTACTGCTCCTGAGTGGTACGGCAACCCTGTCTTAGAGGTCATGTTGTTGGACAACGATGAACCTACGAGCTATGGAGAAGCGATGATGGGCCCGAATTCTGAGAAATGGTTAGAGGCCATGAAATCCAAGATGGGATCCATGTATGAAAACAAAGTATGGGCTTTGGAAGTATTACCTGAAGGGCGAAATGCCATTCAGAACAAATGGATCTTTTAGAGGAAGACGGACGCGGACGGTAATGTCACCGTCTATAAAGCTCGACTTGTGGCAAAGGGTTTTTCACAAGTTCAAGGAGTTGACTATGATGAGACCTTCTCACCCGTAGCGATGCTTAAGTCCGTCAGAATCATGTTAGCAATAGCTGCATTTTTCGATTATGAAATTTGGCAGATGGATGTCAAAACAACGTTCCTTAATGGTTTCCTTAAGGAAGAGTTGTATATGATGCAACCAGAAGGTTTTGTCGATCCAAAGAATGCTAACAAAGTTTGCAAACTCCAGCGATCCATTTATGGACTGGTGCAAGCATCTCGGAGTTGGAATCTTCGCTTTGATGAGGTGATCAAAGCGTTCGGGTTTATACAAGTTTACGGAGAAGCTTGTATTTACAAGAAAGTGAGTGGGAGCTCTATAGCGTTTCTAATATTATATGTGGATGACATATTGCTGATTGGAAACAATATAGAAATGTTGGAAAGCGTGAAGGAATATTTGAACAAGAGTTTTTCAATGAAGGACCTAGGAGAAGCTGCTTTCATATTAGGCATCAAAATCTATAGAGATAGATTCGAGATGCTTAATAGTACTTTCACAGAGCACATACCTTGACAAAGTTTTGAAGAAGTTCAAAATGGATCAGTCCAAGAAGGGGTTCTTGCCTGTATTGCAAGGTGTGAAGTTGAGTAAGACTCAATGCCCAGTGACTGCAGAAGATGATCAAGAGCTCGTCGTAAAGGGTTACGTCGATGCAAGCTTTGACACTGATCCGGATGACTCTAAGTCTCAAACCGGATACGTATTTATTCTTAATGGGGGTGCGGTAAGCTGGTGCAGTTCCAAGCAGAGCGTGGTAGCTGATTCTACATGCGAAGCGGAGTACATCGCTGCCTCGGAGGCGGCGAAGGAAGGTGTCTGGATGAAGGAGTTCATGACAGATCTTGGAGTAGTGCCTAGTGCACTAAACCCAATGACTCTGTTCTGTGACAACACTGGTGCCATTGCTCTAGCCAAGGAACCAAGGTTTCACAAGAGGACCAGACAGATAAAGCAACGTTTCAATTCCATCCGCGATTACATCAAGGAGGACAACATAAATATTTGCAAAGTGCACACGGATCTGAATGTTGCAGATCCGATGACTAAACCTCTTCCAAGGGCTAAACAACATCAACACCAGAACTATATGGGTGTTAGATTCATTACAATGTAAATCACATAGTGATGTGAGCTAGATTATTGATTCTAGTGCAAGTGGGAGACAGTTGGAAATATGCCCTAGAGGCAATAATAAAAGTAGTCATTATTATATTTCCTTGTTCATGATAATCGTTTATTATCCATGCTATAATTGTATTGATTGGAAACACTGATACATGTGTGGATACATAGACAACACTGTGTCCCTAGTATGCCTCTAGTAGACTAGCTTGTTGATCAAAGATGGTCAAGGTTTCCTAGCCATAGACATGAGATGTCATTTGATAACAGGATCACATCATTAGGAGAATGATGTGATGGACAAGACCCAAACTATGAACGTAGCATATGATCGTGTCAGTTTATTGCTATTGTTTTCTGCATGTCAAGTATCTGTTCCTATGACCATGAGATCATGCAACTCACTGACACCGGAGGAATACCTTGTGTGTATCAAACGTCACAACGTAACTGGGTGACTATAAAGATGCTCTACAGGTATCTCCGAAGGTGTCTGTTGAGCTGGCATGGATCGAGACTGGGATTTGTTACTCCGTACGACGGAGAGGTATCTCAGGGCCCACTCGGTAATACAACATCACAATAAGCCTTGCAAGCAATGTGACTAAAGTGTTAGCCACGGGATCTTGTATTACGGAACGAGTAAAGAGACTTGCCGGTAACGAGATTGAACTAGGTATAGAGATACCGACGATCGAATCTCGGGCAAGTAACATACCGACGAACAAAGGGAACATCATACGGGATTAACTGAATCCTTGACATAGAGGTTCAACCGATAAAGATCTTCGTAGAATATGTGGGAACCAATATGGGCATCCAGGTCCCGCTATTGGTTATTGACCGTAGAGGTGTCTCGGTCATGTCTACATAGTTCTCGAACCCGCAGGGTCTGCACACTTAACGTTCGGTGACGTTTCGGTAGTATTGAGTTATGTATGTTGGTGACCGAAGGTTGTTCGGAGTCCCGGATGAGATCCCGGACGTCACGAGGAGCTCCGGAATGGTCCGAAGGTAAAGATTGATATATAGGAAAGTGGTGTTTGAACTCCGGAAAAGTTCGGGCATTTCCGGCAGTGTACCGGGAGTGACGAATGGGTTCCGGGGGTCCACCAAGTGGGGCCACCACCCGCCAAGTGGGCCACATGGGCCTTAGGGTGGCGCACCAGCCCCTGGTGGCTGGGCGGCCAGCCCAAGAGGGCCTATGCGGCTGGACTTGTGGGAAAAGGAAAACCCAAGTGGGGAAGGGAAGGAGTCCTACTAGGAGTAGGATTGGAGGTGGACTCCTCCACCTCCACCTCCTTTCGGCCGACCCTAGGGGAGATCCCTAGGGCGCCAGCCCCTTCCCCTCCCTCCTATATATACTAGAGGGAGAGAGGGCTAATATGACCCAACCCTAAAGGCCACGGTGCAGCCCTCTCTCCCAATAGATCGTTTCCTCTAGTTTTCGGCGATGCTTAGGCGAAGCCCTGTCGGAATAGTTCCACCACCACCGCCGCCGCGCCGTCGCGCTGTCGGAGAACTCATCTACCTCTTCGCCCCCTCTTGCTGGATCAAGAAGGCGGAGATCGTCATCGAGCTGTACGTGTGCTGAACGCGGAGGTGCCGTCCGTTCGGCGCTAGATCGGGACGGATCGTGGGACGGCTGCGATTTGGATCGCGAAGACGTTCGACTACATCAACCGCGTTTCTTAACGCTTCCCGCTTAGCGATCTACAAGGGTATGTAGATCCACTCTCCCTCTCGTAGATGCTCATTACCATGGATAGATCTTGCGTGTGCGTAGGAAAATTTTTGTTTCCCATGCAACGTTCCCCAACATTAGCACCCTCTAGGAGCAACTGATCCCTTTCTTTCTTCACTTCGGTATTGTTTTCTTCGAGTTTTTTATGCTCCACTCCGACTCCTCTAATCTCCACTGATTCCACTTCTCCACGTCGCCCATCGATTCATTGTTGCTTGCTGAATTGTTCATATGTGATGTTTCGAATTATGTACACAAGCAAATTGAAACTTGTAATGAAAGCTCACCATCTTAGGGCCAGTTCTTTTGTACCTTATTTGGAGCGGTGGAAATAAGTTGCCCCCTACCCAGCTTATTCTAGAAACCCAAACTAAAATTTTACTTCAGAAGCCTACTAATTAAAGGTCAACTAGCAGGCTTCTAAAATAAAATTTCAGGTTGGGCTTCTAGAATCAGTTAGGTAGGGGGCAGCTTATTTCCACAACCCAAAATAAGCTACAAAAGAACTGGCCCTTAGAATGAAGAATTTAAAAATAACATGCATAATTTTGAATCATTGCATAGTGGATACTAACATTATGAATTACAATGTGCTATTTTATCTATCATGACAATTTGTGCCACTACACTATTAAAGGGGGAACACCAAGGCAGATGAACTAAACAACTAGTAGTATTGATGAACTAAACAACTAGTAGTACTGATGAACTAAACAACTAGTAGTACATGTTCAACAGCTAGTACTACATGTTCACCTACGTGTTCTACTACATGTAGTAGTATCTATTACCTATACCTACTAATAAAGCAAGGTGATATTTTTGGTTTCGTCCCGCTTAGGTGATTTTTTTTAAGTTTTTATTATCTCACGAGGTGGTACTATTCAGGTGAAATTTCTGACTATCTTTTCGTGCGTTGGGAAAACATAGTCGGAAGGCCTCAAACGGCTGGGCCTGCTCCTGCGACCATGATGAAAAAAGAGCCAAAATATATGTTTCACCTGGGTATCGAACTCACAATCTCTGGTTAGGTCGAGATAGGCTACAACCAGTCGGCCTATATTAAGTTGTTCCACCAACTTATATACACACGTCAGTTGTAGTAGAATCAACAAACCAAAAGAGACACATTAAGTCCAACTCAAAAAGAAATAAGAGACCACACAAAGGCAGGGTGTGAGAAGAGGTACATACACTGATGCACAGATGATGGGCTGGATGCATTAGAGTAGTGTCGCCGGCTCGCTAGCTTCGTGATTTGGCAGCAGATCAGTGATGTCACATTGTGCGGGCCGTGGCCGCTGACGATGACGGCGGCCAGCAGGCCGAGATCATGCAGTCAACGGCATCAATGAACGCAGAGTTTTCCTCGGCATATATTGTCTGCTTACTAGCTGAATCAGCAGTACGTACGTGCGTCAATTAGTGAACATGGGCTATGGTTCATTTTCACGCACGTTGCATCATGCACATAGCTAGCTAGGCAGCAGCGACCACTACTACCGGACACGGCCACGACATGATGGCTGGTGGATTTGACCACTTTTGGGTGCGCCATATGATTTGAACATGAACGCATGACATCAATGGCCTTAGTTACAACTTCTAATCATCTGGCACCCGCTGCTCTTATTAGTTAGTATCTCCTCAACCGGAAGTTTTTTTTATACTTTACCTATAAGGTCTTAATTGCAAAACGCTAGATTATGCTGAGATGCCCTTTTAGTTCACATAAAATGCCTCTAATTTTAATATTTTTCATGTCAGATTTTCATGAGTTATATGCAATAATGCTTAATGGTTTGGCTAGACAATTAGCTACGTAGGATCATCTGATGTGCACGTATCAGCTGTGCCATCATAACCATCTGTTTATCCAAAAATCTAAAAGTACCAATGTGCATTTTCTGTAAAGAATTTTTACATCATTTTTTCTCTGTGCGTATACATACAAAAGGTAGCTATTTATTTTTTGGAGATTGTGTTGTTGCACAAAAAAATTGAGCTATTATGCATAATTTGTCAGTAAAACAAATAATCTAAACTTAATGTAAAGTCTAAACCTAATGTTTTTTTAGGGGAAAGTCTAAACCTAATGTTGTCCAGTCAATTAGTTTGCACAGAATCATACCCCCGTATCGAGCTCACGCCACACGATCCTCAAATGATCCATTCTTTTTTGTCAGTAGCTACCATTCTTCTGCTACATAGTTCCTCGATCCGGCCAACCTTGATTGATAGGAATCATTGTTGTCTCCCGTTGCAAAGCACCGGCATTTCTATACCTCTATACCTATTAATAAAGGGGCTATTGCTTCTTACCACCGTAATTTCGTCCGTTTTTCGTCCGTCCACGGTCCGTCCCAAATATCTTTTTCTATCCAAGGTGGTATTAATCTTACTCCGTCCCAGCTAGCTCTGTTGTACGAATCCTAATTTTCGTAGGTCACCTCCCAGTGCGTTATGGGCCGACTGGTCTTGATGCGTTGACGTAACAACTTTTAAAGGATGCCACCAGCTGAGCTATTCTTCTCTGTGCAAAAAAGTATAAGACAAGTATTCTAGGTAATAGTCCCACATCGCTCTTTGACATCAAATCACACCTATTTATATACACGTGAGTTGCCATAATCAACAAGTCAAGGCATCAATAAATAAAGAGAGGGTGCGCTTAGGAGAAATGAGGAAATTAACTCAGCCTCTAGCTGCTGCGAGTAAAGATTTCGTGGAAAACTATCGGAGGGAAGCATGCATCCAAAGAAAAAGGAGGAAAGCAAAAGCAAATAAAAAGCAGCCGTGGGCTGCCTGCCGGACATGCGCATGCATATCCAATAAAAATGCGACGCTGCATGTGATCAGAATTATGAACCAAATGAATGACCCGCTGCCTGCTTGATCATAATTACAAGCCAAATGAGTGACACGCGGGGTAATTATGAAGCAAATGAATGACTGACACGCGGGTGGGGATCTGATAAAATATATGTATTCTCATGTTGGTGAGACGTGTTCATAGGAAAGATGGCTTAATCTTTGAGAATAAACTTGAGCGTGCGTGTAACCTGATCACACTACAAATCCAAATAATATGAGTGTTCACATATTTTATATTTTTTTTGTCGTTGTGCATTTTCAAACATGTTATATAATTTTTTTAAATGTTTTTGTGTAGTTTTAAGAAAAGTGTTCACTTATTAAAATAGTGTTCATATAATTTAAAAAATGGTCACTCTTTTCTAAAAAAAAATGTTCATGTAATTCTAAAAAGTGGCAGCTGTGCGCGGAGTAGTCGAGATCATTATTATGGGATTGACCACGTCGAACGCATTGCGTTCAGGTGGACACGGTGATCATAGTTGGTGAAGGCGGTAAGGAGGAAAAGTGACAACACGGTCAAGGCGCAAATAAATAGCATGCATCTGTGGAGAGGCCTTCAGTTGTGCTTATTGTGCTAGGAACATACGAATTTTCACCGTTGCAACGCACGGGCATTTTTGCTAGTAATAGTTTATCTATCATGGCGAATTCATCTAATGAAGCAGCAAAATCAATCAAGTTGCCTTGTAGTAGCTAGCTAGGTTTGTATGTAAAATTCTTACCGTGAATCGATCTAATGCTAGATAGATGTGATGGGGATGACAGAGTTGATGTACCTGTGCTTGAGTGTTGGGCATTGGGCGGGGCGGGTTGGCGTCGGGCGGGGCGGCCTCACGCTCCTCCTCCGACGAAGACGGGCCGGGTCGGGCGGGGCGGCGTCGAGCGGCGGGTGGGGCGGCGGCGGGATCGAGAGGAGAGTATGGGTGGAGTTGGGGATCGAGAGAGTGAGCATGAAAGGATAAGGTTTTACTGCGCCGGGAGCTGTTAAAACCGACTAGCGCCGGCATGGGCCTAATGGGCCTGAACGTGCAACGTCGGGCCTAATGTGCAACGCCAGCACTAAGCAAATAGCTATCGCATATGAATTTAGCCCACGTGAGCACTATTTGAAAATACTAGACAATTCCCCGCGCGTTGCTGCGGAAATTGGTGGCAATATGTTTAGATGATACTTGCTTATGTGAAACGTGGATATTACAATTAACAGTATGAGCATGAAAATAAAAAATATGAGATTTATTATATTTAATTAGTTTATTGTTGCAAAATAATTTTGAAACATAAGAAGCATAATGTGAGTTTAAAATTCTTTGGTGTTATCCATGCGGGTGTCTTCTTCATTGAGGAAAAATTGGACAAGAGTAGTGAGGATGACTCTCTTCCTGCGCATTGCTGTGATAACTTTGTTAAAAAAATGCATAAATAGTTGCTAAATCTAATAAAAAGAAAGTGTAAGCTTGAAAATCAATAAAAGAAAGTGTATAAAAATAGAATAAAAACTTTTAAATAATAGTTAAAAATATTATTTCGAACAAAAATGTGAAGGAAGACTAACATGTATATATGATGTGGCAGCGTTACATGCATAGGCTAATGCAAAAATAATTGTAATTTATAAGTTAAATGCATGACTCGCTTATGTGTCAAATTTTGCATGGCTTAGTGGAAGAGAAGACTTAAATGCATTGTTTAGTGAAATATTGAGGTGGACACTTTGCATGTTAAGAAAATTGGGACCAACTTCTTAAAAATGTAAGATTAGTGCTGGCGTTGGTGAGAAATGGCGCGCCGCGAACAAGAGTTGTGGCTAGCCATTTCTCCACTAGTGCTTAGTCCCTTTCCCGTCACGAACTCCTCACATTCGACCTCATAGAAGGATATGTGCCCATCTTTGTCTGTATTGTACTGAATAATGGTGACATGCCCTGCTCCAAGGCGTACTACAATAAAGACAACCCCCGGGATGATCAAGCCGCAAATCATCTTCATAGGTAGTTTCTAAGGTCCCCGTGATTAAAAGCAAAAGGAGCACACAGTGTTAGACACCATCATACAATGTTATGAACAAAAAAAGGAAAGAATACAAAACATACCATTTTGTGTTTGACGATGTTGGTCTTAGTCAAACGGTGCACAAAGGGCACCCCGTGTAGTCGTCGGTGAGTGGTAGGATGTCGAAGGGATTGCCGGTCTCATCCTCGGTAAGCCTTTTCATTTGTTAATAGAAAATTGCAGAAAAATCCATGTTAGTTGCGTCCACGGGAAACCCTTAATTATTCGTAGTGAAAACTGGCATAGGGAAACTACGGTAGTGGCATATGTGATTGGAGTCCACTTCAAGTAGAACATATCTCAACCTTAAACCGCCCACTTAGACAAATAAAGAGTAGCTTAGACATATGACAGAGAGCTTTGCGCACTTGTTGTGTAAGTCATATTGGTAGTGATGACTCCGAAACTCTCAAGAAGACCTTACTGCTCAAGCACCACCGTTACTAACGTAGTATATTTCTATTCCTTGTTTTTCCCTTTCCGTTCGTAGTCTAGATAAAACTATTTAATTATATTTCTCTAGCAACATATAGGAGCAGGATATTTCCAAACACCGGTTTGCAGGCCAGAGCCATCATTCATTCATAGGGGGGGGGGGGGTGCAAAGCTCGCGTGGAGTGATTCTTTTTGGCTGCAGCAACCACTATCATAGAAGAAGAATCAGTTTGTTAGGGGGGGGGGGGGGTTCTAGGCCCCCCTCCCCCCCCCCCCCCCCCCTAAATTCGTCCCTGTCGGTTTGGCTGCGTGCGGAACTATGTCGGTGATGATGTAGTTACGACGTTAGTAGTGCCTTTTTTTCGCTCCCTATGGATCTGTTCAAGAGTAGTATGTCGTGCTTTCTAATTTGAAAAGTAAGTGTCATTTTGGCGTCTATATTACTATTACCTACACTAGTTTGGGGTGTTATTTTGTCAATTGCATGTAAAGGTATCCAATGTACCGTAGCACAATACATTGAGAAAAATCATCATAAAGAGAAGGATAGACAGAGCAAAGACAAAGAACAAAAAGACGACGATGAAGCACAAGAAGAACAAGGACAAGACGACAACGCAACACAAGACGATAAAGAAGAAGAAAAGAGCGACAGGGATCGAGAGTGTTCATGGGTGTAAGACGAGGCCAACTTCATTGACATGGACCAAAGCACCGCCCACCTAAGATCGTCGATCATGGGTTTTGCAGGATCATATGGTCGCATCCACACAAGGACGTGATCCTCCTTCACATGAACGGCAACGTCGCAGCTTACCATCCCAGCCAGGGCGGTCCGTCGTGCGGGCCGTCCGTTCCCTTCCTGCCTTGTGCCACGCCGACGCGCTCCGGCAAGGAAGATGCCCTACCGCTGACATGTATACCCGCAAGCAAGATGTAAGTTTTTTTTTCCTGCGAATTAGATGCAAGTTTTTTTTTATAGGAGAACAAAACATCTATCTGTTTGTCGCCGCGATGGAGAATGCCTTGCGTCGCCGTGGAAGGCCAATTTGAAATTTGAATTTCGTATGCGGCAGCGAACTGTAGCAGATCCTTTCTTGGGGCGGAGGTTGATGGAACGGACCAAACTGCAAAAAGGACGATAAAGCTAACGAAATACGCGCGTCGCGAGGGGCGTAATCGCAAAACGGCGCGGCCTACTCATACCCCCTCCGTCCCCGTCTCCATTTCCTCATCGTCATTTCCAGAGAGAGAGAAGAGAGAGAAGAGAGGTTCGAGAGTCTTCCAGAGAAGGGGATCCAGAGTCGTCTAGGGTTTCTCACTCTCCCGGCGGGCGGCGAGGGCGGAGGCGGAGAGGATGTCGATGGCGGCGGCGGCGAGGGCGGCGACGAGGGCCCCGGGCAGGGCGGCGGCGCGGTTCGTGCAGACCAGGCTCCGCTCCTCCGGCGGCAAGGTGCTCGGCGAGGAGGAGAAGGCCCGCGAGAACGTCTACATCAAGGTATGATTACCCCGTCCCCTTCCCCGCGCCTCCTCCCTCCCCCGCTCCGGCGCGAGATGGTTCCTCGCGGACGCGACGCGATGCGGCCCCGTCTCGTCTCGTCTGTCCCGCGCGTGTCGGGCTAGGGTTCCTGCCACGATCCGCGCGCTCGCGGCGAGATGCTCGCGTGATCTTCATGGGTCGCTTAGCTGTTCCCATGCCGTGTAGTTCCAGGAGGGAGACGGCGTGGTAGTACGTACCCTGCGATGGTCGGCGATTTGAGGCGCAGGGCTCGACACCACCACACCTTGATGGTGGCGAGCCCTGCGCTGGTTGGTGATTTGAGGCGCCCCTGCGTCTCTGCCCTGTTGTGCTTGCTTGCAATCCTGTCTGATGATACAGTAGCTCTTGTGTTCGTGTAGATTTGGGGGGTTGGGGATCTTTGCAAGTCTGCCACTGGACTGACTTTGTGTGTTCATCGGAGTGGATTGGTTGCTGTGGTGTGCTGTTTTAGGCGGTTTGCTATTTGGGGATTGATTCAAGGAAGTGCAAATCATACTAGCATGCACGGTCAGCAACCTGTCAATGTTAGCCTTTTTGTGATCATGTGAATCTTCTGATGCAGTTTACTTGCTTAGTTATGCCCATCATGCAAACCTGCAAACCTTTTGTGGCTATGATATCTGTTCCGCTGGTGTATTGAGGGAATTGGGGTTCTCTGCAAACCTGCCTCTGAACTTATTTAATTTGATCATCATGCTTTTTGTTTTCTACCATTGGAGATTCGGTTGGATGGTTGTGTGATATGGGGTTGTAGTTTGCTTGGAATTGGGGACTGATATTTGTATATACAGATAGGATGGCAATTACTATCAGTAGGCACTGTGATATGTGTTGGTGCTGTGTTTTTGAGATTACTTGAACCCCTTCTATCATGTCGAGAGTGTTGAATTCTGGCCACTATGTGACCTGTTCCCTGAACCTTTTTCTTTCATTTTGTGGCCCAGTTGGGCTATAAGTTTTGCTGTGGCTCTTGTGAACTCATCAGTTATGTTTATCGATTTTATTGTTCATCATGGGAATGTGTTGCTATTTCATTATTTCTGCAGAACACCAATAGAAACCATGTGCTTGATACAACACCTCCTTGCTTCAAATAATGCTTGTCTTACCATATGTAATCATTGAACTGGAACTGTTACCTTCTTATCAGTTTTTGGTTGAAGTCGTCAACCATAAATTGTTTATACTCAGCAGTGACATTGTTTGGAAAGTACCATGTCCATGTATATATGCCATTGTATATCCTGTGTTGAGTTGACAAATGAAGCACTTAAGCTAGGAATCCTTGATATGATAACAGTTGTACGGGTAGATGTAATTGATACTTCTTTCTGGAGGACATTAATAATTAATTAACCTGTGCTTGATTGCACCCATTTCTTCAGATATTCTTGTCTTGCATATATAATCCTTGAGTTGGATCTGTTACCTTGTTAGTTGCTTTCAATTGAAGCCTTGAACAATAAAATGTTTATCTCAGTGGTAATATTGCTTGGACAGTAGTATGCTCATATTTGTGTATATATCACTTCATGTATGGTGTTATACCTTGTTAACTATGTCAGTTGATGAATGAAGCACTAGGATATATATCATTTATGTATGGTGTTATACCTTGTTAACTATGTCAGTTGACGAATGAAGAACTGGGCTCATCCATAGTACAAGTTCAACTATAAACACTTGAAATTAGTCAGGACATCCTGGACTGAAAGATGTAAATTGTATCCAGTAGGCTTTACAAACCGTCCTATGTTAATATAAGCAGTACACTATGAAGCACTAGTTTTTCCTGTTTCTGACTCTGATATAAGTGATACTGTTGGCATAAGTGGCCTTTTGTGCATGTGTTGATGCTTTGTTAATATAAGCTATACTGTTGGCATACGTGGTCTTTTGTGCATGTGTTGATGCTTTGTTAAAACTCCCTCTGTTCCTAAATATATGACGTTTTGGCAGTTCAATTAAACTGCCAAAATGCCTTATATTTAGGGAAGGAGGGAGTATAAGCTATACTGTTGGCATATGTGATCTTTTGTGTATTTGTTGATGCTTTGTTAATATAAACTATACTGTTGGCATAAGTGGTCTTTCTTATATGTGTTGATGCTTTGTTAATACTTAACAACATGCCTGATGACCTGTTTCTGACCTGTCTCTGCAGAAAATGGAACAAGAGAAGCTGGAGAAGCTCGCACGCAAGGTATGCCAACATCCAGTTTCTTGAACCGATGAATTGGCCAGTGGATGCTGTTGTTTTATTTCCATAGTTCTTCTCTGCCTCTGATGCTGTGTACAGCAAATTAGCATCATTATTGGCAAAATTATGCATGCCCAATGCATATGTATATCTTTTAGCTTCCTATAAGTTGAGATGCACTAATATATATGTTCTGTGTGGGTTGTGAAACTGATGAAATGTCCTGACTGATTTTCTGTATAGCAAATTAGCATCCTTATTAACAATGTTATATATGTCCAATGGATAACTATGTTTTAGCTTTCAGTTGAGTAGCTCTAATCCTGTGTGTGTACAGCAAATTAGCTTCCTTATTAACAAAGTTATATATGTCCAATTGATACTAATCTTTTAGCTTCCTAACTTGAGATGCACTAGTCCTGTCTGGCTCATGAAAACTGACAGGATAAGTAAATTCTGTGATGTCGTGTACAACAAATTAGCATCCTTCTTAACAAAGTTATTTTGTCCAATGGATGCCTATGTTTTAGCTTTCTAAGTTAAGGTACACTAAGTTCTGTGCTGGTCATGAAATTGACAAGAGATCTAATTTCTTCTTTTGTCGTGTACATAAAATTAGCCTCCTTATTTTTTTGACATCCTTATTGACAAAATTACACGTGTCCTCTAGATATATACATATGTTCTGTCTGGGTCGCAAATCTTACAACTGCTGTAAATTGTTGAACTACAATATATATGTTCTGTGTGGGTTGCAAATCTTACAACTGCTGTAAATTGTTGAATTACAGTATATATGTTCTGTGTGGTTTGTGAAGCTTACGAGTGCTGTAAATTATTGAACTACAATAATCTTACAACTGCTGTAAATTGTTGAACTACAGTATATATGTTCTGTGGTTTGTGAAGCTTACGAGTGCTGTAAATTGTTGAACTACAATATATATGTTCTGTGTGGTTTGTGAAGCTTACGAGTGCTGTAAATTTTTGCAAATTGAGAAACACCACTAAATATGTCCTGTGTGGTTTGTGGAACTGACAAGAGAGCTGCTGTAAACTCCTGCAGGGTCCCAGCACTGGAGAGCAAGCTGCGTCCACCCCAAGCGCTGCAGCAGGCGATGTGAACACTGGCGTCGGCGCTTCGACCGCGTCGGCATCCGCAGCAGGCACGTCGACCGACAAGAACAGGAACTACGCCGTGCTGGCAGGCACCATCGCCGGCCTGAGCGCCCTGGGCTGGTACCTCCTGTCGAAGCCCAAGAAGACGGAGGAGGTCGTCGACTGATGCGTCCGTCCCGCCCTGGTTTTACTTCCTTGCTGCACATGACGATGATGATGATAATAAGTTTCCGATGTCGCCGAACTGCCTATCTGCCTTGTTAGCTGCTTTCTGAGAATCTGAGACTGAGATGATGGTGAACTGTGGTGCGTAGTTGTTTTGCGATGATGGCAGTTGATACCTGTGGTTGGCATGGTATGGTGGTGGTTAAAGAGAAAGAAGAGATTTTGGATTACGAGGTTGGTCATTTTGAAAATTTGCAATGTATGGTTTTCTGATGTGAATTCTCACGGAGGTTCTTGTTTGCTTGCTATCTTTGTGGTTCTTTGGACAAACTGGTGATTTTCCTCGAGGTTGGATGTTAAGCTGATAGTTTGATACACATGCCAACACGTATCCAGCGTTGTTCAGTTCATGCTTGGCTTGCCTTTAAATGTATCTCCAGTGTTGCTCTTGATCGTCTGAACTTGCTCTAGTCTCTTGGTACCTCAGGAATTGGACGGCGTTGGCCTCGGTTTTGGCTTCAGGCTGCCTTCCATTTCACTTGGTGCATGTTACTTGCTTGTAGACTTGACTGATTATATAACACTCTGTTGTTACCTTTGAGTAAACTAACTGTTGATGATCTGCATGATGCAAATTCAACTACAACTACAAATGTCATGACTCACGCGGAATCAGGAAGCATCACAGCGACAATCACATCCAATGCAATCATCTCCATTCCTTCCTTTCTTTCTTTCTTCGCCATGAACTGAATCTTACTCGATAAGATGAGAGGCCAATCAAATCAAGTAACCCTGCTTCCCACGAGCCAACAACCTTTTGCTTTTTGAGGTAAGCCACGTGCTTATTCAAAAGCAGAGTTACAAGCCCACATGTAGCCACCATGTAGTGGAATACACAAGCACAAGTCACCCTACTGTTCATCATCGGGTCTCACCGGTGAACAGTAGGATACACATGCATGCATTGATGCATTGGTTGGAGGAGACGTGGAGGCTGCGCATCCACCAAACCCAACTACTACTACTACTACTACCCTCGTGTGTTTTGCTGCACATACATAAAATCCAATCCAAGTGCCAAACTGATTAGCTCAACTCTCCATCGGTGCTTCGCTGCGAGAGTTAGCTGACGAAATGGTCTGTCATGGAAATATTCCTAGCTAGCTACAGCTTGCACCCATGCATGGAGCCATGGAGGAGGACTCACTCATGGCGGGTGCTCGTTTTGCAGGTGCAGGGGCAGAGCCCGGTGGCCAAGCTGGGGGCGTGGGGCAGCGACGGCGGGCTCGCCCACGACATCGACGTCACGGCGGCGGCGCCGCAGCGGTTGGAGAGCATCACCGTCCGCTGGGGCAAGGTCATCGACTCCCTCGCCTTCACCTACGCCGACGAGGACGGGCAGCTGCACACCGTCGGGCCATGGGGCGGCGCCGGAGGCGCGAAGGAAGAACCAGACACGGTGAGTTCCTTTCTTCCAAATTCAGATTCAAATTGTTTATCTATGTATCTATCCACCCATCCATGTCTATTCTAAAATTCGCAGATCACCCTAGGGCCATCGGAGTATGTAACCCAGGTCGCCTGGTCGGTGGGCCCGTTTGAGTTCAAGGAGATCGAGCACTGCGTCACCTCGCTCAAGTTCGTGACCAACCGGGCCACCTACGGCCCCTTCGGCCGAGGGGACGGCGCGCACCACAGCCTGCCCGTGCTCGACGGCGGCAGCGTCGTCGGCATGTTCTGCCGCGCCGGAGACTACCTCCACGCCATCGGCTTCTACGTCCGGCCCTTGGCCACCGTCGAATCCACGGCCTCGCCGGCCAAGCCTGAAGGGGAGAGTTTGCCCGCCCTAGCCGTCAAGGGATAGGAGAGGAAAAGATAAATAAAATAAATAAAATGCCGTTTGAACATTTGCGATAATCGAGCCTCTGAATTACATTACATGCACATCATGTATCTATTTACGGAATCACAAAGAGTTATGTTGCTGTTGCTTGATCTGTATAATCGTAGCCAATTGTCGCCAGTTCGTCGGCATTTAACACGAGTTTGGTCGGCATCAACTGAATTTTGCACGTACGGTGACAGATCAATCAAGTTCCCTTGCCACCAGCCAACTACGTATTTTAATGCGAAATAAATCTTGTTTCATACACCATGACCATGAGAAAGTTCAACCACACCAACTAATACCCAGGCAAATTAGATTCAACTCTAAGCATCTCCTTTTGCGAGATAAATTTTCAATCTATTCATAATTAATCATGCAAGTACAACTAACTATTCATTAGCAATCATGCCAGTACAACGAACATCAGAGGTAATAAAAAATTACAATCACTTATTGTAGTAGACAGTCGAAAAGTCATCGTGCATAGGCCCTAAAAGACCAGCGCAAACAACCATCGCCAATAAAGAAAGTCATAGATTGGAGGATCAAACCTAAAACCGTACAAACGAAAACTCGATCCAAATAGATCCAGCGAAGACCAACACTGACCGAATCTCGCGAAATATGACAGACACACCTCTGCACGTCCTCCGACAATGTTAGATGCACCATCGAAACGGGGATCAGATGTGAGGGACATAGTTTCTACTGATGGACATCGTCACCGCCACACAGTCCCAGCCCCAACCAAGATGCTGGACCTAACAAAAACGAGAGAAGGGCCCCTCCCACCGACGGGGTGCCAA
This sequence comes from Elymus sibiricus, assembly GCA_039707655.1. NCBI lineage: Eukaryota > Viridiplantae > Streptophyta > Magnoliopsida > Poales > Poaceae > Elymus > Elymus sibiricus. Next base: position 15,055,504 of record CM077673.1, on the reverse strand, counting down.
GATCCTCCGCACCTCGGTGGCCCAAAGGCCGTCAGAGGAGGTGAAAGTAGACTTCTCTTGGGAAGGAGGAAAGACATGCGTTGTTGTTTAACACCTACTACAATTATCTGAAACGATATCACATGCAACTAAATATATAGCCTAAAAACCCATAAGCTCGTCATCTACTACTTTGTTCTAAGCTCCCCAGCAGAATTAGTGGCCAAATCAAAGCAGATGTTGGGCAAGAACTGGGATGGCATGACGAATTTTCAAGCACAAGGGAATTAATCGGGTTGTAGATAACCTCACGCCGCAATCAGAACCTTGAACGAACACAATTTTAAGCAGCGCCCTCTGATGCAGAAACGACCTAAAAGATAACAGTAACTGAAAAAAAACAACCTCATTCGGAACTGTTGCCGTAATTTCGGGTCGGGCACAGCCCGTTCCCGGGCCCACCCGTCTGTGAGGCTGATAAACCAGGAATGGTGATGTACATAGGTTGAGATGATACCCTTAACTACCTGCCAGGGGTTGCTAATTGAACTTGTTGATCAATCAAGTTCCCCTTCCCACCAGCCAACCTTTGTGTTTCCTGAGAAATGTGCTCACTTTGTTGCCTGCAAAAACATATATATGACTCATTGCCCTTGCACCATGAGAAAGTTCAACTTAAAGTGCAGATCAAGAATCTGCCTGTCCAAGCAATGCAAGTACCTTCTTAAACACGTACTACAATTATCTGAAACAAAGATCACATGCATGCGCTAGCTGGCAGCATGTATGCTTGCTATACGCTTAATCAGTTCTAGCATGTTGAGGATTCAAGATGTGTAATTAGCACTGCTACAATCCAGAATTGCGCTTCGGATTAGTCGTATATCCATGCATCCATTCTGGATCTACTTACTTAGAGTACGGTCGAAGCATTCCTGATTATCTGGCCTGAAAATCTATACTCTGGTTGACTGGACTTAGAGTACATTGTTTGCTTCCCACGCCATGCTTTATCCCACAGCACGCCAAAGGAGTTTACTTACCGCCAGTTGGTCTGGATGCAGCAAGCAGCATTGCCACCACAAAACTCATGTGTGTTTAACTGTTTATATCCAGCTCAAGTCAACCTCTACTCCTATACATGAGGCTAGCTAGATTACAATGAGATCGCTTTGCTTGCCATTCCAGCCTGGTCGATTTCCTTCCCGTTGACGAAGGGCAGCTGCTCCGCGTGACCAGGTCTCTCTCTATTTCGCTTTGCTGCTACTCCGGGGTGTTCATCCTTTTTACCAACTAGCTTTATTTTGTTGGTGTAAGTTGCTTATGTACTTAATTTAGCTAGCTCGGTAATTGAAGTGACATGTTGTAAGTTGCAAGGCACAAAAGTGAGACAGTTTGAAAGTGTTTCCAAATAAGTGCCACTTCCATATATGCCATATCTATCAGTCATAATAAATTATTAGCTTGATTAAATTGATGATCAGACCTTAACACATTAAAGAAAGGCGAATCTGGATGTAGAAGAATTTGTTACTTTCAAGTGTATAATAATAATACCTTAGGTACCAGGTTCATTCATTTGTTCCGCTTTATATCCACTGAGATGAGCACTTGCATGGCCACACAATTTTTTCTCCCAAAATGATGGTAGCCCGTGGCTTATACTCCATCCGTTCTTTTTTGTAAAACGTTTAAGATAGTTGACATTGAACTGTTTTGGGTGCTGTCTGGACTGTCTAAAACGTCTTATAAAAGTGAACAGAGGGAGTAATTGACATAAAATTTCCAAGTGACAACATAGTTATGGGCAGTGTACTTGTTAACTTGTCAACCAGCCATTTCTTTTTCGGTGAACACCCATTTCATTCATTTTTCAGAGAAAGAACTAGAAAGACCTTTAACTTGACGAGGTGTGTCGTATGGTTTAGTTGCTCGATGAAGGATCTGATTTTGGATATATACATCTTTTCTACAAATCATCACTACCTTTTACAGTATATGCGAAGATCAATCAAGCCTTGTTCGGTTCCTTGGGATTTGATGAAGGGGTTTGAAGGGGATTGAGAGGGATTAAATCACCTACAAGTCAAAATCCTCCTTAATCCCCTCCGAATCTCTCAAACCCCCTTGTGGGAGGGATTAACCAAACAAGCCCTTAGGCAGTATTTAAAAGAGGAAATGTGAAGCTAGAAGTACCACGTGCACCACTAAACCCCTTTGGCTTGTGGCAACATCAAAATTTCACTTTCTGTAGAATCTGCATACAGGATATAGAACTATAAAAGCATGCATGGCCACTCAGCTCGTCAACTGAGCTAGCTAGGCATCACTAATGGGGCATCTAACAGACAAACACCAACCCACCATGAAGTCCAGCACCATCACTGGCCCAAGCCGTCTCACGAGGAAGGTGCTCTACCTCACCCCTCCCGTCCTGCTCACCGTCTTCTTCTACCTCCACCTGGAGACCCTCACCCTCTTCTTCACCGTACAATGCGCCAGCCGGCTCGGCAACGGCCTCGACGACCGCCTCCGTGCGTCGGCCACCTTCCTCCCGCTCAAGGACACCCGTGAGGGCGCCGACACGTGGTTCATCAGCACCCTGAACGACACCTCCGAGCCTCCGGGCGAGGCGAGGAATCTGCTGTTCCCGTCTGCCGCCTCCGCAGGCCGCCTCCTCTGCCTAGCCGCCCCCTCGCGCCGCGATGGCACCAAGAACGCCTACGTGCTGGCATGGCCGGGCGCGCTCCCCCGCGGCGCGGAGCTCCGGCCCGGCCTCACTCTCCTGTCCGAGACCTTCTACGACCACTCCAACCTGTGGCACGGGCTCACGGCGCTAGTGCCGCTGGTGTCGTGGCATGCGAGGCGAGGGTGTGGCCCTGCCCCCGCAAGGTGGGCCTTCTTCCACCACGGCGAGGTCCGGTCCGAGATGAGCGGGTGGTTAATGTCTCTCGCTGATGCGGCTACCGGCGCACCGGTCGCCGTGGAGGAGTTCGGCGCCGCTCCGGTGTGCTTCGAGGAGGCAGTGGTGTTTAGGAGACTCCTGGCCGGCATGAGCACGGAGAGGCTACTGGAGGCGTTCGACTTCATCCGGTACAAGGCCAGGGCCAAGTGCGGCGTCGTCGACGCGTCCGGTGCCGGCAACGAAACCGCAAACCTACGCGTCACCATTCTCTTCCGCACGGGCGGCCGGTCATTCAAGGACGAGGCGGCTGTCGAGCGGGTGTTCCAGAAGGAGTGCACGCGCGTGGCCGGGCCAAGTTGCGTGCTCACCGTCGCGCATTCCGACAACCTGACCTTCTGCGATCAGGTACCTAATTTTACTGGTTGAAAACATCACTCATACAACCGCATAGTGCTATGCATTGCATGTATGGTTTTATGATCTCTTGCTAATTTGGTATGGTGAAAACGAAGGTGCGGCTGCTGAGCGGGACGGACGTGTTCATCTCGGCGCACGGGGCGCAGATGACGAACCTGGTGTTCATGGACCGGAACAGCAGCATCATGGAGTTCTACCTGATGGGGTGGAGGCAGCGGGCGGCCGGCGGGCAGTTCGTGTTCCGGTGGATGGCGAGCCGCGCGGGGATGCGGCACGAGGTCTCGTGGTGGGACCCCGCCGGCGACCCGTGCCCCGATGGCAACCCGGACATCTTCAGCTGCTACAAGAACCGCCGGATCGGGATGGACGAGGCCGCCTTCTCCGAGTTCGCAGCCAGGGTCTTCGCCGCTAACAAGGAGCGCAAGTCGGCGAAGGCGCGAAGAGGGCAACAAGCGAGAACTAATTGCAAATGCAGCTAGCCAGCCCTCCCTCTATTTTGACTTTCTATGGTAACTAAGAACAAGAAGAGTGGAAATAACTAAATGAGCACAGCTACTAAAACAGATAGAGAGACACAAATTAACATCAGCGACGTCGAAACGCATGATGAATTTGATTGCTAAGAGATCGAGTCTGGTTAATTAAAGGAGAGATTAACCAGGCGCGTGCATGATACCCCGAACACATAAAAAGCTCAAGCAATTGTGATGAGCTTCATTCTCTAAATCCTTCATATGTATGGCATATTCATTAATCCATGGTCCATAGCTGGGCTGAAGCACTGAACCTGCATGCCTAAATTGATCTATCAAGAATTTCATCCATCCACCGACGGGAATAACATATAACCGGTGTCTGCAGTCGTATCTCTAGATGTTTTATTAGACCACATGATTGGGATGCAACTACGTTAATCCTTAAGTAAGAGCTAACATTAGGGTCGGAACCAACCTAGCCACGGACAGATCAAACCCTTTTAGGCCTAATGTATGTTATCTAACTAATCGATATGCTTACATGCTTCTGGTTGGTTGACTTATTTAGTAACAAGATAAGATGCCGATCACCATAAGTTCTTGGTAATCACCTTCCGGTTAGTGCGAATCGCCTTGTTTATACTTTATCCCTACATTGTGTTCGTTGACGATCAATGTAAAGTGTCAATCTTGTTTCCATGGCTCGGTTCATGCCATAACGTAGGTAATTTCTTTCAAACGGGGCTCGTACTGAACTATGAAAATCCCCCTTTTTGCGAATCTCCAATCTCCGAAGCCCTATTACTCCCATTCCCCGGACTGAAAATCGAGAGGAAGAGGATTGGGGACTGAACTGAAGGCCTCGTCTGGCCTCCTTGTCGTGCGCGCCGCCGCCGTCGCCTCCTCACGCTCCCGGACGGTGCCCTGAGCCCGTGGCCTCGGACTCCCTGGGCGTGGCGCCGTTGATCCTCTGTACGAAGGCAGCACCGGCGTATCGTACCTACCACCATGGTCGCGACGTGGTCGGGCGAGTTCGACCGAGCCATGTGCATGATGCATGCGCGCGCCGTCGAACATGTCAGCCGCGCCGCCGATGCCACGGGTGCCGGGAGAATCGGGGCCAGAGGAAAGAATGGGACAGGGTTTGCACGGCTCACCGAAAGAGCCCAGGTTGCCTCGGCCCATTGTTGTTTTTCTCTCTAACTGTCTCAGGCCTGCTTCTGGGCAAGAATGGAAATATCTTACTTCCTCCGATTGTACTAAATCAACGATAATCAATATGGATCAGAGGGAGTATTTGTTTCCGATTATCAGCACATTTTCTCTATTTAGTATATCTTGCTATTTTATGTACACTGTTCTAAATTCAGTACAATTTCCATACATTTTGTGAAAAAAAAACATAAAATGATATGATTTTTTTTCTAACAGGTTCCTATAAAGTTGGCATAGAGATGCATTACATATCTCCTTCACAAGTGCAGGCAGGAACATATGCTGTAGAGAATTCAGGAAGCCATTACCGTGCAGGTAACCATGACCATCATATTCATCCCAGAGCTTTCGGCATTGTTCAATAGCGTCCCGCGTAACAGGGAGACTAGCGTTATCACAAAACAATAAACTGTGAAATGCATGTGAATCCTGATCGTAAGCTGTCACTTAGCATGTCCCGGTGGAGCTAAATGGACAAATTGCAAACTTCGAGCTCGGGTTTTGGTTGACATGCTCAGGAAGAGTAGCTGATGCCACACCACGAGCACAGCATATGGTCTACAATGTGCTAATCCAAGTCTTGTTCTTGGAGTGCATACTTTTCTTATCCAGAAGTTATGGCTGAAAATTTCTAGCGATTACGATGCTCAACCATATAATGATACAATGAACGTAGGGGATTAAATGAGGCACTAATCAAAGCAGGGCCATCAGATCAGTGCACCATGACTTCTATCAAAGACTTGCTCAAGGAACAATTCAACTCGAGCCTCCTTCCTTGGGATGCATACTTTTTTTATGCAGAAGTTATGGCTGAAATTTCTTGCGATTAGGACAGTCAACTATAAAATCATCATGGTTTTAAATTCCAGATTCATAAGTATTTCAGAGGTTGCCAATTTCGGTTTTCTTTTCGGCTAAAGGACTGAATCTTCCAATTGAATTTGACTGAATCCAGTCAAATATTTTGAAATTGCTGAAAATAATTTAACAAATATTTGAATTTGTTTGTACTGTACAAATTGCTAAAATATTTTGTCCAAAAGGCAATTATTTCAGTATGTACCAAAATTAATGACATTTCCAAAATTTCAACGAAATTACACCGAAAGTGAAAACAACGAGAATGATATAGTGAAAGTAGAGGAATAGAATGAGGCAGCAATCAAGGGATAACCACCGGATCAGTGCACCATGACTTCTACTCCCTCCGTTTCTAAATATAAACCCTTCTAGAGATTTCAATATGGACTACATACATATGTATATAGACGTATTCTAGAGTGTAGATTCACTCATTTTGTTCTGTATGTAGCCATAGTGAAATCTCCAAAAGATTTTATATTTAGGAACGGAAGGGGGTATTAAAGACTCGCTCAAGGAGCAGTTCAACCTGAGCCTTCTCACTTGGGACCCATAATTTTCTTATGCACAAGTTATGGTTGTAATTTCTTCAGATTAGGAAACTCAACCATATAGTGATACAATGAAAGCAGAGGAATTAAATGAGGCATTAACCAAAGCATGACCATCAGATCAGTGCGCCATGACTTCTATCAAAGACTTGCTCAAGGAACAGTTCAACTTGAGCCTCCTTCCCAGATCAGGGATGGAGTAATTTCTACACACGCCTCTTCTTAGGGCAAATCTATCCGATCCCCTAAAAATAACGAAGGATTCGACGAGTAAATCCTTAGTGAAGTATCATTACTCCACTAAGTTTTCACGGGACCTTTTTTTCGGAAAAGGAGATTAAACCCCCGGCCTCTGCATCAATCGATGCATGCAACCATCTTATTAATTATTCCACAAAGGTCTAACAAAAACATACATCAATTCACCCGTAGCCACCACTCACACCTACAAACTCGATAATGTAGAGTACTCTCACTCCCCATATCTAAAATTGGTGTCGTCACCAATCCATCCACATAACGTATCGGGACCAACAACCGGTGCAGCAGACCTAAAACGCACACCACATGCACACGTTTTAGAAGCCGCCATCATCATCGGACCACTGACCCATCTTCAGGATAGAGATCCGCATCATCCTTGCCAGTCCAGACACCCGTCGACGACGCCACCACGGCGCCCAACGGCGCCACCGCCCTGCGCTCATCCGTCCACGCGCGAAGACTCTGGAAGAACTGTCGTGCGTCGCACCTGCCAACCAGGCATGACTCAGCGTAGCACCTTATGGCCAGACATGACTTGACAGCTCCACCAAAGCTCCGTGCAAGACGAAGCCGCTCCACCTCCTTCCTCTGTCATCCAGCACTGCTCCACAAACGATGCTCTCAAGAGAGAAATGACACCGAAGTACCGCAATCGTCCGATCTGGAAGACCAGATCCTAGGGTTTCCCCCGAAGCAGTGCCCACCACCAGCAACCATCAAGGACCCACACAGTGCCCATCACCACTCAGCCCTCAATGCAACGCCTTCAGGAAAGGTCACGACGTCAAGTAAGCCGCCGCCGCCAATCGGAGTTAGGGTTTTCACCCGAGAGGCAGGTAGGGGGGAAGTGGAGGAGCAGACATAGACCGACGTATCCAAGAAGAAAAGCGGCGCCCTTGAGCGTCGTCGTCGGTGCGGCCGGCTGGGGCCGACCAATGGGTTTCCCCCAATCTGGATCTCCAACACCAGCTTCACCCACGACCATTGGCTAGGGTCCCGGCAAGCCACGATGGCACCGCCAGGAACCCGCAGGAGAGAAGCACACCGATCAGGGCCGAAGGACAGCAGCCAGACCAAGCGCCACCGGCCGCCAGAGCAGCCACACCAGGCCCTGGTCCACCGAAGATCCGTCAGCCGTCCGACTAGACCACCGGCACCACGCCAGACCCGCCGCTCGCCGCAGCACGGAGGAGCCTCGCCAGAAGGGCCACCGCCCCAGATCCAATCGCTCTCCAGCGCAATGCGGAGCAGCAAGGGCCCCGCCGCCGTAGTCCCTGGCTGCGCCACGGGCTTGCCCGGCGCCTGCCTCATGCGGCGGCGAGGGAGGGAGGGAGAGGAGGTGGCTACGCCGGTGGCGGGAGGGGGTCGCCCCCGAGTCGCCCGAGAGCGCTGGAATCCGTGATGGATGGGGAGAGGGTGAGAAGAGGGTTTCGGATCTAGTCTCTGTTGTGGAGGAGGTGGCCGGAGGCGGGAGATCAGGCGGCGGCGGTGGCGGAGCTCTCTCCCGCTGCGAGCGAGGGAGCCACTCGAGGCGGAGGCGGGCGAGGGAGCCGCCCGAGACGGAGGTTTCGTTTCGAGAAGCTGTAGTCCCTCTGTAAAGATGCATTTCACGGGACCTAACTGGCCCCTATATATAAAGGAGTAGTTTTTGTTCATTTGCATTTTATTTTCGGCCGCCGAAATACATTTCTTTGCTCTTTATTTCATTCATCACGTTTTGATACATTGGAGTACATAATTCACCAATTCTTCGCTACGAGAACAAAACCAAAGAAAATAAGAACCACAACTAGACACTTTAAAAGATATCCAACTTCCATAACTGCTCCCACTAATTGGATTAATATTTTCTGTATGTCTTCTTTGTTGATTCTCTCTATTGGCTTCTCGACTTTGCACACTTCTTTCTTTTTCCATTCCGACAAATCGACATTGCTTCGCATCTGGTCTCATCTCTAGCCTCTATTCTAGCGACGAGTGCACGAGCATCTATCAAATTTCGTGCTATTAATAGATCGATATAATCATCTTCCTAATACCAAAACTTGCATCCATCCTACACATAAATTTGAGTAAATAATGAGCTACCAAAATTGCGCCAAATCCGCTGAACAACCGAATCAAAACAAGCACATACCCCATCTTTTATGCACTTGAAGAACATCCATCCGGGATGTTCCGGCACGGTGAAAACTCGGTGCACCGCCTGCCGCGGGCAGTTGTCGCACTTTATGATGGCAACAGGAAGCCGACGAGCCGGTGGGCTAGTGTCGAACCCTAGCGACGGCCGGGCGTGTCTTTGCCGGCGAACCGCCGACAATAGAGATCCGAGCGACTAGAGGCCGAGTCAATACCTGCATGCACCGCGAAGGCCTTGCCGGAGCTATGCGGTCCGGTACCCGCCTAATCCATGACAAATGAGTAGTCGCCGGCGGCCGGATGCATCAAATCCAGCGGCTGCCGGCTCAGATCTACCGGTTGTGCACTGACGACGAGTTCTGAGCTTTCGAGTTTATGAGCAATTTTGTGCTAAACAGTGTGCAGTGGCTAAACGGGCATTTAGGTGAATGTTTCTGATATCCAAATAACTAATAAACACGTAATCTGACTGATCAGGAGTGCGCGATCATAGTCGCGGTCCTATTTAACACTGGTGACTCTGCGCTCTTTAGCTGTGTCAGATTTCTTATCCTGCCAAAATGGTTTATTGTTTTGGCTCCCGGGAGCAAATGCTCCCGGATGAACAGTAGCACGAAAGATGTCATAAAATGTTTTCGAAAAATTCTGATTTTTTTTTTTTGGATGTTTGTGTCAGCGTAGCAAACATGTTGACAATTTTCATACGAAACCGAGCAGTAGTATTTCGTCGGTGAAAAAAACAAATTTGGATGACATTTTGGGGTAACATTTGGTGTTCAAATTTGTTATTTTTGCATAGGCCACAATGTTTAACCTTTTTGCCTAAAACTTTGCAGGTGACATTTGAATGTGACTACAAATACACAAAAATTTTGTTGGGATTTTTTTGACATTTGAAAAATTATTTTTCGCACGCAGGACCATGTGTACCCGGGAACCGAATTGGATTTCGATTTATTATATATCCTGCCAACCGTGATCATGCATGCCATTTGGGACACCACCAGGAGCACGAGTGAAGGTCACTTTACATTCATGGTGCGCCTGCATACCTTCACTTTCGTTTTTTTTTAGTAAGAGCACGCAGATCGTTACATCTGCTGTCCAGGAGCTCAAAAAATAAAATACGGAGTAAAAAGTAGCCACGAGCCGAGTCAACCTTATCATACTCACCAGTCCAGCACGGCAGTGTATTTTTCAGTAGTAAATCAAACAGGGATAGATGTATGCCTAGCTGTCCGGGTGACCTATCACCTTAATTATCAGTGGACGCACGACCTGTCCCGATAGGGGTATAATAAATATTTTTCTTAAACTCAAAACCTACTCTCACCTCCGGTCCCATGGTGAGAGGTATATGGGAGTGCACCAGCTATATAAGACACCATGGAGTTTCACAGGCACTAAACAAAGAAGCTACTCCAGCTGCCATGCGACTAGCCATGGCGACCTCCCCTCACCTAAAGCTCGTCTCGCTCGCTCTACTGCTGGCCTTGTTTCCCCACGTCATGGCGGCTCCACCCACCTCACTCCTGGAAGAACAGGCAGGAGCACTCCTCGCCTGGAAAGCCACCATAGAGAGCCCCCCAGCCCAGCTCCGGTCCTGGGGAAACACCACAACGCGGCCATGCGGCTGGTATGGCATCAAGTGCGGCGTGCATCCAACGAGGAAGCAGGAGGTGGTGATCACGGAGATCTCTCTCCGGGGGTTGCGGCTGAGAGCGAGGCTGGAAGACCTCAACTTCACGGCCTTGCATACTCTCACGAGTATCCGGCTCCCCTACAACCAGATAAGGGGTCCCTTTCCACCCGCTTTAGCATCATCCCTGCCAAACCTGCGACACCTAATGCTTCAGGGCAATAACATCTCCGGTGAAATACCGAGTCAGATAGGAAAACTAGAGAGTCTAGTGGGGCTGAGCTTGTCAGACAACCACCTCTCCGGTCCCATACCCACTCTAGTAGGCTACCTAAAGAAGCTGATCATGTTAGATTTTTCCAGCAACAACCTCACAGGCCCCGTTCCAATAGATCTAGGGAGTTGCACTAAACTCAAGATCTTGTACCTTGATGGTAATCAGTTATCCGGATTTCTTCCTCGAGAACTAGGTTACCTAGTGAGATTACAAGAGTTAGCTCTTAGCAACAACAAACTCATGGGTTCCATTCCCGATACATTTGAGAGTTTGATTGACCTTATTGGATTATACCTATGGGATAACCAACTCTCCGGGCATGTTCCTCGGGAACTAGGTTCCCTCGTCAGTCTAGAAGATTTGCAACTTGCTGGAAACAAACTCATGGGCCCCATCCCCAATAGCTTTGGAAAGTTGACCAAGCTCACTACCTTGTACCTATATGATAACCAACTCTCCGGACATGTTCCTCGAGAACTAGGTTCCCTCGTGAGTCTACAAGACTTAGAACTTAGTAGAAACAAACTCATGGGTCCCATCCCCAATACCTTTGGAAATTTAACCAAGCTCACTACCTTGTACCTACATGATAACCAACTCTCCGGACATGTTCCTCGAGAACTAGGTTCCCTCGTGAGTTTAGAAGACTTGGAACTTGGTGGAAACAAACTCATTGGCCCCATCCCCAATACCTTTGGAAATTTCACGAAGCTCACTACCTTGTACCTACATGATAACCAACTCTCCGGACATGTTCCTCGAGAACTAGGTTCTCTCGTGAGTCTACAAGACTTAGAACTTAACAACAACACGTTCATGGGCCCCATCCCAATACCTTTGAAAATTTGACCAAGCTCACTACCTTGTACCTACATCATAACCAACTCTCCGGACATGTTCCTCGAGAACTAGGTTCCCTCGTGAGTCTAGAAACATTGGAACTTGGTGGAAACAAACTCATGGGCCCCATCCCCAATACCTTTGAAAATTTAACCAAGCTCACTAACTTGTACCTATATGATAACCAACTCTCCGGACATGTTCCTCAAGAACTAGGTTCCCTCGTGAGTCTAGAAAAATTGGAACTTAGTGGAAACAAACTCAAGGGTCCCATCCCCAATTCCTTTGAAAATTTAACCAAGCTCACTACCTTGTACCTATGGGGTAACCAACTATCCGGACATGTTCCTCGAGAACTAGGTTCCCTTGCGAACCTAGAAGACTTGGCACTTGGTGGAAACAAACTCATGGGCCCCATTCCCAATACCTTTGGAAATTTGACCAAGCTCACTACCTTGTACCTACATGATAACCAACTCTTCGGGCACGTTCCTCGAGAACTAGGTTCCCTTGCGAACCTAGAAGACTTGGAACTTGGCACTAACAAACTCATGGGCCCCATCCCCAATACCTTTGGAAATTTGACCAAGCTCACTACCTTGTACCTCGATGATAATCAGTTCTCCGGACAAGTTCCACGAGAAATTGGCACCTTAATGGATCTCAAATATCTACAATTTGATGGTAACAATCTCTCTGGTCCCTTGCCACCAAAATTGTGCGTTGGAGGCATGCTCGAGAAATTAACCGCATTTGACAACAACCTGAATGGACCTCTGCCACCAAGTTTGATAAACTGCAGAAGCCTAGTAAGAGTTCGTCTTGAAAGAAATAAAATTGAAGGAGATATTTCTGAGATGGGGGTTTATCCAAATCTGGTCTACATGGATATGAACTCAAACAATCTATTTGGCCAGTTATCTTACCATTGGGGGGGTTGTCATAATCTTCAGATGCTACGCATCTCAAACAACAACCTTACAGGGGAATTACCCACAAGTATGGGGCAAATACCTCAACTAGGGGTACTTGATCTTTCATCAAACAAGCTTGAAGGAGAGCTTCCAAGTGCACTAGGCAACCTAAAAAAATTGTTCAACTTGAGCCTCGCGGACAATTTTCTCCATGGAAGCATTCCACAAGAAATTGGCGAACTATCTAGTCTGGAGTTGCTAGATTTGTCATCAAATAATCTAAATGGTTCGTTACAAGATTCAGTCCAACATTGTTTGAAGCTTCGCCTTTTGAAGTTGAGTTGCAATAACTTCAAAGGAAACATCCCTGTCGAGTTAGGGTTACTGCGCAACCTACATGACTTGGATTTAAGTGATAATTCATTTGTTGGGGGAATACCAAGCCAACTTAGTGGTTTGATTATGCTAGAAACCCTGAATCTATCACACAACAAACTTAATGGCTCCATCCCGTCATCATTTCAGAGCATGGAAAGCTTGACATTCATTGATGTATCTTACAATGAATTGGAAGGGCCAATCCCAGACAGTTTGCTCTTCAGAGGATCTCCTATCCAGCGGTTCATGCATAATGAGATGCTATGTGGTGTGGTGAAAGGATTGCCCCCTTGTAGCAGTGCAACTCAGACTAGATATCAGAGGAAAGGTTACAAAATACTTGTACTAGCCACGGTTCCTGCTCTAATATGTCTTGTTCTTATTGTGGTGATATTGGTGTTATGGCATGAATGGATGAAAACCAAGGCAACTAACACTGATAAAGTAACACAAGGAAAATTCTTCTCTATTTGGAGTTTCGATGGGTCAAATGTTTTCAAGCAAATCGTTGAAGCAACCAACGATTTTAGCGAGATGCATTGCATAGGAACTGGGGGGGTATGGATCTGTCTACAAAGCTAAACTTGCAACATGTGAAATATTTGCAGTCAAGAAGATAAACATGATAGAAGATGAGTGTTGTGTGAACGAGCTAGTGTTCAATCGTGAAATTGAGGCATTAGTGCAGATTCGTCATCGAAACATTGTGAAATTATTTGGTTATTGTTCCTCTAGCCAAGGAAGGTTCCTTATATATGAATACATGGAGAGAGGAGACTTGGCAAAAACACTGAAGGACAATCAGATGGCAATTGAATTGGATTGGAGAAGACGACTACATATTGTGTTGGATGTGGTTCACGCTTTGGCATACATGCATCATGATTGTTTATCACCAATAGTCCATAGGGATATAACAAGCAACAACATTTTGCTTGATCTGGAATTTAGAGCTTGCATCTCTGACTTTGGTACAGCTAAAGTTCTTAACATTTATGGCGAGAATCTCACAAGGCTTGCTGGGACAAAAGGCTATCTTGCCCCAGGTGAACAAAAATATTAACCTAAATTACTAGTTTTGCAGTTCTGGCAGTATATATGTATGTAAATATGTAATATAATAATTATGATGAACTTTGAACTGTTTAGTTGCAACATATATGCTAATTAATTTGTATCAATTACAGAGTTAGCATATACAGAAAACGTCACGGAGAAATGTGATGTATACAGCTTTGGAGTGCTTGTTCTGGAGCTATTTATGGGCTCTCATCCAGGCGATCTGCTCTCATCCCTCTCGTTGTCCACCAAGAACAATTTTGTGTGCCTCCGGGATCTGCTTGACTCCAGGCTCGTGCCCCCGAGTGCTGAAACCGCTAGAGAAATATACCTCATGCTCGGTGTTGCAGCTCGGTGCCTGGAGCCGAGTCCATCACAAAGGCCAACGGCACGACATGCGAGTGACGAGCTATCTACGATTAATGTTCATGAAGATCATGTTGATTATTTGCAGGCTGGCATCACCTTTCCTATACTGTAGTGCCTAGCTATGGCTATGGATGGTGAATTCGTATCATGTGGTTTCTTCTCTGCTATGTAACTATTTTGCTTAAAAAGTGTTGTCTTCTATGTATGTATATTTGAAACTAGCAAACCTGTACTAATGCATCATCATAAACCGCTTTGATTTAATTTGTAACATTGTACAAAGGGTTGATAATTCACTGCTGCAAAACAACGCTGAAAATGACGGGCCAAAACAAGCTCCACTGACGGGTTTCACGCCAACATGTGCACTTCAGTAGTGGTGCAGAAACATACCACGTGGCCATGCCCTGCATGGCTTCTTCATCCATAACCACTGTTGGGACAAACCCAAATAGTTCTCTTTCTCTCGCTCGCACAAACGAAGGTGGAAGATGAAGCACATTGTTTTTTCCCGGCGCACAAACGCCTCCGCCGCACGAACGGCGCCTCGGCTGCACGAACGGCCTCACTTTACTGGGCACATACCCGGACGCGGCAATATACCGCAGCCTACCCAGAGGAGCTCTCTCTCCTGCCGACCGGACGCACATCACGGTCCCAGCAAAGACTACGCTCATCTTCTGGCTCCTAGGCTCGGCTCATCCCGACGCTATGCATCAGTACATTGGGAGGGGCTTTTATACCCAGGCTAGCACACATGTAGCTAGTTACAACGCCGTGGCCACCACGCACGCACGCACACACGCCAGCCACTAACCTGCTAACTACATGGAACTAACTCCTACATGTAAGTATGATCCTCAAGACCCGGCCACCACGTCCACACGCAGCAACGGCACGAGCACCGCTCACAGCCGCACGGCACGCTGCAGCACTTCTGCTCGTTCCGGCCAACTAACCACTGCATGTCACGGACAAATTCGCCACGGCCACACACCGGCGCCTAGCTCGACGCGCGCGCGCACAGGCGTGGATTATGTCTAACAACCACTTCTACAAGCATATTGTTAGTTTCTAGCTCCCGCGTATCACTGAACCTAGCTACATGCCTAAATTGCTCTGTCAAGAATGTCATCCATCCACTGATGGGAATACCCGAAAGGCCAGAAGGTCTATTCAGCTTCTGGTTTGTGCATAACACATTAATACCTGCGTATCTTAACTTTTAGGTGTTGTAGACCACGATTAGGATACAATTGCCTTAATCCTAAAGTTGAAGCTCACATTGGCATCGGAGAGCCCTCGTCTAGAACATAACCCTATCTATCTATACCTACTATTAAAGCACGGAGTGCTTCTGTCCGTACGTCATTTAAATTGCCCCCGAAGTTACAAAATATTACCCACCAATGCCACCTATAAGTTATAAAAAACGTTTCACACAGAAAAATAAGGACTGGGCCGGCCCATTTAAGAATCTCCTATACTACGCCCAGCGCGCTAGAAAAAGACACAGCTCGCCTGGGCCCGCCCATATATGGGTGATCAATTTTTTATTTTTGGTTTTTCTTTTCCATCGTTGTTTTTTTCTACTTTAAATAATTTGTGAATTTAAAATAGTTTCCAAAATTAAAAATTGGGAATTTTAAAATAATATTTAATAATTCATAAATGTTTGTGGCTTCAGAAATTGTTTGTGAGTTTTAAAAAATATTAGCAAATTTTCTAATAAATGTCCGAGAAATAAACATACATTCATGAGTTTTTCTAAAAAAGTTCATGTATTAAAAAATGTTTTAAAATTTCACAAAATTTCGCCAATTCAAAAAACATTCATGTATTAAAAAATAGCATAAAATAAAACTGTTCATAAATTCAAATATATAGTTTATTGATTCACAAAATATACACTGATTCAAAAAAGATCATGCAGTTCAAAAAAGGTTCATTAATTTAGAAAATTGTTTCATCAAATCCCAAAAAAATGTTAGTCGATTCTAGAAATGTTCGCCGATTAAACAAAATGTTTGCAAATAGTATAATATGTTCATGAATTCAGAAACGTTCTTGATTTTACAAAATGTTCGTGAATTTAAAAAATGTTCACAATTTCAAATATGCTCACGAGTTTAAAAAAATGTTCAGGATTTTTAAAAGTTGTTCATGTTTTCACAAAAATGAGAGTAATAGTGTATATCGATGATGTAGTAAAATGTGATCATTGCCATTCGAAATTATGATTTTTTTCTCCCGTTGCAACGCACGGGCATGTTTGCTAGTTATTCCTAAATCATTAAGTAACAGACCAGATTGCTTTCGTCAATGAAGTATTAAAGTTGCTGTTCGCGATAACTTCCTCATAATTACGACTAGTGCGAATCACCTTGTTAATCCCTAAATCGTGTTTTGCTGACAATCAATGTACCAAAGCCCTACTCTTGTTGTCTCCAAGTAAATTATGTCTCGGACTGAACAATGAACCCCCATCCCATCAAATCCCCAATCTCCGAAGCCCCCCCCCCCCCCCCCCACCCAATCGAAAACCCAAAGAGGTTGGGACGTACCTGAAGGCCCCGGTGATGACCCGCGTCGCCTTCTTGTCATGCCGTTGGACGTGAGCATCGCGCATTCTGAGAACCTGACCTTCGGCGATCAGGCACCTAATTTTATTTGCTCAAACATCACACACTAATTTTATTGGCTTACACATCACACATAGAACCGCATACACATGCACGTTCTGATCTCTTCTTAATTTGCACTAATATAAAACAAGGCTTTGGTTCTAGGCTGATCGGAGCAATAGTCCCGGTCGCGTTACGAACCGGGACTAATATTAGCATTAGTCCTGGTTCGAGCGGCTAGGACGCCGGCCGGCGCTCGACAGGCATCAGTTCCGGTCAGAATCGGACCTTTAGTCCCGATTCCAGACACCAACCGGAACTAAAGGGGTTGCGGCAGGCGCGACACCCTTTAGTCCTGGTTTGTGTCTGGAACCGGGACTAAAGATCTATCTTCAGTCCCGGATTTAGACACCAACCGGGACTACAAGTTTGCCTATATATACCCTCGCCCCTGCCCGCCCTCTCCTCTATTTTTTCCTCATAGAAGGTGGGAGGTGTGTGCTAGTTTGTTTTTCCCTTCCTATGCAGAAGAGATGTTCGATGAAATGCCTGTGAGCATGATGCCACTTGAGTTCACAAAAGGTGCAATTTTTTCGGTTATCTTGTATATGCGGAGCCAAGTCCAGATGAGAGAAGTTCTGGTTGCTTTCTAATGAAACTGAGGACAACATATCAGATGGTAGGATTGTTCAAGTAACTGTTCGACATATACAAGATAACCGAATAATTTGCATCTTTGATTCTGGGTTGAAATCCATAGTTATGCTCAACAACTATTCTGATGATGGCTTTGATCTAGAATCACTGCAGTTACAAGAAGGCGATGTATTAACTGGCAAGATAGGCATCTGTTTTAATTTTTTGGTAAATGTATGTTTCTTTCCTTTTACAAATATGCATAATAGACAGATATGTCGATCCATTGGTAGGCCACCTGAAAAGCATGCTCTGTTATCGCAAATTCATGAAAGGGTTAAAAGGGGAAGTTGATGATATATATATTGAGGGCTGAGAAATCAGAGAATCCTATGAGAATAGTCTATTGTTTTGGCATATCTCATGAACATCCAGGCACCTTTATATTATCTTACATCAGGTTAATATAGACATGGCTTAAACATCTTGACATATATAAATGAATACAGCAGAAGCATCGGAGATGATAAGAGAGAAACATTGTATGATAAGAGAAAAATGTTGTATGACATAGATGACATTTGTTAAAAACTTTAATAGCAAAAAGAATTAAATAAAAACTAGGCATGTCTTTTGATTTAATATATATTTTTAGTTTTATTAGCAAAAAGAATTAAATGTCAAAAAGAATTATATTTTAGTAATGTTTTAACAAATTGCTTAATAGATGACATATAATTCTTTAAAATATCAGTAACAAACATTTGATAACATTTGTTTAAATAGATGACATATAATGTTTTAGTAACAAAAAGAATTAAACTAAAATGTATGACATATAATTCTGTTTAAAACATTAGTAACAAACATTTGATAACATTTGTTAAAAACTTTAATAGCAAAAAGATTAAATCAATAAGAATTGCAAAAGAAACATTTGTTTTTGAATCTGTTTAAAAGAAAACTACAACTAAAATATCCTAAAAAGGTCTAAAACCAAAAGTAGGAAAAATAGCTTTAGTCCCGGTTGGGGGAACCAACCGGGACTAAAGGCCTAAGCTTCGCGCCCTTTTGACTGCCGAAAATTAGCTTTAGTGCCGGTTGGTGGCTCCAACCGGGACTAAAGGCCTAGCCTTTAGTCCCGGTTGGAGCCACCAACCGGGACTAAAGCATGGGGTATATAATCGCCCGCGGTCCTCCCCCCACCAATCTTCCTCTCCACTCCCCCGATGCCGAACCCACGCACACGCGCGCCACCAGGCTGCCGGACATCGCCGTCGCCTCCGAGCCGCCGCCCTCCTCCCCGAGCATCGCTCGTCGCCGACGGCCGCCGTCCCCGGACATCCTCCCCGAGCCGCGTCACCGAGCCTCTCGCCACCCCCGCTCCCCGGCAACGCTAGGTGAACCGTGACGTGGCTTGAGACTGCGTCAGTATTTCCCCAAAAGAGGAAGGGATGATGCAGCACAGCGACGGTAAGTATTTCCCTTAGTTATGAAACGAAGGTTATCGAACCAGTAGGAGGATCACCACCACACAATAAGCAACACCTGCACACCAACAACAAATACTTGCAACCCGACGCGAAAGAGAGGTTGTCAATCTCTCTACGGTAATAAGATAGATTAGGTAGTGATAGATAGGAGAGATAGATCTCTCTAGAACACAAATAAAAAGAGTAAATACGCAGTAATATATTTTTGGTTTTTTGGTTTTCTAGATCTGAAAACAAAGAGTGCAAAAAAACATAGATCGGAAAGCAATATGATGCAAAAGTAGACCCGGGGGCCGTAGGGTTCACTAGTGGCTTCTCTCTTGAGTATAGCGCACGGTGGGTGAACAAATTACTGTTGGGCAATTGATAGAAAATCGAATAGTCATGACGATATTCAAGGCGATGATCGTTATATAGGCATCACGTCCAAGATAAGTAGGCGACTCCTGCCTGCATCTACCACTATTACTCCACCAATTAACCGCTATCCAGCATGCATCTAGTGTATTAAGTTCATGGAAAAACGGAGTAATGCAATAAGAACGATGACATGATGTAGACAGGATCTATTCATGTAGGAATAGACCCCATCTTGTTATCCTTAATAGCAACGATACATGCATGTCTTGCTGCCCCTTCTGTCACTAGGAAAGAACACCGCAAGATCGAACCCATCACAAAGCACCTCTTCCCATGACAAGAAAAACCGATCTAGTCGGCCTAACTAAACCAAAGATTCGAAGAAGAAATACGATGCTATAAGCAATCATGCATATAAGAGATCAAAGAAGACTCAAATAATATTCATGGATAGAAACTGATCATGAACTCAAAATTCATCGGATCCCAACAAACACACCGCAAAAGTTTACATCAAATAGATCTCCAAGAGACCATTGTATTGAGAATAATAAGAGAGAGAGAAGAAGCCATCTAGCTACTGCCTACGGACCCGTAGGTCTATGGTGGACTACTCACGCATCATCGGAGAGGCACCTATGAAGAAGATGAACCCCTCCATGATGGCGTTTAGATTGGATCTCGCGGTTCTGGAACTTGCGGCGGCTGGAATTGTGTTTCGTCGACTCCCCTAGGGTTTTCCGAATATTTGAGAATTTATAGGCATCAGAGGTGGTTCAGAGGGGGCCCGAGGTGGGCACAACCCACCAGGCCGCGCCAGGGGGCCCCTGGCGCGCCCTGGTGTCTTGTGCTCCCCTCGGGCTTCTTCTCCGGTACTTCTTTGGCCCATCGGGTGTCTTCTGGTCGAGAAAAAACCTCCAAAAAGTTTCGTCGCGATTGGACTCCGTTTGGTATTGATTTTCTTCGAAGTAAAAAACAAGCAAAAACAGCAACTAGCACTTAGGCACTATGTCAATAGGTTAGTCCCAAAAAATGATATAAAGTGGTAATAAAATGATGGTAAAACATCCAAGAATGATAATATAACAGCATGGAACAAGCAAAAATTATAGATATGTTGGAGACGTATCAGCATCTGCAAGCTTAATTCCTACTCGTCCTCGAGTAGGTAAATGATAAAAACAGAATTTTTGATGTGGAATGCTGCCTAACATGCTCACACATTCTTTTATTTTGTATAGCATGGACATTTGGACTTGTAAATGATTCAAAGCAATAGTCTAGTTTTAACATATTGACTTCAATACTCAAGCATGTCAACAAACAACCATGTCTTTCAAAATATCAACATTAAAGAAAGTTATCCCTAGCCCATCATGCTCAATCATTGATCCATTCATGAAACACACTCAAATATTAGCTATGCCCAATGCTCAAGTATGATCATAGTGCCCCTCAGTTGGTGCTTATAAGAGAAGATGGAGACTCAAAGCAAAAATAAAAATTGCATAAAGTAAATAGATAGGCCCTTCGCAGAGGGAAGTAGGGATTTGTAGAGGTGCCAGAGCTCAAGGTTTAAATTGAGAGAGAAAAATATTTTGGGTGGCATGCTTTTCCTGTCAACGAAAACGACAAGGTAGCTCACAATACTTTCCATGCTCGATATATCATAGGCGGTTCACAAACAGAAAATAAAGTTTATTCCTTTTTCCACCAAACTTTCACTTTCCATGGCGGGTCGTATCCACGGTTGCCTTCCATACCAACACTTTCCAAGGAATTTATTATTTGACAACATAAAGTAAATATTTTTTCTTTTTCATTTCGGGAATGGGCATCCCTATTATCGCTGCACTCTCATGGAATGACAAGTGAATAAACACTCATCTTGAGAGTAACACATCTAGCACGGAAAAATATTGGACACTCCCCACCGTTTCATGAGCGGTACGGGCACACAAAAGAGAATTTTGAAAATTTAGAGATGGCACATACAAATTTGCTTGGAACGGCATGGAAATACCGCATATAGGTAGGTATGGTGGACTCATAAGGCAAAACTTCGTTTAAGGATTTTGGATGCACAAGTAGTATTTCTACTTAGTACAAGTGAAGGCTAGCAAATAGATTGGGTAGCAACCAAACCAAGAAACGAAAATTCACATAAGTGAGTATTGAACATAGCTAACACCGAATAATGCACCACAAGTAGGATGTAACTTCATTGCATAACTATTGACTTTCGTGCATGCATAGGGAATCACAAACCTAAACACCAATATTCCTACTAAGCATAATTGCTCATTAACATGACTCACATATTACTATGATCATGTTTCAAAACTATTACAAGGAATCAAGTTTAATTTGTCCAATGATCTTCATGAAAGTTTTTATTATATCCTCCTTGGATATCTATCACTTTGGGACTAGTTTGATATATTGCCATTGCTTTTTGGCAAGCTCAAACAAATTTAAGTGAAGCACATGAGCATAAAGATTTCATCTCTCAAAAAGGTATAAGTGAAGCATGAGAGGATTTCTTCAAAATTTACTAACTCTCAAATTAATCTAAGAGAAGCATGAGAGTATTTCTACAAAAGTTTCCAAGCACACCGTGCTCAAAAAGATATAAGTGAAGCACTAGAGCAATTTCTATAGCTCAAGAAGTTTAAGTGAAGCACATAGAGAAATTCTAATAAATCATAGCATGATTTTGGCTTCCTCAAATAGGTGTGTACAGCAAGGATACAAAGGAAAAACTAACAAACAAAGCAAGTAAAGATACAAGACGCTCCAAGCAAAACACATGATATGTGATGAATAAAAATATAGCTCCAAGTAAAATACCGATGGTCGTTTGAAGAAAGAGGGGATGCCACTCGGGGGCATCCCCAAGCTTAGTTGCTTCTTTCTCTTTGGATATATCTTGGGGTGCGGTAGCATCCCCAAGCTTAGGCTTTTGCTACTCCTTATTCCTTCAACCATCGTGATCTCACCCAAAACTTGAAAACTTCAATCACCCAAAACTCAACAAAATCTTCGTGAGATCCGTTAGTATAAGAAAGCAAATCACTACTTTAGGTACTGTTGCAAACCCATTCATATTTTGTTATTGCATTATATCTACTGTATTTTAACTTTACCATGGCTTATACCCCCCAATACAAACAATAGATTCATCAAAACAAGCACACAATGCAACGAAAACAGAATCTGTCTTAAACAGAACAGTCTGTAGTAATCTGTAATATACCCATACTTATGTAACTCTAAAAATTCTGAGAAATTAGGAAAACGTAAGGAATTTGTATAGCAACACTTTGTTAAAATTTCAGCTCAAGATTACGTTCCAGCAAAAAATGAAAATTCATACATGGGCGCAAAGTTTCTGTTTCAGATTCAGCATCACTTCTACTCATCCTATGAATCATCCTAAAGGCTTCACTTGGCACAAAAACTAAATAAACCATAAAAACACAATCATAACAGAGGCATAATTGTGTCAACACACAAAAACAGAAAGGAAAAAGCAAAAATTTATTTATTCATTGGGTTGCCTCCCAACAAGCGCTATCGTTTAATGCCCCTAGCTAGGCATAATGGATAGATTCAAGTATTGTCATCTTTGGTTTTGGATCCATAGGATGCCCTCATGATTGATTCATATGGTGGCTTAATTATTGTTCTAGGGAAGTGTTCCATACCTTTCTCAAGGGAAATTGAAAACGAATATTGCCTTCTTTCATATCAATCACGACACCTATAGTGCGTAAAAACGGTCTACCAAGTATAATGGGACAATAAGGATTGCAATCAATATCAAGCACAATAAAATCAATGGGCACATAATTCCTATTTTCAAGAATAATAACATCATTAATTCTTCCCAAAGGCTTTTTAATAGTAGAATCCGCCAAGCGCAAATTAAGAGAGCATTCTTCAATGTTGGTAAGACCAAGCACATCACATAGAGATTTCGGAAACGTGGAAACACTAGCACCCAAATCACACAAAGCAAAGCATTCATAATTTTTAATCTTGATCTTAATGGTAGGTTCCCACACATCATGCAATTTTCTAGGAATAGAAATCTCCAACTCCAACTTTTCTTCAAAAGATTTCATCATGGCATCAACGATATGTTTAGTAAAAGCTTTATTTTGCTCATAAGCATGGGGTGAATTCAACATATATTGCAACAAAGAAATACACTCAATAAAAGAGCAACTATCATAGTTAAAATCTTTGCAATCCAAGATAGTGGGCACATCATTAGTTAAAGTTTTGACCTCTTCAAACCTACTTTTATCAAAAATTTCATCTAGATTTTCACCCTCCTAATTATTGGGACGCCTTCTAGCTAATTTGACTCTACTTTAGTCCCTTCATTATCAATTTTAATATTACTAAACAAGGAATCAATAGAAGAAACACCAATCACTTTAAGATCTTCATCGTTTTTATAGTGGCAATCACTAGAAGACGATTTTTCTAAGATTTCTCTTTTAGCTCTAAGCATAGCGGTTCTTTTCTTACTTTCATCCATAGAGACATATAAAGATTTAATAGATTCATAAATCTTAGGCACAAAAGCTTTCAACTTGAGATTTTCAACATCATGAGAAATTCTATCAATGCTTCTAGACATATCATCAATCTTATTCCACTTTTCTTCTATCGTAGTATTGAAAGCCTTTTGCGCATTGATAAATTCTTTAATATTACTCTCAAGATCAGAGGTGTTCCTATTATTATTGTAAGAAGAATTACCATAGGAATTACCATAATTATTAGAGGAATTTCTAGGAAAAGGCCTAGGATTAAAATTACCTCTATAAGCATTGTTATTGAAATTGTTGGCGAGACAAAATTCACATCTACGGATTCACTATTTTGCTCAATAGACAAAGGCACATCATTAAGATCAATAGGAGCATTTTTACTAGCAACCAATTTCTAGGAAAAGGCCTAGGATTAAAATTACCTCTATAAGCATCAACTTTATCACTCAAAGTACTAATTTCCTCTACAGAATTAACTTTTCTCCTAGTAGGTGCTCTTTCGGTATGCCATTGAGAATAATTAGCCATGATATTATCTAGCAATTTAGTAGCTTCACCCAAAGTAATCTCCATAAAAGTACCACCCGCGGCGGAATCTAAAAGATTTCTAGAGACAAAATTCAATCCCGCATAATTTTTTTGTATGATCATCCAAAGATTTAAACCATGAGTTGGACAATTTCTTATCATCAACTTCATTCTTTCCCAAGATTGGGCAACATGTTCATGCTCAAGTTTCTTAAAATTCATGATTTGCGTCCTAAGGGAAATAATTTTCGCGGGCGGAAAATACTTAGTGATAAAAGCATCCTTGCACTTATTCCAAGAATCGATACTATTGCGAGGCAAAGAGGAAAACCAAATCTTTGCACGATCCCGCAAGGAGAAAGGAAATAGTTTCACTTAACAATATCATTGTCCACATCTTTTTTCTTTTGTATATCACACAATTCAACGAACGTGTTTAGATGGGACGTGGCATCCTCATTAGGATTACCGGCAAATTGATCTTTCATGACAAGATTCAACAAAGCGGCATTAATATCACAAGACTCCGCACTAGTGGTGGGAGGAGCAATAGGCGTACTAATAAAATCATTGTTATTAGTATTGGAAAAATAACACAACTTGGTGTTCTCTTGAGTCATCGTGACTACGCAAACAAGATTGCAAGCAAGGAAGAGATCCGGCAAGAAAAAGGGCAAACGAAAAAGAGGGCGAATAAAACGGTAAATTGGTGAAGTGGGGGAGAGGAAAACGAGAGGCAAATGGCAAATAATGTAATTGCAAGGAGATGAGATTTGTGATTAGGAACCTGGTAGATGATGATGGAGTCCCCTCAGCGCCTACGATAGGCACGTAGAAGAGACCACTTCCTCCCCGGCAACGGCGCCAGAAATTTCTTTTGACGTGGCTTGAGACTGCGTCGGTATTTCCACAAAGAGGAACGGATGATGCAGCACACAACGACGGTAAGTATTTCCCTCAGTTATGAAACCAAGGTTATCGAACCAGTAGGAGGATCACCACCACCCAATAAGCAGCACCTGCACACAAACAACAAATACTTGCAACCCGACGCGAAAGGGAGGTTGTCAATCTCTCTACGGTAATAAGATAGATTAGGTAGTTATAGATAGGAGAGATAGATCTCTCAAGAACACAAATAAAAAGAGTAAATATGCAGCAATATATTTTTGGGTTTTTGATTTTGTTGATCTGAAAACAAAGAGTGCAAAAAACGTAGATCGGAAAGCAGTATGATGGAAAAGTAGACCCGGGGGCCGTAGGGTTCACTAGTGGCTTCTCTCATGAGTATAGCGCACGGTGGGTGAACAAATTACTGTTGGGCAATTGATAGAAAATCGAATAGTCATGACGATATTCAAGGCGATGATCATTATATAGGCATCACGTCCAAGATAAGTAGACGACTCCTGCCTGCATCTACCACTATTACTCCACACATTGACCGCTATCTAGCATGCATCTAGTGTATTAAGTTCATGGAAAAATGGAGTAATGCGATAAGAACGATGACATGATGTAGACAAGATTTATTCATGTAGGAATAGACCCCATCTTGTTATCCTTAATAGCAACGATACATGCGTGTCTTGCTGCCCCTTCTGTCACTGGGAAAGAACACTGCAAGATCGAACCCATCACAAAGCACTGATACGTCTCCATCGTATCTACTTTTCCAAACTCTTTTGCCCTTGTTTTGGACTCTAATTTGCATGATTTGAATGGAACTAACCCGGACTGACGCTGTTTTCAGCAGAATTGCCTTGGTATTATTTTTGTGCAAAAATAAAAGTTCTCGGATTGACCTGAAAATTTACGGAGAATATTTTTGGAATTAATAAAAAATACTGGCGAAAGAATCAACCGGAGGGGGTCCACCCATTGGCCACAAGCCAGGGGCGCACGCCCCCCCAAGGGCGCGCCTTGGTGGCTTGTGGGCCCCCTGCAGCTCCTCCGACCTCAACTCCAACTCCATATAACCCTATTCGGGGAGGAAAAAAATCAGAGAGAAGAGTTAATCGCGTTTCACGATACGGAGCCGCCGCCACCTCCTGTTCTTCCTCGGGAGGGCAGATCTGGGGTCCGTTTTGGGCTCCGGAGAGGGGAAATCGACGCCGTCGTCATCACCAACCATCCTTCATCACCAATTTCATGATGCTCTTCACCGTTCGTGAGTAATTCCATCGTAGGCTTGCTGGACGGTGATGGGTTGGATGAGATTTACCATGTAATCGAGTTAGTTTTGTTAGGGTTTGATCCCTAGTATCCACTATGTTCTGAGATTGATGTTGCTATGACTTTGCTATGCTTAATGCTTGTCACTAGGGCCCGAGTGCCATGATTTCAGATCTGAACCTATTATGTTTTCATGAATATATACGTGTTCTTGATCCTATCTTGCAAGTTGTAGACACCTATTACGAGTTATGATCCGCATACCCCAAGGTGACAATAATTGGGATTCTTTCCGGTGATTACCGTAGTTTGAGGAGTTCATGTATTCACTAAGTGCTAATGCTTTGGTCCGGTTCTCTATTAAAAGGAGGCCTTAATATCCCTTAGTTTCCATTAGGACCCCGCTGCCACGGGAGGGTAGGACAAAAGATGTCATGCAAGTTCTTTTCCATAAGCACGTATGACTATATATGGAATACATGCCTACATTATATTGATGAATTGGAGCTAGTTCTGTGTCACCCTATGTTATAACCGTTGCATGATGAATGCCATCCAACATAATTATCCATCACTGATCCATTGCCTACGAGCTTTTCACATATTGATCTTTGCTAAGTTACTTTTTCGTTGCTACTGTTACAATCACTACAAAACCGTTACTGTTACTTTTGCCATCGTTACCGTTACTTCCATACTACTTTGCTACTAAATACTTTGCTGCAGATATTAAGTCTTTCAGGTGTGGTTGAATTGACAACTCAGCTGCTAATACTCGAGAATATTCTTTGGCTCCCCTTGTGTCGAATCAATAAATTTGGGTTGAATACTCTACCCTCGAAAACTATTGCGATCCCCTATACTTGTGGGTTATCAAGACCTTTTTCTGGCGCCGTTGCCGGGGAGCATAGCTCTATTCTCTGAGTCACTTGGGATTTATATCTGTTGATCACTATGAAGAATCTGAAAGACCCAAAAACCAAGATCTATCCCTCTACTACGAGGGGAGGTAAGGAATTGCCATCTAGCTCTGCACTTGATTCACCTTCTATTATGAGTAAATTTGCGACACCACCACCTGCTATTGATTCTGATATGTCGCAAGTAATTGATGATGCCACTTCTGCTATGCATGATGCTTATGATGATACTTTGCTTAATAATACTGTGCCACTGGGTGAATTTCTTGATGAACAAATTGCTAGAGTCAGCGTTGAAACTGATGATATTTCTGAAACTGATGAAATTATTGAAACTAAACACTATGAGACACCTACTAGACCTAGCTCTCCTAGATATGAATTGCCTAATATACCTAAGGGTTATGTTATGGAAGGAGAGGTAGCTAGGGACTTTCTTGCTTGTAAGGATAGAGATGATCTTCAGAAATTACTATGCAAGTGGAAGGAAAAAATCTTTGAATGCTAGAATGCAATATGATCCTAAGTTTGCTACTTCACCTATCTTTGTTACTGATAAGAATTATGAATTCTCTGTCGATTCTGAGTTAATTACTTTGATTGAATCAGATCCTTTCCACGGTTATGAATCTGAAACTGTTGTGGCACATCTTACCAAATTGAATGATATAGCCACCCTATTTACTCATGAGGAAAACAATTCGCTATTACTATATTCTTAAGTTGTTTCCTTTCTCATTAAAGGGTGATGCTAAGATATGGTTTAATTCTCTTGCTCCTGGTTGTGTGCGTAGTCCCCAGGATATGATATATTACTTCTCTGAAAAATATTTTCCTGCCCATAAGAAACAAGCTGCTTTGCAGGAAATATTTAACTTTGTGCAAATTGAAAAAGAGAGTCTCCCACAAGCTTGGGGGAGGCTTCTCCAATTACTTAATGCTTTGCCTGATCATCCTCTCAAGAAAAACGAAATACTTGATATCTTTTATAATGGACTAACCGATGCTTCTAGGGACCACCTAGATAGTTGTGCTGGTTGTGTTTTCAGGGAACGAACTGTTGAGCAAGCAGAACTACTATTGAATAATATATTGAGCAATGATAATGATTGGACTATTCCCGAACCACCACCAAAGCCAACTCCGAAGAAAAGAGGTATTCTATTTCTCAGTCTTGAAGATATGCAAGAGGCAAATAAATCTATGAAAGAAAAAGGTATTAAAGCTGAAGATGTTAAGAATCTACCACCTATTGAAGAAATACATGGTCTTGATAACCCAACACAGGTAGTAGAGGTAAATTCTCTCCGTAGATTTGATGAAGGTGATATTCCTTATAATAAGTCTGCTAGCCAATGCTTGGATGAGTTTGATAACTTTATTGTTAAGCAAGAAAATTTCAATGGTTATGTTAGTAGACAATTGAAACATAATGCTTACATGCTTTATCGCTTAGGTGATTATATGAGTAGAACTATCAATGATCTAAATCTTATTAGTAAACATGCTTCCATGGTAACTACTCAAGTAGAACAAGTACTTAAGGCACAAAATGATTTGCTTAATGAGATGAATGGTAAGAACAATGATCATTCTGTTAGAGTTGTGACCAGAGGTGGTAAAATGACTCAGGAACCTTTGTATCCTGAGGGCCATCCTAAGAGAATTGAGCAAGATTCTCAGAGAATTAATACTGATGCACCTAGTCGTCCCAGTAATAAAAGGAAAAAGAATGATGATAGGACTTTGCATGCTGCTAGTGAACCTGTTATAGATACACATGAAAACCCAAATGATATTTCTATTTCTGATGCTGAGATACAATCTGGTAATGAACATGAGCCTAGTGATAATATTAATGATGATGTTCACATTGATGCTCAACCTAGTAATGATAATGATGTGGAGATTGAACCTGCTGTTGATCTTGATAACCCACATCCTAGGAATAAAAGATATGATAAAAGAGACTTTGTTGCTAGGAAGCATGGTAAAGAAAGAGAACCTTGGGTTCAGAAACCCATGCCCTTTCCTCCAAAGCCATCCAAGAAAAAGGATGATGAGGATTTTGAGCGCTTTGTTGAAATGCTTAGACCTATCTTTTTGCGTATGCGTTTGACTGATATTCTCAAAATGTCTCCTTATGCTAAGTATATGAAAGATATTGTGACAAATAAAAGAAAGATACCGGAAGCTGAAATTTCCACCATGCTTGCTAATTATACTTTTAAGGGTGGAGTACCAAAGAAATTAGGAGATCCCGGAGTACCTACTATACCATGCTCCATTAAAAGAAACTATGTTAAGACTGCTTTATGTGACCTTGGAGCTGGTGTTAGTGTTATGCCTTTCTCTTTGTATCGTAGACTTGATTTGAATAAGTTGACACCTACTGAAATCTCTTTGCAAATGGCTGATAAATCAACTGCTTTACCCATCGGTATTTGTGAGGATGTGCCTGTCGTAGTTGCAAATGTTACTATCCTAACGGACTTTGTTATTCTTGATATTCCCGAGGACGACAGTATGTCGATCATCCTTGGTAGACCTTTTTTGAATAATGCAGGGGCTGTTATTGATTGCAACAAGGGCAATGTCACTTTTCATGTTAATGGTAATTAATGAGCATACGGTACACTTTCCGAAGAAACAACCTCAAGTTCATAGTATCAACTCCATTGGAAAAATTTCAACGATTATTATTCGAGATTTTGAATTCCCTCTCCCTACTGCCAAAAAGAAATATGATATACTTATTGTTGGGGACATGCATATCCTCATTGAGGTAACCTAGTGTTATTCGAAAATTCTCCGGTTCCGTGTCATTCAAAAAAAGTTTGCCAATAAGACTTGATCAACCTTATTGATGGATTATTTTTGACGGGCATGAGATGGATGAATTTAGAAAGCACGACCTTCTGTACCCAACTTTTACTTTCTGTTATTTAGATTTAAATTAAGCAAAAATACTATTATACTTCTGTTTTCTGAATTATCCGTGCAATAAAAAATGACCTGAAAATAAAAGTTCTCCAAATGCCCTGAAAATGTAGTATGATTTTTTCTGGAATATTTAAGAATTTCTGGCACCGAGAACACATCAGTGGGCTGCACCAGTGGGCCACAAGCCTACAGGGCGCGCCCACCCCCCTGGGCGCGCCCCCCTGGCTTGTGGGTCCCACGTAGGCCCCCCTCACTTATTCCAGCACCCATCCACTTCGTCTTCCTCCAGAAAAAATCTCACCATTGCTCAAGCCCGTGTTCTAGCTCATTTTGCTGCCATTTTCGATCTCCTTGTGCAAAGTAACGGTAAACATGATCATAGCCACCTTTGCGTACCTGATCTTAGTATTCTTAAGAGTGCGGTAATGGGTGATAGACGATATAACTTGGGGGCTATTATTGCTAGGAGACTACATAAAAATGCTAAGGATGGAAATTTCTTTGGCAGGATTTATGCCACCCGTGTAGCTAATTATCTTGGGGTACCCATAAGGGGGAATGATATTGAGTTACCACATGCTTTTCTTGATTATGAGGCTATGGTGCGCTACCAATTTCTTGAGAGGAACGAACAGTCCTTCCTGTACCGACTAATTTTTGATAGACATCATGCTGTCCATATTACCCTTCCTGCTCCTGCCTTCTTTAACTTTCAGGAAAAATGGAGAAACTTTATAACCAGAGAGGAGGCAAACGAGTACGAGAGAGAGGCGGAAGCCGCTCGCCTCCGCGCTGTAGCCGTTCAGGCGGTAGCTGCCGCATCCCAGTACAACCCCAACTATGACTTTGGATATTATCCGGGCCAGCCATGGCCCTAGACCAACTTAGGCCAAAAGCCTAAGCTTGGGGGAGTACGTATTTCTCACCTACATTACATGCATGTTCACACACTCATCTTAGTAGTCGGTGCTTATACTTTTTCATTGAATCATCCATGGTATTTTATTTCTTCTTTCCGCTTTCTTCTTGTGTGCTTAACTAACCTTGAGAAAAATCCAAACAAAAATTTGTTCTAGCTTTACCTCCTAGTTTGTTTAGTTGTAGCATTAAAAGAAAACCCAAAAAGATTTCTCGTTCTTCTTTTGCTTGTTGGGAGCTTTCCCATGTAAATACTTTTTCTCGTTCTTGTTTTGAAATTTCTTTTCTTTGGGTCATAAGGAGAAGACCACAATGAAAATGTTGAGTGGCTCTCATATGCATTATTGTTTATCTTACAGAGAGCCCATATTACCTTGCCTTCTCCTTTGAGTTATTGTTTGTAGATTCCAGCTTAGTCCAATGCACGTGCACTCTTATTATTATTTACACCGTTCGGTCGTGCAAGTGAAAGGCAATAATGACGATATATGATGAAGTGATTGAGATGGAGAAAAGCTGGTACGAACTCGACCTATTTTGTTTTTGTAAATATGATTAGCTCATCGTTCTGAATTCAGCTCATTATGGACGAAACATGTTTGCAATGACAATTAGAGATTATAGTTACTCATGCCATGCTTAATTAGCTAAGAGTGTATAATGGTTTGTCTTTAGTGCCAACATGCATTTTAAAATGGTTGTGATGTAGTATGATAGAATGGTATCCTCCTCTGAATGATTCAAGTGGCTTGACTTGGCACATGTTCACGCATGTAGTTGAAACAAAATCAACATAGCCTCCACGATATTTATGTTCATGGTGATTTATATCCTACTCATACTTGCATTCAATGTTGGTTAATCTCAATGCATGTTTATGACTGTTGTCGCTCTCTAGTTGGTCGCTTCGCAGTCTCTTGGTAGCCTTCACCTGTACTAAGCGGGAATACTGCTTGTGCATCCATTTCCATAAACCCAAAGTTGTTCCATATGAGTCCACCATACCTACCTATATGTGGTATTGACCTGCCGTTCCAAGTAAATTTGCATGTGCTAACAAACTCTAAACCTTCAAAGAATATTCTGTTTTGTATGCCCGAATCGCTCATATAGTGACTAGGGGTTGTCAGTATCTTCCATGCTAGGTGGGTTATTCTCAGGATATGTGTTGATTCACTATCATTCACGAGAAAGTGGCTGGTATTCGGGATGCCCAGTTCCATGCTCAAAATTCAAATCAAAATATAATGAAACAAAACTCCCCCAGGATTGTTGTTTGTATGGACGGTACCCGTGGATTTGGCTCGCCGTGTGATGTCTACTACACAACCTTCTTCTTGTAGACTCGTGTTGGGCCTCCAAGCGCAGAGTTTTGTAGGACAGTAGCAAATTTCCATCAAGTGGATGACCTAAGGTTTATCAATCCGTGGGGGGCGTAGGTTGAAGATGGTCTCTCTCAAGCAACCCTGCAATCAAATAACAAAGAGTCTCTTGTGTCCCCAACACACCCAATACAATGATAAATTGTATAGGTGCACTAGTTCGGCGAAGAGATGGTGATACAAGTGCAATATGGATGGTAGATATAGGTTTTTGTAATCTGAAAATATAAAAACAGCAAGGTAGCAAGTAACAAAAGTGAGCAAAAACGGTATTGCAATGCTTGAAAACAAGGCCTAGGGTTCATACTTTCACTAGTGCAAGTTCTCTCAACAATACTAACATAGTTGAATCATATATAAATCCCTCACGTGCGACAAAGAGTTCACTCCAAAGTCACAAATAGCGGAGAACAAACGAAGAAATTATTGTAGGGTACGAAACCACCTCAAAGTTATCTTTTCTGATCAATCTTATGAGCTATCCCTATAAGTGTCACGAACAGCCCTAGAGTTCGTACTAAAATAACACCTTAAGATACATATCAACCAAAACCCTAATGTCACCTAGATACTCCAATGTCACCACAAGTACCCATGGGCTTCATCATACGATATGCATCACATAATTTCAGATTCATCATATTCAATCCAACACAAATAACTTCAAAGAGTGCCCCAAAGTTTCTACCGGAGAATCAAGACAAGAACGTGTGCCAACCCCTATGCATAGATTCCCAAGGTCACGGAACCCGCAAGTTGATCACCAAAACATACATCAAGTAGATCAATAGAACATCCCATTGTCACCACAGATATCCCATCTCAAGACATACATCAAGTGTTCTCAAATCCTTAAAGACTCAATCCGATAAGTAAACTTCAAAGGGAAAACTCAATTCATCACAACTAGATAGAGAGGGGAAACACTCCATATGATTCATCTATATTAACAAAGCTCGCGGTACATCAAGATCGTGCCATCTCAAGAACACGAGAGAGAGAGAGATCAAACACATAGCTACTGGTACATACCCTCAGCCCCGAGGGTGAACTACTCCCTCCTCGTCATGGAGAGCGTCGGGATGATGAAGATGGCCTCCGGTGATGGCTTCGCCCTCCGACAGGGTGCCGGAAAAGGCTCCCGATTGGTTTTTCGTGGCTCTGGAGCCTTGCGGCGGCGGAACTCCCGATCTAGGTTTATTTTCGGAGGTTTCTGTATTTATAGGAATTTATGGCGGTGGAAACGAGTCCAGGGGGGCCACGAGGGAGTCACAAGCCAGGGGGGCGCGCCCTAGGGGGGTGGGCGCGCCCCTGTGGCTTGTGACTGCCTCGTGGGTCTTCTGGCCCAACTCTGATGCTCTGTTGGTCTCTTCTGGTCCATAAAAAATCACCGTAAATTTTTATTCCGTTTGGACTCCGTTTGATATTCCTTTTCTGTAAAACTCAAAAACAAGGAAAAAACAGAAACTGGCACTGGACTCTGGGTTAATAGGTTAGTCCCAAAAATAATATAAAGTTGTAGTAAAATGATTGTAAAACATCCAAGAATGATAATATAGCAGCATGGAACAAGCAAAAATTATAGATACGTTGGAGACGTATCACCGTGGAGTGTGATTGATTGGTGGAGGGGTAGTAAAATCTTTACCATTCTGTTTGGGAACCGCCTATAATGTATTTAGCATGGAAGATACCGAGATCTCTCGGTTGTTATGTTGACAATGAAAGCATACCGCTCAAACTTATTATTCATCCCTGTTTTAAAAGCTCGAGCTCTGGCACCTCTGTGAATCAATGCTTCCCTCTGCGAAGGGCCTATCTATTTTACTTTACTGTTGAGTCATCCTCCTCTTATAAAAAGCACCGGTTAGAGAGCACCACCGTCATTTGTATGCTTTGTTATTAATTGATATTGAGTATGACTGTGACTGGATCTCTTTTACCATGAATTACAATGTCTAGTCAGTCCTTGTTCTTCAGAGGTGCTCTGCATTTATGTTTTGCGGTCTCAGAAAGGGCTAGCGACATACCATTATATCATATTGTATCATGATTGTTTTGATAAAATTGTTGTCATCCGAGATTTATTATTATTGCTCGCTAGTTGATGATGCCATTGATATGAGTAAATGTGAGACCTAAATGTTATTGTGAATATGGTTAGTCTATAATCTTTGCTGAAAACCTGAACATCAGTTAGACATATTTACAACAACAAGATCAAACAGAGTTTGTCAAAGTTTTTCTTTGTCACTTTCAATTTGTCAACTGAATTGCTTGAAGACAAGCAATGGGTTAAGCTTGGGGGAGTTGATACGTCTCCATTGTATCTACTTTTCCAAACTCTTTTGCCCTTGTTTTGGACTCTAATTTGCATGATTTGAATGGAACTAACCCGGACTGACGCTGTTTTCAACAGAATTGCCTTGGTATTATTTTTGTGCAGAAATAAAAGTTCTCGGATTGACCTGAATATTTACGGAGAATATTTTTGGAATTAATAAAAAATACTGGCGAAAGAATCAACCGGAGGGGTCCACCCATTGGCCACAAGCCAAGGGGGCGCCCCCCCCCCTAGGGCGCGCCCTGGTGGCTTGTGGGCCCCCTGCAGCTCCTCCGACCTCAACTCCAACTCCATATAACCCTATTCGGGGAGGAAAAAATCAGAGAGAAGAGTTCATCACGTTTCACGATACGGAGCCGCCGCCACCTCCTGTTCTTCCTCGGGAGGGCAGATCTGGGGTCCGTTTTGGGCTCCGGAGAGGGGAAATCGACGCCGTCGTCATCACCAACCATCCTTCATCACCAATTTCATGATGCTCTCCGCCATTCGTGAGTAATTCCATCATAGGCTTGCTGGACGGTGATGGGTTGGATGAGATTTACCATGTAATCGAGTTAGTTTTGTTAGGGTTTGATCCCTAGTATCCACTATGTTCTGAGATTGATGTTGCTATGACTTTGCTATGCTTAATGCTTGTCACTAGGGCCCGAGTGCCATGATTTCAGATCTGAACCTATTATATTTTCATGAATATATATGTGTTCTTGATCCTATCTTGCAAGTTGTAGACACCTATTACGAGTTATGATCCGCATACCCCAAGGTGACAATAATTGGGATTCTTTCCGGTGATTACCGTAGTTTGAGGAGTTCATGTATTCACTAAGTGCTAATGCTTTGGTCCGGTTCTCTATTAAAAGGAGGCCTTAATATCCCTTAGTCATGCAAGTTCTTTTCCATAAGCACGTATGACTATATATGGAATACATGCCTACATTATATTGATGATTTGGAGCTAGTTCTGTGTCACCCTATGTTATAACCGTTGCATGATGAATGCCATCCGACATAATTATCTATCACTGATCCATTGCCTATGAGCTTTTCACATATTGATCATTGCTAAGTTACTTTTCCGTTGCTACTGTTACAATCACTACAAAACCGCTACTGTTACTTTTGCCATCATTACCGTTACTTCCATACTACTTTGCTACTAAATACTTTGCTGTAGATATTAAGTCTTTCAGGTGTGGTTGAATTGACAACTCAGCTGCTAATACTCGAGAATATTCTTTGGCTCCCCTTGTGTCGAATCAATAAATTTGGGTTGAATACTCTACCCTCGAAAACTGTTGCGATCCCCTATACTTGTGGGTTATCAAGCACCTCTTCCCATGGCAAGAAAAATCGATCTAGTTAGCCTAACTAAACCAAAGATTCGAAGAAGAAATACGATGCTATAAGCAATCATGCATATAAGAGATCAAAGAAAACTCAAATAATATTCATGGATAGAAACTGATCATGAACTCAAAATTCATCGGATCCCAACAAACACACCGCAAAAGTTTACATCAAATAGATCTCCAAGAGACCATTATATTGAGAATCATAAGAGAGAGAGAAGAAGCCATCTTGCTACTGCCTACGGACCCGTAGGTCTATGGTGGACTACTCACGCATCATCGGAGAGGCACCTATGAAGAAGATGAACCCCTCCGTGATGGTGTTTATATTGGATCTCGCGGTTCTGGAACTTGCGGTGGCTGGAATTGTGTTTGCTCGACTCCCCTAGGGTTTTCTGAATATTTAAGAATTTATAGGCATCAGAGGCGGTTCAGAGGGGCCCCGAGGTGGGCACAACCCACCAGGCCGCGCCAGGGGGCCCCTGGCGTGCCCTGGTGTCTTGTGCTCCCCTCGGGCTTCTTCTCCGGTACTTCTTTGGCCCATCGGGTGTCTTCTGGTCCAGAAAAAATCTCCAAAAAGTTTCGTCGCGATTGGACTCCGTTTGGTATTGATTTTCCGCGAAGTAAAAAACAAGCAAAAGTAGCAGCTGGCACTTTGGCACTATGTCAATAGGTTAGTCCCAAAAAATGATATAAAGTGGTAATAAAATGATGGAAAAACATCCAAGAATGATAATATAACAGCATGGAATAAGCAAAAATTATAGATACGTGGGAGACGTATCAAACCGCCGCCGTTCCCCTCCTCCTCCTACCCCCAGCGGTCACCGCCGCCCGTGCCGAAGCCGACCCCGACGCCCGCGCCGACGCCGACGCCTCCTCGCCCTCCTCACCAAGCCTCGCAGCCCCCGCTCCCCGGCAACGCTGCCCCCGCTATGTGAGCCACCTCTCATCAATTTGTTACAAGTGATTGCTAATATGTCTTCATTTTTTACAAGTGATTGCTAATATGTCTTGATTTGTTCATCTTTTTTTTCTGTCCTGTACATGCTTAGTATGTAGATGTATGTATGTATGTATGTAGATGAACGGTGGAATTTGGATAAGATGTATATATATGTATGTAGATGCTTAGTACATGGAACAGTGGAATTTGGAAAAAATGTTGTGATTGCTCTTAGCAACTGTGTCGGTGAGTCCCCGACGATCGCCGGAGGAGTCCCCGACGATCGCCTGAGTAGTCGCCCCGACGATTGCCGATGAGGAGTCCGCGATGATCGCCGAAGGAGTCCCCGACGATCGCCGGAGGAGTTGTCCCCGACGATCGCCGGTGAGGAGTCCGCGACGATCGCCGGAGGAGGCCCCGACAATCGCCGTTGAAGAGTCCTCACCGTTTCCTTCCCGATATTTTGGGTCGCCGGAGGAGTCCCCGACGATCGCCGGTGAAGAGAACCGTAACTCCGATCGAGACGTTCTTTATATGCATTTGTTTCGATTTCTCTTGTAGAATATGTTTTGCCATCATCATACATGTAAAAATAAATAAACTTGTTGTTCTGTTCAGAATACCAAAACTCTATAAAATATGAAATAACTTGCAAGTGATTGCAGAAACTATGGATCCGAAACACGCCAGTGACGAAGAAAAAGAAAACCTCTTGGAGGAAATAATCCGCGATGGAGATGATGATATCACCTCACATTGGCTGAACGACTCCGGTAAGGGAATTGACGGCTCCGGTGAGAGAATGGAGCGAGAAGATGACAGCTCCGGTGTTGGAACCTTAGTAAAGTCCGGCGAGGTATATTAATTAAGCCTCTGTTGACTAGATGCATTATCTTGATTTGTATATACATATATTAATGCTTCTTTCTTCTTTTAGCCCTCTGGATCGAGCCAATCTTCGATAAAGAAACGAGGCCCGAAAAAAAGGTTGGACTCTAATGAAAGGTTCAAGATCGAAGAAGTCGCTGCAGATGGCAAACCGATTGCTCCCAAGCAGAACGCAGATGTATTTGTAAGTCCATGCGGAGTTGTTGTTAGGGACAACGTCCCGATCTTCATTCAAGAATGGAATAAGCCAAAGGGGGGCGATGGAGTTACTTATGTCGATGATCGATTGAAAGAAACGCTTTGGAATACGCTCATGACAAATTTCACCCTACCGACAGAGGAGGATCCAAATAACCCAGTTATAGAGCGAAAAGTCAAGTCGTGGGCTCTTAAGAAGATGGCCGCGCAACTCTGCAACTGGAAGAAAAGATTGAACCAAGACTATCTCAAGAAAGAAAAACTTTGGAATTCACCGGAACACATGAGAAGTTAAAAGATCACTGTGACATATTTGTGAAGTACAAGAAATCGGAATCAGCTAAGAAAAGGTCAGGCATAAATAAGATAAATGCTGCAAAGAAACAATATCACCATGTTACGGGGTCAGGTGGCTACAAGGTTGCCAGGCCTAAATGGGAGAAAATTGAGAACGGCCTAATTGCTAAAGGGATCTATCCAGAGCCATTCTCGTGGAACGAACGGGCAAGGACTTGGTTCTACGGGCATGGGGGAACGTTGGACCCAGTAACAGGGAAGTGTATTTATACAAAAGAGCAACTTCCATCGTACACCCGTCAAAGCCCTTCAAGATGCAATTAAGGACGTGCAGGACAAGAAGTTCATTCCCAACAAAGAGAACGACGAGCTGACACACGCCCTCGGGAATGCTGAACACAGTGGACGAACACGAGGCACATCAGGCTCCATTCCGTGGAAGGTTGGGTTTCCCGCCAGCAGTGACACCTATAGAAGCCGAGGGAGAAAGAAGAAACAAGAAGCAGACCGACTGCAGAAGGTAGAAGAAAAATTAGAGTTGCAGCAGAAGCAAATAGAGGCACTTACTAGCCAGCGAGCTCCCAGCCCATCTCAGCTGCACGAAGATACTGCATTCGATACTGCTGCTGGTCCACCATCTCAGAGGAAAAGCAGCGTGGCTTCCACGGAGCTCGTTCATTCCACAGATGATATCACGGCTCCTCGCTACCCCATTGATGATATCACGCAGAGGGAACATTGTGATCTACATGCGAAATGCATGAAGATATCCCTGAAGGTGGTGATCGGCTTTGTCTTACCTCTTGTACCTCATGCAACTCACCATTGCTGCCCGATTCCAGACGGCTAAGCTGTTGTCGGGGTGGATGAAGTTATCAGCGGATTTGAGTAGCTGGAGCTTGAATTCCCTACAGGTGAAGGGGAGACTGCACTGGGAGATGCCATAAGGTGTACCATTCTATGGAAAAAGGAACACATCATGCTTCCACATTGGTCGCCGCGTCAGCAGACTCCGCCGGAGAAGGCCCCTCAGCAGACTCCTCAGAGTAGCAATCCAGCTCTATCTCCGCCGCCTCAGCTGTCTCCGCCGTGTCAGCAGACTTCACCGGAGAAGGCAGACTCCTCACAGTAGCAATCCAGCTATATCTCCGCCGCCTCAGCTGTCTCCGCCGCCTCAGCAGACTCCACCGGAGGAGGCCGCTTAGTTGTCTCCGCCTCGACGTCAGCATACTCCGCCGGAGGAGGCCCCTCAGCAGACTCCGCCTCAACGTCAGCAGACTCTGCCTCCTCCACCTCCTCAGCACGGGCGGAAGAGAGCCGCCGCTCCGGCGGCTAGTAGTACAACTGGGAAGAAATCCAGAGTAGATACAAGGGTCAAGAAGGCTCCTACCAAGTTACCATATGAACTGACTGATGATGAAACCAATAAGGTCGTGGATGCCTATGTGAAACAACAGCTTGCACCGCACCGGCCCGATCCAAAGGAGAAAATAGATCCGGCAAAAGCGAAGCGCTGTATAGAAAACCTTACGCGACCACCACCGCCTCCGCTGCTATCAGACTTTGACTGGTATATTGTAAAGTCATATAATGAACACGTGAAGCGATCGGGAAGCATTACCAGTAGTGCAACTGGGAAAACAATTCCCCACCAAACAGAAAAACCAATCGTGCCCCCTGCTCAAGGTGTTTACCGATCCCAATTATGATGCGGATGCAGCGGGCCATGGTATTGGTTTCACTCTTGGTCAATTGTTAGGCGAGGATGTAGAGTACCCCATGGCTGAGTTAGCATACAGATACCACTACGGGAAGCCTCTCATCACACCTGACGAGTTCCGCAATCTACCAACACAAATGCGAAAATTGCATGACTGGTACATGGAAGCCTCAAAGGCAGGGAACAACTCGCTCATTGTGGGAATTAGAGATGAGCATTACTTCAATGGAGACGAGGAAATGTTCATTGAATTTGAGGAATTATTTCAGTTATACAATCAAATCGCTATCGACAAAAGTATCGTCAGTTGCTATTGTCTGTAAGTATCATTTCTGTAATTAAGTCTCTAGCTCAGCTCGTTCGTTGCATGTATAATTATCCTCACTATATTATGCAGGAAGAATTTCCTCGAATGCAAATAGGACAAATCTATGACATTGGGTTCATTAACCCAAATACTATTCATGAAGTTACGGTAGAAAAGAACGCCAAGGATGCAGAGAAGATCTTGCTAAGGGCGTTAATTGAACAACAAACCAAAAGAGAAATAATATTTCCTTACAACTTCAAGTGAGTGTTCTACTGTCTTGTACACATTCTGTTTCGCTTACTCGATGTTAAGTGTAATTGATGAGTTATGCGTGCGCATCTTCCACTTTATTCTGCTAGTCATTCAGATTGACGCAGGAAGAGTACTTGTCATGGACTCACTACATAAAGACCCTGAGATGTGGGCGTCCCTGAAGGAAATGCTCCAGAGGTAATTTCAATCATTATCGCACTATATCGGCAACCTTCGTTCATTTCCTAATATCAAGTAATTAATAACTCCTTTATTCATTTTCTTTGTCGGGCAGGGTTTGGAAAAATCTTCACCAAGAAGGCTAGGGGTGAATGGAAAGAGGAGCTGCGATTTGAACAAATCAATGTAAGTAGTACTAGCTAGGTCCGCGCATCTCTCTGATTCTAGTTTCAATACCATTATCATGCTTGATTATTATTTTGATTGAACTCTATTCTCGTAAAGTGCTCGAGGAGGGACAAGGGAATAATGTGGATTCCACGTTTGCAAGTTCATTCGCATGACGACCTGTGAGCAGGGCAGGGTTTTACAACAACTTGAAGTACGTAAACAATATTCACAATTTTATTTTATTACCATCAATTGTGTTGAGTTTCATTCATATATATATATATAGACCTATATTATATAGGGTGGGTCTATTCTAATAACACCCCTTAAGACCTTATTCTCATAACACTTTTGTTATTCTGCTAACACCACGAAACGAACCGGACACAACCCACCCCATCCGTACAGCCCACTACCCATCTTCCCCACCCCCGCACCATAACCCTCCTCCCACTTCCCCACCCCGCAGTCAACCCCTACCCCCACCCACCTCTCCCCGTTTCTCACCTCCCGACCGCAACCCACGCCCAGTCCCCACCACCGCCACCTTCCTCCCACGCCACAGGCTCCCATCGCGCCGCCCACCGCTGATGCGAGCATCCTACGGACATCACCATGACAAGAGCCCGTTTGGCAAGTGACACGTGCGACATCTACTTCAGATACATAAAGGCGAATCATCTCCTTTACACGTGTTCACTTGACCCCTTCGAGGATGGTATACTACTTGACACTCCTCTCGTGTGCATGCATAGGTATTGTCGGAGCTTCACGGACGACGAGGAGGAGTGCCGGCACCTACGTACCACTACACCATCCGCGAGGGAAGCGTGGAAGCGGAGACGGAAGAAGACGGAGCAAGAAGTGCTTCAAGTGGAGTCGTCGCCAAGCTACAGCGGCCAGACATCCGGCCGAAGCCCGGACATCCGGCGCCATCAGCCAGGAGAAGCCCAAAGGGAAACGGACGCCAGGCGACTCTACAGCGGCCGGACATCCGGCCGACCCCCGAACATCCGGCGCCCCGAGCCAGACCGGATATCCGGCCCATGTCCCGGAAATCCGGTGCACCCGCACCCGAATCGAGCGGAGCTGGGCATCCGAGCCCCGGACATCCGGCGTCCACAGCCCGGACATCCGGCACCCCTTGAAGCCCCGGACATCCGGCCCCTGTGCGGGCAGATGCGGGCCAAAGGCCCATGTACCCTCTCTCTCTCTCGCCCCCATCTCCACTAGCACTATATAAGGGACCCCTCCTCCTCCTTTCTAGGGTTAGCATTGTTTAGCTCATAGATTGATGCGCCTTTGCTCCTTCCATTACCTCTCCCATGGAGTAGATGCCTCTATGAGAGAAGACTCCTAGTGGATGTCAAGGCCCCTCACGAGAAGATCCTCCGGGATTCCAAGGCCTCATCTCCCTATGGGATTTGGGATGAACTCTACCATGTATCCTCTTTCTCTTTGTTGTTCTTGTACCCTTGTGGATCTTGTGTGGATGTGAGCATAGTGGATGTGTGATTGGACTTGTTTTGAGTGTTTCTCTTGTGATTTCCCCCTCGTGTTCGTCGTGTTCTTCGTGTTCATTCACAAATCCACCTCCAATTCGTGAAAGATCGACGCACACGGGCGTGCCCCGTATCATATTGATATCATGAGCCACGTTGATCACGAATTTGGAGCCTCCCCCACCGTTTTCTAGCCTAATTTTGTGTGTTTTTGTCCCAATTCGAAAATCCCCACCAAAAATAGCTTCACCAAATTTTTTGTGATTTGTTGATTCTTATGAGATTTTGTTGATTTTGATCCATGGATTTCGTGTTTGGTAGGTAGATCTAGCTTTCCCACCACCCAATCCACCCTAATTTTTCTTTTCCCCCATCAATTTTGACCCCCGAGCTCGAAATTTCCGACCAAATTGAGCTCCCGAGCCCCAAATCTCGATCTGGATTTGTCGGGCCGGACATCCGGGCCCCTGGCCGGACATCCGGGCCCCCAAGCCGGACATCCGGCTCCTGGAGCTCACTTTCGGGCGTTTCTGGACATTCAGGCCTCGGATATCCGGCCTAACCCCCGGATGTCCGTCCCCTGGGATTTCAGCCTCCCGTGTTTCACCGTTTTGTCCATAACTAATTCATCCGGAGTCCGATTTTGACATTCTTTAGCTCGTTTTGTAGCTAT
The DNA here is from genome assembly GCA_039707655.1 of Elymus sibiricus. Taxonomy (NCBI): domain Eukaryota; kingdom Viridiplantae; phylum Streptophyta; class Magnoliopsida; order Poales; family Poaceae; genus Elymus; species Elymus sibiricus. Next base: position 15,011,844 of record CM077673.1, on the reverse strand, counting down.
TTACACCCTCCATCCCACAAAATTAGTTCCATCACCATTTGACTCCATCATATTTTTGGAATTTTGGCAAGTTTGCCTAGGCCTCCACCATAACTTCCGCATAGTTTTTCCACCATACACTTCGGCCATCCTAACCCAATTTTGTTGGAGATTTTGAGTTGCGGTTTCCGTTTCCTAAGGTGTTTCGGACAATTAGGGACGGTTCTACATCGACAACGCCGCTACTCATCATCGCCTCGGCCTCGACATCGACATTGGCCACTTTGCCTTTTGGCACCCCAACCGTAAGCAAGGACGGTAATCTCGACGACATCATTGTCCATTTCCTTGCCATTGCATTGATCGCTTCGAGCCTATTGCGTACCTTACCCATTGAGACTAGCGAGTTGAGAATTGCCGGGCCACGTTACTTGTGCACCGTAGTGATACTCTTATGTCGCATAGCTAGCTTTAGCGTGCAAATATCTTGTCATCTACATTGTGCCATAAGTCTCTCCCGTGCATATACATCATACTTGTCTCATATCTTTGTTCGAGCATCAAGCATAGAAAAAAAAAGAGCAAAAAGCTTTTAAGCAAAAGAGGAGATACAAAAGAGCTTATAAGCAATAGCAATAGCATTGAGCCATTTTGCATTGTTCATACTCTTGGATCATACATACATAGCATACTTGGGATTGAAGACGGCACGTTTACTCTTTTAGGTTGGTGCACAAGCGCGTATCTAGCCCATTTGAGCAATCGAGCTATTGTCTCTTCTAGTATCCGTGCAACACGAGCTTTTCCCGGGTCTCTCAATTTTGTGCTCATTCCTTGGTTGCGCGGATCCCATTTATCTATCCGTGTGTGTGTTCCTAGTGCCACCATAGCTATTGATCTATTTGCTTTGCATTGCAATTTTGTGAATCTTCCTCGACATTTTCGATATCTTGAATTGACAATTGCTTGAATTTTGTGCCACTTGTCCTAACCGAGCCACTCGATAAGCTTTATTTGTAGGTGTGAGTGAACAAGTCCGGTACCAATTCCCCTATTCTTGCATTTCACATTGAGTGAAACGTGATACATCCTCAACTTTGGGAAACAGTATTTTGGTATTGTTTATCTCATTTCCCACTAACGTTTGCTCGAGTCTTGTGATGGCTAGGCAAAGCACATCTTCTTCGGTCTACAACAACCACGACGAGTTCGATGCCATGAAGAAAACCATCGATGCCAAGTTTGATGCTCAAATGGAGGAGCTCAAGGTCCTCATCAACATCGGCAAGAGGTCTTCCTCATCTTCGAGAAGACGCTCAAGTGCACATGCTTCCGAGCTACCATCTTCGGCAAGATCACCTCGGCATCGACACCATCAACGGCATGAAGACATAACGACGCAAACATCAAGGCCTACAACAAAGAACAAGTGTGAAGGTCAGGAGCTCGACACCAACCACCGCTCGATGACTTCACCACCTACCTTGGCATTTTCGACAAGCGACTTCAAGGCATCTTCGCCTTTGGATATGCGGCATCTTCGTCGACAAGCACCTCAAGAGAAGCTCCCCAAGCTCAAGTCCGCGACTTCCACGAGCTACTACGACCTCGACATCGACCACGAGATTCCTTTCTTTGGGAGTCAAGACCCCGAGGAGTATCTCGATTGGGAGCGCAAGATGGACTACTACCTCAAGCTACTTCAAGTCCCTTCCGAAGATCAAGTGAAGTGTGCCACAAGAAACTTCCACGGCGACGCGTCGACATGGTGGCTTCACACATCTTCGACGAGCTTCGACATGAGTTGGTCCAAGTTGAAGAAAGCGTTGCGGCGAGAGTTTGTGCCTTCTACATACACGGAACATCTTCACCGCCCCTTGGAGAACACCATACAAGGATCCATGTCTCTCGATGAGTACTTCATGAAGATGAAGAAAGCCTTGCGACGAGCCGGTGTGGACGACCCCATTTGGATGAAGTTCCACTTCATGATGGGATTGAACAACGACATCACCAAGACTATCTTCCACAACAACTACGAGTCTCTCGACGACATCTACGTTGGTGCTCTCAAGGCGGAACAAGAACTCAAGGCCAAGGCTACTCGACCCCGAGCACACTTCGCGACGACCAAGCTCCACGACGACGAGCATGAGGATGGTACCACCAAGATGTCCAAGCTCGACGAGCTCCAAGACGACGCTCGCAAGTTCAACTTCACCGCCATCCCTCTTTGTGGCATTTATGATGCCGGCCGAGTCTACCACGACTCTTTTTGAAGACGGTGCGGCGACGACTACAACTTCGGAGCCACTCAAGGAACATGCTTTGGAGGCAAGCGACAAGGTGGCGAGCAAGGATGATGCTTCCATCTTCGGAGGCGAGAGTGATGATGTGCCATCTTCGGCCTTCATCCACGGCGACGGTGACGACATGGTTGAGCATGGCATTTTCCCTTCGACCACAGCGGCGTTTGGAGATGAGTTGAGAGACTTTTTCCACCATATTGAGAGTGAAAGTACCTTCACCACTAGCCCCATATATGATGAGTTTCCCCAATTCCCATGTGAGGAGAGCCACAACCCCCACCACTTGAGTGAGATGAGTGACTCCACCATATGTGAGTTTGAGTGCACATACCTTGAGGGAGTGTGTGAGCCACCACATAGAGAGAGTGAGGTAGTTGATAGGGCATGTGAGGCCATTTCGATTTCTAACGACTTAACCTCCTCTAGCTCTATTGTGTCTTCTCCTTTGGTGCTAGGTCCCATATTCGATGACGCGCCGATCCTTGACGACTTCGTCCTCACCTTGGACAAGACGATGGCCATGGTGGAATATGATGCACCCCCCACATGGTTCCATCACGATGAAGATGACCACAAGTTGGTCTATGCAACCTCACCTACACCACATGAGTGGAATGAAAAAGGTAACATAGGTGAAGGTGATGCTTTTGTCCCACTAGTGGACATTGATTGCTTGCATGATGTTGATCACCTTATGGACACACCACATGCTATGTCTTCTTCATGCTTTGATGTGCCACCTATTTTGGATGAATATGATGATGAGCATGTTGACTTGCCTAGTTGTGATGCTATACTCCATAGGATATCATGTGAGAATTCTATTGGTCACATCATGTTCGACAACCCGCTAAACTTGTCATATGCTATGCGTGAAATTTCACATATTGCATCTTTGCAATCTCACCGTAGCGACTACGCATATACCATAAAAATGTATCCCATTTGCTCATATGGCGTAGACGACAAGCCTAAGGTTATTGGCATTTGCTTTTCTTGTGATGATATTGCCATGCTTCCTTTGCATCATTTGCGCAATTGTTCACTATTGCCATGCCATGACCACCATGCTTTGGATATGCATTATTTTGCATGTTGTCCATACTCTCCGCATTATGCTTCCACTATTGCACATGAGGAGATCCCAATAGTTTCCTCATACATGTTAGGATATTTTGTTCCATCCCATCCATTGCATGATCCCATTTATTGTGTGCACCATCCGCATATCATGAATAACAATGCTCTCGATAATTCAAGTGATGCACTACATATTTCCAGTCTCCATTATGCCATATATAACAACAAACCTTCCATGATGGATGACATGTTCCTATATCATGCATCTCACTTATTTGAGCATTGGATATTTTGTGCTAACGAACACAAGCACATGCACATCCTAACGGATGATGTATACATATACCACGCGCACACAATTTTCCCTTTGTCTTTGTTGTGTGTAGGTACTCATGAATACTCGTCAACCTCACAATCCCATGAGTTGACGAAACGAGCTCTTGAGAGCACCGATGCTTTGGGATTCACCGGAATGTGTCTCCAACCATTCCCCTCGCGCAAGGACTTCGGGCATTTCTTCTACATGGCTCTCACATGGCTATGGCTTCTTGCTCATTACACGTATTTTGCCCATATTGCCATGTTCACCTTGCATGATATGCTCATTTCTATGCCCTTGCCATGCAATTGTGACCCATGCTTTGCATCTCACATGTCATTTAATTCTCATATTCGTATGTGTATTTGCAAGCTTGGTGGAGGATTTACTTGCTATTGCCATGTTTGCTTGTTGACCCATGTCTATGATGATAATTTGCTCTTGTTTCGTGCTTGCGATATGTCATGCGCATTGTCTATGCCTATTATTTGCTCACATGATATGATTGCCATGACTTCCTCTAGTATGTTGCATCTTCGCACTACTAGTTTGCATGACATGATCACTATGCTTGCTTCATGTGTTGCATCACCGATGTGCTCCTTTTATGCGGTTGATGACAACTATTGCCATGCTTCGCACATGATTGCTATTGCTTGTTGTCATATGTCTCCATGTGTTGCCTCGCTCATGCTAAATGATTTGCCATGTGTTGAGTGCAACAATGCTATTCATTTTGCTTATGAGATTGCCCACATAGCTTTCTCTCATATTATTGGAGCTTTTGACATCTTTGATGTGAAGCATGTTTGCCTTCCTTCCTTGCACCACATGCCTAGTGACATGAATATTGCCATTGTTGCATCATATTATTCATGCACTTGTGATTCTAATGGTTATGTGCAAGAGGAGAGAACCATCATGATGGATGATGTGTTTGTGTACCATGCACATACTTTGTTTCCTTTGTTGTGTGTATGTGTAGGATACTTCGACTACATGTCAACTTTCACCTCACGTGAGTTGACGATTTGAGCTCTTGAGAGCGAGCCACTTTGGAGCGACGCGTTTCTACATCGCACTTCCTTGCGCATCGGCATTGTGACGGATGCACAAGGTCACACTTTTGAGGTGACATCCTTCTTGAGCATGGATATTGTGGATCTTCCTACTTGTGTTGCTTGTATCATGACACATATTGGTCATCTTGGACCACTTACTTGCACACATGTTAGAGATATTGCTTCCACTCATGATTGTCCTATTTCCATGCCTCATAACATATATACCTTGTGTGTTGCATCTAACTTGTGGATTGATTTCTCCTATCATATGCTTGGTTGCAACAACGTCACTTCTTCACATTTTCCATGCCACATTGCTTGCTCCATGATTGACTTGATTGCCTCACACGTGATGCAACATTGCTCTTTCTATGGTGTTGAGTGCCGCACTATCTTCACTACACCATATGCACATTATGCTTGGATTGTCTTGCACTTGCACCATGTGTCTAGACACTTCATATTATTTGGTGTTGTGAATGATTCCTATGCCTATCATAGACCCTTTGTTGATTACTTTGAGCATGCGTGCTATGACCTTGAGGTAGATGCTCATTCTATCGTCACACATATTTGCATCACTACCTCACATTTTCATGCTTGTCTCCATGATGCCTTAGATTGTGCTCAAATTATATGCATACATGCCATGACACGATCCCTTGTCACACCATATGATATGCATGATGACAACACTTGTTCGGTGCTTCACCACTTGAATGCTTGGTTTTGCACTAATGCTAACCACATTTGTTTTTCCAAGTGTTTGTCGTGTTTGCTCTTTTTGAAGGAATTACTATACGGTGCGACATTGGAGAGTGCCCATTTCGAGCTTGATGATTATGAGTGCTTGGTGATCGTCCACTTCGACATGGTGACACCATCTCTTTCCCATGGTGATTTGGATTTCGATCCGAGGACGGATCTTTCCCAAGGGGGAGGGGATGATGCGGAGCATCCTACGGGCATCACCATGACAAGAGCCCATTTGGCAAGTGACACGTGCGACATCTACTTCACATACATAAAGGTGAATCATCTCCTTTACATGTGTCCACTTGACCCCTTCAAGGATGGTATACTACTTGACACTCCTCTCGTGTGCATGCATAGGTATTGTCGGAGCTTCACGGACGACGAGGAGGAGTGCGGGCACCTACGTACGACTACACCATCCGCGAGGGAAGCGTGGAAGCGGAGACGGAAGAAGACGGAGCAAGAAGTGCTTCAAGTGGAGTCGTCACCAAGCTACAGCGGCCGGACATCCGGCCAAAGCCCGGACATCCGGCGCCATCAGCCAGGAGAAGCCCAAAGGGAAACGGACGCCAGGCGACTCTACAGCGGCCGGACATCCGGCCGACCCCCGGACATCCGGCGCCCCGAGCCAGGCCGGATATCCGGCCCATGTCCCAGAAATCCGGTGCACCCGCACCCGAATCGAGCGGAGCTGGGCATTCGAGCCCCGGACATCCGACCTCCACAACCCGGACATCCGGCACCCCTTGAAGCCCCGGACATCCGGCCCCTGGCCCGGACATCCGGCCCCTGTGCGGGCAGATGCGGGCCAAAGGCCCATGTACCCTCTCTCTCGCCCCCATCTCCACTAGCACTATATAAGGGACCCCTCCTCCTCCTTTCTAGGGTTAGCATTGTTTAGCTCATAGATTGATGAGCCTTTGCTCCTTCCACTACCTCTCCCATGGAGTAGATGCCTCTATGAGAGAAAACCCCTAGTGGATATCAAGGCCCCTCACGGGAAGATCCTCCGGGATTCCAAGGCCTCATCTCCCCATGGGATTTGGGATGAACTCTACCATGTATCCTCTTTCTCTTTGGTGTTCTTGTATCTTTGTGAATCTTGTGTGGATGTGAGCATAGTGGATGTGTGATTGGACTTGTTTTGAGTGTTTCTCTTGTGATTTCCCCCTCGTGTTCGTCGTGTTCTTCATGTTCATTCACAAATCCACCTCCAATTCGTGAAAGATCGACGCACACGGGCGTGCCCCGTATCAACCGCCCACCGCCCGATGCCCACCTCCCAGCGCGCCGGCAACCGATCTGCCATGGCCGCCGTCCCTCCCCAGGCCGCGGCCGCGCCACCCCTCTACAGGCTGTCGCCGCGCTCCCTTCCCGCGAGGACGATGGGCGTCGACCACCACTGCCCCCCGCCCCCCGGTGACCTCCTCCTGCACCACGGTGGTCGGATCCACAGCCCCCCGCCCCAGAGACCTCATGTTGCGCCGCCGGATCGAGTCGACCTCCTACCGCCCCCCGGCCGTCGGCGGGTCCGGGCCGGCAGCCGCCCCCAGTGCACCTACCGCGGCGGAACCGGGCCGCCAGCAGCCCCAGCGTGCCTCCCGCGGCGGATCCCCGCCTCCACGGCCCCGCCCCTGCTCACCTGAGGAGCGAATCCACCACCTCCTCCCATGGGCGAAATTTGCCGGTGACACCCATCTCGTCGTCCATCGCCACCTTCTCCTCCCCGCGTCGGGCGCACCTGCTTCTCCTTCGCCACCTACCGCCGTCGTCTGCCGTGGATCCAGGCGAGTTCCCGTGCGTGGTGGAAAAGAGGAGCCCGTGGTGGTGCTCGCGTGGTGGACCAGGGGTAGGGCCTGCTGCATGCGTGCATCGGTGGGCTGCAGGTCCGACTTCTCCCGCGCCGACGCCTTCAGCACTGGTCACCGGAATTCCGCTCCTCCAATCTTTCCAACGACTACCCTTCCTCATATTCCGGCGAGGTCATAGCCACCCACGACATGCAGTACGGGCGGCGATGCCGTGCATTTTGCAGTGTGCATCGATGCGGGAGAAGTTGACGGCGACCCCGTGGCCTCGCGGATCTGGCAAACAACGGGTCCAGCGACGCGCCATCGCCGGATCCAGCCAGCGATTGAGAAGTGAGCTTGCCTCCGTGCAGTCCGCCGGTGCGTCCCTGCAGTGCGGCGCGTGCGTGTGTGCAGTCTTCGGTGCGCAGGCGGCAGCTCGCAAAGTATTGGAAGTTTTTCTCTGAAAATTCGACAAGGCCGTTTACTCCATTACATGTTTTGCTTTTTGTTTGGAAAGAAATATACAGAGTAATTTGCAGTGCACTTCAGTAGCGAAGGAGAAGAGAACATCATTGTTCATTTTGAAGTTCGTTTTATTGTTTTGAGAAAAGCAGAGATAGAGAGTTTTAATCCGGAAGTCAACTTCCTCGAGATGATGCAGAACGTATGTAAGAGAAAATGTGGAAAACACTGCTATATAAAATATATCAGATTTGTTTTTGTGCAGTTTTCTACTGACCCCTACAGTGGAGAACACGTTCGATTTTTTTTGTAGAAAACCTGTAGTTTACTTCATAGTCGTGGAGTGTACATCTTTTTGTCAAAAATTCAACTATGTGTGAGAAAAACTCTTGAGAAGAAAACAGGATAATAAAAACTCTTGAGAAGTTCACTCCCCCTTTAAAAATGCAATTCATTTTAAGCAAAAACCGATAAAATCAAAATATATATGCAGTTAGCTTGCCCCCCGCAATGAAGTACGTTCGTCCAATCCCTTTGGTCCACTCGTCCGGTCTACGCACGTAAAATTATAATAAGTATGAAAAAAGACAACAAAATCTCACGAGGTTCACTTTTGGTAGCGTTGCGGTCCACTTCCTCGCGATGTGAAGTGCAGAAAAATATGTTACAGAAACGAGAAAAAAAGTAATGTGGTTCCTTCTCCATAGCGTTGCGATTCACTTATGCCCGATGTGAAGTGCACTCCACTTCCCCGTCTTGAAAAATTCATGTCGGACAAAATGAAAACCATGCCGTTAACGTGCCCGTAGGATGTAGTGCAGTTTTCCATCTAAAGCAGTGCGTTCTTCTGTCCGATGCGGTTTACGCGTCGATTTTGTTATCGCGAAAAACAGAGTGTCCGCATTTCGGTAAAATCAAAACTGTTCTTAAACCGTAAGGAATTAGAGAGAGTGTTCTACATGAAAAAGTTGCGCCTCGTCGATATCTTTCCAACGCCGTATCATTTGCATCGTTCCGACGAGCGGTTTAGAAAAATTTACGAAAATACGCTCGCTGCCACTCGTAGGCAGCAACACTGTTTTCAAAATTCATTTAAAACCGTGAGGAATCAATATATGAAAGTAGCGCCTATTGTACCGCTTTTCAACTATGTATCGCACGCCTCATTCCGATAAACGGTTAAAAAACTACAGCGAAAACAGTAACAAAAAAATAAAAAAAAATTGAAAAACAGAATTCCCTTTTTTGAGTAAATTTGAAACTACTCTTAAACCGCAAGGACTTAGAGAGAATAATCTACATGAAAAAGTTGCGGCTCGATAATATCCTTTCAACCGCGTATTGTTTACTTCATTCCGACGAGCAGTTTACAAAAAATCACGAAAATACGCTCGATGTCACCCGTCGGGCGCCCACCATTTTCGAAATTGCTCTTAAACCGTTAGGAATCGCGAAAAGTGTTCAACATGGATAAGTTGGGCATTTTCCGTAGCTATCCAACGATATATCATACGCCTCGTTCCGACAAACTGTTTAAAAACTAGAGCAAAAACGGTGTCAAAAAAATGCGTGCAGTTTTTTGCGATGGGAAGTGCACTCGCATCCGTACTGCAATGTTGTTGCTTCAACAATGACGTGCACTTCCGTTGAGCGTGCAGTTCGGAAGTGTTAGCAGAATAACTATTCTGCTAATATTAGCAGAATAGATCTATATTATATATATATTGACCCCCTTCTTTAAATTAGATCCAACTGAAGCGGGACGAACTCCTATCAAAGGATCGCATACGAGCAATTCAAGAGGAATTAGCGGGATTCTTACTGGAAGAGGTCATAGCTAAAACCAAAGAATACCATCGGGAATTGGCCATGGATTTTGGACAATAGATATTAGGGATCGCAAGAGATGTTATATTGTATATATGCATGAACGTGTGCTATATATAGTAGCGTCGAATATATATACGAAAACTTGTTGTTCGACCAATCACGGAGAAAGAGGTCACTTCTCTATATTCATGACGATGTTGTGTAACGGTCTCTTCATTGCTATTAGTAGCTAGGGTCGAGTTGAATGGATGTAACCCCTAAACCCTCCAAAACCCCTCCTTTAAAAAAAACACCTAAATCCCAGCGCTTGGCAGGGGCTGACGTGTGTCTGCCTTTTAGTCCCGGTTGGTGCTACCAACCGGGACTGCCTGAGCGCTACGCAGCGGCCACGTGGAGCCCCTTTAGTCCTGGTTCGTAACACGACCGGGACTAAAAAGGGGGGCCTTTAGTCCCGACTATTTAGTCCCGATTGGACAACCGGGACTAATGGCCCATTTTCTACTAGTGTTGGTATGGCGAGAAGGTGCAGCTGCTGAGCAAGACGGACGTGCTCATCTCGGCGCACACGGGGCGCAGATGACGAACCTGGCGTTCATGGACCGGAGCAGCAGCATCATGGAGTTCTACCCGATGGGGTGGAGGCAGCGGGCGGCGGGCGGGCAGTTCGTGTTCCGGTGGATGGCGAGCCGCGCGGGGATGCGGCACGAAGGCTCGTGGTGGGACCCCGCCGGCGACCCGTGACCCGATGGCAACCCCGATATCTTCAGCTGCTACAAGAACCGGCCGATCGGGATGGACGAGGCCGCCTTCATCGAGTTCGGGACCAGGGTCTTCACCGCTAACAAGGAGCGCAAGTCGGCGAAGGTGCGGCGAGGGAAAGAAGCGGGAACTAATTGCCAATGCAGCTAGCAAGCCCTCCCTCTATTTTTGTGGTAATTAAGAACATGAAGAGTGGAAATAACTAAATGTGCACAGCTAGGCAGCCACAAATTAACATCAGTGGCGTCAAAATCGTATGATGAATTTGTTAAGAGACCAAGTGTGGTAAATCAAAAGGGGCAACTAACCAGACACATGCATAATACACCAAATGCATAAAAAGCTCAAGCAATTGCGATGAGCTTCATTTCTGTAAATTCTTCATATATTATGTTTTGGCATATTTTCAAATGTATGCACGTTTGTATGTTATCATGTTATATGGCATATACCAGAAGGGTTGGGCGCGCTTTGCTGCGCCGTCGGTGTTGCTGGGTTTTCATAAAAGAAATAACTCCATCTGTTTCAAAATATAATCGAAATATAAGGTGTAATTTTTAAAAAGTCAAATCTTTTAAGTTTGGCCAAATTTGTCGAGAAATATATCAATATACATAATATTAAATCGGTATCATTCGATTCATCATGAAATAAACTTTTATTTTTATTTAGTTAGTATTGTGGATGCCAATATTTTTGGCTCTGAACTTGGTTAAAGTTACAGATATTATACTTTTCAAAAATTTAACACACCTTCTATGTTAAAACTGAGTGAGTATTTGGTTTGGCGAGAGGGGAAGACGATGAAGTGTTTTTTTTTCGTTTTATAATGCAGTGTGTTTGGTGTGCCTTCAGCAGTGTGATTCAATAATGTTATTTGTTAATCAATCAATACTTTTGTGTGAAAATTTCGTCGGTGACTGCATGTTCTATATTCGTGTCACAATATCACATGTTGGCACTTCTTTTTTGAGGTGGTGAGAGGGTGTGCGTGATAGATATGTTTTTATAGATCGATTAATGTCGATTGATTTGGAAAATCGTTGGACCGGCGAAAAAAGAAAAAAAAATCCAAAATTGAATACCTCGATTGAATGAAAGAGCTTCAAAATTAGAGCATATGGAATAAAAGAATATAATAACAATGGTGAATTAAAAGAATTTACTAAGAGAGACGAATTAAAAAAATTAAATAAGATAGCTCCTTGAGAAATTGTTGACCCGGTCAAAATCAAGTGACCCATGTATAAATTGAAGACTTCAATTGATTGTGAGGCCTTAAAAATAATGGGCATAGTGTATTTATAGATATAATATAAAAAAATGAATAAGAGAGCTTTGAAAAATTGTTGACCCGGTGAAAATCGGGTGACCCAATGTCAATTGAAGACCTCAATTGAATGTGGGCTCTCCAATTCTAGGAGGATTAGTTCTATAGTATATATAATTAATTAAATAAGATAGCTCCTTGAGAAATTGTTGACCCGGTCAAAATCGGGTGACCCATGTATAAATTGAAGACTTCAATTGATTGTGAGGCCTTAAAAATAATGAGCATAGTGTATTTATAGATATAATATAAAAATTGTATAAGAAAGCTTTGAGAAATTGTTGACCCGGTCAAAATCGGGTGACCCAATGTCAATTGAAGACCTCAATTGAATGTGTGCTCTTCAATTCTAGAAGGATTAGTTCTATAGTATATATTCATCCACCCATGCTCCACATCTGGGCTGAAGCACTGAACCTGCATGCCTAAATTGATCTATCAAGAATTTCATCCATCCACCGACGGGAATAACATATAAACGGTGTCTGCTGGCGTATCTTTCAGATGTTTTATTAGACCATGATTAGGATACAACTACGTTAAACCCAAAGTAAGAGCTAACATTAGTGTCAGAACCAACCTAGCCACGGACAGATCAAACCCTATCAGGCCTAATGTATGTTATCTAACTAATCGATAGGCCTAATTGCTTCTGGTTTGTTGATTTATTTTGTTATAAGATAAGGTGCCGATAACCATAAGTTCTTGGTAAACACCTTCCGGTTAGTGCGAATCGCTTTGTTTATCCCTACATTGTGTTCGTTGACGATCAATGTAAAGTGCTAATCTTGTTTCCATGGCTCGGTTCATGCCATAATGTAGGTCATTTCTTTCAAACAGGGCTCCTACTGAATAATGAAAATTCCCCCATTTTACGAATCCCTAATCTCCGAAACCCTATTACTCCAATTTCCCAAACTGAAAATGCGGAGGAAGAGGATGGGGGCTGACCTGAAGGCGTCGCCTGGCCTCCTTGTCGTACGCACCGCCGTCGCCTCCTCACGCTCCCGGACGGTGCCCTGGCGCCCGTGGCCTCGAGCTCCCCGGGTGCGGCGCCGTTGATCCTTTGTACGAAGCTGGCACTGACCATGGTCGGTATGCGGTCGGGCGAGTTCGACCGAGCCGCGCGCCGTGAAACTGGCCAGCCGCGCAGTAGTCACCTCTCACGCCACGGGTGCCGGGAGAATCGGGGCCAGAGGAAAGAATGGGTCAGGGTTTTGCTCGGCTCGCCGAAAGAGCCCAGGTTGCCTCGGCCCATTGTTTTTCACTCGAACTCCCCGGGCCTGCCTTTGGGCAATAATGGAAATAAGTTACTCCCTCCGAATTGTACTAAATCAACGATAATTTGCCTTAAAAAAACTAAAATAATGTAATTAATATGGATCAGAGGGAGTATTTGTTTTCGATTATCAGCACATTTTATCTATTTAGAATATCTTGCTATTTTATGTACACTGTTCTAAATTCAATACAATTTCCACAAATTTTGTGAAAAAGCCTCGTAATTTGGTATGATTTTTTTTTCCAAAAAGGAGGAATATCCCCAGCCTCTGCATCTCTCGATGCACACAACCATATTATTAAATATGCAAAATCCAGCAGCCGAACAACATCGACCCAAAAAGAAAAGCAAAACAAAAACCCGAGGCCGCATGCCTCGCGACAGTAACTTCACCAGATAGCCACTAATCCCATGTTACAAGACGACATCAAAACTAAAAGTACACAACTCCTAGGCTACGACTTCAAGAAGGAATCTCCACACGTGCGTCGATGATGGCGAGTCCATCGAGTTTAAACTCCGGATTCTCATCCTCAAAGCCAAGTTTCAATCCACCACCTTCGACAAGAACACGACACAGGCGCGCATCGACATAGCCCGGTTAGAGATCTTGTGTTTTCCACCGGAGTGCATAAACTTGTCGTTGAAGCCGTGTGTACCATCCGCCCTTATCTTGCCACCGACGCCTCGATAGCCGGATACCACTAGAGAAGACAACGAAACACAAAGATGTCCCATACCACCTGCCTCCCGCTACCGTCTTACCACCTTTGATCCAACAACAGAATGCTAAACATGACACCTCCGCCAGCACCACCATGCATCACCTGTCTATAGGAGGCATGACTTGACGTCTCCGCATAACACGTCGTGTGTAGCATCCGCCGGCGGCGTATCTGGCGGTGGCTTCACCTGCCGGTGACAGGCACTGCCCGAGAATTCCGAAAGAGACGCATGTGTCACCTGCCAACCCGCATCAAACCCGGTCTGTTGGTGGAGGGGACGTCTCATACTGCCACCAGCCTAAGAAAGGCCGTCGCCACCTCAAGATCCAGACTCCGAGTCGCCCACATGACCCCGAATTCCGCCGCCGTCGATGAAGATGGGTCGCCGCCCCGATCACGAACACTGTAGGGAGGACCCACCATCGTGCTAGCCAATGCCGTAGCCCATACAACGGCAACAACTGCCGCAATCCCGCATCCAGCGCCGTCGAAACCGAAGGAAGCTCCGGCCGCCACGCGTGTCTTGCGACGTCCCAGGGAGCGGGATACCGAGATCCGCCGCCACCGATGCCTCCACAAGGACCGACCACCTAGCCCGTCATCACCGATCGAGGGGACGCCGCCACCGCGGCTCTGAGGATCCAGCACCGCCGATTGCCTACATCCCCTCCTGATCCGCCCTCCCTACGAAGTCGCCGGAGAAGCACCGAGTTGCCGGGAAAGACGAACTTCGAATTGGATCTCGTGCCGCCAGTCCTTCCAGACCGCGAGGCTACATTCCAGATCCCTGTCGTCCCCATCACAGGCGGCGCCCGGGCTTAGTCGGCTTCTACCTTTGGGGACGACAAGGTGGAAGAGAACGGGGGAGGTGGCGGCGGCTGGGGGCTAGGGTTGCCCCCCCCCCCCAGATCGCCCTGGAGGGGGTATGAGGCGGTGGCACCACCTTATGAAAAATTTCTATCAGGTTTTGGGGCAAAATGAGTCTTTCGCATTTTTTTTCTAAATACAAACAATTATGTTGTATGCACTTTTAAGGCATCAATAATGCTCAGAATTATGTGACCAACCATATTTAAGCTTTCTAGATAAAACATATTTTTATCTAGTAATTTGTCATGAGGTATTAATATTGGTGTGACTTATTGATGATGATCTCCTTTTTACTATCATATTAATGTTGTAAAATGATGTTAATCTTGCGAATAATTTAGAAATTAGTATCCCTGAATTTTGTGAGAATTCTATTTGAAACATTTTTTGCGGGGGTGAAAGGGATTTGTATTACTCAAGAGCCAAGAAGGTCCTCCCTACACAAGCTAGGGATATTGTACGGGCCAGAGCGGAGCCAGACCACAGTACGGTCTTGTGTTCTCCCAAAGTTCGCCAGCGTATGGCTTACATTATTTTGCTCTCGAGATATATGAACAACACGACACTCACTTTCACTCATAAAATGCTTCACCTCCCAAACCACCATGGCGTACTGCAAGCGGTCTTGGCCTGATGCATTGATCACCAGCACCGCTTGCAGACTATCGCTCTCGACGATGCACGACATCTCCGTCCATTGGAGGGCCAATGCTATGCCCTCCATGCACCCAACCAGCTCGGCATGCAAAAGATCCGAGCATGACCATAGTGAACGACACACAGAGAAGGTGATGGCCCCTTCCTGGTCACGGAGCACCATTCCCCCCGGCCCTCCCATCATCATGGGAGAAAGAGTCGTCGACGTTCAGTTTCATCCAGTTGGCGGGCGAGGGACTCCATCTATGGGGTGTTCGCGGCACACCTCTTGCATGCGATATAGGTTGCTCAGCCCCTTCTAGCTGGATGGACATCTTCCCTTTGTCCTAATCTCCCTGCGGATACTGCTGGATCCTGAGGAGAGCAGTCACGTAGCTCTGCAAAAAGCATCGAGATACCGCCACGGGCGGCGCCGGCTTGTCATGAGTGATCTCATTACGCACATGCCAGCATCTCCATGACAACATGATCAGGCGCAGCCGGTCCCCTTCATTGCATTCTGCAATAAGGTTCATGAGCCACTCCGAGCCGGTGTTGCTTACTGATTCGATGTCCGGTATACTCTAGACCTCCGCCATAGTCCACCATAGGTGCACAGCCCGTGGAGACCTACAAAACACATGAAAAGTGTCCTCGCGCTCGAGACCATATAATGGACAAATATCAGTAACCTCCATATGTCGAGTGGATTTATTAGACCATGTGGCAAGGGAGTTAGTAGCCAGACGCCACGCAAACACATGCACCTTAGGGAGCAGGGCACCTCCATAATAATGCCCAGACGACACGTCACCCGTTCGGTGCCCTGCTCGCTGTGACTGAAGAGGGACGAAGCTTGTCCTCAAGTGCCAGCTGGTACGCGCTACGTACGGTGAAGATACCAGTACGTTCTGCACCCCATGCAAGGAAAGCCGCTCCCAGCCGAGGGGACGCCTTAATCTTCAGTATCTTCTGAACATCAACGGGCATTAAATTCTGTTAAAGGAGGGTTCTGCGCCATGCACCATGCTTGTACAGGAGCTCAGAAACTCCGCAGAGACGACACCTCCCCTGTTGCGTGATTGGCGGTCGGCCAACAGGGTGTGGTATCCATGAGTCCCGCCAAATTCTGACCGACTGCCCATTACCAATGCGCCAGACTAAGCCTTTCTTCAGCAATTCCAACCCATGCATAATAAACTCCCAAGTTTGCGACGCGTTGCTAGTAAAAAACAATATCTTCTAGTCGTCCATTAGGGAAATACCTTGCCTTCTAGTAATTTGTCATGAGGTTTTTTTAAAAAAAAAGGAGGTTATCCCCCGGCCTCTGCATCAGAATGATGCATGCGGCCATCTTATTAATAAGCAAAAGGTTCAACAAAGTCTTCAGATCTCAAAAAAAGTGTAAAAAGGCTCACAAAGAGCAAGAAGAACATAAAACAGGATAGCCACAACCGGCGGAATAAAAGTAGATAGGAAACTAAACACCTATCCTATTACATGACCGCCATCCAAACCGGTTGAAGATAGCCCACCGGACAGACCCAATAACCATACGCTCCCTGGCATCCGTCGGAGTGAGTAGCGACCACATACGGATCAGTGTAGTGTCCCGGAAGATAACCTGCAAGAAATGAATATGTGTTGTTCTGTTAAAAACCAAATCGTTCTTGCAGTTCCATACTGCCCATAATAAAGCACATACTCCTACATGGATATGTTTCGCCGTTTCTGACTCTACTCCATCAAGCCACGTCCCAAATAACGTGTGGATGGTAGTCGGAGGAGTAATGTTAAACGCTATGTGAACAGACCGCCATAATTTTTTTGCCATTGGGCAATCAAGAAAGAGGTGTTTGATAGATTCATCATGATCACAGAAGCTACATCTTCGAGATCCCGTCCAGTTGCGTTTAGCCAAATTGTCCTTAGTTAGAATGACTTGTTTATGTACAAACCACATAAACACTTTAATTTTTAAGGGCACTTTGACTTTCCAAATATACATCGATCGAGGGATAGCGCCAGCATTGATAATATCCAAATACATGGATTTAACCGAAAACACTCCATTCTTGGTTAGTTTCCAGTATAACTGAACTGGCTGTTGAGAAATGTGAACATCCATCAATCTTCTCACAAGATGTAGCCAAGCTTCCCAACGGTTTCCCGCTAAAGTTCTCCTGAATTGAACATCCATCAAGTAATTTGTCATGAGGTATTAATATTGGTGTCACTTATTGATGATGATCTCCTTTTTTACTATCATATTAATGTTGTAAAATGATGTTAATCTTGAGAATAATTTAGAAATTACTATCCCTGAATTTTGTGAGAATTCTGTTTGAAACATTTTCATCGTGGGTCATATGTTTAGGTGAGTTTTGGTGGTCATGCAATTTTATTTTCTACACCGCTCTTCTGGACCGATAATGTCGGGTTGCTATGAAACAAAAAAATGGCGGTGCATTTGACTATCTTCTTTGTGTAGACACGAACGTAGTATAGCTCGGGTGATACGGGCGAGTTCCTCAAAGGAAGAGGTGTCGAGTTCGATTTGTGGCCAAGACATATATTTTTGATTTCCTTTTCTCGCCCTGACAAGTAGGACCCATTCTTTCGTACCGATACAAAATCAGAGAAAAATAATAAATCTAAGAGGAACACACCAGAATAAAAAACAGCGAAAAAACACACCTACGTGGAAAGCCAAGAGAGCACAAAATAAAAATTCAGCCTACGTGCCATGCCAAGTCAGCACGAAATTGGGGAAAATTCGGTTGGGGTGAAATGTGACACCAAAGTGCATCAATGGGGGTATAAATTGAGTTTTTTTGTTTTGAAAAATGGATAATATCTGCACAAAGGACAATCTTAGGGCTAAATTGTTTTGGAATTTACTCTTTTGAAAATGCACAGGAAATAAAACACATATTTTGGGTAGGTGTGGCAAGAGAGCGCATGCTGGACTTCCCAGAAATAATAATAACATGATACTTTGAGCTCGTGTCAAGGTTCCTATAAAGTTGGTATATAAATGCATTTCATATCTCCTTCACAAGTGCAGGCAGGAACATATGCTGTAGAGAATTCAGGAAGCCATTACCGTTCAGGTAACCATGACCATCATACTCATCGCAGAGCTTTCGGCATTCTTCAATAGCGCCCCGAGTAACAGGGAGACTAGCGTTATCAGAAAACAATAGACTGTGAAATGCATGTGAATCATGATCGTAAGCTCACACTTGGCATGTCCGAGTGGAGCTAAATGGACGAATTGCAAACATCGAGCTCGGGTTTTGGTTGACATGCTCAGGAAGAGTAGCTGATCCCACACCACGAGCACAACATACGGTCTACAATGTGCTAATCCAAGTCTTGTTCTTGGAGTGCATACTTTTCTTATCCAGAAGTTATGGCTGACATTTCTTGCGATTACGATGCTCAACCATATAATGATACAATGAACGTAGAGGATTAAATGAGGCATTAATCAAAGCATGACCATGATCAGTGCACCATGACTTCAATCAAAGCCTCCTTCCTTGGGATGCATACTTTTCCTATGCAGAAGTTATAGCTAAAATTTCTTGCAATTAGGACAGTCAACCATACAATCATCATGGTTTTAAATTCCAGTTTCATAAGTATTTCAGAGGTTGCCAATTTCGGTTTTTATTTCAGCCAAAGGACTGACATTTCCAATTGTTTTGACCGAACACTGTCAAATATATTGAAAATGCTGAAAGTAATTTAACAATTTTTTACTTTTTTGACTGAAAGGCAATAATTTCAGCATGGAGTAATTACCACAGACACCACTTCTTAGGGCAACTCTAACCGATCCCCTAAAAATAACGGAGGATTCGGCGAGTAAATCCTTAGTCGAGTATCCTTACTCCATTAAGTTTTCGCCGGACCTAACTGACCCCCTATATATAACATAGTAAATTTTTTATTTGCATTTTATTTTTGGCCACCAAAACACATTTCTTTTCTCTTTATTCCGTTCAATCACATTTTGATACATTGGATTACATAATTCACCAATTCTTCCCTACAAGAAAAAAAATCAAAGAAAAGAAGAACCACAATTAGGCACTTTAAAAGATATCCAACTTCCATAACTGCTCTCACTAGTTGGATTAATATTTTCTCCCTGTCTTCTTTGTTGATTCTCTCTATTGGCTTCTCAAACTTGCATACTTGTTTCTTTTTCCATTCCGACAAATCGACGTTGCTTCACATCTAGTCTCATCTCTAACCTCTATTTTAGGAACGAGTGCACGAGCATCAATCAAATTTTATGCTATCAATAGATCGATATAATATTCTTCCTAATACCAAAACTTACATACATCCTACACACAAATTTGAGCAAACAAAGAGCTACCAAAATAGCGCCGAATCCGGTGAACAACCGAATCAAAACAAGCACATACCCCATCTCTTTTGCACTTGAAGAACATCCATCCAGGATGTTCCGGCATGGTGGAAACTTGGTGCACCACCTGTCGCGGGTGGTCGTCGCACTTTATGACCGGCATCAGGGAGCCGCTGGGCTCGTGTCGAGCCCGGGTGACGGCTAGGCGTGTCTTTGCCGGCGAACCGCCGACGATAGAGATCTGAGCGGTTAGAGGCCGAGTCAATACCTGCATGCGACGCGGAGGCCTTGCCGGAGCTATGCGGTGCGGTATATGCCCAATACATGGCAAAGGCGCAGTCGCGGGAGGCCGGATGCGTCAAATCCGACGACGGCGGCCTCAGATCTACCGGTTGTGCGCCTGCGACGAGTACCGAGCTTTTGAGTTTATGAGCAATTTTGCGCTAAGCAGTGTGCAGTGGCTAAACGGGCATTTAGGTGAATGTTTCTATACCCAAATAACTAATAAACACGTAATTTGACTGATTAGGAGTGTGCGATCATAGTATTTGTCCTATTTAACACTGGTGTCTTTGCCCTCTTTAGCTGTGGCAGATTTATTATCCTGCCGAAATGGAGATTTATCATATATCCTGGCAAAAACCGTGATCATGCATGCCATCTGGGACACCACCAGGAGCACGAGTGAATGTAACTTTACATTCATGCTGTGCCTGCATACATTTACTTCTTCTTTTTGTAAGACCGGTCTTCAAGCACACAGAGTGCTACAGAAAAAACAAGTAGCCACGAGTGGAGTCAATCAAACAGGGATAGATAACTGCCTACCTGTCCGGGTGACTTATCACCTTATCAGTGGATGCACGACCTGTTCCGATAGGGGTTTAACAAATATTTTTCTTAAAATCAAAACCTACTCTCACCTCCGGTCCCATGGTGAGAGGTATATGGGAGTGCACCTGCTATATAAGACTCCATGGAGTTTCACACGCATAAAACCAAGAACCTACTCCAACTGCCATGCGACTAGCCATGGCGACCTCCCCTCACCTAAAGCTCATCTCGCTCGCCCTCCTACTAGCCTTGTTTTCCCAGGCCACGGCAGCACCACCCCCATCCCTCCTGGAAGAACAGGCAGGAGCACTCCACGCGTGGAAAGCCACCATACAGAGCCCCCCAGCCCAGCTGCGGTCCTGGGGAAACACCACAACACGGCCGTGCGGCTGGTACGGCATCAAGTGTGGCGAGCGTCGAGCGAGGCGCAAGGAGGTGGCGATCACTGAGATCTCTCTCCGGGGGATGCGGCTGAGAGCGAGGCTGGATGACCTCAACTTCACGGCCCTCCATACTCTCACGAGTATCCGGCTCCCCTACAACCAGATAAGGGGCTCCTTTCCACCCGCTTTAGCATCGTCCTTGCCAAACCTTCGACACCTAATGCTCCAGCAAAATGAACTCTCTGGTCGAATACCAAATCAAATAGAACAACTAGAGAGTCTTGTCGGGCTGAACTTGTCATACAACCACTTGTCTGGTCCCATCCCCACAGAACTAGGCTACCTAAGGAAGTTGATCAGATTAGATTTTTTGTACAACAACCTCACAGGTCCAGTTCCAAGAAATCTAGGCAATGTTACTAAACTCACAATCCTGCGCCTTGGTGCAAATCAGTTATCCGGAAATCTTCCTCTAGAACTAGGTTCCCTCGTGAATCTGAAAGACTTGGAACTTGGCAAAAACAAACTCACGGGTTCCATTCCCGATAGCTTTGGAAATTTGACCAAGCTCACTACCTTGTACCTATGGGCTAACGAACTCTCTGGGCATATTCCTCGAGAACTAGGTTCCCTAGTGAGTCTAGAAGACTTGGCCCTTAGTGGAAACAAACTCATGGGCCCCATCCCCAATATCTTTGGAAATTTGACCAAGCTCACTACCTTGTACCTATATGATAACCAACTCTCCGGACACGTTCCTCGAGAACTAGGTTCCCTCGTGAGTCTAGAAAAATTGGCACTTATGAAAAACAAACTCATGGGTCCCATCCCCAATACCTTTGGAAATTTGACCAAGCTCACTGCCTTGTACTTACATGATAACCAACTCTCCGGACATGTTCCTCGAGAAATTGGCACCTTAAAGGATCTCGAAGATCTAGAATTTGATCGTAACAATCTCTCTGGTCCCTTGCCACCTAACTTGTGCGTTGGTGGCATTCTCAAGAAATTAACTGCATCTGACAACAAACTCAATGGACCTCTGCCATCAAGTTTGGTAAACTGCAGAAGCCTAGTCAGAGTTCGTCTTGAAAGGAATCAAATAGAAGGAGAAATTTCTGAGATGGGTGTTTATCCAAATTTGGTGTATATGGATATGGGCTCAAATAAACTATTTGGTCAATTATCTTATCACTGGGGGGGATGCCATAATCTTACAATGCTACGCTTCTCAAAAAACAACCTTACGGGGGAAATACCCGCAAGTATGGGGCAACTATCTCAGCTAGGGGTACTTGATCTTTCATCCAACAAGCTTGAAGGACAGCTTCCAAGTGCACTAGGCAATCTACAAAAAATGTTCAGCTTGAGCCTTGCGGATAATTTGTTCCATGGAAGCATTCCACAAGAAATTGGAACACTATCCAATCTGGAGTTACTGGATTTGTCATCAAATAACCTAAATGGTTTAGTACAAGATTCAATCCAGCATTGTTTGAAGCTTCGTCTTTTGAAGTTGAATCACAATAACTTCAAAGGAAACATCCCTTCCGAGCTAGGATTATTGATCAACTTACAAGACCTATTGGATTTAAGTGGTAATTCATTTACTGGAGAAATACCAAGCCAACTTAGTGGTCTTGTCAAGCTAGATACTCTGAATCTTTCACACAATGAACTTAATGGATCCATCCCGTCATCATTTCAGAGTATGAAAAGCTTGACATCCATTGATGTATCTTACAATGAATTGGAAGGGCCGGTCCCAGACAGTAAGCCCTTCCAACAAGCTCCGATCCAGCAGTTCATGCATAATAAGATGCTATGTGGTGTGGTGAAAGGATTAGCCCCTTGTAGAAGTGCAACTCAAAGCAAAGTAAAGCGGAAAGGATACAAAATTCCTGCTCTAACCTTTCTTGTTCTTATTGCGGTGATATTGATGCTCTGGCATGAACGAAGGAAAACCAAGGCAACTAACGCAAATAAAGTAACACAAGATAACACCTTTTCTATTTTGAGTTTTGATGGGGAAATTTTCTTCAAGCAAATCATTGAAGCAACCAACAATTTTAGTGAGATGCATTGCATTGGAACCGGGGGATATGGATCAGTCTACAAAGCTAGACTTGCAACATGCGAAATATTTGCAGTGAAGAAGATACACATGATAGAAGATGGGTGTTGTGTGAACGAACATGTGTTCAGTCGTGAAATCAAGGCATTGGCGCAGATTCGTCATCGAAACATCGTAAAACTTTTTGGGTATTGTTCCTCTAGCCAAGGCAGGTTCCTTATCTATGAATACATGGAGAGAGGAGACTTGGCAAAAACACTGAAGGACAACAAAAGGGCAATTGAATTGGATTGGAGAAGGCGGATACATATTGTGTTGGATGTGGTTCATGCTTTGGCATATATGCATCATGATTGTTCGTCACCGATAGTCCATAGGGATATAACAAGCAACAACATTTTGCTTGATCTAGAATTTAGAGCTTGCATCTCTGACTTCGGTACGGCTAAAATTCTCAACATTTATGGCCAGAATCTCACAAGGCTTGCTGGGACGAAAGGCTATCTTGCCCCAGGTAAACAAAAATATAACCTTGATTACAAGTTTTGCACCTTTGACAGTATATATGTACGTAGATGATGTAATATAATAATTATGATGAACTTTGAACTGTTTAGTTGCAACATATATGCTAATTAATTTTTATTGATTGCAGAGCTAGCGTATACAGAAAACGTGACGGAGAAATGTGATATATATAGCTTCGGAGTGCTTGTTCTGGAGCTATTTATGGGATCTCATCCAGGCGATTTGCTCTCATCCCTCTCGTTGGCTGCCAAGAACAATATTGTCTGCCTGCAGGATCTGTTGGACCCCAGGCTTGTGATTCCAGAAGCTGAGACTGCTAGAGAAATATACCGCATCCTCAATGTCGCAATTCGGTGCCTGGAGCCGAGTCCATCCCGCAGGCCAACGGCACGACATGCCAGTGATGAGCTATCTACGATTAAAGCTGGTGAAGATGATGTCGATTATTTGCACGCAGGCATCACCTTTCCTGCGCTGTAGTGCCTGTGGCTATGGATGATTAGTTTGTATCATCTGGTATTCTGGTTTCTTCTCTGCTACCTACCTAGCTACTCGGTCAAAAAGTGTTGTTTTCTCTGTAACTGATAAGAAAGGTAACATCTGATGGTGTATATGGAACTAGCAAAAATGTGCTACTACTGTATCATTATAAACCGCTTTGGTTTGATTTTATCATTGTACAAACGCACTACTGCAAAACAAGTCTGCACTGATGGGTCCATGTGTAATTTAGTCTGCACTGACGGATAAATTAGTTATCTCCATGGTTATTTTCCTCCTTCGGAGAGGAGTTTGCCCCCCCCCCCCCCCCCCAACGCAGCCGGCGAAGGCGCTAAGGCGTTCGAGCCGGCGATTTTTTCGGCTTGGGGCGAGTCACGTTCCCAGTCACACCCCCGAGTTTCGGCCCCAGACGCATATAAAATTCAAAGTTCTCTTTCCCGCTACCAAAAAACACGTATGTTCGGCAATCATCATGCCATAGGTCGGCGATCATCATGCCATTGGGCGGCGATCATCATGCCATAAATCTGGCGATCAAAAAGGCAGGAGCCATGTACATAGAACTCAAATGGCAAGCTCCTCATCTTCTGCAGGGCGGGAGAGGTCAGCGTAGGCGTTGGTGTCGTTGTTGCAGTGCTCGGCGTTGGGCCGTCGGTGTTGGTGTGGGCATGAGGTTTAAGATGAGGTTGCGCTCCGTCAAGTACCACGCCTTCATCTGCGGGTCCATCGTCGCCGTGTCGCCACCCATCAGGAACGCCAGGCCGGTGTTCCGCTTCTTGGCGACGATGATGGTCCTGAGAAGGTCGAGCTTGGCGTCCTTCTTCGTCATGAACGCCGACCACCTCGCCTCGGACTTCTCCTCCCTCATGGCGGAGTGACTCTTGGCATCGCCGATGCATTGTTCGATCGACGACTGCAGCCGTTCGGCAGCGGGCGCCGAGTCCCTCGCCTTCTTTGCCTTCTTGTTGCCATCAGGCCGCCCTTCTGCCGCCCCCGAGACAGGCGCGTCCGGGTTGTACACGCCGTCCTTGGCCTTGGCGGGAGCGAGCCGGAAATCCGCCCATTTCTCGCACGACTCGATCCTGGTGAACATGTGAAGGAACTTGAAGTCCGCGTCGATGCTGCTGTCCCGGCGGTACATCTTGAACATTCGAACCATCTGCATAGACGAAGAAACAAAGTGTCGGTGAAGAACACGGCGAAGAGCAGGGCCGGCGAGACATGGACATACCTGCCGTTCGACATTGGCCACTTGTTGCAGGCTAGTTGGATGCTCGCCCAATGGTTGGACATGGCCTTGTCGCCGCGCTCCATGTGGATGCCGGAGAACTCGGGGTCAACCAACTTGCGCTCGTCGAACGCTGTCTTGACCCTTCTCCAGTACGTGTAGGTGTTCTGATGCGCGCCGGTGATCGGGTCGATGCTGACAGTCTTCCATGCTTCGACGAGGCACTCGTCTTCCTTCGCCGTCCACTTCACACGGGGATCGGCCGGCTTGCCGTTGGTCGCCCGTTTCTTCTTCCTCCCTTTGCCCCTCACCGGCTCCAGCTCTGCCGGTTCTTCCTCCTCCACCCCCTCCTCGACATCGTCGGGTTCAACGGCGTCCATGTCGCCGCCGATGTCCAGCGTTTCCTCTTGCGTGCTGAACCTGGGGCATGAAGCGGCGGCGGCTGAGCCATTGTTGATGATCTCCTCCATCTCGGCATCGGCGTTGCTGAACTATGGCGCCGAACCCGGCGACGCAACGCTCTGCTGGCTACGGCACGCGCCTTGTGAGAACGGGCCCGCCAGTTGAGGTGGAAAGATCGGCCGCTAGCTCATTTGTCATGGCCGAGCGAGACGACGCTTCCTGCTCCGTCGCCGCATCCCTGGCTTTCTTCATGATGAGCATGTTTCGCCGATCGAAGGTCACCGCCGCCCGGCGATCAACGTCGGCCTTCCACTGCGCGTTCGTCAAGCCCGGGGGCCTTCGCATCGGCGCCCTCGGCTTCCTCGCCTTTGGTGTTGCGGGTCCGATGGCTTGGCGAGGGGCAGCGTACTTTTTCGACGGCATGGCGTGGGAGAAGATGGGAAGAATGACGGGAACGGCGAGGGGAGATGTGAATGATGAGGAGGGAAAGGAAGGGAAAGGCAAAAAACGGCGGGAAAATTGACCCGTGTCGCTGACAGTACGGCCTCATGCGCCTTTTCGCTTCAGCCGGTGAGGAGGTGGCCGGCGCGCACCAACGTTTTGAAATAGCGTTGCGCGATGGGGATATGAGACAGCGGCGCAGGGCGAGCCACTGGGTCTACGCGGTGGACACGCCTGCCGGCCACCTGCGTCATGGCGATGGCCGGCTAGAGGTGTGCGACGCGGCGTGCGCGTACAGTGGCTACACGGGCCTGCTCGGCTTCGTGCTCCAGTCCCGCGGCCATCACATCGTTGGCAAATACGTCGTGCGGCGGGCCGCGATAATATCTACACGCGCGTGCTCGAACTGCTCCAATATGTACAAGCTGGCTTTGAAGCAGCAAGCAGGTGGATGGATTTTCCAGGAGCTAGCTCGCACGATATGTAGCAACTTGCACGCCACTAGCTTGATCCATCTGTGCCGGCACGACACACATCAGAGATGTGGGGTATGCCGTGGATTTTACCACACAGCGCAGGTGCTCACAAACGAGGCGAGCATCATCGCTCGGGCAGCTCGATGTGGCAGTAACAGGGAAGAAGATGGATACGCCGTGTAGGGCCGCTGAGCAGTGAGAGAACCTAGTAATCCATGCCGGGATTATCTGTTTTCAGTGCCACAAACAGGTCTAGGATGGATGTAGGGGCATGCCGTGGATTTTGCCACACACCGCAGTGTCGGTTGCTGCAGGTGCTCTGCTCACAAACGAGGCGAGCATCATCGCTCGGGCATCTTTTTCTAGAATACGCACGAGAGTGCGTATCATGTATTAATAGGGGAAGAAAGGGCAAAGAAAGCCCATCCACCAAGTTTTACATAGGGTTACAGTGCGTGAGACACACCTACACCAACTCCACCATTAGTCTAGCTAGCTACTACTCGCATTCGCCCACGTAGCTACTTCACCAAAGAACCTCTCATAGTTGCCTCTCAGGAGGCCGGCAGTCTTCCATGCTCTCCCTTCCGTCTCAATCTTCCGTAGCACTGCCGCTGCCGATGGCCTGTCTCCGTCGAATACCACAGCATTCCTGTGCTTCCACAACATCCACATGCCGAGAGCAGTGAGGGTTCTCGTATCCCTCGCATCCATCGTATGATCCTGACATGCGTTGCACCACTCGACGATGGTGCTGGTGGGGGATGGAATGTGCACTGGCCGGCGTAGGGCAGTGAAGATCACGGTCCAAACCGTCCTTGATACGACACAGGAGATGAGAATATGGTTGATTGTTTCCTGCTGCTGGTCGCAAAGAGGACAAGCAGCCTGGTGTGGAAGGCCACGCCTAGCCAAGCGATCTGAAGTCCAACATCTATTACGGGCTGCCAGCCACGAGAAGAACCGGCATTGCATGGGTGCTTTGGACTTCCATGCCGTGACCGCAAAAGGAGCCACCTCCCTGCCCCAAAATTTGGCCGCGTAGGCAGAGCTTGCCGAGTATTCACCGCTATCCTCCCATGCCCACTTGATGCTATCGTGGGAGCCTGGCTGTAGGTTGAACGCCTCCGTGGCGTTCCACACATGCAGGTATTCCTGCAGAACGGGCGGTGGGATGTTTGGGCCCACATCAGCGGCCCAGGATCCCTCATGTATGGCCTCGAAGACCGACCTCGTCGCACGTACTCTGGGCTTAATACGCAGGTATAGATTAGGCGCGATATCTTGGATCCTACAGCCAGCCAACCAGCGATCCTCCCAGAACAGGGTAGATCGGCCATCTCCCACCGTGGCCACCGTGGCCGCATGGTAGATTGCCATGGCCTCGCGAGGCACCTTGATCTGAAGGTCGCTCCATGGCCGCGAAGAGTCTGTTCGCTTGAGCCACGGCCAGCGTGCTTGGAGTGCATAGTTTAGCCATTGAAGATCCGGGATTCCGAGCCCACCAGCCCATCTGGGCGTGCAAACAGTAGCCCAAGCAACCGGGCATTGCCCTCCGCTCGCCTCATCCTTTCCGCACCAAAGGAAACCACGGCAAATCTTGACGATGGCTCTGATAGTTTTCGGTGGGAGGTCCAGTGCGAGCATAGCATGAACCGGGATTGCACAAAGCACGGATTTGACGAGAACTAGCCTGCTACTCCTAGGTAGCGCCGCGCCTCTCCAAAATGGCAACTTCCTGGCGACCTGCTGAACTAAGCCACGGAGTTGGGCTTCCGTAAGTTTTCTTAGGCTTAGTGGCAGTCCGAGGTACTTGCAAGGAAAACTCCCAACCTCACAATGAAGGATTGAGGAGATCAGCTGAATCTGAATATTATCACATCTGATCGGCAAAGCCGAGGTCTTAGCCATGTTTACACGCAATCCCGAAGCTTTGCCAAAGATGTCGAGTAGGTGGCCACACAGCTGCAGCTCATCGGTTCCGGGCTTGATAAATAGCATCACGTCATCCGCAAAAATCAACATTCGCCGGTTTAGCCCATTGCTGGCCAGAGGGGCGAGCAGCCCACGCGCTGCCGCAGCAGAGAAGAGGTACTGGAGGGGTTCCATCATGAGAATGAACAGCATGGGGGATACCGGATCGCCCTGCTTCAGCCCCTGCCTGTTTGGAATTGGAGCACCCGGGACTCCATTCACCAAGATCCTGGTAGAAGATGTGGATAGAAGGCCTGAAATCCAAGTCATCCACCTAGGTCCAAAGCCCATATGCCTCAGGACCTCGAGAATAAACGGCCATTGCACCGTACCGAAAGCCTTGCACCGTATCTCCATCGCTCGGGCATCTCGATGCGACAGTAACAGGGAATAAGATGGATACGCTGAGCAGTGAGAGAACCTAGTAATCCAGGCCGGGATTATCTGTTTTCAGTGCGACAAACAAATATAGGAAGGATGTAGGGTTGATATTAACCAGGATCCGAGAGTTCAGGGTACCGAGTTCAGGGGAGTGAAGTCTATTTTAAACCTTAAATTGATACAGCTCGTCGGAATCAAACCCTCACGTCTAAACCTTAAAGTCTGCCTTACATATAAATTGTCCCTAGCCATCATCAACAAATCCATATGCTTGTAGTCTTTGGAATTCTGCTGATACGATGTCATTCATCATCGCGTCTGTCATAGCAAATAAACAAACAAGCAACAAATGAGTGTGTATAGCAGTGTGTATATTCGATCTAGAAGTGCTCTGAGAATTAGCATATGTACTATAATTCTAAGATTGGTTACTGCAACATAGAGAAAATTGTGGATTTGGCCAGAGGGGCGGTAAGAGCATACCGTGGGGAGCTCGGTGGAGTGTTGCACGCGGCCGGAGCTCGCCGGAACCGACCGGCGTGAGTGGTGGGTGGTGGCGGCGGTGAGAAGAGTCACGGGTGAGAGAGACAGAGGAGGTGACGAGAGGTTTGGGTGTGAGATCTATCTCATTTTTTCTTTTTTGTGGCGGGTGTGAGCCATGTCATCAATCCAGGGCACAATTGTTTGTGGCGGGTGATTCCTAATGCCCGCCACTGCTAGTTCGGTAACCAGTGGCGGGTACATATTGCCGCCCGCCATTGTTATTTGTTTGATAATTTTTGCCGTGAGGCTAAAATATATAGTGACGGGCACGAATTGTTGCCTGCCGCTGGTAAGTCAATTAGCTATGGCGGGCGAGATTTTGTGCCCTTCAAAGGTAACATATGTCCCATGGCCAATCTGGACAGCTGTTACCAGTGACGGGTGCAAACTGAAGCCCGCCACTGGTAAGCCAATAGCAGTGGCGGCCGGATTTTGGAGCCCGCCACTGCTAACAGCAGTGGCAGGTGCTAGACTGCGCCTGCCGCTGATTTGAGGTCACCTATAAGCCCTTTCCTAGTAGTGTTAGGTCGGACGGAGTCATGAGAGGCCCACAAGGCATCAGGGCGAGCCTACCCCCCAGGTGCGCCTTGTTGCCTTGTCGTCTCCTCGTCTCGCTTCCTGACTCCTCCCGAAGCTTCTTGTGTCTCTTTTGTCCAGAAAAAAGTCGTCAAAAAGTTTCATAGCGTTTGGCCTTCGTTTGGTACAAATTTCCTGGAAAACCAAAAACAGGCAAAAAACTGCAACTGGCACTAGGCAGTAGGCACTGGGTTAATAGGTTAGTTCCCAAAAATGATATAAAATAGCCTATTATTGCATATAAAGTATCCTAGATTGATAATATAATAGCATGAAACAATCAAATATTATAGATATGTTGGAGACGTAGCAGCGGACCCCGGGGTTCCCCGAACGTTCGGATCGCCCCGGGACACAAAATCAGTGAGTAATAGCATAGAAAACAGGCCAGAATGGACCAAATCTGCGAGTTTTGGCAAGGTCCCCGTAAAGAAAACTAGCCAGAATGGACCAGACCTGCGAGTTTTCGCGAGGTCCCCGTAAGCGGACCCCGGGGTTCTCCGAACGTTCGGATCGCCCCGGGATCAAAAATCAGTAAGTAATAGCTCAAAAATCTGACCATAATATGGTAATCTGCGAGTTTTGGCAAGGTCCCCGTAACCGGACCCCGATGTACCCCAAACATTTGGATCGCTGCGGGAACCAAAATAAGTGAGTAATAGCATAGAAAACCGGTCGTAATATGCCAAATCTGTGAGTTTTAGCGAGGTCCCTGTAACTGGAACCCAGGGTTCCCCGAACGTTCGGATCGCCCCGGGATCCAACACTATGTGTAATAGCATAGAAAACTGGCCAGAATGGACCAAATATGCGAGCTTTGGCGAGGTCCCCGTGAGTGGACCTCGGACTTCCCCGAATGTTCGGATCGCCCCGGGACCCAAAATCAGTGAGTAATAGCACGAAAAAGACCAAATATGCGAATTTTGAATAGGTCCCCGTAACCAGAACCGATGTTCACCGAACATACGGATCGCTGCGGGAACCAAAAAAAGTGAGTAATAGCATAGAAAACAGGCCATAGTATGTCAAATCTGCGATTTCTGGCGAGCTCCCCGTAACCAGACCCCGGTGTTACCCGAATGTTCGGATCGCTGCGGGAACCAAAAACAATGAGTAATAGCATAGAAAACGGGCAATAATATGTGAAATCTGCGAGGTCCCCATAACCGGACCCCGGGGTTTCTTGAACGTTCGGATCATCGTGGGTACGAAAAACAGTGAGTAATATCATAGAAAACTTACCTGAATGGACCATATCTGTGAGTTTTGGCGAGGTCCCAGTAAGCAGACCACGGGGTCCCCGAACATTTGAATCGCCCGGGGGCCCAAAATCAATGAGTAATAGCATAGAAAACAGGCTAGAATGGACCAAATCTGCGAGTTTTGGCGAGGTCCTGGTAAAAAAAATATCCATAATGGACCAGACCTGCGATTTTTGGCGAGGTCCCCATGAGCGGACCCCAGGGTACTCCGAACGTTCGGATCGCCCCGGGATCCAAAATCAGTAAGTAATAGCTCAAAAGACTGACCATAATATGGTAATCTGCGAGTTTTGGTAAGGTCCCAGTAATCGGACCTTGATGTACCCCGAACATTTGGATCGCAGGGGAACCAAAATAAGTGAGTAATAGCATAGAAAGCCGCTCGTAATATGCCAAATCTGTGAGTTTTAGCGAGGTCCCTATAACTGGAACCCAGGGTTCGCCAAGCGTTCGGATCACCCCGGGATCCAACACTGTGAGTAAAAGCATAGAAAACTAGCCAGAATGGACCGAATATGCGAGTTTTGGCGAGGTCCCTGTAAGTCGACCTTGGGGTTCTCCGAATGTTCGGATCGCCCCGGGACCAAAAATCAGTGAGTAATAGCACAGAAAATTGGACATAATGGACCAAATCTGCGAATTTTGAAGATGTCCCCGTAACCAGAATTGATGTTCATCGAACATACGGATCGCCGTAGGGAAAAAAAGTGCGTGATAGCATAGAAAACTGGCCATAATATGTCAAATCTGCGATTTCTTGCGAGCTCCCCGTAACCGGACCCCGGTGTCCCCCGAATGTTCGGATCGCCGGGAACCAAAAACAATGAGTAATGCCATAGAAAATGGGCCATAATATGTGAAATCTGCGAGGTCCCCATAACCAGACCCCGGGGTTTCTTGAACGTTCGGGTCATCGTGGGAACGAAAAGCAGTGAGTAATATCATAGAAAACTTACCGGAATGGACCATATCTGTGAGTTTTGGCGAGGTCCCAGTAAGCATACCCCGGGGTCCCCCGAACATTCGAATCGCCCGGGGACCCAAAATCAATGAGTAATAGCATAGAAAGTTGGTCATAATATGCCAAATCTGTGAGTTTTGGCGATGTCCCCGTAAGAAAACTAGACAGAATGGACCAGACCTGCGAGTTTTGGCGAGGCCCCCGTAAGCGGACCCCAGGGTTCTCCGAACGTTCGGATCGCCCCCGGATTCAAAATCAGTAAGTAATATCTCAAAAAACTGACCATAATATGGCAATCTGCGAGTTTTGGCAAGGTCCCCGACATCGGACCCCGATGTACCCCGAACGTTTGGATCGCTGCGGGAACCAAAATAAGTGAGTAATAGCATAGAAAACCGGTCGTAATATGCCAAATCTGTGAGTTTTAGCGTGGTCCCTGAACTAGAACCCAGGGTTCCCCGAACGTTCGGATCGCCCCGGGATCCAACACTGTGAGTAATAGCATAGAAAACTGGCCAGAATGGACCAAATATGTGAGTTTTGGCGAGGTCCTCGTAAGTGTACCTCGGGGTTCCACGAATGTTCGGATCTCCCCGGAACCCAAAACGAGTGAGTAATAGCACGGAAAATTGGCCAGAATGGACCAAATCTGTGAATTTTGAAGAGGTCCCCGTAACCAGAACCGATGTTCACCGAACATACGGATCGCCGCGGGAACCAAAAAATGAGAGTAATAGCATAGAAAACTAGCCATAACATGTCAAATCTGCGATTTCTGGCGAGCTCCCCGTAACCGGATCCCGGTGTTCGCCGAATGTTCAGATCGCCGCGGGAACCAAAAACAATGAGTAATAGCATAGAAAACGGGCCATAATATGTGAAATCTGCAAGGTCCCCGTAACCGGACCCCGGGGTTTCTTGAACGTTCGGATCATCGTGGGAACGAAAAACAGTGAGTAACATCATAGAAAACTTACCAGAATGGACCATATCTATGAGTTTTGCCGAGGTCCTAGTAAGCAGACCCCGGGGTCCCCGAACATTCGAATCGCCCGTGGACCCAAATTCAATAAGTAATAGCATAGAAAGCTGGTTATAATATGCCAAATCTGTGAGTTTAGGCGAGGCCCCGTAACCGGGCCCAGATGTTCCCCGAACGTTCAGATCACCGAGGGAACCAAAATCAATGAGTAATAGCATAGAAAGTGGCCATAATTTGCCAAATCTGTGAGTTTTAGCGAGGTCCCCGCAACCGGACCCCGGGGTTCCCCAAAATTTTCGGATCGTCCCGGGACCGAACATCTATGAGTAATAACGTAGAAAACTGGCCAGAATGGACAATATCTGCGAGTTTTGGCGAGGTCTCCGTAATCTGACCCTGAGTTTCCCCCAACGTTCGAATCGTTGCGGGAACCAAAAACAGTGAGTAATAGCATTGAAAACAAGTTATATGTCAATTGTGCGAGTTTTGATGTGATCCCCGTAACCGGATCCCGGGATTCCCCGAACTTTCGAATCACCGCGGGGACCAAAAACATTGAGTAATAGCATAAAAAACTGGCTAGAATGGACCAAATTTAAAAGTTTTGGCGTGGTCCCCATATGTGGAACCCGGGGTTGCCCGAATGTTCGGATCGTCCCGGAACTCAAAATCGGTGAGTAATATCATAGAAAATTGGTCAGAATGGACCAAATCTATGAATTTTTACGAGGTCTCCGTAATCTGACCCTGGGGTTCCCCGGACGTTCAAATCGCCGCGGGACCCAAAATCAGCGAATAATAACGTAGAAAACTGACCGTAATATGTTAAATCTGCGAGTTTTGAAGAGGTCCCCGTAGCCTGACCCCGGAGTTCCCCGAACGTTCGAATCGCCGTGGGAACTAAAAACATTGTGTAATATCATAAAAAACTGCATCCGCACCTTTGTCTTCAATATTGTTTTGCTTTTTATTTTATTTTTTCCTTTTTCTACTTGAAAATTATATGGTCAATTTTTAAAATATAATTTTGATACGAAGCAAACATACTTTTAATGGACAATGGAATTTCTTTTAGTATACACTACTTTGTTTTTAATATGATACGGACATTTTGAAAATACACATTTGAGGAAAAATGTGCTCGCATTTCAGGGAAAAGTTCCTCCAGATCCTTCCCCGACGCGGCTTCCTCCGCTGGTGTCGGCCATGGATCTGGGTGGTGGGTGTTCCAGGCTAGGTCGGTACGGCGGCGGTGGCGACTTCGAGTTGGATTTTGTTTCTCCTGCTCCGCCGACGCAACGACGCGTGCTCCATCGTCGTTACGGAGCTATGGAGATCTTCTACAGGAGCTGGTCGCCGTGCATCGGTGGCGGCGGCTATGACCAGAAGATGGCGAGGACGGGGCTTGGATGGAGGGTGCCGGCGGGCAGATCCGACGGTCGGTGTCCTCGACGGTGTCGAGCAGCCTCGACGGATTTGGGGTCGGAGGGGTCCAGGCGCTCTGCCTGGCCGACGAACCACAGCGACAAGCTCCCCGCCGGCGACGACGGGGCTTTTCTGAGGACCATGAAGCCCAAGGATGGCGAGGGTGCTTCTCCGACCTACGGTGGTTCCCGGCTGGCGCTTCGGCGGCGGCCGAGACGGACGGTGAGCGTGGTTGTGCTATGCAGGATTCTCCAAGGAGCTCGGTGCAATTTTTCTTTGTGTTGGGGTGTTTTCTGCAAAAGCTCAGTTCCAGCTGTGTTTCTGGTGTGTTCGCGTCGCATGCGTGTCCTGTATTGTTGTTTTTGATCTATGAATGTGATACGCGTGTTCTCAAAAATAAATAAATAGGGAGGGTGACTTTTCAGCGCACCACCTGTCTCAATTGGTGTTTACCATGATGGTTTTGGTTTCCAGTTCTCCACTAGCGGTTCAGACTTCCAAATATACATGCAATCTGCGCGTAGCTTTCTCCATGGAAGTGCGACGACCGACCGACGACTGGTGGGAGTGCTAATCTACCTGCGACGAACGACGACTCCACCATCTCCATGGAAGTGCTAGTCTCTCGTCTCTGGCCACGGTGAGAGGTACACCTATTGACCTATGGGAGTGCACCTGCTACATAAGAAGACTCCATGGAGTTTCACAAGCACAAACCAAGAACCTACTCCCGCCATGCGAACAGCCATGGACACCTCCCCTCACCTAAAGCTCGTCTCGCTCGCCCTCCTACTAGCCTCGTTTCCACAGGCCATGGCGGCGCCGTCCTCATTCCTCCTGGAAGAACAGGCGAGGGCCCTTCTTGCCTAGAAAGCTACCATCCAAAGCCCCCCAGCCCGGCTGCGATCATGGGGAAACACCACAACACGGCCATGCGGCTGGTACGGCGTCAAGTGCGGCGTGCATCCAGCGAGGCGCCAAAAGCAAGAGGTGGTGGTCACCGAGATCACTCTCCGGGGGTTGCGGCTGCGAGCGAGGCTGGACGCCCTCAACTTCACGGCGTTGCATACTCTCACGAGTATCCGACTCCCCTACAATCAGATAAGGGGCCCCTTTCCACCCGCTTTAGCATCATCCTTGCCAAACCTGCGACACCTAATGCTTCAGGGCAATAACATCTCCGGTGAAATACCGAGGCAGATAGGAAAACTAGAGAGTCTAGTGGGGCTGAGCTTGTCAAACAACCACCTCTCCGGTCCCATCCCCACCAAAGTAGGCTACCTAAAGAAGCTGATAATGTTAGATTTTTCCAGCAACAACCTCATAGGCCCCGTTCCAAGAAGTCTAGGGCGTTGCACTAAACTCAAGATCTTGTACCTTGATGGTAATCAGTTATCCGGATTTCTTCCTCGAGAACTAGGTTACCTAGTGAGATTACAAGAGTTAGCTCTTAGCAACAACAAACTCATGGGTTCCATTCCCGTTACCTTTGGAAGTTTGATTAACCTCATTGGCCTGTACCTATGGGTTAACCAATTTACCGAGGGCATTCCTCAAGAACTAGGTTACCTGATGAATCTGGAAGACATGGACCTTAACGGAAACAAACTCATGGGTTCCATCCCCAATACCTTTGGAAATTTGACCAAGCTCACTACCTTGAACCTATATGATAACCAACTCTCCGGACATGTTCCTCAAGAACTAGGTTACCTCGTGAATCTGGAAGACATGGAACTTGACGGAAACAAACTCATGGGTTCCATCCCCAATACCTTTGGAAATTTGACCAAGCTCACTACCTTATACCTCGATGGTAATAAGTTCTCTGGACATGTTCCTCAAGAACTAGGTTACCTCGTGAATCTCGAAGACTTGCAACTTGACGGAAACAAACTCATGGGTTCCATCCCCAATACCTTTGGAAATTTGACCAAGCTCACTACCTTATACCTCGATAATAATAAGTTCTCTGGACACGTTCCACACAAAATTGGTAGCTTAATGAATCTCAGATGGTTTCAATTTAATGGCAATAATCTCTCTGGTCCCTTGCCACCAGAATTGTGCGCTGGAGGCATGCTTATGCATTTAGCAGCATTTGACAATAACCTGAATGGACCTCTGCCACCAAGTTTGGTAAACTGCAAAAGCCTAGTAAGAGTTCGCCTTGAAAGGAATCAAATAGAGGGAGATATTTCTGAAATGGGGGATTATCCTAATCTGGTCTACATGGATATGAGCTCAAATAATTTGTTTGGTCAGTTATCTTATCACTGGGGGGGATGTCATAATCTTACGATACTACGCATCTCAAACAACAACCTTACAGGGAAAATACATGCAAGTATTGGTCAAGTATCTCAACTACGGCTACTTGATCTTTCATCAAACAAGCTCGAAGGAGAGCTTCCAAGGGAACTCGGCAATCTAATATTTTTGTTCAGCTTGAGCCTCGCAAATAATTTGCTCCATGGAAGCATTCCACAAGAAATTGGAGACCTATCTAATCTGGAGTTGCTAGATTTGTCATCTAATAACCTAAATGGTTCCTTACAATACTCAATCAAGAATTGTTTGAATCTCCGTATTTTGAAGTTAAATCACAATAACCTCAAAGGAAACATCCCTGCTGAGCTAGGGTTGTTGCTTAGCTTACATGATGTATTGGATTTAAGTGATAATTCATTTACTGGGGCAATACCAAGCCAACTTAGTGGTTTGATTATTCTGGATACTCTGAATCTATCACACAATGAACTTAATGGCTCCATCCCGTCATCCTTTCAGAGCATGGAAAGCTTGACAACCATTGATGTATCTTACAATGAATTGGAAGGGCCAGTTCCGGAGAGTAAGCTCTTCCAAGGAGCTTCAATCCAGTGGTTCGAGCATAATAAGATGCTATGTGGTGTGGTGAAAGGATTGCCCCCTTGTAGTAGTGCAACTCAGAGAAGAAGCAAAAGGAAAGGATACAAAATACTTGTATTAGTCATCGTTCCTGCTATGATATCACTTGTTCTTATTGCGGTGATATTGATTTTCCGGCATGGAAGGATGAAAACCAAGGCAACTACCATCGATAAAGTAACACAAGCAAAAGTCTTCTCTATTTGGAGTTTTGATGGAGCAAATGTGTTCAAACAAATCGTTGAAGCAACCAACGATTTTAGCGAAATACATTGCATAGGAACCGGGGGATATGGGTCTGTCTATAAAGCTAGACTTGCAACATGCGAAGTATTTGCAGTGAAGAAGATACACATGGTAGAAGATGAGTGTTGCGTGAACGAGCAGGTGTTCAGTCGTGAAATCGAGGTATTGGTGCAGATTCGTCATCGAAACATTGTAAAACTTTTTGGGTATTGTTCGTCTGGCCAAGGCAGGTTCCTTATCTATGAATATATGGAGAGAGGAGACTTGGCGGAAACACTGAAGGACAACGAAAAGGCAATTGAACTGAATTGGAGAAGGCGGATACATATTGGGTTGGATGTGGTTCATGCTTTGGCATATATGCATCATGATTGTTCGTCACCGATAGTCCATAGGGATATAACAAGCAACAACATTTTGCTTGATCTAGAATTTAGAGCTTGCATCTCTGACTTCGGTACGGCTAAAATTCTCAACATTTATGGCCAGAATCTCACAAGGCTTGCTGGGACGAAAGGCTATCTTGCCCCAGGTAAACAAAAATATAACCTTGATTACAAGTTTTGCAGCTTTGACAGTATATATGTACGTAGATGATGTAATATAATAATTATGATGAACTTTGAACTGTTTAGTTGCAACATATATGCTAATTAATTTTTATTAATTGCAGAGCTAGCGTATACAGAAAACGTGACGGAGAAATGTGATATATATAGCTTCGGAGTGCTTGTTCTGGAGCTATTTATGGGATCTCATCCAGGCGATTTGCTCTCATCCCTCTCGTTGGCCGCCAAGAACAATGTTGTGTGCCTGCAGGATCTGTTGGACCCCAGGCTTGTGATTCCAGAAGCTGAGACTGCTAGAGAAATATACCACATGCTCAATGTCGCAATTCGGTGCCTGGAGCCGAGTCCATCCCGCAGGCCAACGGCACGACATGCCAGTGATGAGCTATCTACGATTAAAGCTGGTGATGATGATGTCGATTATTTGCACGCAGGCATCACCTTTCCTGCGCTGTAGTGCCTCTGGCTATGGATGATTAGTTTGTATCATCTGGTATTCTGGTTTCTTCTCTGCTACCTACCTAGCTACTCGGTCAAAAAGTGTTGTTTTCTCTGTAACTGATAAGAAAGGTAACATCTGATGGTGTATATGGAACTAGCAAAAATGTGCTACTACTGTATCATTATAAACCGCTTTGGTTTGATTTTATCATTGTACAAACGCACTACTGCAAAACAAGTCTGCACTGATGGGTCCATGTGTAATTTAGTCTGCACTGACCGATAAATTAGTTATCTCCATGGTTATTTTCCTCCTTCGGAGAGGAGTTTGCCCCCCCCCCCCTCCCCCAACGCAGCCGGCGAAGGCGCTAAGGCGTTCGATCCGGCGATTTTTTCGGCTTGGGGCGAGTCACGTTCCCAGTCACACCTCCGAGTTTCGGCCCCAGACGCATATAAAATTCAAAGTTCTCTTTCCCGCTACCAAAAAACAACGTATGTTCGGCAATCATCATGCCATAGGTCGGCGATCATCATGCCATTGGGCGGCGATCATCATGCCATAAATCTAGCGATCAAAAAGGCAGGAGCCATGTACATAGAACTCAAATGGCAAGCTCCTCATCTTCTGCAGGGCGGGAGAGGTCAGCGTAGGCGTTGGTGTCGTTGTTGCAGTGCTCGGCGTTGGCGTGGGCGCCGTCGGTGTTGGTGTGGGCATGAGGTTTAAGATGAGGTTGCGCTCCGTCAAGTACCAC
Organism: Elymus sibiricus; assembly: GCA_039707655.1. Taxonomy (NCBI): domain Eukaryota; kingdom Viridiplantae; phylum Streptophyta; class Magnoliopsida; order Poales; family Poaceae; genus Elymus; species Elymus sibiricus. The sequence continues at coordinate 14,972,380 of CM077673.1, read as the reverse complement.
GCCTTCATCTGCGGGTCCATCGTCGCCGTGTCGCCACCCATCAGGAACACCTGGCCGGTGTTCCGCTTCCTGGCGACGATGATGGCCCTGAGAAGGTCGAGCTTGGCATCCTTCTTCGTCATGAACGCCGACCACCTCGCCTCGGACTTCTCCTCCCTCATGGCGGAGTGACTCTTGGCATCGCCGATGCATTGTTCGATCGACGACTGCAGCCGTTCGGCAGCGGGCGCCGAGTCCCTCGCCTTCTTTGCCTTCTTGTTGCCATCAGGCCGCCCTTCTGCCGCCCCCGAGACAGGCGCGTCCGGGTTGTACACGCCGTCCTTGGCCTTGGCGGGAGCGAGCCGGAAATCCGCCCATTTCTCGCACGACTCGATCCTGGTGAACATGTGAAGGAACTTGAAGTCCGCGTCGATGCTGCTGTCCCGGCGGTACATCTCGGACATTCGAACCATCTGCATAGACGAAGAAACAAAGTGTCGGTGAAGAACACGGCGAAGAGCAGGGCCGGCGAGACATGGACATACCTGCCGTTCGACATTGGCGCCACTCTCCGGGCAAGCCATGACCTCCTCCTGAATCCCATGCCACTTGTTGCAGGCTAGTTGGATGCTCGCCCAATGGTTGGACATGGCCTTGTCGCCGCGCTCCATGTGGATGCCGGAGAACTCGGGGTCAACCAACTTGCGCTCGTCGAACGCTGTCTTGACCCTTCTCCAGTACGTGTAGGTGTTCTGATTCGCGCCGGTGATCGGGTCGATGCTGACAGTCTTCCATGCTTCGACGAGGCACTCGTCTTCCTTCGCCGTCCACTTCACGCGGGGATCGGCCGGCTTGCCGTTGGTCGCCCGTTTCTTCTTCCTCCCTTTGCCCCTCACCGGCTCCAGCTCTGCCGGTTCTTCCTCCTCCACCCCCTCCTCGACATCGTCGGGTTCAACGGCGTCCATGTCGCCGCCGATGTCCAGCGTTTCCTCTTGCGTGCTGAACCTGGGGCATGAAGCGGCGGCGGCTGAGCCATTGTTGATGATCTCCTCCATCTCGGCATCGGCGTTGCTGAACTATGGCGCCGAACCCGGCGACGCAACGCTCTGCTGGCTACGGCACGCGCCTTGTGAGAACGGGCCCGCCAGTTGAGGTGGAAAGATCGGCCGCTAGCTCATTTGTCATGGCCGAGCGAGACGACGCCTCCTGCTCCGTCGCCGCATCCCTGGCTTTCTTCATGATGAGCATGTTTCGCCGATCGAAGGTCACCGCCGCCCGGCGATCAACGTCGGCCTTCCACTGCGCGTTCGTCAAGCCCGGGGGCCTTGGCATCGGCGCCCTCGGCTTCCTCGCCTTTGGTGTTGCGGGTCCGATGGCTTGGCGAGGGGCAGCGTACTTTTTCGACGGCATGGCGTGGGAGAAGATGGGAAGAATGACGGGAACGGCGAGGGGAGATGTGAATGATGAGGAGGGAAAGGAAGGGAAAGGCAAAAAACGGCGGGAAAATTGACCCGTGTCGCTGACAGTACGGCCTCATGCGCCTTTTCGCTTCAGCCGGTGAGGAGGTGGCCGGCGCGCACCAACGTTTTGAAATAGCGTTGCGCGATGGGGATATGAGACAGCGGCGCAGGGCGAGCCACTGGGTCTACGCGGTGGACACGCCTGCCGGCCACCTGCGTCATGGCGATGGCCGGCTAGAGGTGTGCGACGCGGCGTGCGCGTACAGTGGCTACACGGGCCTGCTCGGCTTCGTGCTCCAGTCCCGCGGCCATCACATCGTTGGCAAATACGTCGTGCGGCGGGCCGCGATAATATCTACACGCGCGTGCTCGAACTGCTCCAATATGTACAAGCTGGCTTTGAAGCAGCAAGCAGGTGGATGGATTTTCCAGGAGCTAGCTCGCACGATATGTAGCAACTTGCACGCCACTAGCTTGATCCATCTGTGCCGGCACGACACACATCGGAGATGTGGGGTATGCCGTGGATTTTACCACACAGCGCAGGTGCTCACAAACGAGGCGAGCATCATCGCTCGGGCAGCTCGATGTGGCAGTAACAGGGAAGAAGATGGATACGCCGTGTAGGGCCGCTGAGCAGTGAGAGAACCTAGTAATCCATGCCGGGATTATCTGTTTTCAGTGCCACAAACAGGTCTAGGATGGATGTAGGGGCATGCCGTGGATTTTGCCACACTCCGCAGTGTCGGTTGCTGCAGGTGCTCTGCTCACAAACGAGGCGAGCATCATCGCTCGGGCATCTTTTTCTAGAATATGCACGAGAGTGCGTATCATGTATTAATAGGGGAAGAAAGGGCAAAGAAAGCCCATCCACCAAGTTTTACATAGGGTTACAGTGCGTGAGACACACCTACACCAACTCCACCATTAGTCTAGCTAGCTACTACTCGCATTCGCCCACGTAGCTACTTCACCAAAGAACCTCTCATAGTTGCCTCTCAGGAGGCCGGCAGTCTTCCATGCTCTCCCTTCCGTCTCAATCTTCCGTAGCACTGCCGCTGCCGATGGCCTGTCTCCGTCGAATACCACAGCATTCCTGTGCTTCCACAACATCCACACGCCGAGAGCAGTGAGGGTTCTCGTATCCCTCGCATCCATCGTATGATCCTGACATGCGTTGCACCACTCGACGATGGTGCTGGTGGGGGATGGAATGTGCACCGGCCGGCGTAGGGCAGTGAAGATCACGGTCCAAACCGTCCTTGATACGACACAGGAGATGAGAATATGGTTGATTGTTTCCTGCTGCTGGTCGCAAAGAGGACAAGCAGCCTGGTGTGGAAGGCCACGCCTAGCCAAGCGATCTGAAGTCCAACATCTATTACGGGCTGCCAGCCACGAGAAGAACCGGCATTGCATGGGTGCTTTGGACTTCCATGCCGTGACCGCAAAAGGAGCCACCTCCCTGCCCCAAAATTTGGCCGCGTAGGCAGAGCTTGCCGAGTATTCACCGCTATCCTCCCATGCCCACTTGATGCTATCGTGGGAGCCTGGCTGTAGGTTGAACGCCTCCGTGGCGTTCCACACATGCAGGTATTCCTGCAGAACGGGCGGTGGGATGTTTGGGCCCACATCAGCGGCCCAGGATCCCTCATGTATGGCCTCGAAGACCGACCTCGTCGCACGTACTCTGGGCTTAAT